>CM070669.1:13107782-13707782 GCA_036346575.1 Dendrocalamus sinicus | reverse complement strand
GAAGACCAATGATGATATCCCGCACCTATCATTGGTCCGCAAATTCGTTGGCCAGCCGTTGCTCGAGCACAAGGTCGTCCAACCCCAAGCATATAGTTGCCTGCAATTGCACAAGTGGTATATGGAGCAGTCCAATAAGTCAGAGGGAGAACGGATCTCAAGTGTTACTGTCAAATTCACGCTGGATCATTTACATCACAATCTTCAAGAATGTATCTTCGTGGTCGCCTTTGAGGATTTATTCGATCTTTTCATGCTCAACGCTCTTGACGTCTCACTCATTCGAAGCTGGACGCTGTAAGTGTGTACAATCACAGTCTCCATTCATGTCATACCGATAAATGTCATATATAATTTGTTGCTTTCGTGTGTATATGTATATACACATGCTGACTAAAGCTAGAACATTCAAATTATCATCGGTTGGTTTCTTGGACCCACACTTAGTCGCCAAGAGTACCATCGACCAGGAGTCATCCATCGTCGAGAGGTACATTGCAGCAGCACTACTGCAATACCGCAATAAGGAATATGTACTTATGCCCTTCCATTAGAACTATCATTGGGTTTTAATAGTAATTGTACCAAAATGGAACAAGGTATATTACCTTGATTCCCTAAGTAAGAATAAAATAGACTTCACAGTTGTTAGCCAAGTAATCGATAAGTAAGTACATTTTCTCCATACATACCTATATTGTACTTTTTCTTTCCTTCCGAATGACTAAGGTTAACTTTTTCGAATCACGTAGGGCGTTCGCGATGTACATTGCAATGGGAGGTGTCTCGAAGCAAGGGGCCAAAGGCCTAACACATGCTCGAGATTTTAAGGTACTCGCTATTACACATTAATTAATCCTATGCAATAGTTGGTAGTAATGCCTCTTGAATTAACACATTGCATTTTTTCCATGGCGATCGAGTTCCACCGTATACATGGCACGGCAGTGAAGAGACCGAGGGTATACTAAAGTGCACGCGAGTTTCCACATTCCTTTCATTTCTGTGCTTGCAATATTAATTCTATTAGAAAGTTAGATATCATAGAAAAGTCATTTAGGGCCTGTTTGGTACAGCTCTGCTTCTAGCTTCTCGTTGAATCTTGTGGAGTGTGCCAAACACCCACTTCCCAAAATGACCAGATTCTGCTTCTTGCGAGAGCAGAGTCCAAAATGAATCTTGAGGAGAAGCGGCAAATGGTAGATTCTCGTGGGAGCTATCCAACCTAAAGCCAACGTACCCATTGAAATCTAGAGTATTTACCCGCAAATGCCACCCATATAACCCCTCCCCCCGCCCGCCCGCCTCCCTCCATCCCCTCTCACCCACCTCATTCCCTCTCTCCCTTCCCTTCGCGCCCGCCTCCTCTCTCGCGCCGCCGCCTTCCCTTCCCTCGCCGCCCGCCTCCTCCCTTCCCCTCTCGCGCCCCGCCTCCCTCCCGCCTCCTCCCTTCCCCTCTACCCGCGCCTCCTCCCGATCCTAAGCAACGCCGCCTCGCCTCGGGTCCCCGGAACAACCGCCTCCACCCTTCCCCTCTCGCGCCCGCCGCCTCCCACCCGCCTCCTCCCTTCTCTCGCACCCGCCGTCTCCTCCGATCCCTAGCACCATCGCCGCGCCTCCTCCGGCCCCAGCACCGCCGCCTCCGCCTCCCTCCGTCCCGGCACCACCGCCGCCACGTCCCTCCCGATCTCGACCCACCGCCTCCCTCCAGGTGTTTCCACGATTTCTAAAATGGCACATACTAAATTGCAAATCATGCCCTTATTTTGCTTTGGATTTGTGCTTTTCACTTCCATGGAGAACATTGAAGCACTTTGCCTAGCTGCCTTGTAAATGTCTCCTGTGGTCAGCTTAACGCGGGTGAATATGGATTTTTTTTGCCAAACTTTCATGCTAGCATGTTTTTTCTGTGGTGAAGGTTAGGACATGTGGGAGGTTCATGGGAATCACCATCGGTGCAATGCTTGAAGAAATTCAAACTCTATATCAGCAGCACAATTAGTCTTACTTCCTTTACTTATCCAGTGAAGTTGTTCAAGTAACTATTCAAGATTGGTTGACTGTGCAATGGTTGGTACAACTATACAGCACAGGTAGTGCCTTGTGTTTCAAGATAAAGTGCATTTGAACTATACTATCAGATGCTAAAATTATCTTAAGTCAGAAATGGATTATATATGAGCTTGATATTCTTGTTTATCCTTGTGTTCTATGATTCTATCCTATAGTGTGATGGCTATTTTGTTACCTAAACTTTTGTGTAACAGGGAAGCCTGTAAATCCATGTTTGTAGAAATCTCAAATGTTTGTAGACGGAACAAAACGGTGCAAGAACTAGTTCAAGGTGCTTTGCGGCCTCATGACTTAACCTTCACGGTTGTTTGGGTTATGTGATGCTTGGAGGATTGGTGTGTATGTATGTGTGTGCTAGGCTGAATAAGCCAGCTAGTGTTTGCGTAGGATTTTTGTAGCAACCTTGCTGAAAAATACAAAATGCATGAAACTTATGTATATGCTTTCAGTTGGCACCGATGATTGTCAGTTTGTCATATTGTCTCTGCACAATGCAAGATTTTGACGACAATTGTTGCAACTTGCAATTGCATGCAAACTCAAACTTCCCAGCCATCAAGGTATATATATATATATATATATATATATATATATATATATATATATATATATATATATATATATATATATATATATATATATATATATATATATATATATATATATATATACAAGCCTTTGTACGGATGAACACATGGTTAATTCGCCATATTACTTGTACTAGTATGAAAAGTAAAAGAGAAATTGTATGAAGCATAACAATACATAAGAATAGCAGGAGAAATCGGTATTATCCCTACTCATGTTCCTCGTTAATTAGTTGTCCTTATTCATGAACATGAAGCAAGTAAAGAGATCTGCACATATTTCTTTTGTTAATTCAACAATAGATAAATAAAAGGGTTACAACTAGGGTAACATGGTCTATTTCCTCAAATCTCCTCTTTCATGAATCTGGAGCCAACCCACTAGCCAAACACTTTTCAGAGGTAGCTCCAGATTCTCAGAGAAGTGGATTCTTACAGAATCTGGAGCAGAAGCTGAAAAATAAGAATCTGGAGCTCTACCAAACAGGCCCTTAGTGTAGAAAACAGGTTTTAAAAACCAATATGAATATGACCATATGTAAGAGGATTATTGTGAATAACAGAAGTGATCTAACTTTGATTTAGTTTAACAAACTGAGTAATAAACTTTTTACAACATTTTTTCATAGCAAATAAGTGCAACACAACAACCGCCATTGTTACAAAAAGCATCTTTCTAAGGAAGAATAAGTTTATTTTACTGCTCTCAACTATTCCAAAATTACAGTTTTCACGGTGAACTACGAAATTGTTCAGCTTCCAACCCTTAACTGTCAAAATCTGTTAGTAGACCAGAGCTACATGCATGTGCCATGCACTACGTACCAGGTCTTGCGGCACCGCGTCACCAGCACACTCGCACCATGGTCCACCATACTCGGATCATGGGCTCAGCTGCCATCAGCAGCCCATCCAGTTCTGTCGCTAGATTCTGTTGCTTCTCGTTTACTTGTACTCGACAAGTGATGTACTCATATGACACACACACTTAGAGAATGCAATGGTAAATATTGTGCTGGCATTATACTATCTTATAAAATCGATGCAAATTATCTCTTGACCCAGTACCGTTTCTCACAGATGTGGCATATGTGTAGATAAATATTGATGAGTCAGAAAATTAAAAAGAGTCAAATGCATGGCGGATCATTGATCATGTTGTGTCAGATTAACTGGGTCACGGCACTCTCAAAATGCATGTTTAAATCACTAATATATGTCTCGTGATTCATTTGTGGGTCTCAGCCAGATCAACACATGTCCACCGCAAATTTCAAAGGAAACAATTGTCGGACCTTAGTATCACATGACCTAGGACCTTACTGTAGTTCAACCACACTAGTCTCAAGATCAGTACCTAATACGCACAATTACAACGTAGATGATCACCACACATACAAAAATATTATAAAGAGGGTACTTGATTAATATTAAACAGTCATATATAGCCCTAAAGGTCAAGTCATATAATTAGTGACATATATGGCCAAATACCATAAACTAAGATTGCAGCAGAAGAACATAAAAGATAGTGCCCATGTGGTATGCCATAGCCCGTAGGCAATTGACTAGAGTATGTGACTTAGTTTGCATCATCTTCACCATTAAATCCTGTGGCATAGATTTCGCTGAATAAACGTGACAAAATCAGATTACATAAAATTTCTAAAAAAAATTACACCAGAATAACTATGATTATGTCGGAAGGTTTCACATAACATTTCGTAATTTTTGGAGCTCGTTTGCTATATGTAAAAACTCGTAAAAATATGAAAATTGTATGAATTTTTATCAACATTAACAATGGATAAAATTATGCAAAAATTACACTATGAGGTACATTGTATTGGAAGGCTGTATATAAATTTTTGTAATTTTTGAGCTCATTTAATATATTCAAAAATTCAAATAAATACTAAACATAAAAAAAAAATTAGGGCATATAATTAAGCCAGCTAATCAGCCAGCTTAATCACCTGTGGCCCCCTCACCAGATAGCAGGCTTGCTTGCCATCCCCCCACTAGTCGGTAGGCTGCCTACCGCCGACGGCCCCGCTACGTGTCGCGTCACTGGCGTTGCCGCCTGCCCACCGAACGGCAGAAGTGCCTTTTTTGCAAATACGGTGCGCATACGGCTAGTTTTGTAAATACGGTGTAAAACAGTGTCAAATCTGGCTTTGTCTCTTTTACTTCGAAGTGGTCGGTACATATAAATTTCAAAAGTGTCACACATCATGTAACACCCCACTGAACCATGATTTCAGAATGTCACCACTATCATTTTCTCAATGAAATAACCCATTTTTAATACATCTCTCAACAACAAATACTTAACCAAGATTCCACAAGACAATTACCTAGCACAAATATGACAGATATTGAAAGAACAAGGATTAACATTAGCACAGTACAATCTTGGAACACGCGTGATGTTTCTCTTTTCTACTTCTCTACCCTGTAGATTGACATCGGTACATGATGTTTCAAAAGAGGCCCATCCGTGATATTGAACAACCTGAGTTTTTGTAAGTTTTATTGTATATGCCGCGGGTTATAACCAGCGGGAAGTATCCTCACTTTTTCATTTCCTTTTGTAGTCGTTTCGTGTTGTTTACTTATATCAACTAATTTTATATAGATTTGTTTTAAAAGAAAAGAGGGGGTTATACCTTTGTTTGTAGAGCCATATCCAAATTTGATTCACATATATTGGCCAGCAAGCTTTTGTGGTATACGAACATGACCTTCAGCTGCCATTGATATTAACGTGAGATTGGGTTCATCTGAAGGGGGAGGGTGCATGGTTAATTTAATAGATGACGGCATGTGGACTTTTCATGTTTTCACACATGACATAGGGAAAATTAATTACATTAAATGGAAACAAAAAAATACCCTACATGGACGAACATTAGAGCAAGTACAATAGTATAGCCAACTAGTGGCTATAACACTTGTCCATTTCATCTATAGCCTTCAAAAAAATAGTTCATAAAATAAGGTAGCTATTACAATAACTATTTAGCCCCACGTGTAAGAGAGTGAAATGCATATTTTTTACGTGCTATAAGAGTAAGTACAATAGTATAGCCAACTAGTGGCTATAACACTTGTCCATTTCATCTATAGCCTTCAAAAAAATAGTTCATACAATAAGATAGCTATTACAATAACTATTTGGCCCCACATGTAAGAGAGTGAAATGCATATTTTTACGTGCTATAGCTAGCTGTAATTTAGTAGCCAGCTTCCTTCTCTCTTTTCCTTTCTCTCTCTGCCACGTAAGATTTTGTTGATATTATATCTGCTATAGTCTGCTGACTAAGCCTTATTGTACCTGCTCTAACTAGCTGTAATTTAGTAGCCAGCTTCCTTCTCTCTCTGCCATGTAAGATTTTGTTGATATTATATTTGCTATAGTCCGTTGACTAAGCCTTATTGTATCTGCTCGTGAATGTGTAGAATGCAATGCATGAACCGCGGTGATAGCACTCGCCAGTGAACTTCATGTTGAAAGGATGTGTCATAGGTTTTTGCATGAGCCATTTTTTCGTGGGAGTGAAAATGACGATTATTCTCAATCCGTAATATTGACGCTTATTAAAAAAATAGAATATAGCTGTGTGCCTTTTATTCATTTTGGAAGGATAATGATACCTATTTTATCAGGCTGTTGTCTATCTAAGACTTACACTCTGCTCATTTTAATTTGAGTTTCTAGCTTATTTTTTTACTATTCCTAAATTTTATCCTTTTCTGGCTTTTTAGCTTTTTATACCTTTTTCTAGTTCTTTTTTTGTATTCGTTTGCGTTGTCCGTGATGGGCTAACCTATTTTTTATATTTTTAAATTTTTTAAATTATAGTTATACCAAATAAGTCACCATCAGGTACAGTATAATTTCAGCCAGCTACAATATAATTTCAGCCAAAAACCAATTTATTTTAGTCTAACCGAGCGGCACCTTACACTTGTTGCGGTACAAATTAAAAAATGTAGAAATGAATGCTAGGTAACAAGATGAACTAATCCCAGTTTACATAAAAAGCAAACCGCTGATGTTCCTAGCAACTTATTAAACGGACGATATAATTAATTTAATTGGACATACCCTCAGTGTTTTTTGCGACATGCTTTGAAGGGCCAGATGGTATCAACTTGTTCTCGCCAAGATTTATCCCGGGACTGCGTGTTGTCCTTTTGTCGTGTACCAGCGTCTTCAATACGCACCTTTGATTGCTTTTTCCAATTATATATTAGCTAAAATTAAGAAAAGTAACGACAGATAAGTACTTTAAAAACAAATAAACTAATGTCACTTTCATGCAGAAAATGTAGGCAGTTGATTGTATATTTGTAGTATTAAGGTCTCGTTCGGGACGTACGAATTTTCTGAATTTTTTCTATTTTAGCCTTTTTTTTTTAAATATTCACATTTAGACCTCTGATAGTTTTAATTCCGTTTTTGGACCTAGAGGTCGGCGCCGTGGGACACGGCGCCGAGGTAACACGTCTCGGCGCCGTGGTCCATGGCGCCGAGGTCGCGAGCCCGCTCGGCGTGCCACTGCGTGGCGCCGGCGTGGCGAGCACCTCGGCGCCGTGGACGTGGCTCGAGCTCGGCGCCAAGTAGTGGTGCGAGCTCGGCGCGTGACTGGTGGCGCCGAGGTGTGCAACATTCAGAAAGGCGCCGTGGATGGTGGCGCCCGGCTCGCGCCTTCAAAATAATCTCTAGCTTTGGAAACATTCAAAAAATTGATCAACCGTGTGAAACACAATTTTCTATTAATTTTTGATGTTGTCGTGTTCAATCTGAAAATTTGGTGCTAGTATGGTAATAATGTTTGTAACTTTTTCCTAAGCGAGAACTCCGATGGTCAAACACTAATTGTTAGAGAGGGGATAATGGTGTTGCTTATTCATGGAATTCAAAAGAGCTAAAATGGGACAAGGTAAGAACTTATGTGCGAAGTTGAGGATATAGTTTAATGTCTTGTTGTTCTTTTGCAGACATTTATGTGCTTGAAAATGTGAATTTTTCATGTAATAATTTACAATTTTGAACTGAGTAGTCATGATTCTCGGCAAGATGCCGAGTGCACCAACGGTTGTGCAAAGCGGATACCCAAGATTCTCTGCTCTGTCGGCGCAGCAAGTATGCCCGGTGTCTATCGGATATGGTACCAACCTCCCTACGGGGCCAACCACGTGCCTCGAACGAGCCGCAAGAACCATCCCACTGTCTTTGTTCTCCTCTCAACCAAAGCAAACGCCAAAGGAACCAACGCGTTGTCTGTGTCACACGAAATGGCTATCAGAAGTGTGCCCTGGTACTTGCCAAGAAGAAACGTACCGTCAATGGATAAGACGGGACGACAATGCTGAAAGGTCTCGATGGACTGAGCAAAGCACCAGAAAGCACGGAAGAATATCTGCATCGCATCTTGAGTCCATTCGTTCGGTTTCGGGACGTACTCCTAATGCATGCCTGGATTAACCGCTTTGATTGTATTGAAGAGTGCTGGCAACTGCAAGTACCCATCTTCCCAGTCCCCATATATCATCTTCCAGATGCGTTGCTTTGCCCTCCATGCTTTTCTATACCTTATCTCGTATCCAAATTTCTCCTTAACAATCCCAGCAAGTGTCTTCACCTTCATATTGGGTTCTCCCTTTACTATGTGCCACAATGACTTGGCAATAATGGTAGAGGTCAAGCTGCGATGCTTGCTTGAGCTCGCCGGCACAAGTGTGTGGCCCAACGATTCTTGTGATCTTGAACTTTCTGTGTCATTCTGCTTTCTAGCACAAACCCTCCATTCACATGTTTCCTTCTACACAATCTGTGTACCTCCGCTCCACATAAGAATGTCTCACCTTGAATGGCCTTTACAAATCACTGAATACTCCTAAGGAGCATGCCCTTCTCAATTGTCATGCTTGACCCGGCCTCAGGAGCATCTAGCAGCTCATCATCCCTTCCTTCTGCATAAGCCTCATGGGAATGTCTAAGATCGTTGAATTCATGAACTGATGGATCCCGGCCAGGGCAATAACGCCTGATCAGCTCAATATCACTTTCGGTCAGCTCTCCAAAAGGGCGGTCATCATCAGAATCAACGGCCCTTGCGATCTCATAAGGCTCCAGATCATCCACAATTTGAACATCCACACTACTGGAGTCCCTGCAGACTTCTTCAACGTTGCCAGATGGAGCAACGGGAGGAACACCCACATTATCAGGAATGTCTCCTGCATCATAAGCACGAAAACAATGGGATTGAGATAAAATAATGGAATGACGGGAAAAGGTTAAAGTGTTGCTCGACACTTACTGGGATGATTCTGGGTCAAAGGGATCGCCTGAGGGGCCGCCACGACATCATCAGTCCGACATTCAACTCGAACTGGTTGAGAAGTCTGAACCTCGTTCGGGGCAGATAGAGCATCGGGCACCTCAGGCACTTCTTCCACATCCACCGCAAGGTCCGGTAACGGAGGGTCAAAGGGTGCCTGATCACCTAGTTCTGGTGAATAACCATGAGGGGTGGGATCAATGGACACCTTCCGCACAACAAGGTCCAAACATTGGAACTCATTCCTCATAACCAATTTGACATACTTGTCCCACTGATCCTCACAACCAATTAAGATCAACTGGCTTAGAATTGTGTCTTTCGAACCGAAGTGAAGTAACCTCTCAACTGTGATGCTCTCCTCGTTTGCATGACAATGTAGCTCCTCCCGGGCCCTAGCAACCAACTCACTAAACGACGGCCGATCACTGAATATTAGAGGCACCCTTTGCATTTCAACAAATCGAATATTTCCATAATCATCACTTGTCACACTGCCTCCATGATATAGGATGACTAGGTTGTCCATCTAGTTCATACAGAAAACCAAACTTAATACCCTTAATCGAAATTGGATACTAGATAGTAACTAATAAGTACCTACTCACTAACTAAATGCTACCTAACTAACTGGCTGACTACCTAAGTACCTAAATTAACTAACTACTACACTATAATTGATGCTAATTAACTAACTAAATTGCATTAGTTTTCAAACACAGCTTTCCATTAGTTTGCACAGACAAGGCATACCTGTTCAGCAAGGGCAAGATTTGCTTCAAAAAAGGATTTAATAGTTCCAATATCTTCCGATGTCGTTGAAAAGATATGCAGAAATGTTCATATTAGATCTTGGTGAGTGGTGAGTGACATCATATGGCAATGAAGGTTTAGGAAAAGAACATGACATCTTGAGACAGTAGATACTATTCTTCAAACCTAAAATTGCTACTTCAACACCGCAGTACTTAGTTCAATTCAACATGTCCGTAGGCATCCTAAACTCACAAATGTTCAACTTTACTCATGATTCAAGCATTCGTATATAAATCCCTGCACAGCCGAAATCAAGAAATCAGCGGGAACCGGAGCCACCCCAACATTGCTTATCGAAACTACCGATGAATGCACTCATAGAACCCACCTTTTACACTCCACGGACCACAAGAATATCAAGAACCGCTACTTCATGTCACACCCAACGACGAGGTCCCCACAATCCAATCCAATCCGGTCCACGATGCCCGCATCGGGCACTAATACACGCGTGAACCAACGTGGCAGTGCCTCGGCAGGAATCGCGAGGAGAAGAGACGAGGAGAAGGTCACGGTACCACGGGCGGCGCGCGGGAGGCGGGCGGCGGGAGGGGAGGCGGCGGCAGCGCGGGGCGCGTGCGGGCGTGGAGGCGGCGGGACGCGGTCGGGAGGTGAGGCGGCGGCACCACGAGGGGCGGCGGGGAAGCGAGCAAGAGAGGAGAGAGATGCAAATGAGCGAAGGCGCGTGCTCGGTGCCATGTCCCGGCAAAGCCGCGTGCTCGACGCCAAGATCCACGGCGCCGAGCTCGGCGCCGTCACCAGTGGCGCTGAGCTTCTTGCCACGTCCGCGCCACGTAGGCCGCCACGCTGGTGCGGGCCTGGGACCTCGATGCCATGGACCACGACGCCGAGACGTGTTACCTCGGCGCTGTGGTTCACGGGCCGACCCCTGGGTCCAAAAACGGAATTAAAACTACTAGGGGTTTAAATGTGAATGTTTTTCAAAAAAAAGCTAGAATAGAAAAAATTCGGTACGAATTTTTCTAGAAATATTCTACTGTAGATGCAGATTGGACTCGAATTTTTTTAGACACGGATTTTTGGGAAGAAAAGCAGGCGTGGCTATCTCTCTCTGTTCTCTCGTTCCCGACGCGTCCCGAGTCCCGTCAGGCCATCAATTCCGTGCAGCGCCAGGAGATCAAACCGCAGCAGCGTGTTTCGACAGCTCGTCGCTCAGCAGCAAGATATCTCCCCGAGGCAAAGAAGATTTTTTTTTTCTTGTGCAGCTGTCCCGAGTAAACTGCAGCCGCTGGCCCTCGGTTGCATCAGGAGAGAGAGAGAGCAAAGCATCTGACTTTTGGGGCGTTTTCAACGGCAAAAGAAAGGAGAGAAAAATCCAATACTTTTGTTTTGGTGTTCCGTCTCTTCCTCGGTCCGCGTCTCCGAGGTTAGTTTTAATTTAGTAGAGTTTTACGTCTGTGTAATTTAAGTACATAAATTAGTAAAAGAGTATTATCTATATAATAAGAAGGTTTGTAATTAATTTTATAAGCAGCAAATAAGAGAATTGCGAAAATAAAAAATTTCTCGCATTCTCTTCGTTTATTTAAAATTATGGTTTTGTAATTAATTTTATAAGCAGCAAATAAGAGAATAGCGAAAATAAAAAATTCTCCCATATTCTCTCATTTATTTAAAATATATGGTTTTGTAATTAATTTTATAAGCAGCAAATAAGAGAATAGCAAAAATAAAAAATTCTCCCATATTCTCTCATTTATTTAAAATATATGGATTTGTAATTAATTTTATAAGCAGCAAATAAGAGAATAGCGAAAATAAAAAATTCTCCCATATTCTCTTCATTTATTTAAAATATATGGTTTTCTCAATGGGCAAAGCCAACAGGTAGATGGCAATGGCAATCCCCATGGACAAACAAGGCGTTCGAGATGGCCATGCGAACGATTTTTTCTTAATTTCTTGGCACAGCGACCCAATCAGCGCACGTGGTGTTCAAAATGGTTTTTTAGTGGCTTATTGCTGAAAAGCACTATAGCTAGTTGAAATTGTATTGTAGTTGATGGCAGCTTATTTGACGTAATTAAATTTAAAACAATTTAGAAATAGAAAAAACAGGTTAACCCATTACGGACAGTATAAATGAACACGGAAAAAAAGAACCGATAAAAAAGCTCAAAAAATTAAAAAAGCAAAAAAAGACGAAATTGTTACGTAATAAAAAATAAATCAGAAATTAGAAGTCTAACCCGTTTTGAGCGAGGCCAACACGTCGGTACGTAGCTCATCGGTACGTTTCTGGAGTGAGGGAAGGGAACGAATGAGCGCACCGTACGTGAGACGCGTCGTCGATACGTAGCTATAGAGTGGTCAGGATCATAGCCAGTTCAATTTTGATGAAAGATAGATAGGGACGTCCGGACGTGTACAACCTTGCACGGGTCGATATTTTGTATGACATACATAAATCTATTTTGCATCACAGAAAAATAGATAGAAACAACACTAAAGACGTGATAGTTTCAAAAGCATTATAACAGAGGGTTAAAGAGGTAATGTTTTCGGTCTACGGTATACACCGAAGCTTCCTAAACTTTCTAGGGTGTAAACAACTAGCCACATAGGCGTGGCGCAACGCCAGGCCAGCCACCGTGTGGACCGAAGTAAAAGAGAAAAAAATTCGCAGAAAAAAGAAAGCGGAGGGGTTTTTTCGCAAAAAATCGTGGGCCTTTTCGCAATAAAAGGAGATCAGAGGGGTTTTTTGTAAAAAAACCGAGGGCCTTTTCGAAGAAGCAAGGATCTGTTTGTAATTACAGGAAACCTAGGGTCGCTACCCAGCAAAAAAATATGCAGGGACCTATTCAAAAAAAATGCAGAGACCTTTTTGCGATAATGGAGGACCTTTACGTAATTATCGGAAAATGCGAGGAAAGTGCCTCGGCCTGCCGTACGCGAATTTCCTGGCCACGCGCCGGCCGGCCGAGCGCAGGGGGTGACATGGAGGCGCTGCACGGCCGGGAAGTCCCCCGTAAATGTATTGGTTATTATATTAACTGGAAAAAGGGAAACTTGTGTGTCAATAGCGCTGATGATTAAACGGGGGCAAAGAAAATGTCCTCAGTTGATAATATAAGGCATAGATGATAGGGCAACTAAGAAACTATAGTAGTGACTACTGATAATTTTTTGTTGATAACTTAATTAGTTGACTAAGAAACGATAGTACCCGCTCGTTTTAGCTTCAACTTCTGATTTCTGATTTTTAATTTATTATTCTTTTATTTCATCTTTTTTTGGCTTTTTGGGCCTTTTTTCTATATTCCTACGTATTATCCGTGATAGACTAACCTTTTTTATTTTACAATTTTTAAATTTAATTATGTCAAATAAGCCAACATCAACTATAGTGAAAAATAAACCACTACAATGAAAAAATCTATAAGCCATCACCAAACTGAGCACACTATGTAGCACACATAAATCAGCTATATAGCCCTATTCTTTTCAGCTTCTAAAAGCTATTTTTCGGCTTTTCTACAGTAACTAGCTTTTAAACGGAGTATCTTTTCAAGATAGACTCTACTAGTTAATTGTAGTACATGCTTTACTGACTTCATTTATATCGGCAAAAACTGTACATGAGTTTCTATTACTCTATAATCTCTCGTATAAATAGTCCAAAAGTCAAAAGCTGTAGCAAAAAAAAACAGACCATAGTGTCTATTGGAAATGGCCTTAGTTGATAATAGAATCCATGGATCAATAGGGCAATTAAAACATGATAGTGTTGATGACTAAACAGGGGCAAAGAACACCTTTTTTTTGTCTGATCCATCATAGCACAGGGCCTAAGAACCACGTGTTACGAAGAAGATGCTACAGAAGCCATACATGGACACACAACTATGCTAATAAATGAAAGATACGATTCACCGAACACAATAAAGCTGAAATTATGCACAGTAACGAAGATTCTCACCAGAAACGTCTTATACGTAGCATCTTTTTGAAGGGCTGAAAACAGGAGCCACCAACATGTGAATAGAGAACTCAGATAATCTATCTCTGAAATAGCTACCCCTTTAGTTATTGATAGCCCGGCACAATTTCGAAAGCTTCCATAGAAGCTGTTACCTAAGTGATCAATCATACTGGAATTAGCTCTAAGTCATGTTTCTAAAGTAATAATTATCTAGTTTGGCACGGGATTCATGGACACGGCTTGCAAATGAGATCTGCTAAAAAATTATCATCTCTGAAGATTAAATATAAAAAATAGTATTACTTCCAAAATGAGGAGGCGGCATAGCCTGACAATGGAGGAGAGCTCACCTCAGATGTCATTACCTCTGATTCTTTTGCTTGTCTTGCGAAAGAAAGTGCAGCTTTCAGTTTGCAAAGGTGGGGAAATAAAGAATTAGTATCGATGGTAACAACACAACTTAATCAGTATGGCACTAACGGTGAACAATCATGACTTCCTAACTGCATAGTATCGACCTGCATGGGTCTGGGAGCCTAGAACTGCATAGCTGCGAAGCGTGAACAGTGCAGTAACGGCCATCCTGTCCAGAGATGAAGTGGAATGCACAGATGTCTCCATGCTTTAGACCAAAGTCATCAGTAAGAATCAAGAAATATATCATTGGAATAATCCAAATTGTCTTTTAGTCATGTACCGCTGAACGCTGACAAGAATCATCCTGAACACTTAATCTAGTACGATGCCCAGTTGTCAAACATATTGTAACAACAGCAATTTAAATCTAGAAAAACTAATAAGCATGCAGATTTTTTTATGAAAGAAAACTATGCCAACCTAACCACTTCTGTAATATACTGGACGTTCCCAATCAATAGCATGTAATTATCATCTCTTATTAAACCTGATGTAAAACTTCCGAGGATTATATTTTAAGTAATTTTGCAGCAATATATTAGAGCTTTGATGGTACCAACTACCACATGAAAGAAAGGGTTGGCTGTAGAGCTGCGAAAGGGTTGGCTGTAGAGCTGAATTCAGGTCCATGTTCCACGCCTTCAATCTCCATCATATATTTTCTCTGCATTTCTTGGAAGGCTGTCAAACCGTTTAACTCGTAAACAAATGGGAATATATCATGTAAAGAAAGGGTATTTTTCATATATATGTCAAAGAATAGCATCAACGCATCATCATCTTATAGCTTCTTAATTATGATGGTTTACTTGATGCCATACCAAAGGAATACAAAGAAAGACTAAAATGCATAATAAATGAGGAAGACGATTATGGAAAAGTGAAGAAGAAGAAGATGAAGAAATGGAGGAAGCGCAAGAGCAAACCATGGACATAAAGTTGATCACTGGTAAGGAGTATGTCATACTCCGTCACCCAAACCAGTTCACAAAGCCAAGGAAGTCCACTGACCCTCCTTCCACACAAAATTCCAGCAAGATGTCTATGCTCATCTATATGATCAAAAGCGACGGTTTGCCAACCACAAGTACGTGGATTGGACACATCTCAATAGGATTGATCGCTATGCCAGTGTGTATCAGCTATTCTTTGCCATTGGACTCTATGACATAGTCGCACTGCGGTATGATTATCATGAGGACATGATCTGGCAATTCTATGCCACAGTCTACGTATCCTTGGATTTTCACTATAGCTTAAATAACGGGATATGAGAGAGTTGAGGCTACCAAGAGTGAGTTTGAGAGTGCTTTACAAACTCACCTTGGATGACATGAGAAGATCTACTCCGGGACAACTCTCAAGATTGCCTCATGGACTCAGTTTTATGACACCTCTATCAGATACATGCCTAGCGAGATAGCTGGACTCCTTCCTCTTTCAAGCCTCATCAACCGTATCATTAACCACACATTCTTCTTGAAGAGTGGGAATTTTGAGGCAGTCTGAGGTCATGCTTGGAACATCATTGACTGCATTATGAATGGGCATAAGTTTGATGTAGTTGACCTTATAATTAGAGAGATTGCATCATCCAAGAATGATAGGGTCAAAAGAATCTATTTTGCTCTATACATTATAGCCCTCATCATAAGGAAGACGTATTATCGAGGAGCAAGGTTGGTGCCATACAAGCCAAGAGAAGTCGCTCAAGTCCCCTTCACTACCAGTCCCCTCTGCTACCCTTCCCCGTGCTCAAGAGGAAGACGAACATGAGCAAGGGCATAAGGATGCTCCACCTATAGCTGGTCCAATTTTACTATCTTAGATTTTCGATGTTGTCTTGCAAATCCAAGAAAATCAAGTAGAGACAAATAATTAGCATGCTTCCCTTACTCAGTGTCAAGTGGAGGCAAATGATCAACTAGCTTCTCTTTCTCAGCATATGAGCGCTCTTAAGCGTGCTTCCTCCTCCTCGACACCTCATCGTCCTTCTCCCATTTGGTATCAGTGTCGTCGCCTTCGCAAACCCTCTTCCCAAGAGTAGCTCTTTTTCATGCTTATCATGTTCTAGGTATTACTTCTCATGTTCATACTCATGCTTATTATCTTTTGAGAAGTTCCTCAAAATTCAACAAATAAAGAAAACTCCGCCAAATTTCCAAAATCTAAACTTGTGCATGGAAACCACTTCAAAATATCATATGCATATATTTAGAGAGAGATTTTCTCTATTTATTGAATGACTCTTGAATGCAACTAATTATTCATATCCTTGAGTGATGAGGACATCCCTTCCAACGATACAACCATGCCTACTACGCAGCAAGGACCAATGACAAGAGCCCGTGCACGAGAGCTAAATTATCAGGTAAACTCGTTCCTTACTGTCCATAAACCCTCATCTTAGAATTGGATGCTACTAAATCATTGTGATGATTTTATTATTATTAGGAATGATGGAGAGGAGGCTAATGGATCAACCAATCAGTTTGGGCATCAAGATCACACAACAAGGAAGCACAAGATCGGACATCAAGTTGGACTCCAAGTTCGTACAGCCAGCAACATCAAATTGACGTGGCAATATTTCTCAACTCCGGATGTTGTTTGAGGAATATGAGTACTCATTGGAAAGATCTTGAAGTCTACTTTCAGATGGATCCAACCTCATGACGAAATTCCACCGAGCTGGCAGAATTGACAAAGAGCGTTCGGCCTTCGGTCTTGGGCTGAAACCCTTGTATCTCGTGCAGCCCACTAGGGGCCCATTCTAGCTTAGGGTTTACACCCTCCCACGCCTCCTTGCTGTTGCCCATGTATAAATACATGTAGCAGCCGCCGGATGAACTTGGGTTTTGTTTAGATGCAAGTTTAGCTCTGCTACTTCCTAGTGAACGCGTGTGTCGACTAGACCACCCGATTTGCTTGATTCAAGACCCCAACTCGTGATTCAGGTTTCATTTGGTTCAGATCCGTGAGTTTATTTGCTTGTTTATCTTGTTCTTGCTTGTTCTCGATTGCTAGCGGTTCAAGGGTGTTCTTGCACGGCAAGAACAGCCAACGTCGAGAATCGGTGTACCGTTGCTAAGGCGCAACATCCTGTGATTGTTGTAGTCGGACACCAACGTCGATTCCACCCTAAATCGAAGTTACCCTCCTCTCATCGAAAGATCGGGATCAGCCTCGCTATATCATTGAGCTTCTCTCAAGAGTTATGTTGGATCGAAATCGACCTTGAGAGGGGTGAATGTTGCTTTCAAAAATCTTCCCAAGTATCCACTAAATGACTCTTCTCACCAATTGCTATAGAATCAATGATGAAAATAATTTAAACTCTGGAACCTTAAACACATAGAAGGGAAAGCGAGATGAAGAACAAGCGGAAGGAACGATGCGAGCGGCAAGAGAAGACCCAACTTCGATCGGAGGGCGGTCGGACCGCTATATATGGGCGATCGGACCACACTCAAAGGGCCGCGGTCGATGCGCTTACTGGCCGGGCCCGGCCGCTCGGTCGGTCGACCGCTTGTTCCACCGGTCGACCGCCAGGAAGCGCGGTCGACCGGTTATCTGAGCAGACACGGATTCTCGCGAGCTCAGCGAAATACCGAGAGAACTTTGGAAAGCAAAGAAATTGATGATTCTCACTGTTCTCCGAGCCCTAAAGACCAAGAAAATGTTCAAAATAGCGAGGGGAGTCTAGGGAACCAAGGGAATCCAACTACAGATCAGGAAATCAAGATTTGAGTCAAAGTCTGAAAAGTCACAGAGAGCTGCACTAAATCTTAAATTCCCTGCCAATCTTTGATTCTTTGAACATAAAACCGTGAGATTAGCTTAAGCAATAGCCTCAGGACTCAAGACACCAAATCTCATGCCATTTCATGAAGGGAAACAAAGGGGGCAAAAGATCCTCTGTTGAGAAACCTAAAAAGACACAAACAGAGGAAATGAAAAGAGAGAAACTTTGATTCATTCAATTTGCTCTTGGGAAAAACCGATCAAATGATCTTGAGACCCATTCCCATCACAGAACAATCCATTTTGCACCTTCTTGGCAAGAAATCACCTCAAACACCAAAAGAGGAATTGAGGCAAGAAGAAGAACGAAGGCGAGAAAAATAGCAAGCACAAGAGATAAACTTCAGAAGATTCATTCCCAATCAACCAAGGATTACATAGGAGTCCCCATACGCGATTGAAAAACAGAGGAATGATTACAAGGTGCATCAACTCATCTTCTTCCTCTCACAAGCTCAAACAAAACCAAGAACACACAGAGAAGAAGATGAGCAACAAAGAAGCTACGGGAGACAAGCAAAACAACCCTCTGCCATCTCCTACCAACTCCAAAACTGAAAGCACAAAGCAAACACCAACTCCTCTAAAGCCTCTAATACATCTCTCCAGCCCCCACTCCACCAAGAGACATGCAACCTATTTATACCCTCTCATAATGGGTTCAACAACATGCTTTGCCCATTAAGCTTTACACTTTACCCACTAACTCTAACCAATTCCACTTCCTTTAGTGCAGCTTTGCGTATTCACCAAAACGCCCCTCCTGCACCTTCCGGGAAGCTTCCTCATTCCTTGCCTTCCAAGCCTCGCAGCTACCTCGAGTCCTCGCTGTCTTTGGCACACCTCGACCGCTTTGACCTCAGCACCGCCCGCGCCTAGTCCGGTCATCCCGTGCCTCGCCACGACTCCGCCTCGACGTCCTGCAGCCATCACAGACAAGAAACACATCACATAGCACCGCTCGATGTAATGTAATCATCAATAGCATTAAGAGTAATCTTAAGCATGAAACAGCCAAAACCTATCGAATCAAGAGAATAAACATCCTAAGCACTTCGACCAAGTTTGACCAAGTCCGACCGTATCCGATTGTACCGTGCAACGACATGGTCCAAACCACACAAACCAAACTCGACTTTCCTAAAACAGATGTCAATTACTCATCACACACACGGGGTCACTTCCACATGGTCTATCAATCTCCCCCTTGATGAGTATATTGGCAAACATAGAAAAAGCGTAAGGAGAGTTTGAAAACGTAAGAGAGTCAACCATGGTCAAAAAGAAATCAAGGAACCTTATGACTATGTCGACAACCGGAGCAAAAAACAGAAAGAGCAAGTTTTCCTCAAAAGCTCCAAGAACTCCAAGATTGGCTTTTTCTCCACCATTCTCCCCTTTTGGCAATAAAATCATCAAGGTGCAAGGAAGGGAATAAAACATGATGTTGGATAAAATGGCTAAAGTTGGTTTATTTTAAGCATTTAGAGCCATGAAGATTATCCAAAATGATCATATAAGAATTACATCAAGCCATAACATATAAGAATGCTATCAAGATCATGACAAGACATGTATAATCAAGCTAAGCCAAATAAGTCACGATCTGAAACTTAGTCGAATTTCTTAGCATGTCAAGGCAACCATGATACTAGTCTAGCTAAAGGTATCCAAAGATGATGCAAGCCATGTCAATAATCCAAGTGAAACCAAGAAGCTAGTATTGAGTTAATTTAGAGTGCTACATATTCAAGAATGAAACATTTGTTTAAGTACTTGTTCTTTGTAGAATTAAGCAAATTGAGCACAATTGACATGTTTTTCTTTATAAAGCTCATGGTCGTTTCCAACCAACATTTTTAGTCATGTGCTAGATCTCAAGCCTTATGCGACCACTCCAAGTGAGAAGCTTGAGGAAATGATCATGGTCAACCAAAACTCCCCCTGAGTTCATGCCTAGTGCAATGGCAAGCAGTCTCATAAGAAAGAATTGGTGAGATCAGTTCTTTCGCACAAAAAAGATCTTTTTGTTTCTTAAAAGGTTGTACTAACTTATGCTTCACCAAGAAACTAGTATAGCTCAAACTAAAGCTCAATAAAGATTCAAGACTCAACTCAGCCTATTTGACATGGCATGAATCATAAGAGGATAACTGAAGGCAGACTAGTTACAAGAGTTAACATGACATGATTTAATTCAAGTTGAGCATTTTAATCAACCTAATATGACAAGGACTAGACAACACATATAAGGTCATGATATATCTAGTAAATAAGCACAGATCATGGCAAGATGTAATTCAGTGTAAACATGTCATAACAGGATAATAATCAAACCTCCATGTAGTTATATTACAATGCAGAAATGAAATGCAGAAAATCCAGCTCCCCCTCAACATGAGATGCACTTTTAGTTCAAGCTGAGTTATGTCAATATTAAGATTTAGAAGTTCCCAAATGAACTCCCCCTGAACCAAAGTAATAACATCGAGAAGCTGGCAAGACAATCAGAAAAGGCAGTCCTTAAAGCATAGACAAGATATAGAGGATACTATGGCTCAGACTGACTCTCATCTACCCCATATAACTCTAAAACTATCAGCTGATCATGTAATACACTAAGGAGCAAACATGTACCATGTCTACCCAAGGGTGGCCCAACCCTTGCTAGAACCTATAAGAAGTGAGTGAGCTCAACCTAGTGAGAAGTGAAGCAGCTAATAAGCAGCATCCTAGAATCACAAGATGAGAGGAAGAAGTCTAAACAACTAAACAAGAGAAACACTCTAATCTATACTAGAAGGACTAACCCCAATGCACCCATATGCAATGCAACAGAGAGGAGTAAGAGCATAATAAACAAGATAAAGCATGAAGCGCAAAACTCCCCCTCACAATAGTCCATAAGGACAAACCACCCCAAGCTCTCCCCGCAGAGCTAAAAACCTAGAGCTATCCAAGGCTTGGTAAAGATATTAGCCAACTAGTGATCACTCTCCACAAACTGGAGCACTATGTCACCCTTCTCCACATGGTCTCGAAGGAAGTGATATCTGATATCAATGTGTTTGGTCCGAGAGTGCTGCACTGGATTCTTAGCAATGTTAATGGCAGAAGTGTTATCACAAAATAGTGGAACACTGTCTATAGCTAACCCAAAGTCTTGCAAGGTCGAGACCATCCAAAGTACTTGGCTGCAGCAACTGGCGGCAGCAACGTACTCGGCCTTTGCGGTGGACTAAGCAACACCGGACTGCTTCTTAGAAGACCAAGAAACAAGAGAAGTGCAAATGAATTGATAGGTGCCAGAAGTGCTCTTCCTATCAATCCTACAGCCAGCAATGTCTGCATCCGAGTAGGCTCTCAAGGAAAGACAGGACGAGGAAGAGTACCAGATACCATAATCAATGGTAGCTCGAAGGTACCGAAGGATGCACTTCACCGCCTGCGCGGTGAGATACGCGAGGAGAAGCCTGAAAGCGGGGTCCGGCCTCGAGGCAGTGAGGTACAAGAGGGAGCCAATCATGATGCGATACTTCTTCTGATCAACTGGCTCGCCATCCTCATCTAGGTCAAGAGAAGTTGTGGATGCCATGGGAGTTGACACTGGCTTGACATCACTCATGTCAAACCATCTCAGGAGGTCATGAATGTACTTGCCCTGATGCAAGAAGGTACCTTCCTGAGTCTGCTTGATCTGGAAGCCAAGGAAGAAGGTCAACTCACCCATCATGCTCATCTCAAACTCGGTGCTCATGACATCCGAGAACTATGAAACAAGAGCGTGAGAAGAGCCACCAAAGATGATGCCATCCACATAAATCTGGATGAGCAGTAGATCAGTGCCATGCCTACGAATGAACAAGTCTTATCTACCTTACCCATCTCAAAACCATGATTCATCAGATAGGACTTAAGCCTCTCATACCAAGCTCTAGGGGCCTGCTTAAGTCCATACAAGGCTTTGGAAAGCTTGTAGACATAGTTTTGGTATTTGAGGTTCTCGAAACCTAGAGGCTGTCTCACATAGACCTCTTCCTCAATGAACCCATTGAGGAAGGCACTCTTGACATCCATCTGGTAGAGCTTGAAACCCTTAGAAGCTGCGCAAACAAGCAGGATTCTAATGGCCTCAAGTCTAGCTACAGGGGCAAAGGTCTCCTCAAAGTCTAGACCCTCAACGTGAGAGAAGCCCTGAGCTACCAGTCTAGCCTTGTTCCGAATGACAACCCCATCCTCACTCTGCTTGTTCTTGAACACCCACTTAGTCCCAATGATATTGTGACCTCGAGGGAGCTCAACAAGCGACCAGACCTTGTTTCTCTCAAAATTTTCTAACTCCTCATGCATGGCATTGACCCAAGACTCATCAGAAAGAGCATGACAAACGTCCTTGGGCTCGAATGAGGCAACAAAGGCAAAATGGAGACAGAAATGTGACATGCCAACTTTGAGCGTGTGACTCGCTCAAAGAGGTCTCCAATCATCTGCTCGGAAGGATGGTCTTTCTGGATATGTCGGGGAGGTCCTGGATGAGAAGAAGAAGTGGCCTCTACCTCATGACCTAAAGAGGTAGGAACAGAGCCACTAGCTCCAGAGGAAGTAGAAGACATAGGCTGATCACTTGGAGGTGCAGTGGAAGAAGGCACCTCAAGGGGAGGATGAGGAACCAGATCGGGTAGACAACCCTCATCTCCATCATCCTCATCATCCACAAATATGGGCTCGGACTGCTCTAAAGAACTTGAGATATTGGGCCTAGTCCCCGGACTGCCCCGTCAAAGGTCACCTCACAGGTCTCTACCAACTTACTAGACTCGCAGTTCCAGACCCTATACGCCCACGAAGAAGTCGAGTAACCTAGAAAGATACCATCACAAGATCGTGACTCGAACTTGTCTAGGTTCCCGGACTTCAAAATGAAACACTTGCAACCAAACACACGAAAATGAGAAACACTGGGCTTTCGCCCACATCTCAGCTCATAGGAAGTGTGATGCAAGTGTGCCCGAAGAAAAACTCTATTCGAAACATGGCACGCGGTCGCTATAGCCTCAGCCCAAAACTTCCTAGGTGTAGAATACTCATCAAGCATCGTCCTAGCCATCTCGACCAAGGTACGGTTCCTCCTCTCCATGACGCCATTCTGCTGTGGGACGTGCGGAGAAGAGAACTGGTGCTCTACACATGTCTCATCGCAAAACCTCTCAAAGTAGGAATTCTTGAACTCCGTGCCATTGTCACTGCGGATCGCTCGTAAGGCACCCGAAAGCTCAACAGAAAACCTACTAAAAAGACCTTGAAAATGTGTAAACGTCTCATCCTTCGAGGCTAAGAAAAACACCCAAGAGTACCTCGAGAAGTCATCAACCACGATAAGAACATATCACTTCCCTCGCTGTTGCACTCAAATTTGGTCCAAGCTGTGTCCATATGGGCAGTGTTGCAGTGCATCAGTCATAGTCACTGTGACCGGAGGGTGAGAAGCGGCAACTGAAACAACTGAAAATTTGCAAATTCAAATTGGATTTGAATTCTCATTGGAATTGAGTTTCTCTAGCCTCCCTAATCTATTCCACACGATCTCAAAGCAAAAACCCTCACTAATCCTTGTCATCACGACGTTATCACGGCGGGAACGGAGATTTTTCACGCGGTCACTGTTCACGTCTGGCAAAACCGTTGCCGCGGCCGATTTTTGTCGCCGCCGCCACTCCCCGCGCCTTCGCGCGCCCGCCTCTACCAGCTCCTGCCCACCGCCGACCATCGTACCACGCTCTTACATGCACTGCACATTGCCGCGCGCGCCGATGGTTTCCGCCGCCCCGCACTCGCTGTTTGGTCGCGCCGTCCCGTTTCTTCGCCGCCAAGTCGCCTCGACCCCTCCAGCGACTTCGAGTCCCTGCCAACCCAACCCGCTGTCGTGCGTCGTACTGCGTGTGCGCCGCGCTTGACACCGCGACGACGGTCGAGCTGCGTGGCAGTGCCGCCAGCCGCTCGCCGACCTCGCCTCTGCCCTTTCCCGTGCGTTCCCCTCACAGCCGACAGCCGCCCCGTACACATCTTTTTCCGTGCCCTTGACCGCCGCCATCATCACGCCCAAGCCAGCCCGGACCGCCTTGAGCGCCAGTTCACCGCCGCCAAATATCTCCCTGCCCCCTCTCGGTGAACCGCCATTCTCGGCCTATATAAGCAGCCCAAGGCCCTCCATTGGACTCCATCAAACTCTCTGAAGCTTACCGAGCAACCCCAAGCACCCCTTTCATCCCCATTGTAGGTAATTCCAAAAAGCCCCCAATTATCAACCCTAGAGCAATGTCAGTCTTTCCCTCCTCCATTCTCCAATTCCCTTCTCCACTAGCACCATCAAGCCTCCCAAAACATTCCCCAAGCCTTGCCCTAACTCCTCCACCCCTCTAATTCCCCGGCACCGTGAGCCACCCCACTTCCCAAAACCGCCGCAGTGGCCATGACAACTTAGACCTCCCAAGCTTCGGCTAAACTCCCTCCAAGCTTCCCCACACCCCAAGGATGCCCTAGCACCGACCCAATTGCCCGATGAACCTCCAGGTCACTCCAATTTTCAAAAACGGCCGAGAGAGAGAGAGAGGCTCACCGCCGGCGAACGCCGCTTTCGCCGGTCCTCCAAACCCTAAAAATGGAATCTCCATATCCCACTAAGTCCGTCCATACTCTCCACCACCGTCACAAAACTCCCTACCGCCGCCAGCAGCCACCGCCGTCCTCCCTTATCCTGCACTGCGCGGGCTCGAGTGAGAAGAAGAACGATGTGCCCGACCGCACCGCCCGTCCCGGTTGGGCGAGCCTGTCGCCGCGCGACGCGCCGACCGAAAGCCGCACCACGCGTCCGACCGACCCGCTCGCCCGCGCCGTTCGGCTGCTTGAGCCCAATTGACGCGGTTCGACTGAGCCATTTCGCGAGTCCGACCCGAACCCGAGGAACAGTACTGAGCCCGATGAATAGTAACCGACCCAAAACCCAAAATACATATTTATACTCCCCGGATTCATTTCAAGCCCGCCGACCCAAATCCAAGGCCCATTTCCTCATATAGCCCTCCTATAAGCCTAAAAGCCTATTTTATTGGAGTTTTTCATATTTTCTTTATTCTTTTATTTTCTTTATTCCTCGCTCATTCCTTCGGGCATGGAATTAATTTGTTTTATTTGTTTTGCGTTAGCTTCCGAAGTCGAGTTTGCACAGGAGCCGGAAGGAGAAGCGCAAGCCCAGGCCCAGTCTGCGGAAGAATACGAATTAATTGAAATCACCGATTCGCAGGCAAGTTGCACATATTTTTGAACATATTGATCCTACATTTCCTGAATTATTTATTTACATGTACTTTCATTATGTTATTTTCATTCTGTTATTTTATGTACACCAAATGCTTAGAATGACATGATATTAGCTATGTCCTACCACCCGAAAAGGCCAGATTAACTTGATGGCCATACTCACCTTGACAAACCTAGTCAAACCTGGCTTAGTAGCTGCTCAACTTCAATTGAACCTCTGCAACTGGAAAGGGGGAGACAGAGGGTGAGTCCGTATGGGAGGTGGTTAACCATACAACTGTAGGACTGCGATGAGTCGACGAGATCCGTGGGGTCATCCGAGCTTGTCGAGATTAAACACCTCTTGGTGAGTCTATACAAAGAATTGAGCGATGAACATTCTTGTTGTCTTAACTCTTTAGCGGGAGTTAAGGGATCTCGTGGGTAAAGCAGGGCAGCTTTGCAAAGTCATGACAAATGGTATTCGAATACGCCGTGCTTAGGTTAACGGCGGTGTTTAATGGGTGAATCGGTAATGAAGCATAAGTAGATTTCTTAATGGTTTGGGAATGTGGAACATTGATAATCAAGTTTGAAAACCCCATTTACGTTAATAAAGCACATTTTAAAGGTTTTCAGATGATTCCAACTAAGGCTGCATCCACATAAAATAATAGACTTTATTCCCCTTTCACTTGATATTCCATGCATGTAGTTATTGTTGGGCTCCGTGTGACTTATTGAGTACGGTAGTTGTACTCATACTTGCTAAAAACATAAACAGAAACAACAACTATTGAAGAGGCAGGAGAAGACGAAGAGGTGATTCTGTACGAGGTCGATGAAGCGTGGAATTAGGATCGTTCTTCGCTCAGGCGTGCCTGTGGTTTCTTTTGTGTAATGTAACTAAGGGCGGTTGACCCTGCTGTGATACTTGGCTTTTAGCCGTTATATTGTAATAAAACTCGCTTTTGCTCTAAAGCTTGTGTTGGCAATGTTATACCCTCGATGGATATACTTGCAGTTGAACAGTCCTAGGCAGCTGCGAAGATTTCACAATACTCCCAGAAATGGGGGTGTTACAGAGTGGTATCAGAGCCCGCTTGCTTGACCGTAGGATGACCCTAAGTGCATTATATATTAAGTATATTTGTTAAAACTATTTTACTTATAAAAATGAGTTACATAAAATATCAATATTATTCTTGTATAATCTCTTTCCTGTCTACCTTGTCTATCAGTCTTATTTTAAAGTAAGTTTTATTCCCTAATATTATTTATATTACTCTTGTCTAAACTCAAATTTGGCGTGTGAACAGATGCAGCGTCGCATTCATACCAATCCAGAATTTCTACTTGGATGGGCTGCTCTCCTATGGCGTATGCAGAAGTACCTTTATGCGACAAAACGCCAGCGTCCGATATTCTTTGCGAGAGCATTAATAGTGCATGGCCGTCTGTATGAATGGAAGGTTTGGGTGTTTTTGGAGCCGCTACCACTTCGACCAGATAAACGACGGAAGTTCACAGCTTACCATCATAAGGAATCAGATGCCATCCAAGACGCAGCAAAGAAAGCAGTGGAGTATCTCCGTCACTACTATGATGAAGAATATGAT
The DNA here is from genome assembly GCA_036346575.1 of Dendrocalamus sinicus. Taxonomy (NCBI): domain Eukaryota; kingdom Viridiplantae; phylum Streptophyta; class Magnoliopsida; order Poales; family Poaceae; genus Dendrocalamus; species Dendrocalamus sinicus. The sequence continues at coordinate 13,680,874 of CM070669.1, read as the reverse complement.
GAGTCACCATTCCATCTCATCCCTCAGGAGAATGAAGATGGAATCGGTTTTCTTGTTCAAAACCCAGATCTAGAGGAAGATCCCAGGATGAGGGAGGTTGCATCAGTCGTCGCTTTTCAGGAGGATATGTACGCTCGAATGTCCGAAGAAAATAAAAAGATGCGTCTCCAACTCTATTCAGCTCGGCAAGAGATATGGATTTTGAAGAACTTGCAACACTACCAGCAAAGAGCCCGAGATGAAGCCTCGAGGTGTGATGAGACACCAGATGGCCCAGCGCAGACCCTCAAGAAGACTGAAGGAATGACGGCACCCCAAGGCCGTCTATTCTTCCGAGGATCTACATCTCGCGCACCAGAGCAACCCAAGGTAGTCAACGATGAAGAAAAAGGCAAAGAGCCCATGGTCGACGACGAAGAAGAAGACCCCGAGATAGAAGAATGGTGTTCTTCTGGTGGTTCTTCTCCAGATGACTAGAATCAGATGGCTTAGTGTGAGTTGAGTTGCGTTAGAGTAGTTGGACCCTTTTGTAGTAGCAAATTTTGGTATTGTAAAACAAGTTGAGGTATGAACTTTGTAGCATAGTGTGTACCCAACTTGTGTTATTGTTGAATAAAGACTATTTTGCCTAATTGATAATTTGTTTGCTAACAGTATCCTTATTCTACCCCCTTCAATTGTCGATCTTTCTATTTCACTCTCAAGTACTTATCTATTTCACTCTGATCTTATCTTTACTCTGAATTCTTACTTCCTATCGACCTTCTTAAAACTCGCTGCAGATCTAAACTCTCAATCCCATCAAGGAATCTAAGATGGCAGAGAGCAGGAGAAGGCTCTCGACAACTGAGACTGACCCTCGTCGAACGGATGCACCACAACCTAGCTTAGCGAGACATCCTAGCTAAAATGGAAGAGAATAGATATCGGTAGAGTTGAATCAGTCCGTATGATGGAACAACATGCGAGACTATTAGAGCAAATTGCCATGAGGACTAGAGGAGGTAATCGACCGGCAACCTCTGTCCAAACCAAATGGCGGACTTCCGAAGACTCGACCCCGGTCTTTTACGCTTCACGATCCAATGGTGGCGAAGATTGGTTCGAGGATGTCGAGAGAAAGTTGAATACAATCGATTGCAATGATAAGGAGAAAGTGCTATCGCCTCTCACGGCTACAAGGCCAGCAGACTTCTTTGGATGAATTACCATGCCATGCTTGCGGTCGAGAAATAACTTGGAAAGAGTTTGAGGATTCTTTCGTCGGACTCATGTACCTCTCGGTGTTATGGAAAGCGCCGAGAATTTTCTCGCTGAAACAGGAACCCGCACAATTACGGAATACCTCCATCAGTTCAATACATTGGCACGTTATGCTCGATGGCGTGGCGAGAGAAGAAAATGGAGCGATTCAAAGAAGGATTGCGAGATAGCCTTGAAGCACCACATCTCAGCCATGGATTTTCGGATTTACCTTCAATGGTAAACAAGTGATTCGTCGAGAGGAGACTCAGAAGAAATTAGAAGAATCACAGAAAAGAAAAATAGTGCACGCGTCGCCATCTCCAGAGACACCCAGGAAACGGATGTTCATAGCCCCGCAGTTCAAGGGACAGCGATGAAAGAAATTTATCTTCAAGACGAAGCCTCAATTCAAGATTGGTCAAGGTTCCACAACATCTCAACAGAACATCCGACAAGTCCCTGTATTGAAATGCTTTAACTATGGAGGAAACCATATGCAGAGGCAATGTCCACAGCTAAATGCAGTCTGTTATCACTGTGGCCAGGCCGGCCACTACAAGAATCAATGTCCGCAAGGTGGACTACCCTCAGAAGTAGCGAAGGCCCAAGTTAGGGCATTGACATCTACATCTCGCTAGTTCATCGCAGTGCCAAAGCAAGAAGAAGGACAAAACCATCAATTCGTAGTCAAGCCAGCAGGAACGCAGACTACGACTTCAACGCCTGCCGCCGATAAAGGAAAAGGAGTCCTGAAGCCAGTACAAGGAAGGATCAACCATGTATCTGTAGAAGAAGTAGCAGGAGCCAACGACGTCATCGTTGGTATGTATCTTGTTAACTCAAAACCTTCTTTGGTTTTATTTGATCCCGAAGCCACGCATTCGTTTCTTTCTTTGGCTTTTGTTATGAAAAATCAATTGCCATTTTTGACTTTGCAAAAGTCCTATTCCTTTCAAACCGCTGGGAGTAAAGTGGAATCTCGCTTTGGATGTAAGGACTTGGACCTGGAAATCCAAGGTGTTAAGTTCAAAGCGGACTTGTTAGTGTTAGAAATGAAAGGATTGGACGTCGTACTGGGAATGGACTGGTTAGCCAAATATAAAGCCAAGGTACATTGTGAGAACAAGTTAGTCACCCTGGTAAATTCAGAAGGACAGAAGGTAGCTACAAAGACAGATTCAGCATTGGTAGAGAAAATGAAGACGAGTGCTCATAATATAATGGTAGAAGGAGTCGCTCAAGTGCCGATAGTTCAGGAGTATCCGGATGTCTTTCCGAAAGAATTACCCGGAAAGCCGCCTGATAGACCTATCGAGCTTGCTATTGAGCTAGTACCAGGGACCAAGCCAATTACAAAGCGTCAATACCGGATGTCAGCCCAAGAACTAAAGGAACTTAAGAAGCAGATGGATGAACTGTTAGAAAAAGAGTTCATACAGCCTAGTGTATCCCCTTGGTCAGCCCCAGTGCTGTTCGCCAAGAAAAAGGATGGTAGTCAAAGAATGTGTGTAGACTATCGAGGGTTGAATGCTGTGACGATCAAGAATAAATATCCTCTACCAAGGATAGACGACCTATTTGACCAACTTAAAGGAGCCAAGGTGTTCTCGAAGATTGACTTAAGATCAGGATACCATCAGCTCAAGATTCGAGAACAAGACCGTGAAAAGACCGCTTTTACTACAAGATATGGATTATTTGAGTTTACAGTGGTACCATTTGGTTTGACGAATGCCCCTGCGTACTTTATGAATCTAATGAATATGGTGTATATGGAGCAGTTGGATCACTTTGTGATAGTGTTCATTGACGATATACTGATATATTCTAAGACAGAAGAAGAGCATCGTCAGCATCTTCATATCGCTTTGAGTAAATTAAGAGAGCATCAATTATATGCAAAATTTTCTAAGTGTGAATTTTGGTTGAAAGAAGTAGCATTTCTCTGACATATAATTACTGATGAGGGAGTGAAGGTAGATCTTGAGAAAGTAAAAGCAGTAATGGAGTGGAAGCCGCCAACCACAGTAACAGAAGTCTGAAGTTTTCTTGGTTTGGCTGGATATTATCGTCGTTTTATCGAGGGATTCTCAAAAATAACTAAACCCCTCACCCAGCTCCTTAAGAAGGATAATCCGTTTATATGGACGGATAAATGCGAAGAAAGTTTTCAAGAGTTGAAATCGAGATTAACTTCAGCCCAAGTGCTCATACTCCCTAATCCCGAGAAAGATTTTCAAATCTATTGTGATGCCTCAAAACAAGGATTAGGTTGTGTATTAATGCAGGAAGGTAAAGTAGTAGCTTATGCCTCAAGACAGTTACGACCACATGAGACCAACTACCCAACACATGATTTAGAGTTAGCAACAGTAGTACATGCGTTGAAAATTTGGAGGCATTATTTGTTGGGAAACCGTTGTGAAGTCTTTTCTGATCATAAGAGCCTGAAGTATATATTCACTCAGCTAGATTTGAATCTCCATATACACCATATTCATTAAAGATTACGATCTTGATCTGCTATACCACCCTGGTAAAGCAAACGTTGTCGCAGATGAATTAAGTCGAAAAAAGTACCATAATGTAGCCTCAATTATGGAATGCTCTCCGCCGTTACACGAGGAAATGCAACGATTGAATCTGAATGTTGTTGAACAAGGCCAGATTGCAGCATTAGAAATTCAGCCAACTTTAATATATCAGATCAAGACAGCACAAGAGAAGGATGAAGAAATACAGCAGCTTATCAAAAAGAGTCAAGAAGGAAGTTCAACCGAGTTTGTTATAGATAAACAAGGAATTTTGACGTTTAGAGATCGCTATTGTGTGCCTGACGACAAAGAGTTGAAAGATTTAATATTGCGAGAAGCTCACTCATCTCAACTCTCTATTCACCCAGGAGGCACAAAAATGTTCCAAGACTTGAAGAAAAGATATTGGTGGAGTAAGATGAAAAGAGAAATAGCAGAATATATCGCCCGTTGTGACACATGTCAGAAAGTGAAGATAGATCATCGGAAACCTTCAAGATTGCTAAACCCTTTACCAATCCCGGAGTGGAAATGGGATGATATTGGTATGGATTTCATTACAGGATTTCCTAAGACTCGAGACGATTACGATGCTATTTGGGTCATCGTAGACCAACTAACAAAAGTAGCACATTTCATACCAATTAAGCAGACTTATGGAAAGAATAAATTGGCAGAACTATACTTGACAAGAATAGTGGTGTTACATGGAGTGCCAAAAAGGATAGTATCTGACAAAGGAGCGCAATTCACATCTGAATTTTGGGAGAAATTACATGAAGCCATGGGAACAGATTTAGCCTTCAGTACTGCATATCATCCGCAAACTGGAGGACAAACCGAACGAGTAAATCAGATTCTAGAAGATATGTTACGGGCATGTGCCTTAGTATATGGAGCAGCATGGGATATGTGTTTGCCGTTTGCAGAGTTTTCTTATAACAACAGTTATCAGGCTAGCATTAAGATGGCACCGTTTGAGGCACTATATGGAAGAGAATGCAGAACCCCACTGAATTGGACTAAAACTAGAGAACGACAGTTCTTAGGTCCTGAAATTGTACAAGGCGCAGAAGCCCATGTCAAAATTGTTTGAGATAAAATGAGGATAGCTCATAATCGACAGAAGAGCTACGCCGACATTCGTCGAAAGGACTTGAGCTTTGAAATTGGAGATCTGGTATATCTCAAGGTTACACCATTCAAGTCAATAAAAAGATTTCAAGTTAAAGGAAAATTAGCTCCAAGGTATATTGGTCTGTTCGAGATTATCGAGAGAATCGGAGAAGTGGCTTATAAATTGTAGTTGACACCGAACCTGGCAAGAGTACATAACGTATTCCATGTGTCTCAGTTGCGAAAATGTCTTCGTCACTCTACGGAGCAAGTGCCAGTTGATGACATAGATATGAGAGATGATTTGTCCTATGAAGAGGAACCATTTCAGATACTGGAAACTATAGAGAGGCAGTTGAGAAATAAAAATATCAGATTACATAAGATTCAATGGAGGAATCATACAGCAGACGAGGCAACATGGGAGAAGGAGTCAGATTTACAGCGAGAATTTCCCAACCTACTCCTTGGCCCGAGTTGATCTCGAGGACGAGATCCTTTTTAAGGAGGGTAGGTTGAAACAACCGAAAACTTGCAAAATCAAATTGGATTTGAGTTCTCGTTGGAATTGAGTTTCTCTAGCCTCCCTAATCTATTCCACACTGATCTCAAAGCAAAAACCCTCACTAATGCTTGTCATCACGGCGTTATCACGGTGGGAACGGAGATTTTTCACACGGTCACTGTTCACGTCTGGCAAAACCGTCGCCGCGGCCGATTTTTGTGCCGCCGCCACTCCCCGCGCCTCCTCGCGCCTTCGCGTGCCCGCACGCCTCTACCAGCTCCTAACCACCTGTCAGCCACTGTACCGTGCTCTTAAATGCACCTGCACCGCTGTCCACCACCGCCGGTGGTTTCCGCCGCTCCCGCACCCTGTTTTGTCGCCGCCGTCCCCGTTTCTTCTCCGCCAAGTCGCCTCGACCCCTCTCGCGACTTCGAGTCCCTGCCAACCCAACCCCGCCTGTCAGCGCGCCCTACCTGCATGTCTGCCCCGCCCTGACACCGCCCTGACCGACCGAGCTGCGTGGCAGCACCGCCAGCCGCTCGCCGACCTCGCCTCTGCCCTTTCCCGCACTTTCCCCTCACAGCCGACAGCTGCCCCGTACACATCGCTTTCCGTGCCGTTGACCGCCGCCATCATCACGCCCAAGCCAGCCCGGGCCGCCTTGAGCGCCAGTTCACCGCCACCAAATATCTCCCTGCCCCCTCTCGGTGAACTGCCATTCTCGGCCTATATAAGCAGCCCAAGGCCCTCCATTGGACTCCATCAAACTCTCTGAAGCTTACCGAGCAACCCCAAGCACCCCTTTCATCCCCATTGTAGGTAATTCCAAAAAGCCCCCAATTCTCAACCCTAGAGCAACGTCAGTCTTTCCCTCCTCCATTCTCCAATTCCCTTCTCCACTAGCACCATCAAGCCTCCCAAAACTTTCCCCAAGCCTTGCCCTAACTCCTCCACCCCTCTCCTTCCCCGGCACCGTGAGCCACCACACTGCCCAAAACCGCCGCCGTGGCCAGGACAACCTAGACCTCCCAAGCTTCGGCCAAACTCCCTCCAAGCTTCCCCACACCCCAAGGATGCCCTAGCACCGACCCAATTGCCCGATGAACCTCCAGGTCACACCAATTTTCAAAAACGGCCGAGAGAGAGAGGCTCGCTGCCGTGACGTCGCTTTGCGGTCCTCCAAACCCTAAAAATGGAATCTCCATATCCCCCGAGTCCGTCCATACTCTCACCACCGTCGCAAAAATCACTACGCGCCGCCGACCACCGCCGTCCTCCCTCCCCCTGCAAGCGCGGGCTCGAGTGAGGAAGAAGAACAGTGCACCCCGACCGCACTGCCCCGTCCCGGTTGGGCCGAGCCCTGTCGCCCGCGCCCGACCGAGCCGCACCAACGCGTCCCGACTGGACCCGCTCGCCCCGCACCCGTTTCAGCCGGCTCGAGCCCGATTGACGTGGTTCGACCGAGCCTGCTCGCCGAGTCCGACCCGAACTCGAGAAACAGTACTGAGCCCGATGAATAGTAACCGACCCAAAACCCAAAATACATATTTATACTCCCCGGATTCGTTTCAAGCCCACCGACCCAAATCCAAGGCCCATTTCTTCATATAGCCCTCCTATAAACCCAAAAGCCCATTTTATTGGAGTATTTCATATTTTCTTTATTCCTCGCTCATTCCTTCGGGCATGGAATTAATTTGTTTTATTTGTTTTGCGTTAGTTTCCGGAGTCGAGTTTGCACAGGAGCCGGAAGGAGAAGCGCAAGCCCAGGCCCAGTCTGCGGAAGAATACGAATTAATTGAAATCATCGATCCGCAGGCAAGTCGCACATATTTTTGAACATATTGATCCTACATTTCTTGAATTATTTATTTACATGTACTTTGATTATGTTATTTTCATTATGATATTTTATGTACACCAAATGCTTAGAATGACATGATATTAGCTATGTCCTACCACCCGAAAAGGCCAGATTAACTTGATGGCCATACTCACCTTGACAAACCTAGTCACATAAAATATAAGATTAATCTTATCATTGTAGTTAGGGACATCACATCTTTCTACTGTTAAGGTTATAATGTTGGTCTAGAGTTTTGGGAGAGTTGGGTCTAGGGTAAGTGAGGATCGCAGTGATGGATCCGAAGACCTTATCCAAGGGTGGAGGCTGGTTGTGGATCGGTGGCAGTACAGTGTGTACTGAATTTGGGTTGTGTGTGGTTGATGCCTCAGTTAAAATGTAAGGACTAGACCCTTATGCTGAGTAACGGACATAGTAACCGCCCAACCACAAGCGTTGATTTGGTCAAACTTGACTTAGTCAAACCTGGCTTAGTAGCTGCTCAACTTCAATTGAACCTCTACAACTGGAAAGGGGGAGACAGAGGGTGAGTCCGTATGGGAGGTGGTTAACCATACAACTGTAGGACTGCGATGAGTCGGACGAGATCCGTGGGGTCATCCGAGCTTGTCGAGATTAAACACCTACTGGGCGGAGTCTATACAAAGAATTGAGCAGTGAACATTCTTGTTGTCTTAACTCTTTAGCGGGAGTTAAGGGATCTTGTGGGTAAAGCAGGGCAGCTTTGCAAAGTCATGACAAATGGTATTCGAATACGCTGTGCTTCCGGTTAACGAAGCGGTGTTTAATGGGTGAATCCAGTAATGAGGCATAAGTAGATTTGTTAATGGTTTGGGAATGTGGAACATTGATAATCAAGTTTGAAAACCCCATTTACGTTAATAAAGCACAAAGGCTTTCAGATGATTCCAACTAAAGCTGCATCCACATAAAATAATAGACTTTATTCCCCTTTCACTTGATATTCCATGCATGTAGTTATTGTTGGGCTCCGTGTGACTTGTTGAGTACGGTAGTTGTACTCATACTTGCTAAAAACATAAACAGAAACAACAACTATTGAAGAGGCAGGAGAAGACGAAGAGGTGATTCTGTACGAGGTCGATGAAGCGTGGAATTAGGATCGTTCTTCGCTCAGGCGTGCCTGTGGTTTCTTTTGTGTAATGTAACTAAGGGCGGTTGACTCTGCTGTGATACTTGGCTTTTAGCCGTTATATTGTAATAAAACTCGCTTTTGCTCTAAAGCTTGTGTTGGCAATGTTATACCCTCGATGGATATACTTGCAGTTGAACAGTACTGGGCAGCTGCGAAGATTTCACAATACTCCCAGAAATAGGGGTGTTACAGCAGTCATCTTGCTGTGCGGGCAAGAAGCGCAAACAATATCTTTGATCATCTTGAGTTTCAGCAGACCACGAATGAGATCGTGGCCGCTAACTCGGGTCAAATGGTCAAATTCAATATGACCAAGTCTCCTATGCCAAAAAGTAAGGTCACGGGACTCAGAAGCAACTAAACACCGGAGAGGATCACCAGAAGACTCAGAAAAATTAGCACGAAAGATCCTCCCATAACGAAATCCATAAACCGGACTACAGAAGAATCAAGAATTTTGCAAGCGTTTTCTTAAAGCTCACCTCAAAACCATCATCGGTGGTGAGAAGCGAAAGCAAATTATCTGCAGACTTACTAACCAAGGTAACATCTTTCAAAATAAAGACTCATTAACGCGCATTGTACCTTTGACGATGACGCGTTGTAACAGTCCAAGTTTTTATAAAAAAAATAATAATAGTAAAAATAATTTAAAATAAAAATAAGTGTTTTGGTTGCCTAAAGTTTATTTTTGATTTGCCTGATTTTACGCTTTAGAAAGCGCGGATTTGAAAAGTAATTTAGATAAAAAAACATAAAAGTATTATTAATGATATTTTGATTTTCTATAAAAAATCATATTTCAAATTAATTATTTGGAAGCATTTGGCGTTTATCCGGATTTCCGTGTTTTTCGGATTTAAAAAAATCAATTTCAAAGCTAAAATGTATTTTGTAAAAATTAAAAGACTAACTTTAAGTTGGAAATATTTTCCTAAGTCAAAATCATCTCCAGAATTTCGTGAATTTTTCTGGAATTGTTAGACTTTATTTTCTAAGCTTTTTGGAAATCCCCCTCTCTCTCTTCTCGGGCTGACAAGTGTCACGCCTAGATCCAATCTTCCGCACCCGATTAAATATCGGACCTCCATCTTCACTTAACTCACTCCATCTTCATCCGACGGCCTAGATTCAATCTACGCCATCAGATATGATCCCACGTCATAGTCTTTCTTTTTCAGTACAAAAACAATTTAGAAAATCTCATTTTCCTTTTTCTTTAGTTTCAAACTTCAGAGAGCCCGTTCTCTTTCGTTTTAAATCCGATTGAGCCCATTCAAATTTCTAAATTCTTTAAAAATTCTAATCTATCTATTTATATCCTCTTTTAAAATGTTTAAAGTCTATTTCAAAATTTATTTGAATAAAATTAAAGCTTAGCAAATAAAAATATTTTAAATGGTTAAAATATACTTCAAATAAATCTAAAAGTATTTTATTTGATATTTTCGGGTTCCAATGATCTTTGTGAAATTTTTCTGAATTGTTTTCGAATATATTCTTTTTTTTCGAAAAAAAAAGTTTTTTTCTTTTGATTTTCTCTCTCCTACCACTATTCATCTTCAAGATTCGCTCCAGAGAGCACGCAGGGATTTTGAAGCTTCTAGAACTCGAGATTTTCTCAAACATTTCTTGCGTAACAAAATGCATTTGAATCCTCTCATGAAGACCTTTCCATTCCTAGCCTTAGCCCCCAATTTCAGCACCAATTTCATAGGAATATGTCATGCCACCGAAAGACATTCCCTCGCGGATCTCCCCATCCGGTTCACCTCCGCGTCTATAAAAGGGAGCACCGGGTGCCCCTCCTCATCCTCATCCAGCCATGAATTCTCCCCCTCCTCTTGAATTCTACCCCCTCTTCCTTGAAAAAAATCTCCTCCTTTTAAAAACAAGGGCCCCTTGATCTCTAATCCAAAGGTCACAAATTTGGATGATAATTAGGAAGAAAACATCCGGGTGATATCTATACAATTTACGCTGTAACAGAACTTCTCCCATTGTTTTCTTTTCTTTTCTTTCTTTCCTTCTTCACAGGCCTGGCCTGGGGGGGCGAGCGGGGCGGCCGCACCGGGCCCCCAAAATGCAGGGGCCCTAGGATATACATGGTATATATACTATGTATTAATGTATACTATCCGTGATCCATTCATCCGTCTGACCGTCTTCCGAGTTCCGAATTCCCGGCCGGCCGACTTGGCGACTTCTCGTCTTCGCGACTTCGCCGCTTCGGTCTTCAGCAATCAGCGGCGACAGCGTGAGCCCAGGCGGCCAGCCTTTCTAGCTCCAGCTTCCATCTACTCGATTTGGCGGTGCGGCTTAGGAAGGTGGTGGAGACTGGAGAGATTAGTCCAGCGGTGGCGCGTCTCGGGAAGACGGAGCAAGACACCCAAAGAGGCCATTGCTGCTAGGTATAGCCATGGAGATCAAAGCCCCCCTTCGCACGTGGATGTTTTGAGTGTGGTGTGACACTGGCTAACTGCTTCCATCACTATGTTTTCTACTACTGCTTGAACTATTTATCTATTTGGAAGGAGTCGCTGGAGTATACTACATTTACATCACTTTGTTATTGCTTCTTGTAGTTTGCATATTAGGAATTTTTTAATCAATAATTAGTGCTTTGTAGTTACTAATTATACTATTGTTCTTTAAATTTTCAGTACCATGTCATCTAGAAAATATGCATCCGGGAGTGAAAAAAGAAAAAAGAGGAAACGAATAGATGAGTTGATAGAATCACAGAGAGGATCCATTGACAAATTTTTTAAAAGTAATACGAGCAGTTCAAGAAATCCTGATGAATTGGCGATAGTTGTTGTGGTAATATCTATAAACTCTTTGATATGAATTTTTCTTTAATACACTAGTAGTGTGCCCGTGCTAACGCTACGGTAAAATACAAAAGAAGATAAAATTTGTAAAAATAAAACGAACAATCGATTCATTAAGATTCACGTCTCATATATTGTATAACCAAATATTTTTGTCACAAAATGAATATCACATAAATACGTGACGGTCGGAACCACCCAACACGCAATGCTCAAAAGCCTACGACCGATTCCCGGTCTTGCGACGCAGCCGTGAGACCATACGACCGGTTAACCGAAGCTACGACCGTTTATCGCGTGATTTAAACACCTTCCCGACCACATACAACACTTTTTGTCGTAAAGGCCAACGTGGTCGTAAATACCAATGTGGTCGTAAAGGAAACATGTTGAGAATCCACCTTAGTAGAACAATCCAGTCACTTAAGGATGTGTTTGGTTGGAGTGATGAAAGTGGAATGGGATGGGATGGAATAGGATGAGATGATTCCACAAAAAAGGTGGAACCACATGGTCCAGTATCTAAGAAGAATATTCTCTAAATTTGCACAGGCTCATCCCACTTTGGACCATTCCATCCCACCCCATTCCTCAAACCAAACACATGGATAAGCTTGGTCAAAGGAACCATCCCATTCCATCTCATCCCATCCCTCAAACCAAACACACCCTAAGATGACCCTTCGAAGTCTTTTCCCTGGGCGGTCGCAATCATATAGTGATTTTTATATAGAGATCAAATTCCACTCCCTTTTGGACTCCAATCAAGTCGTCATCCTTGAGTGATGAGAAGGCAAAATGCCCTCCAAAACCTTGACACAGAAGGCATTGCTGTAAAGTTCAACTTCTCCTACCCTCTTTAGATGGTATAACGTGAAAGAAAGGAAGCTTTGCCTAACATATAAACCGCAGAACTAATACACTCAAAGTATGCAAAACATTTCTAACCAAATTTACAAAAAGTTCGACAAAGGAATTTTAGCAGTTTCGCATGTCCAATATTAAAATTTTAAAATGGTTATAAGGGATATTCAGCAATTCAGAAAGAATTTGTCACATATATGAATATGAATATCTAGAATATTACCTTCGGAGAGATCATCTCTGCTGGAGATTTTGTTGTGCTAATAGCACTACCCAAATTTGTGTCTTTGGAGGAAATTTCTGTTAGTATGGTATTATGAACCATCATGTTCTTTCTATTTCAACTCACTGAAGTCAAAAACCAAACAAATGCTATCCCTCATTTGCAAATGCCAGGCACACCATGAGTCACGATCTTGAAAATTGCTCCATTTATTTTAAGGATATACACTCTTCAAGATATAAGCTGTAAAATGCTCTGGACTTCACAACTAATCGACTTTGCTACATATTGGTCAAATAACATTTTGTACCTAAAGGCTATCTTGAGTTCATCTTGCTGAAATTCATTAGGAAGGATGCTCCCCAATCCCTTGATTTTCCAGCAGAACAAAAGCCATAAAGAAGTGAAAGGGAAGTGATAGAGTCCGAGAGTAGCCTTTGTTAGCCATCTTATTTTTTAAGTCCAATGCCTTCCCAAGCATATTATGTCTGCACAAGTGAAGATAATAGCATTGTATGCTGAATTCCTTGGAAATGGCTTCTCGATCTTGAATGATAGTGATTGAGCACCAAATGCCTCAGCTCTTTTGCTACAGCTAAACCTATCTGCCAAGGCCAAGAATAGCAACTCTTTTACCACTGAACTGCAGAAAAATAAGAAGAGTCAATTCTTTTATTCTAACAAACCTTGTTTAATTTATATGTATATCCGCCATGGAAATACCAAGTCAGCATCCTTAACTATATCATGTTTTTAAAGGACATAATTTAACTCGACACATCATCGAGTGTAATGAGCGACTAATCAGTCTTGCTAAGTAATATAAAGTTTGTCCTTGAGACAGTGCACTGAACCTCTGCGTCAGAATGCGATCTCAATCGTATGTAAAAGCGCATTACTATCGTAATCCCATTTGTATATGAGATAATCGTCGGGAGGAACACATAGTAATTTCTACTTTTTCGATCATCCATCGGCCTCAATATTAGCATAATTGAGAGACAATGCAATATGGAGCTAAGCTGCACAAAGTGAACCAAAAACCCTAACCTTATTGTCAAATGTAATTAGGGCGGTGCTGGAAGTTTCAATTAAGGGGGTCACCTAGAATGAGGTGGATGTTAAAGAAGAGAAAATAATTAAGAGCCATGGCACCATCATATGAGCCACCCCAAATTACCATCGACCATTATCAAATGTGCTAATCAAGGAAAGCTGGATTTTGAAAATTTACCATAGCTAGGCGGTAGCCGAATGATATTTTCCAGTCAAGATGTGATCCTCTATATCTTAGCTTTCCACTCACAAGCATACAACTCCAATCAGCAATCTTTCTGGCTAGACAGAAGGTCAACATCTTCCTCACAAACTTCAGTCAAATAGGCTGCATTTCACTGACAAAACAAATCAGATTCATTAAGATTCATTAAGTACCCGCCCCTCGGTGCGGCGCGGTGTACCGTAGGATGACGACGAGTCTACAAAACAACTTGTCTTGCACACGCCCATCGACAAGAAGCAAGAATGTGTACCTTGAGAGGTTCAAATGGATCTCGCCTATTTATTGTCTCGAGTTCCTTCTTGCAATTTTCACTCAAGTGTTTAAATATTTCTCTGAATAAGCCATCTATAATATCGCAAACCTGTGTAAGGAAATCGGTATTTAGTCATCATCACTTCAGTAAATGAACTAAAGCATTTTTCTTCCAATCTTCCTTACCTCGAAATAGTGCTCCTTAATCTCCATTTCAGCATCCAAAGTTCCAAACCAACAAACTCACACAGATGCCTGTGTGTGTTTGAATTCTCAGCTCTGAATACTGGACCAATCTCAAATACACGTTCAAACCCTCCACAAATAGCCATCCGCTTGTATAATTGAGGGATTGCGCTAAACAAGCGGTGGCCATTGTCTGTAGTTTGAATACAGCTGCACCACCTTCACTTGATCCAGCAATCAGCTTTGGGCTGTGGATCCCAACAAAATTCTTTGACAACAAAACTTCCCTGAATTTCTGCATAGTATCCAACAATGATTTACATTTTGAACCAATAAAAAACATTACATTCTATAAAAATATACGTAATAAAAAATCATTTCTTGGAGCATCCACATACCAGCATACATATTAGTATATTACATAAGATGGACACATGAATCTAAACTGCTTAAGCTTGGTCTTGACAAATCCACAATTCATAGTGAATGTTAAACTCAATTTGTACAATAGTGCAACAGATGCAATTGCATGGCACAAGTTATAAGGCAAAAATGTTAGGATCAACTGGATCGATTCTCTAAACAACGACAACGACTTATGCAATTTAAGCTTGGTGCCCAAGACACATGTGCCTTTTGCTGGAATATAATGATTCTATGCTGAAATTATTAAGGTTCTACAGACTCAGCTTTTATTCAATGACAGATCAAAGGTGCTAGCTGAACCATAGATCACATAGCATGCTATTTGGAATAGCACTATCCATTAATGCATAAATGATAGCAGTCCATAAAAACAAGGTCAAAGACTCACGTTTTCAACTTGACATTGGATTCGGAATATTGCTTGATTCGCGGGAGTCCGCAGATCAATAGCTCTAAAATTCAAGCGGGTATCTTGGCCAACACGAACAAGCTTCTCTCCGGCCTGCAATCATGGCAAGATTAATCCCTTAAACCACAATAAGATTCTAAGAATCATAGACGGAAAGCTGGAGCACAAAATTGAGTGTTTCTGAAAAGGAAAGGAAGCAAAAATGAATTTGCACAGGGCATACTTGTTCACCTTTTCAAATTCTGCTTCACTCCTGCTGCATCCTCAAGATTAATAGGAAGGGTTGGGATCTCCTATTGATGCAATAGATCTTCCTAACCTGAATCTCCACGCTGATCAAAACGAACACATAAACAATTCATCAAATACACACGGGATAATAACTCAAGCAAACCATAGTTGCATAATGCATGCGTTTAGCAGTATGAATTAGGCGACAACATGAAACCTAGCTTATTGTGACAATAATTCAAGATAGTTAGAACCTAAAGAGCCTACAAAACCACCATCTCGCATGATTATTCACCATCCTAGAGCTACCGGATGGTTACATGGAGACTATCTGAAGGTGTATTCGGATCGATTGCCGCATGACGGCTGCCATCGATGAAAAGACATGATCATATTGCCTTACAAATTTACAAGAAAGAATTCCAAAGATGCGGACCTCTGTGTGGTGGCCTTGAGGGGTTCCTTGGGGGGAAGCGACGCCTCGGCGTCGACGATACTCTCCTTGCCGAGGAGGTCGCAAAGCGCACCATCTGCGTCCGACGCCGGCGCCGGCGCTGGCGGCGAGCACGCACCGCGCAGTGCTCATGCTCTGCCGCGGCACGGCGAAGGCCATCTTCTTGCCGGCCGGGCGGATCGCTGCTGGCGGGTGTGCCGCACCGCGGATCAGCACGGACCGTCCTCGGCGGACTCGCCGAGGTCGCCAACCCGGTCCAGACCGCCGAGAGATGGTCTTGGACTGGATCTCCCGACGGGACGTCGCCGTAATTGACCACGAAGGGTCTCGGCGTGGGCTGCGGCTCGCCGGGCTGGCGCCGCGCGCCTTCTCGCCTTCTCCGCCTTCCTGGCGTCCTTCTTGAGCTGCTTCTTGCTGAGGGTGGCGGCGGAGAGATCGGACGCGAGCTCCTCTGCGGAGGCGGGTGAAGGCTCCGACGACATCGCGGCGGCGAGGGAGAAAAGAAAAGGGTTCGGATTGGGTGGATGGTGAAGGAGGCCGGAGTAGAGGTGGGCATTATAGTGTCGTGGCCACTGTGCTTTAGGCCGCTTCGAGCACTGCCTCCGCCTCCCGCGCTCCCCCTTCCCCTCCATCTCCCTCGTCTCCGACCGCCTCCCCGCCGACCTCCCCAACGACATCGCGGCTGGGGTTCCGTGGGAGCGGGGCGGAGGAGGCGGCGGCTGGTGGGGGAGGGGAGAGCTCGGGCTGCTGGGGGAGCACACGGAAGGAGGAGATCGCGGCGCGGAGGAGGCGGCGGCGGCTAGGGGCGGGGGGGTTGCGGTGACGGCGAAGAAGGCGCGAGGTGGCGGCCGCCGCCGCCGCAGCCATGGTGGCGTGGCGGCGAGGAGGAGGTTTCGGTTAGGGTTTTAATGGGGTGGGAGGAGTGGCGGCGGAGGGGACGACGGGGGGAGCGGAGGCGTGGGGGAGAGGTAGAGATGGGGGAGCGGCGGTGCGGTGGAGGACGGGGGAAGCGGAGGGAGTGGCGGAGGAGGAGGCAGCAGCGGCGCAGGATGGGGAGGAGGAGGCGAGGGCGGCACGGCGGCGGAGGAGGGAGGGCTCCGTGCGAGGGAGGCGGAAGAATGAGGTGGGGGAGGCGCCGCACGGATTCACGGGGGGGGCGAACGGATTCGAGGGGCCTCTCGCGGCGGCGGAGGAGGAAGGGCTCCGTGCGAGGGAGGCGGAAGAATGAGGTGGGGGAGGCGCCGCACGGATTCACCGGGGGGGGCGAACGGATTCGAGGGGCCTCTCAATGATGTGCATGATCCAAATAATTTTAACCTTAGGATCTTCAATGAGTAAGAGAATAAGGTTTAAAGAGAGATCCTGGCCATTTATTTTGTATGAAGTTAGATTACTTGGTACATAAATCTGAGTAGACTTAGATTAGGCATGACTGTAGAGGTGGTTGAGGGGGTGGATTTAGCAAAGAAAATTTTGGTGTATTATAGAGTAGGGTAGATAACGCATTTTAAGTGTTTGTTGGTAAAATTAGATACATATATATGTGTGTATGTAGATTTATGTTTAGATATTTATACTAGGCTCTCTATTTCTAGTTTCGCTCCGGACCCCTAAAATCCCAGGACCGACCCTGCTTCTTCCCAATCTTCCCAATTTCCTTTTCTTTCCTTCTTCCCAACTTCCTTGCTTCTTCATCTTCCCCTCCGGTGCCCGTGGCCAAGGCCTCTGCCCCTTGAGCTGCACACCACCGCCATCGCCCAGTCGCATAGCGCCAGAGCTCCACGCCGCCACGCGTCAATTTGGCTGAGGTGACACGCCACATGTGCTAAAACTGTCATATAGGATTTAGAAAATTCCATTGGGATCATGTGACCCCAATAAGTATATACTGGATCTGCCCCTGGGAGCAGGAGCTGGCGAGCAGCTCTCGGTGCACTTTGTTGAATGGAAATCAAATGTTAAGGAGAAATTGTGATGACGTAGCATTCTCATACCTGTCATTGTTTGTGCTTAGCTTTAATGTACGTAGTACTTGCTTGCTAAAAAACTAAGAACAAAAACATCCTTTTGTAGTCCATTAGTTAACCCTTAAAGTACAGTACATTTTCTCCTGCTGTCCCCTTTTTTGTTGTTTTCGCTACAATGTCTAACAAGCAATGTTATGTGTACATTGAACGTTTTTTCCTTCTCGCTCTGAGTCTGAGACAGAATCGATAGATCCTGCCTTTGTTTCAAAAAAATATTCCTGTAAACCAAAACAGGGAATGTCTTCTTGGTCCAAAAGTTTCTGCACCCTCCTTCATCAGGAGATAAGAGCAGTCAATTCCTCTTAGCCGTACTGTAAAAAGAGAATCATGCTTTCCATAACGAAATGGCACCTGATCGAGAGATAACAAAGTGGATAACAGCACTGCATGTACAAGTCAGGCACCAATGCAATATGCAGCTGATGCCATCCAAATTTGGCGATTTAAGATGACAAGTGGGACCTTGAGACAAGGCCAATAATAAGCGGACTAATCGACCGACAAATTGGTGTTGGATGCTATCATATCGAAGATCTCGACGAGCTGGTCCGCGATGACATATTGTTCGTCCAACTCCCAATTCGGATGAAAAAGATACGAGATTGGAAACTATGGGAGCTGGAAAACAGCTAGTCGCATACAAGATGCAAGGCTCGATGCCGGTGCCAACTAGCAAGGGAACCTCTCCATATGCTTAGTGCTAATTACCATGGAATTATGCACAAGGAAAACCCTACTTGCCGCATGCATGTCTACTTGATGCCCAGGTGCTACACGTCCTCAAGACCTCGACATGATTCAGATTACCATATGGGGCCACGTAGTAGAAGGGAAAGTCAAGAATGCTACGTGATCAACTTCTGCCGATACGAGGAAAGGAAATCTACGTGCGACTAATTCCGTCAGGATTGCATGGGGTCACGATTAAAGCTGTCTCTGGCCGTGCGCGACAAGACGAAGGCCTCAGGAATTGCGTATCTTGTACACGTACTGCGACTATGAAAGAAGACCCCGGAGCTCTATAGAGAAGTCGTCCTTAACCATCCAAAATTTACCTATTATGTACCTTTACTTTTCCTATACCCCAATATCTTAGGAGTAATATCTCGTTTTAGCCAATAGATCAAATCTACTCTCTGTAAACCAGTAGATCTAATCTGCTCTCTGTAATGCTGACTGACATTGCTTCGTATCAACATGTTAATATGTGTCAGTTACGTCTATCTGAGAGTTGTTCTATTCAATATCGCTTCGCATTGACGTTTCATTCAGAATTAACTTTCGCTAATGTACAAGGTTGGGACCTTGGGGTTGGGGATCAGGCCCATGCAAAAATGGACTCTCAGCTTGGCCCTCGAGAAAGGAAAATGATACTCGTTCGCCGTTGGCATGGCTCGGGCGAGCTAGAAAAAGCCCACGTGGCCCGTTTTCACACAAACGATTCTAGATAGTCACCTTCACATGTGGTAGATAACCAAACAACTGGTTTAATAGTCAAGCCATACAGAAATAGAAAAGGCCAACCAAACAACTAGATTATTAGGTGGGTTTTTGTTTGAGCTGATGGCTTATGGATTAAATATTTAAATTTTGGCTATTCGTCAGAGACAATATATAGAGGGAAATAGTCGTATGCGATTTTGACTGGTATAACAAAACTCAGTATACTTTTTACTACAATTTTTCTATTAACCTCATCTTAAAAATGCATCGTTTAAAAGCTAATTACTGTATATAGTACAAATTTAAGTCAACTTTAAATCTAAAAGAGCCCGACTAATTATTCCGAAGAACCAGAAAACTGGAGGCTGCACCAACCTAGGTAGCCAAATGACGCCCACGGAATCAAACACGCTCTTGACACTAGAATCTCGTGTGCATGCATGAGCAAAGATGAATAGAGGCTTCTTTTTTATTGTCTACCCATCTTGCGACTGATTGTCAAAGAAACCAGTCAAAATTTTCAGCCCCCTGATCTAAATCAAACGTCACAGGATTCTCTCCACCATTCAATTCTCTCACGCCTTAACCTAATCCAACGTCGCATCAAGCAGTCAAGCCTCACAACCCTAGCGTCGTCTTCTGCCTCCCTCATCAGCGCTACTCTGCCGCATCACCGACATCACCTTTCAGCAAACCCCTCCCTGTCGTTACCACATCCTCCTCCCCTTCCTCTACTGCCACTCGCTTCCTCCTTCCCGTTGTTGCCGCTATACGCCTCCCTCTCCCATGCTCTACCTTTCTTCCTCGTCTCTAGTGGTAATCACTAGATCCTTCACCTTCACCCACCACCCTCCCCAAGCTCACAGCTAGCAGTGCCACTGATGCCTCGCCATTCTACTTCTGCTGCCACCTGCCCCCGGTCTCCCTCTAAGTTCAAGGGCTCCTATGAATTCTGAACTCTAATCAGTGAACTGAATCCTAACTTGGCGGCGATGGGAGATGATGATGTCGGAGATGAGGACAAGCTCATCGAAGCACAAACGTTCAAGCAAATCGTAAGATCAGGAACTCAAATGATATGAAAAAAAACAATCATGCGACAGATTTCTAGCAATTCTTTTTTAAGAGAGAGTCAGAGAGAGACGTGGAGCCTTGTTGGATGCAGATAATCTCTGAAACAAACAGCACAACACCTCAAGGATGAAGGATCTCTAGAGTCAACATACGTACGTGCGGGCTAGACCCACACATGTCACACGGAGTGACGAGGCAAGGAGTTGAGCGAGTCTGCCGGCGCTGCCGCAATGGATAAAGGCAAAATACTTCCTGAACGGATAGAGCCAAATCTCGAGGAGAGTTTGCGAGGAACCTTATCGGCCAGTAGATCAGGCTTCTTCTCGGTGATTCATCTCCATCTCGCCAAGCCGGAATTCCATCCTGCCGCTTAATTGCCCCGGCGAAGACACGCACGGCGCTCCATCCATCCATTCCTCCGGCAGGTGCGAAGAACAGGTGCGCCTGCCTCACATTATTCTTTCTTCCTCTTCCTGTATCTTCTTATTAGCTTCGTGTATGATCGATGTGCATCCATCCATCTCCTGAAACCTAAATATCCTGGAGTTTAGTGTTAATTCATGAGGACAAAAACAATCTTAAAAATTCCAGCACCCGAGAGGCATTACTGCTAGCTGTCTGTCGTGCCATTTGAGTGATCCACACGCATGATCATAGATCTGTTCTTTTGTTTTGATTTATAGCTGGATTATAGTTTTTAGACTATTTATAAGAGGAATATGGAGTAACAAAAACTTACGTACGATTTTGGCAGATATAAATAAAATTACTATAGTACATTTTACAATTAATTTATAGGTCTCGTCTTAACAGATAATTTGTTTGAAGTTAATTACCGTAGAAAAGTCGAAAAACAAATTTTATGAACTAAAATCGGTGACGTTTGATCCGATCCGATATTAGCCGAGCCTTGTCGCTAGCGGCTACGGTTTGAATTCCACGAACCACGTGTTAGCCAAGGCGATTTATCTTTTTTTGGAATTTTAGCCCACGCGTTAATATACCTACGAGTTTTTTAGGATGTTAGGCGAACTGTTAAGATAGCAGCATTGACAACGTACTCCTCTAGACTTTTAGTGAGGTAGATTTGCATGCTAGATCGATCGAGTTCAACGGAGACGTAGACACGTACGACCCCCCGTAGAACAAACAAAATGTTCGGCAAAAGACGTGATAAAAAGTTATTTGAGTAGGCACTAGAAAACCGAAGTGTCGTACAATTTTCCTTACTCCGGTTGCGAGTTGACGTCAGGTTTTCGCTACCGGTTTTAAATTTTTACACGGCATAGCATGGCTGCTTTGGCTGATGATCAAAAAAAATTTGACCAAAAATTTTTAAATTAAAATTTGAATTTTAAAAATATCGACCGATGATTAGCGATTATCGATTGAATTTAAATTAGCATAAATTAGTTGTAAATTGGTGTTGATTCAAATTTAGCCAAAATTATTTGGCCGATACTTTTTTACCGTGGGTATGGTAAAGGGCATGTTCTTTTTAGTTTTTGGATTGTTTGTAAGAGAATACAGAGTAAGAGAAATTCACATATGGTTTTGGCCATATAAATAACATTGTTATAATGTGTAATACGATCAACTTGTAGATCTTATCTTAAAAATATATTTTATTTAAAAATTAGTTATTGTAGAAAAGCTGAAAATAGTTTTTAAAATATGATAAAAGAGACCTAAACCGGTAAAACCAAAAAACCTGGTTGACGTGCGCACACGTACTTGACACGTAGCTGATGTACACCAAAATGACTTCCCCCGTCCGTGTTATGCGTCCATCACACGGTGCTGCTACTTTGTGCAGGATCACACGTACACACGCAACATGGTGTCGCTACTTTGTGCCTGATCACAAATCAACCATGCGTGTGTATGTACGCCGTGGTCCATAGGCAGTCTCCGCACATGCACATCAATCAACGTCTGGGCTCTAGCTAACACTAGAAGCTTCAACCTTGCGATAGATTGGGTTTAGATTCGATAACCCAAGGATTGTACACTTCTTATCGTGTATGGATTTTGTTTGGAAGTTTGTCTGAATTCGGTTTTTTTTTTTGTAGTTTGCCTAGCTAGTTCGAAGTGCAACAGCCAATAAAAGGCAACCACAGTGACACGTCTACTCCCATCTCACTGTGCCATGCTGCCATGCATTGTGTGTGGACATGCTTAATTTGCTTGGCCGCATGTATGTATGCTATAAAATACTGGAATATTGCATAATCTTAAAAGCACAAGTGAATGAACCCGATGCAAATTCCTCTGTTGCTTCCTGTCTTAATTTCCCCCAATTTCTATGATTCTACGGATACTCGAAGTCAAACATTTGAGCTGCTTGTCCTGCCAAGGAAGGAGAGGAAAAAACAAAGACAACGTACATTAAAATCTATGAGGCACATCTTCATTGCTACTAATAAAATGTTAAACACATTATTGTGTAACCATTATTATTATATATATGGTTCCGAGATGACAGCATGTACGTAGATAATTAACTTGGTTAACCCTTTGGAATCTTGTGATCAAGGGAGCAAATAAAAAAATGGAACAGGAAAGAAACACGAGCTATCCTCTTTGACTTTGACCTCGGCGTGGATAAGTATCGGCCAAAGAGTCGTACAAAATGATCTCGCAAGACTCGTACAAACAAGATGACGGAGAATGGTTTCATGGGCTATTTTGAACACGGGAATTTAAGTTATAAATAGTTCAAGCGAAAGCTCAAATATATCCTCCCAAAACAAATTCTTAGCTAATTTTCAACAAGTTTTATTTACGTGCGACAGTCTATTTTCCATTTAATCTTGAATTACACATGGAGTGGTACTTCTACAAATGTCACATCCCCTATTGCACCGTCCATTTCATTTTCATTTTCGCCTGTGCTAATTTCGTTGTCAATAGTGGTGGGCAAGTACCTACCATTCCAGAGCCTGAAAAAAAGTGTACCATCCCATGGAAGAAAGAAGAAAAGAAAGAACACCAACCAGTTACAATAGTTGTAACCATTTCGTTCGTTACATAGCTGTAACCATTTCGTTCACTCTTTTTCTGCCCTAGGACAGTAGCATACATATGAGCTCCCTTAGTTGTGACCTGCCACAGGAGTGGCTATATGACAGGAGCACAAGAGCTAGCCGCTTGACTTGCTAGACTGTGACAGAGCAGTTGACGATCGAGAAGCCATGGGAGAGGAGGAGCAGAGGAATAATGGCGCCGATGGTAATGGCAAGGAGGGGACGGGGGCGGGGAGGAAGAACAAGTATGCCGTGGCGTGCTCCATCATCGGCTCCATCATCTCCATCCTCATGGGCTATGGTAAGATGAAACATCTCTCTACACTTATCTATGTGTTGTGTGCTGCTTAATTCTCTTAGAATCCATGCATGATGTAGCGAAGTTTTGAGCATGTTAATATCAATTCATTGATTTACGTAACTCGAACCACTTTGGTCATCTTGGCGGAGCACATAATTCGGATGGAACTGGATTCACGTACTGAAAGGTCTTCGAAAGTGTTGACCTATTGGAAGTACTGATATCTGTCGTTCTTTCAAGATAAAAGCTCGGTTTAAACTTATGGCATGTATTTCACCAAATATTTTTTTTGAACGAATCTATTTGAACATATTTCGATGTAAGTTCTGAAAGGAACTATAGTATGGTAGCGATACTTTTACCCGAAAAAACTGAATCTGTAAAAGGAAAGGTGACTGATGCTTTGTTAAAGTATAAGACATGTTTTTAAACATGCATTAGATCAATCTGAAATCACATATCTCAAAGCAAAATTTGAAGGCAAGCAAACCGACTCGAAAGCTAACAAAAAAAATCAGACAATTTATAAATAGCAAACCCTTTTATATAATAGAAACTAGGAGTTAATATCCAACATCTCGTATATACACAACATGTTTATCAGGTACTGTATCATTGTATTTGTGTAGGTTTCAGAGAAGAAAGCTGGCTTGAGCAGTTATCTATATGTGTATTGAATATGATTATGATCTCATTAGCTAGCTACTAGCCTACTACCCACTTGGTTTCTGAATATAATCACACTAACACATAAACCGCCTGTAATAGAAATAAAAAAAGGCATGCCTTATTAGTTAAACCACCAACTAATTAGCCTGCATATGCATTGTGTACTCAGTCAATTAGTCATGTCGTTAGGCGAGGTGCTGACGTGGTTAATTTTATTTTTGCTATTTTTTAAGAGCTTTCACACCTTTCGTGAGTAAAATGGTGGACACATATGCACTCATCCTACACGTATCGTCCTAACTCATACACACATGAGTGTATTCATTATTACATAGCTAAATAGAGTGAAGACCTACACCTTACCGAGCGTAGACATACCATTTAACTAGGGGTGAAAAATAGTAATGAATAATCCGTTATATTTGAGAAAACGCAAATGTGATAAGCAAAATTCGTGTTTGAAAATGTTCGTATTCGAGAATATTTGTATTCGTATTTAAGAATATTCATATTTGTATTCAAGACTATTCGATTCGTATTCGATCTGTTTCCTATTGCTATCGGCCGGTAACGATAACTAGCTTGTTACCGGAAATCCCGGGAAAAATCTGGACGAAATTTGTGATTCGAAATTTGAATTTAGACGGTTTGAAACCGGTAATCAGTTAAAAACCAGAAAAAACGCTAGGAATTTGTTTTATCGAGATTTGTTACAGAAATTATAGAAGAATATTCGTATCAACTGAATTAAGTATATATTCAATTCGATTCATATTCATTACTATATTTGATTCAGATTCGTGTTTATTTTAAAAATATGAATTCATATTTATATTTTTGTTTCCATCTCTACTTTTAACCATTGAACACGCATGTATGATGTATGTATGTGCTCTTCCTTCTTGGGATTCCTGGGATCAACCAGGCAGGCGAGGCATTCACCTACACTAACGGCCACCCGAGCTACACTTGGTCACTACGAGTAAATAATGTCCCTGTAATTTTGTGAAATAATGTGGTGCATGCAGACACGGGTGTGATGAGCGGCGCGATGCTGTTCATCAAGGAGGACCTCAAGACGAACGACACGCAGGTGCAGCTCCTCGCCGGCATCCTCAACGTCTGCGCCCTCGTCGGCTCCTCACCGCCGGCCGCGTCTCGGACCGCACCGGCCGCCGCCGCACCATCTCGCTCGCCGCCTGCATCTTCGTCGCTGGCTCCCTCCTCATGGGCCTCGCGCCCAACTTCGCCACGCTCCTCGCCGGCCGCTGCGTCGCTGGCGTCGGCGTCGGCTATGCGCTCATGATTGCGCCCGTCTACGCCGCCGAGATCGCAGCCGCGGAGATCCGCGGCTCACCACCTCGCTGCCGGAGATATGCATCAGCTTCGGCATCCTCATCGGCTACGTGGCCAACTACCTGCTCGCCAAGCTGCCGCTCGTCTACGGCTGGCGCGCCATGCTCGGGCTCGGCGTGCTCCCGAGCGCTGTGCTCGCCGTCGGCGTGCTGGCCATGCCGGAGTCGCCCCGGTGGCTCGTCATGCAGGGCCGCGCCGACGAGGCGCTCACCGTGCTCCGCCGAGTGTGCCACACGGCCGACGAGGCCGACGTGCGGCTCGCGGAGATCAGGAGCGCTGCCGGGCTCGCCGAGGGTGACGCCGCGCCCGCGCCGGGCAGCGGCGGCAAGGGCGTCTGGAAGGAGCTGTTCCTGCACCCGACGCCGCCCGTCCGCCGCATCCTCGTGGCGGCCCTGGGGGTCCACTTCTTCCAGCACCTGACCGGCATCGAGGCCGTGGTGCTCTACAGCCCGCGCATCTTCAAGGCGGCCGGCATCGCCTCCCGCAACAAAGTCCTCGCAGCGACCATCGGCGTGGGCATGACCAAGACGGCGTTCATCCTGACTGCCATCCTGCTCGTGGACCGCGTCGGCCGGCGCCCGCTGTACCTGTCCAGCCTGGCCGGCATCATCGCCTCGCTCGCCTGCCTGGGGCTCGGCCTCACCGTGGTGGAGCGCTCGGCGCCGCACCGGGCCGCGCCGTGGGCGGTCGCGCTGGCCATCACCACGGTGTTCACCTTCGTGGCCTCCTTCTCCGTCGGCGTGGGGCCCATCACCTGGGCCTACAGCTCGGAGGTATACCCGCTCCGGCTGCGCGCGCAGGGCGCCAGCGTCGGCGTGGCCATCAACCGCGTCATGAACGCCGCCGTGTCCATGACCTTCGTATCGCTCTACAAGGCGGTCACCATCGGCGGCGCATTCTTCCTCTTCGCGGGGCTGGCCGTGGTCGCCGCCGCGTTCTTCTACTTCCTCTGCCCGGAGACGCAGGGCCTGCCGCTGGAGGAGATCGAGGAGGTGTTCAGCCACGGGTGGCTCGCGCGTCGGCGGCAGCGCCCGTTGCCGTCGTCGGTGGAGCTGCCGGTGTCCGACGGCAAGGCGCCGCGGCCGTGATGAACAGTTGGAAACCATGCATGCGCGCATCGTGCTGTCTTCACAGGATTTGCTGTATAGATAGTGCTGCACTTTGGAGGGCTAAACGCAGGAGGATGACCTAGCTAGCTAGCTTAGCTAGGGTCGGATGGTAGTACCAAGCAAGGTTAGATCCGATCGTGTATTTCAGATGGCACTACATGCTAAGGAGCCCTTTGAATAGGAGGACTGTGTCACTACTCCCTCCAGTCGTCACAGAAATATTTTGTTGGCGGTCAAAACTTTCGGTATCACTATCATTTAAGTATTTAGATTAAATACATAAAAATTATATATATATATATAGGAAGCCTCTTTTCTACTCCCGAGCGTAATTACACCCTATATCGTATCTCATAACGTAGGGAGTATCTCGCGTAACGAGGAGTATGTACATGTAGTATACGAGTATTTATGACTATATAGGCGGTATGAACAATTTTTCAGATGTGGTATGTACATTTTTTTCAACATACTCCTTTTTATATACGTATATAAAGGTATTTACAAAATACGCTAAAAACTATGGACTCCCTTGCAATTTTTTCGTGTGGTTCACATTGGAATATCTTATAATTAGTATATGAGTATACCTAAAGTGATAAAGGAGTATTTCAAATTTATTTAGGTGGTATATTAGATGTGGGTGTAATTACACCGGGAGTAAAAGGTATTTTTCCATATATATATATATATATATATATATATATATATATATATATATATATATATATATATATATATATATATATATATATATAATTGAGATACTATGGTGACTGAGCACCATGGTCTAAAATAGATATATTCTTTATGTATCGTGTGCAAAAATTTTGAATTTTTTGCATGTTGATTTTAACTAGTTTACTAACTAGTTCAAACTGTAGTTATCTTTTTTATGGTAATTTGATTGTAGATATATATAAATCAGCAAAGCATGCAATCTAAATTCGTTCGAAACTTTGAAATCAAATATATTTTTTTCAAAAGTATATGTTTCATTTGAATTGTTAAAAATGGGTATATACCTTAAAACTGATAATTTGGGGTTAAATTCATGCATTTGAAATCATGGTACCCAGGCACTATGGTGGCCCATTTCAGCATCTATGTATGTATGTATGTACGTACGTACGTATAGGAAATATATGTATATGTATATGTATATGTATGTTGTGTATGTACTCCCTCCATCCCTAAATGTAGGTTGTTTTTGACTTTTTACGGTCTCTAATGTAAGACTTGACTATAATTTATTATTATTATATACTGGCAAAAATAATAAAATATATATTATGAAAGTATTTTGCAAGACAAATCTAATGATACCATTTTCATGTAGTCAATTTATATATTAATGGTCAAAACTTGAAAATCTTGACTGTATGAAACCCACAACGACCTATATTTTGGGACAGAAGGAGTATGTATGTATGTATGTATGTATGTATGTATGTATGTATGTATGTATGTATGTATGTATGTATGTATGTATGTATGTAGAAAAAATTGATCATATACCCTCCATTTAGATGGAAATTGAGGATTTACCCTCCTGGCCCACGTGTCAGTGACTTATGATGACCCCACGTGTCATTGAGATGTGGAGGGTAAATCCTCAATTTCCCAACTAAAGGGAGGGTATATGATCCAATCTCCCGTATGTATGTATGTATGTATGTATGTATGTATGTATGTATGTATGTATGTATGTATGTATGTATGTATGTATGTATGTATGTATGTATGTATGTATGTATGTATGTATGTATGTTGATGAGGACATCCTTGGCTATATTGTTCTATATGTTATTTACAATCTATCTACTTCAAAACAACATGAGCTTATTAGAAGAGCTAAAACTTTTGCCAAGAAGATTAACATTGAGGTGAACTCATTTTTATCTACTCCTGCTAATGTTATTCATGAGAATAGAATACTATCTCATGTCACTTACTTTATACATTCTAAGTTTTGACAAATGGAATACTTTAGAATCGAGGGGAAGGAGGAGGTCGGGACCAAATGAATGGACAAGAACAAGTAAGAAGAAGGCCAAGGAGAAACATATGCAGTGGGAGAGCAAAAGGAGAGATGTTCAAGAACTTAAAGCCCAAGTTTTGGATGGGGTTTCTAAGCCCAATTCAGAATTTTCTCAAGCCCAACTGAAATCAAACACGGAATCAACTCAGAACTCAATTCGGAATCGGTTCAGAATAGCCCAGCAGGTTTGTAATAAAAATGCCATAACGTTTACAAACAGAGTCTGATTCGGGTGTTCTTGTGTTGTTGGAAAGCTTATTCTAAGGCCCATCCAATAGATAAGGCCCCAGCTTCATAAACCTTTTGGTCACATTGCACTCACCAAAATAATCCAACGCTAATTCAACCTGATAGGCCCGACTTCAAATGTGCATAGAATTCGCATCCAGAGTCCATTTGGGATGTGTGAGTACTTGATAAAAACTTATCTCATCCTCTTTCCAATAGATCCAGCCCCACTTCAAAATTCCTTCTGTATGTATGGTAAACACTAAAACAAGATGAGACTATTTCTGAATCCGAGTCTAAAGATATTGCGCCACCTCCACTTGGGTCCAAGGGCTTTGTAACTTTCTTGGGGTACGTGTCCAACCCTAGGATAACCCCTGGCCACCCCTCTCCCTTCTCCAACTCATATATTCAGCCCCTACCCCTTTGAACTCTTTAGGCTTGTTTAGATTGATTTTCATTCAGAAAACATCAGTTGTGTACCTACGTCGACTAAACCAACTACAACGACTTCAGACCTCTCTATTTTTCAATCAAACTTCATAATTCATTCACAAATTCAGATTACACTTATTTCTTTCTTGTTGATGCTCAATTGATTGCTGGTAATATCATCCATGTTGGGCACGGTTGATAACGATAAGGGTGTGGTGTAGCAATTGCAGGATAGACTTGGTCGTTTCAGTAAAGTGGCCTCGTCATCAACGTCATATCAAATTATCATAATTATCATTCTCATCAGAAGATCGGGCAAAATCCCCTCATCATATGTATGTATGTACGTATGTATGTATGTATGTATGTATGTATGTACGTGCGTATGTACGTACGTAAGTACATACGTATGTATGTATGTATTTGTCTTAAAAAGTATTTTTTTTACAATATCCTAATTTTATTGGGTTATATAAATATACTACAATAGAAAATATTGGTCAGAATTGTATTTTGGATGCTATATTAATATTCAAACAACATATTTTTGTGACTAGAGGAGTGATTTAAAGTACAATGTTGATGATTTCAACAATAAATCCTTGTAAATCTCTCATGACACAAGGACATATGGCCATGGAAGCTACAGCCTTTCTTCATCGCCCTTGATCTCCACCCGTCCAGTGTGTCCATGTTCAAGATCCTTTGCGTGTTTTAAGGCTTTTATCACTTTTTACTCATGTAATCATTTTTTAAAAAGTAATTTTGCTGCGATATTTTTCAAAATACAACGAGGACGCACATCCCACTCATACCATAGATGATTTCACACACATGTGTTTATGTCTATTATACACACTAGGAATTTTGATGTTATGGTGTACTTGACTTGATACATAAATGTACCTTGTTTTGTCTACTTGATTTGGAATCCAAGGAAGTAAGTCAACTCCTCTATCATGCTCATCTCGAATCCCTACTTGACATGCGTCATATTTACATACTTTTACCTGTCATTTTGCCCTATTATTTTTCGCATTTTAGGACCATTTATCATCATTTACACGTTTTCCCATATTTAATTGCTCGAAATGGACCATTTTACATTTTTTGTATTTTTCTGCAGGCCAGCGCGATCGAGGTGCATAAACGACAAAATTTGCATTCTAGAGCTGCTCCGTACATTTATACGTGTCGTCACGGACATGTGGGATCAAACCGCGAAGAAAACGGAGTTCCGGAGGTCTAAATCAGAAGAAACTACATTAGAAAAGGACCTTACTGCAAACCCTAGAAACCTGGAGGGCTAAATTGTAAAACTACCAACCCCCCATTCGGCCACAAGGCCCAGCGCCGCCAGGGAGAAATCAGAGCCCGGCTTGCATTTTTTCCTCTTCTCCCTTGGCCCTCTCCCTCCTCCCCCATTCTATCTCTATCACCCGGCCACCGCCATCATCCACCGCGCCATCCCCTCGCCGCCTTCCTCTACCGCGCCGCCTCTGTCCCTGCCTCCTCTCCCTCCGGTACGCCCCTACTCCGCCGCATCTCATCCTCCACATCCGGCCGCCGCTCCTCACCGCAGCCTCCTCTCCACGTCTTCCTCCACTGCGCCACCTCTCTCTGCCCAGTCCCCTTCTCCACCGCCGCATCTCACCTCCGATTCTCCTCATCTCCTCCCGTGCCTTGCGTCCTCGTTGCTCTACCTTCTCCCCATCCGGCGCCAACCTCTCCTCCTTTTCCTCACCCGGCCACCGCCGTCATCCACCGCGCCGCCGCTTGCTCTCCTCCCCCATCTCTTCCACCACCGGCCGTCGACCTCTTCTTCCTCTCCTTCTCTCCTCCGGTGCGCCCCACTTCTCCGCCGCTCCTCCATTCGCGCCGCCCCTTAACCACCGCGCCTTCATCTCTCCGCCGCCTACTCCTCCTCACACATCGCTTGCCCATCTCTCCTCGGAACCACCGTGCTGCCCCACTTCCTCACCGGCGGCCACTTCCTTCACTCGCCACCGCCGCATCCTCCATCCACCGGCGCCGCGCCACCTCTCTCGGCTGCCTCCCTTCTTCTCCGCTCCGGCTCGCCACCAAACGCCGCCTCTACTACTTCTCATTGCTCCCCGTGCGCCACCATCACGACGCCGACGCCGACGACCTCCCCACCGACTTCTCCGGATCGGGCGCCACCGAGACCGAGCCACCGTCATCCGCTTCACCGCCGCCACCCTTCACCGACGGCTCTCGCACCGCCTTCCACCTCAACGCCGCCGCCGCCTCATCTTCACCGACCCCTCCAGATCACGGCAACATCTACCGTCTGCTTCACCTTCTTCCCCCCTCGGTTTACCTCCAATTCCCCTCCATCTCATTGCTTTTCTTATTCACTGCTCATGTTTATTGAATCATGTATGCACTGTGATTGTGGATGTGAACTGTGATTTTGATTTGTGGATTATGATGGAAATGGATGTTGGCTCTGTTCATGTGATTTGTGATCTATGTTAGATTGGCTATGTTGGTATTAGGTTAATCTATGCTTATGGTCAGTGTGTGTGCTCCCTGTTTATCGATATCCTGTGTTTGTCATGATTGTCAGTGTTAGTATATGTGTATGTTTTAGAGTATCGTCGAATTAGCTAGTCGGCCGACCGTTTCCATTCCCCTTGCTGTCTCAACCTACCTTTGCTTCTAGTTCTCCTTGTGATTCTCGTCCTCCTCTTTTCTTCTACCTCGCGGTTGGTCGGTAGTTAAGTCGTGCGAGCATTCGTCGTAGTCATTTGTTGCCCTGCCGTAATCGACTAGTTAGCCATCGACCGCCTTCCTCTCTTTCTCTCGACTCCATCGTGCTTCGGACTTCCCTTTCCTCCTTCGCCTTGCGGTCGATAGTTAGTTAGTTTGTCGGTTGGTCGTTCTTGTAGTCGTTGTAGTTCGTATGTGTTTGTTCGTGTAGTCGCCATTGTTCGCTCGCTTGGTAGTCGTGTTCGATCGCTTAGTCGCCGTGGTCGCTCGTGCGCCGCTCGTCTAGTCTTTCGTCGTTTTGTTCGTTCGGTCGTACGACGTCCATTCGTACGGTCGTTCGTTTTGTCGTCGTTGGATCGTTTGTTTACTTAGTTAGTTCGGTCGTTTTAGTCGTTTTAGTTTAGTTCTCTCCCCCGTTTTGATTGACCTAACTTTAGCCGAGCACCAGTAGCCTCAGTCTAGTCCCTGTGGAGAACACGACACTCGCCGCTATTTCAGTGGCAACCCGTGCACTTGCGGGTGTGCTATTTTGCACGATCAAGTAACTACTCATGGCATCTAAAAACTTAGAAACTACAGCATAAGATGAGCCACCAAAAATGATATCATCCACATAGATTTGAACTAAGAGGATATCACTACCATGCTTGAGGGTGAACAGTGTCTTATCTATTTTACAAATTTGACAATCATTTTCAACAAAAATAGCTTAAGCATATCATACCAAACTCTAGGGACTTACTTTAAGACCATACAAAGCTTTGGCCAATTATAGACATGATTATGAATTTTGGACATTCAGACCCAAGAGGTTACTTAATATAGACTTCTTGTTCTATGAAACCATTAAGAAATGCACTCTTAACATCCATCTGATATAGTCTAAAGCCCTTAGAGGTTGTACATGCTAAGAGAAATATAATGCCTTCTAATCTAACAATAGGTGCAAAGGTCTCCGAGAGTCTAAGCCCTCTACTTAGGTGAAGACCGAGCTATAAGTCTAGCCTTATTCCTAATAACTACTCCATCCCCACTCTATTTGTTCTTGAAAACTCACTTGTTTCCTATGACATTATAACTATAGGAGACTCAACTAAGGTCCAGACTTTGTTTCTCTCAAAGTCCTCTAATTTCTCATGCATTGAATTTATTCAAGACTCATTACTAGGTGTATGTATGACATCACATGGCTCAAAAGAAGCAATGAAAGCGGAATGAGCATGTGAGTCAAAAGAGATGAATCCGGAGCGAGTTACTCGCCCATGAAGACCTCCAATCATCCGATCTAGCGGATGTCACCACTGGAGATGTTGAGGCAATCCCGATGTTGAGGTGGCCTCTACATCATGAGTCAGAGAGGTAGGAGTAGAGCCACACAAGGCTGAACAAGAGGTGGGAGCAGTTGTCTAGTTGAAGGTGAAGTAAATGAAGCAAGTGCTTCACTAGTGGAGAGAAAGTAGAGCACCGGCCTTATCTTTTCATCGCACTCCTCAAGGAAGATGCCCTCCGAGTCTCTCTAAACCTATGGACTGTAGTGTCCGGTCTAGTCCTTGAACTAGCCTCATCAAAAGTAATCCCGCAGTCTCCATAATTTTATTAGTCCCAAGATTAAGCACACGATAGTCTCAAGAATGAGCAGGATAGCCTAGAAAGATCATATCTAAAGATCTAGACTCAAACTTACTAAGGTTGCTATATTTAATAATAAAGCACTTACAACCAAAGACTTTAAAGTGAGACACACGAGGCCTATGACTAAATTTCAACTCATAAGAAGTATTTGCAGCAATGAGGCGGATGTCATTCTAAATATTAAATTTACCAAGAACGAGGAGGGGATCACTTTGAACCAATTCAGTTATACTAAGATAATATTAAGCTGGTTTGGCTTTAAAAAATTACAAAATTTCTCTAATGCCTTATGATGCGAGCATTAAACTTTGAAGTTAGTTACTAGCATTAAGGATAATATGAACTCCTCTGGACATGTTAAGCATAGACTTAAATCAGTTAGAAAATTGAGTAACTTTGGAGTGATTGCTATGAATTATATTCATACTGAGCAAAATCTAGCAGACCCTTTTACAAAGTGATTAGAGCAAAAAGCTATTTGTGTTGCATCTATGGATATGTGAATAAGGTACATTTGAGTTACATCACAATGGTAAATCATACTTTCTTGATTGGATATCTCTTGACTTAAGCAACGGGAAAACCAAGTTGATATTATAACAAGAGAGTATATATCAATTGTGCATATATCCTAATAAAATAACCTCAACAGTATGAAAGGCTGGTATAAAAGCTTAATGTATTCTATTATCCAAATAAGAAAAAGGTATTAGCATGTAAGATACCTAGAAAGAATACACATACTTGAGCTTAACTGTGTGATCGTAGTTCATAAGAACAGGGCTTTCTCTAGAAAACTTATGAGCATGTAACATAGTATGACCATATAACGATATGTTTAGGTGTGATTCATTGGTAGTCTAGTATCAGTTGAGATTTCAAGTGAAATCTGATTATGAAAAGTTGTGAATTCAAGGTATAGTCTATTCATCAACTGTGAGAAGATGAATCTTACTAATCTTGGTGTAAGTTTAACTTGTACAGGACTTACACCATAAGACTGGTATATTAACAACACTTCGGTACAGTGATTTTTTACATCTTTTTGCTACTTTCTTTGGAATTGGTTGGGGTTGTTAGAAATCAGCCCATATGAGTGAGGCCAATTTCCTATAATTCCATAGCATGCATGGTTCAGTATCATATTACTAAAGCAAAGTTGAGGAGACCAATTTATAAGGTGTGATGCTTGCCATCCCTCAAAACTTGAGACACATGGAATAAGAGGGCTTTGGCTAAACACACATGTGTGCACGTGTGTGCATGCGTGCTTGCATATTTTCATATGAAAAGTCATGTGACTTGTGAGGCGCGACCATGCTATGACGTGGCGCATCACTTGACATACCAAATCCACCTTATTTTTGCTAAACCGTGCATCATCTTTCCTTATAACTGCTAATGTGACTACTTAATTATCATTATTTGGTTTAAATATGTGAGACCATGTGGAGGTACACCATGGTTATGATGAGTAATAAACTTTGGATTAGAGTATGTGTGGAGGTTGAGTTTGGTTTTTCAGGAGTTTGCAAAAGATTACTTCTTGGTTTGTCAACTTCATTGTCTGTCTCGGGTTAGTCTGGCTTTTCAGGAGTTTTCAAAAGATTGCTTCTTGGTTTGTCAACTTCATTGTTTGTCTCGGGTTAGTCTGGCCGACGACTTCGTGGTCTATGAGTTTGTCTGCTACGAGTACCAGAGCTTTTGCTATTTACGACTTACTGGTCGATAGGTTTGATTGGCATAACGACCATGGGGTGGTCGAAAGATTCAGTGCTTGAATGACCATGTGTGATCGATAATCGTAGCCTGTGATCAATGGTCGTAGCTCTGCCTAGTTGTGATCGGTAGTTGTAGCCTATGTGAGCGGTGATCGTGGCTATCGGTTGTGGTAGTCATAGGTCGTAGCGACCTATTCTAGTAAGTCGTAGCCTGTGTGATCGGTGGTCGTAGCAATCGGTTGTGACCCGTGTGATTAATAGTCGTAGCGATCTGTGGGGTAGTCATAGCTTGTGTCCTCGATGGTCGTAGCGATCTGTGTGGTGGTCGTAGTGGTCTGTTGTGTGGTCGTGGGCTACTGATAAGACCTCGTGGGCTACGAGTACCTCATTTCTTGTGCATCCGAGTACTTGTAAGTCATATTAGACCTGTCAGTGTGCTGAGGTCATTCACTGGAACTATTGGTGTTTTGGTCAGGGTTGACTAGGGTGTTTGTTGCTAATGTGCACATGAGTTTATTACTTGGTTCTAGGATTAGAATCAGTAATTTGGGTGCATACATTTTGATTGTGCAAATTGATGATCTTTATGTATTGTGCGGTGCTACATGATGGTTTGCTTGTTGGTGTTGGTTGCAGAACTTCGGAGCTAGGTCATGGTGAGGCGTGGAAGGACTGGGACTAGGCACAGGGAGGTGTTGAGGTCCAAAACGGTCAGGGAGACGCCGAAGATGACTGAGGTTTTGGGGGTGGTTACAAGCCGGGACAACGAGGAACTGGAGCGAAAGCTATCAGTGGTGGACATGATGGGTAATAGCGAGGTGGACCGAGACTAGGCTCATGGAGGAGTCGAGGTCCAGACGGTCGAGGAAGCTGGGTGCCATCATGCACGAGGAGAAGCACGTGGTGCGCCAAGTAACTTGGGTCATTTGCAAGCGAGGACGGTTCGGTGGGATCCAGACACGTGAGAGGCTTGACGACAAGTCATTAGGGCCACATGGAAGATGGCAAAGCATGAGCGAGACTTCATGGCAAAGGAAGCGAGAAGCTTTGAGGAAGGTGGTAGAGGGGTATTTTGCTAAATTGCCCAATACCGAAAAAAGTGACAGTGTGTGAAACCGCAGCATTAGACTAAGTGGTTTAGGTCTTGTATGTGCTAAAATTATGAAGTGGATCAAGTGTTGGTTCACTAATGG
This sequence comes from Dendrocalamus sinicus, assembly GCA_036346575.1. Lineage (NCBI taxonomy): Eukaryota > Viridiplantae > Streptophyta > Magnoliopsida > Poales > Poaceae > Dendrocalamus > Dendrocalamus sinicus. The sequence continues at coordinate 13,644,305 of CM070669.1, read as the reverse complement.
GTTAATAGATGTAAGCCACTTTGAGAAGCGTGCATGAATAAAATTTGGTGTTATGTGGGATTAACGGGTTATCCCTAATTGGACTAATGGTAGGATCCATTAGGTCTAGAGTTCATTGGTGAGCCTACAAAAAGGGGAGGGGAGGCAAGAGCTAAGGTTTGAAAGACGGTTGGCTAGGTCTTGTGGTGGCCAGCTCCTCCTCCCTCCCATGTGAGTTAGGTTAGAGAGTGGGTATGGGCTCTAGGCTTAGAGCTTGGTCCTCCTAAGGGGAGTGGCTGTGAAACAATTATCAAAGCAATACATCAATTTTCATTCTCCAGCTTGTGTATCTTTTGTCTGGTTGAGTTGGCTCAGGTTGTTTCGGTTCTTTCTCTGTTTCTTCCTCTGTTCTTTTGTTGTTCCTTTTCCCTTCTTATCCGAGTGGAAGTTCTTGCTGGTTTTGTGATGATCTAACGTGCTAAATTGTGTGAAATCATACTCAAAGCTATCTTGACTATTCATCTCCCACAAGCACGGTCTTATCATATCCTTAATCTGGAAGTTTAGGTCTTGTGCGCACTTGGTTAATTCGCAAAAAGCTCTCAATTTGTTTGCTAAGTTTTCAATCAAAGATTAGAGCAGCCTCTCGAGACCTTAACCTTGTTGTGTACAAAGTTTCATGGCCAGTTGATCTTTTAATCAAAAGTTATGTGGAGTTTAGATCTTGCTGTCATGCGCTGCTCTGTTCTTTCGAATCTTTTACGACCACTTCTAGTTTCGACCATGGTCAAGATTCCAACCACATCACATTACTTTTCGACCATGTTCAATCTTCTGATTGCTGTGCGTTCTTCTGTTTTTATTTTGTATCTGAACTGAAACAGTCAGTGCAATCTTTGTCTGAAACGTCGATCGGTTTTACGATCAAGTTGGTTACGACCATGGTCGAGTTCCAGACTGAACTGCGTTGCTTTCGACTACGTTCAGATCTTTCAATCACTTCTCGTTATTATGTTGAGTCTGAACTAAAGCAGTTGGTAGTCAGTGAAATCTTGGTCTGGAACGTCGATTGGTTTATGATCACATTGGTTTCGACCACGGTTGAGTTCCAAGCTGAAGCGTGTTGCTTTCGACCACGTTCAGTCTTTCGATTGCTTCGGTTTTTCTTACCGTATGGGATTTTTGACTGCTCATGGATCCTCGTTTTCTCTGATTGATTTTTGAGCTGAATCGATCAAGCTGGTCGCGGATCATTTGTTGGCCTTCGACCTCATCGGTTGTTTGACCACCTGTTGGTTTACGACCACGTTAATCTTTTGGTTGCAGACTAGTTGCGACCACGTCGGTTGTTCGACCACCTGTTGGTTTACGACCACGTTGATCTTTTGGTTGCAGACTAGTTGCGACCACGTCAGTTGTTCGACCACCTGTTGGTTTATGACCACGTTGATCTTTTGGTTGCAGTCTGGTTCTGACTACGTTGGTTGTTCAACCACTCATTGATGTTTGACCATGTTGGTTTCGACTGCACCTATTTTCGATCACATTGATTTTGGTCTGGTGGTTATCAACTACAGTGATTTTCATTCGGTAGTTGATTTCTGACCACGTTGAACTTCTGACTACACTGATTTCCAACATATGGTCAGTTTCAACTACGGTGATGTCCGTTCAGTAGTCGATTTCCGACCATGTTGTACTTCTATGTGGTAGTCGGATTTACGACCACTTTGTTAGCTCTCGACCACATTGTTGAATTTACGACCACGTTGTCAGATTTCAACCACGTTGTTTTTCCTGCTGTGTTTGATCCTGTCTCTTCGGTTTTCAAGTGGGATTTCAGCCCTAATCTTTATAGCTATGTAGCTATCAGAGAAAAAGGGTTAAGTGAATACTTGGAGAGAATTTAAAGGCACCATTCACCCCCTCTGTTGCCTGTCTGGTCCTACAGAATATTAACAGTTACCAGTGAATAATTTAGTAGTTAATAGCGGATTATTTTAGTTTAATGGTGCTAATTACTAGAGAGTAATTAGCACATCTATAAAAGATCTGGAGATGTCCAGGTTTGGCAGACTGAACTCCTCCATTTCTTTCTCACATTGTTTTCTTTCTCTCTAGTGAATTTATACTGAGTGTTGAGCGACCGAACCTTGTCGACCTTTCTTCTTAACATGCACTAGGAAGGAGGGAGAGCGGCTATCTTTGAGCCATTGGTGGAGAGAGTACATGCACAGGACGACAATAAGATTTTCTGGGCAACACAACATGAGCGATCGCTCCTACTCCGCTTCATCTATGTTCTCACTACATCGAGCCTGCGCTACTTCCTATCTTCATCAAACCTAATAATAAGTCATTCGCGCAATCGATCGACTTTATTATAAAATTTTTCTTGTATATTTTTTGAAGTACAATGAGTAGCTTGTTAGATTCGTTTGTTGCATCACTAGTCAATTATTGTATTTGTCTCCTGGTAAAATTTAGAATTAAAATATTGCTTATATTTTCAAAGGCATTGCAAAGCGAATAGTGGATGGGGCGACAATAGCGAAGCTCTCCACGGTTGCGGGATTTTGTTTGGGGAGCGAGCCCAAGCAAATGGGTCGTCCAAGCAATTGGCTAAATTAACTAAAAACTAGGTAGTGTTTATTTGAGCTTCTAGCTTAAAGTTTATTTTGGTACTGTTCTAAGTTTATTTTGGTATTGCAGCAACTACGAGTTTATTAGCGTAATTAAATATAAAACAGTTACGTTTTCATGGATAATATGAAGGAATAAGAAAATAGAAAGACAAAAAAACAAAAAACCAGAAAAAAATAAAACAAAAATGTTAGAAGCGCAAATCTAAAAAGCTTAATCCTAATAGAGCAGTACATAGCTGTGATCGTTTTGGCTTCAGCTTCTGGCTTCCGGTTTATTTTTCACTATTCATAAATTTCGTCTTTTTCTGAACTTTTGGCTTTTTGTTGAGCTTTTTTGCCGGTTCTTTTTTCCCGTATTTGTTTGTATTATACGTAATGGGCTAACATATTTTTTATATTTTTAAATTTAATTATACTAAATAAGTCTCTATCAGTTACAGTATTTTTTTAATCAGCTAAATTGCTTTTCAGTCATAAATCACAAAAAAAAACTCTCGTTTGATAGGAAAGGCCATGACCGTGATGGACACCATGCATGCGCTCATCGTGTTGTCTTGTCTTGCCTACGTAGCATGAGTGCATATGACAGCATCCGTCGTACTGTCACTCACTTCGGAGAATATTCTTAGGAGATGAGAAACTGTTCCATGGTACAAACCATGTACACTGATGTGTCGGAGTGCGCGTGCACTGCACGACATGCGTCATCTGCTAATTGAGATGGTGGAGTGAGATGCCCTCACAGGATTTGCCCTATCCCTAGTGCTGCCCTATGGAAAGTAAAACAAAAGGAAGACGACCTAGCTAGTAGCTAGGCCGCGGTCAGGAGGCGAGCTCCGCCAGAGCTACCGCTGGACGGAAACCACCCCCTAATTTCGTAGAAACTAGTAGAGTGCCCGTGCTAACGCTACGGCGGCATTTGAGGGATGCACATGAAAACAACCAAATGACAACCTTGCAGGAAATTGCAAAAATTATAACCGACTGACACACAATTCACAAATTTGTGACCTGCCTGCGATCGATGCCTGCGAACTCGCCGGCGGCGATGGCCCTCTCCGAGTCGCGCGCGATGCCTGCAAACTCGCCGGCGGCGATGGCCCTCTCCGAGTCGCGCGAGGCCCTCTCGTGTTCGTGGCGGCGCGGCGTCCCCAGGAGTCGTGCGAGGCCGACGGCTCTCGTGTTCGTGGCGGCGCGGCGTCCCCAGGAGTCGCGCGAGGCCGATGGCTCTCGTGTTCGTGGCGGCGCGGCGTGTGATCCGATCGCGCGAGGCTTCGCGGAGTCGAGGAGGCGACGCCTGGGACGGCGGCTGTGATCCGATCGCGTGCGGTGGGTCCGCTTGGGATCGCGAGTCGCGCGGGGGAGGTGGGGATCACGAGTCCGCTTTGGATTTGGATCGTTGGATATGAGTGGGAAAGGAGAGAGAAAGGTGGGAATTGATCCTTGATCGTTGAATTGATCCTTGATCGTTGATTTCACTGGTTGGTTTTCCTGGGGACACGAATTGGTGTGGACGCAGGAAAACTCATGACTGCTGGGGGCACAATTTGGGTGGGCGTAGGAAAGAACTGAACTGGTGTATTTTAGGGGTAGAGATAGAGATAGAGATAGAGATGGTGCAAGAACCAAGGGGGATCATACTGTGGCACAGTGACAGATCCTTGGATTGCAAATTATGCAGGTAACGGAGAAGCTCGTGCTCTGTGTGATACCTGCAGGCCCACAACATAGCTTCAGTTTATTTTAAACATTCTGACGAATTAGTGAAGCAGAGATGCGAGCTTTTGAAACCACACGCACATGTTAAAGATTGGGTGCGTTAGGTAGGGGCTCTTGCGCACAAGGCTACTGGGAATTGAGCTTGAGACTTCTGGTGCGAGGGATTCAGCTGTGAAGCTCACCTGAAAGTGTTTGTGATGGCACACCATTTAATATCCTGATCTAATTTCACATCAAGCAAACAGATTATGCATTGAATGAATGACCACTTACAGGCTTGCCACCAGAGAACACCTTGAACAGATTGTCAACATCCTCCAAGGTGGTGGTCTCATCAAAGGCGACGGTTATCTACAACATCACAACTCGAAATTAATGCTCAACTCTCAAAATCGTCTAATTCAGTTGCAATGGAACAGGAACATCAACAGAAAGTGAACCGTGTTTGCGTCAACAACGCGAAGGCTCATCCCGTTCTTGCAAGCCTCCTGAGCAATCGCATTCGCATCAGCGCACTTGACCCTGACCGTGTCAAAGAACGACAGCTCCTGCACAGTCACTGTCCCGAGCTTCTTCAATCCATGGACGAAGGCACCAGCCAGGCCATGGACACGGTCAGCGATTGCCTTGAGCCCCGCAGGACCATGGTAGACAGCATACATCGCTGCCATGTTGGCGAGCAAGGCCTATAAAGTATAAACCACAAGTATCTTTATCACTACTCCATAATCAACCATATCACAAACACCCATCTTTTACCGTCTCTATCGCTATCAGGCAATTTGGTGAGCGGGTGGAGTGCGTGTATTACCTGGGCGGTGCAAATGTTGCTGGTGGCCTTGTCGCGGCGGATGTGCTGCTCCCTGGTCTGCATCGCCTTGCGGAGCGCGGGCTTGCCGCTGGAGTCGACGCTCACGCCGATGATCCGACCGGGCATCAGCCGCTTGTACTCCTGCGACGTGGCGAGGAACGCGGCGTGCGGGCCGCCGTACCCCATGGGCACGCCGAACCGTTGCGCGGAGCCCACGGCGATGTCAGCGCCGATCTCGCCGGGCGGCCGCAGCGTGGTGAGCGCGAGCAGGTCGGTGGCCATCACCACCTTGACGCCGTGCGCGTGCGCGTCCTTGACGAACTCCGCGTAGTCCAGCACGAGCACGCCGCAGACGTCACCGCTGCTGTAATCGAAGTCTTTGGCATCCGCGACGACGACGTTGATGTTGAATCCGGCGGCGCGCGTCTGACAGACATCGATGGTCTGCGGGTGGCAGTTGGAGGCGATGAGGAAGGTCTTCTTCTTGGACTTGAGGATGCCGTTGCACATGGCCATGGCCTCGGCGGCGGCGGTGGCCTCGTCAAGCAGCGATGCGTTGGACATGGGCAGGCCGGTGAGGTCGGCGACCATGGTCTGGTAGTTGAGCAGCGACTCGAGACGGCCCTGCGCGATCTCCGCCTGGTACGGCGTGTACTGCGTGTACCACGCGGGGTTCTCCATGAGGTTGCGTAGTATGACCGCCGGGACGTGGGTGTTGTAGTACCCCATACCGATGAAGGACTTGTAGGCCTTGTTCATCGCGGCGAGGCGCTGCATGTGGTCGATCATCTGGGACTCCGTGAAGCCTTCGTCGAACTTGCCAGAGAAATGCATCGGCGGGCGCGCGGATGGCGGCCGGGACGGTGGCGTCGATTAGCGCGTCGAGGGTGTCGAACCCGCAGGCCGACGCCATGGCCGCCTGCTCGGAGGGCGTGGCGGAGTTGTGCCTCCGCGGGAAGGTGTCACTCGGCTGCAGCGCCGACACCGACACCGGCCGCCCCGGCGTGTACTGGTGGGCCGGCCGCGCGCGGGGGCGCGACCCGGGCGCCAGGGTCGAGATGCCGCGGGACGTCGAGGGCGACGTGGTGGACGTGGCCGCCGCCAGCAGGCGGCGAGCGCGCGGTTGGCGAGGCGGCGCGCGCGCTCCATCCTATCGGAGATGCGGTATGCGGAAACACACACACGCAGGGCAGGAGAGGCGCAGGAATGGAAGCGGCGAGTCCCGGGGGTGGGAGGGCCTCCTCTCCTGCCGAGAAGAGCGGATGTGCTGCTCGGTTAGGGAGTGATTTGGTTGGCTAATATATATCGGCGCATTCAAAGAAAAAAACGAGGCAATTTATTTTTTTCCCGTGCCGGTGGCGAAGAGCTTGTGCGTGCTTTGGATTTGGATTGTTGGATATGAGTGGGTAAGGAGAGAGAAAGGTGGGAATTGATCCTTAATCGTTGATTTTACTGGTTGGTTTTCCTGGGGACACGAATTGGTGTGGGCGCAGGAAAACTCATGACTGCTGGGGGTACAATTTAGGGTGGGCGTAGGAAAGAACTGAACTGATGTATTTTAGGGGTAGAGAAGAGAAAAACATTTAGCGAATCCTGTAAGATGAAAATTGAAAATATAAAAAATTGATTAAAATATTTAAACACACCATTTAAATTCAAGACATAAATATATTACTGGCACTGCACCACCTCCACCTACCTTGCCAGCGCCACGCCGCCACCTTCCCGTCCCCTATCGGCGATGGTGCTGATAGGGAACAAGCATAGATGGAGATAGTGCGAGAGAGATTTGGGGAGAGAGACATGGTGGGAGAATGAGGCTGGTCGGTGGATAGGCCGAAAAATTTTAAAACGGGTTGAAATTTTTAGCCAAATTAGGCTTTTTTTGGGGTGGGCTAAGAAAACTAAATTTTAGCAAAAAAAATGATTTCCCTGCCTACCCCTCTTCTTCCTCCCTTGTTGGTGTCAGAGAAGAGAACCTGTGATGCTGTGCTGCCGAACTGTCCTCGGTCGGGTTGACTTATAGTTGTTGGGCCGATGCCAAGTTTCCCGTCTGTGATCGTAAGGTGTGAGCCCAGCCCACCACATGAGGCATTAGGCATCGATCAAGTGAGGCTTTGAGCATTAGGTATCAAGCGAGGCTTGGGGTGACCAGCACCTATGCAAATGTGCACCCCTAACCCTAGGAGGCGGCACGGCGTGGCGCTGTGGAGGTGTGCAGTGCGAGGGCCTAGGGCAGTACCAAACCGCAACAGCTCGGCAGACTAGTGATGACGGAGCAGGCAGGGCATGGCAGCGCACAGCAAGCGCGCTGGCTGAGCGGCGAGGCCAGAAGGTGGAGTGTGCAACTAGGTGTAGCATGGTTGTTAGGTTAGCATGCAGATGCAGCAGAGCATGCCTACAAGGTAGTGAGGCCAGGCCATGCACAACAGTAGCTGGGAGGTCAACGGTGGGAGCAGAGCAACAGCAATGATTTGGCGGGGTACGACGCTTTTGGTAAATTACTTCCACATATTACTTAGATCTAATTGGCTAGTCTCACAAATGACATATAATATATTCGTGCTTTGTGTTAGTCGTAAAATCACCATATGAGCTATGCAAATTTGCTATATTTTGCCCATAAGAAGTTTAAAACAAAATGGCAGCATTCAACATTGGCATTATGCTGTCCGCCAAATGCTCGGCAAAATGCTTAGCAGGTCAAGCTACTTTGCATTAGCTGCCTGGTTCGCTAGGGCACGGTAAATAGCAATTGATTGCAATATACTGTTTAGTTCATTACTCTTATTTTATTAGTGTAATTGTAATATTATAGTTGTATATGAAATTGTTTTGCTTTTAGTTAATACTCTTTGATCCACGTTGTCAATTCTGTCGTCGCTAAAAACAGTCTGGAGTCCGCCGCTGGCCGCGGGGTGTTCGTGTAGGTCAATGCAATTCAATCTAGAGGAGAGGCATGTCTGTCTGTCCATTTCAGATGGCACTGCATGGTAAAGAGCACTTTGAAATTGACAGACATGACTATACATCTAATTTGAAGTACCGTGTTTCTACGTTCTCAAAAGTAATATCGAAATTGTGTGTGTTATCTAATGCATTAACACAAAAAAAAACCTTTGCGCGTTTGATAAATAAAAAGATATCGAAGTTGTGGAAAAGAAATTCCCAAAGCTCCCTGACGCTGTGAGTGGAAATCATTTCGATGTTACAATTCCATTTCGGTACCAGCTAGAATGGCCTAAATATGCTATACCAGCACCTAAAACGGCACACGACAGCTTCAATTCCATATCAGCCTCAATATCGACCAATTCCAAGCTATTCTGTGCCATTCATTTTGGTACCAGGCTCTACGCCGAACGAAATGATATTGGGCCTGCTAGTATAATGAGCCTATACTAGATCAACTTGTATTATAATTCCTGATGTTTTGATAATTTACTATTAGTATGTGTCTCAACAAGGGGATTATGTTGGGAATTTGTAGGAATTGTTGTTTCATCCATTCTAGTAGTAGACATAATTGAAGTGGGCCCTTATTTTTATGCTATAATTATGTATTTAAAGTGAAATTATATGTGCATATAATTACATATATACTTATAAATAAATATATATTATTATTTTAAATTTTCAAAATCCGAAACAGTACATTGGAATGGACCAGTATCGACGCATTCTATACCAAGAGACAAACCAGAATAGCCCCTGAAATGGAATTGACAACTATGAATCATTTTGGGGTGTGTATGTGGGTGTGATTCCTGAAATGCCTCTTCATCAGAGTGGATCAATTCACCCACTGTGAATCAATTCAAAATCACCGAGTTGAGCCTGAATTGCTGGTATTTTCTCTACCGATTTAATTTTCTCCATGATTATATCCAGGCTCGCCTTCATCTCTTCCCACCAAGCATGCTTCATCGCCCACTTCTCTTCCGCCTACTCCGCCACTTCACCCATTGCCTCCAGCACAATTTTGGTCAGAATAGATGGTTTTTGTGGCGCCATGATGTTTTCTCTGATAGGACCAACCAAATGTGGAAGTTAGAATGGATGAAACCTAGCTTCCATTCCATGAAATTTTACAGCCCAAATCAAAGAATTTTCCATCTGATTGAAACCCGAATCTGATACCAAATGTCATGCCTCTTGATCGGAGTGAATCAATTCAACTGATGTAAGACTGATACAACCCACAAGTTGGATAAGAGAGTGAAATTTAGGAAGAATTCAGTAGAGGATAGGAAGGAGATGGAGAGAAGGGAGTTGAGGAAGCTTTTAAGCAATTTTCCTTGGCGCTACCTCTAACCCGGGAGGTTGTCTCGAAGCAATAAAAAAATTGCAAGGCCCACCTACTATGAGAGAGGCCAATGAAAAAGGAAATGGTGGCGAGAGAGAAAATAATTTTTTTTTCAATTAATTTAGTTATTTGTGGGTCTTGTGTTAAAGACAATAGGAGACTCCATACACCATAGAAAATCATGATAAACTTAGAGATTGAATGTAAATCTTAGCTTAGAGGTTTTCTAGCCTCTAAACACTGTAGATGCCTTAAACCATACTCACACACACATCCTTACATGTGTGCCATTGGCCACACTCACACGAGCCAACACCAGGAACCAACCACCTAGACCGCCTCCCTGTTATGGGTCACGCTTTTCACTGATACACCTTCACCTTGCACCATACTCTATTGTACTCCCTTGATCTATTTTTGCGGCTTTGCTGGTGGGTCTGACACTTCGCTCCGGTCCATTTGCCTTCGCTCCAAGCGCGAAACTGTGTAACTGCAGAAACAAAGCGGTGAGCGGTGAGCGGTGGCGCGAGATGCAAAAGCCGGCGACGCGAGGAGGCCAGTCAAAAAAAAATGACGGGTTCATTTTGAGTATGCCCGGCTTATGCTTATACTGTCTGTCTATAGTAACTAGCTTTTAAACGGTGTATTTTTCAAAATAGAGTTAATAGAAAGACTATAGTAAAAAGTGTACTGAGTTTACCTGTACCAGATAAAATCATATGTAACTATTTTTCTATACGTACTATTTCTTACAAACAATCAATATTTAAATATTTAAACTATAAACTATAAACCATCAATCTAAAAGAATCCGCCCAATGAGTAGGGTGGAAAACGGTAACGGATAATTCGTTTTATCCGATATTCGTATCCGAGAAAACACGAATGTGGTAAGCAAAATCCGTATCTGAAAATATTCGTATTCGTATTCGTATTCGGGAATATTCGTATCCGTATTTGAGAGTATTCGTATTCGCATTCATATTCGAGAATATTCGTATCCGTATTCGTATTCGAGACTATTCGATTCGTATTCGATCTGTTTCTAGAACCCATGAAAAATCTGTACGAATTTTGTGATTCAAAATTTGAATTTAGACGGTTTAAAACCGGTAACCAGTCAAAAACCGGTGAAAAATCGGCAAAACCGCTAGGAATCCGTTTTATCCGATATTCGTATCCGAGAAAATCCGTATTCGAAAATATCTGTATTCGTATTCGAGAATATTTGTATCCGTATTTGAGAATATTCGAATTCGCATTCGTATTCGTTTTAAAAATATGAATTCATATTCGTAATTGAGACTATTAGACCGTATCCGGTCTGTTTCCATCCTTACCAATGACTCAATCGGAGGAGCTCCACGCGCACGTTTTGCGGAGCTTGGCGTCGGGTGCGTGCGGGTCGCCGTGCTTTGTGGGCCGACCGGCGCAGCCCAAGTTCCGGGTTGACAGGCATGGACATAATGGGCAAGGGGCCATCCCGTTGTTACTCTCTTTCTTTTCTCTCTTTCGAATTTGTTGCTTTCTTTCAACGTTGAACTGTATTTCTGAGCTTTTATCCTTCCTTTCGTCTCACGGCCCAAGCAGGGCCGTCCGGTGTAGGTGAAGCACTTTGTCAAGCGTGCTTTTGGCCCGACTAGCTAGTCCTTCAATTTCCTAGTAACGACCACGCCTGCGAGATGATCAGTAGTGCATAACATAACTGCATACGAAAATATAAATATGTACTCCAGTACTTTAAGCTCCTTTGATCATCTATCATATGTTATGTTCCTGTTGTCCCGCTGACCAAACATGCATGCACCACGTACGTAAGCCGGTGAAATGCAGACCTAGCTCTTCGTCGACCGGCCCTGATCAACTCGGCTTCGGCTTCTGGCTTATTTTTCACTATTCATAAGTTTCATCTTTTTCTGAACTTTTGGCTTTTTATTGAGCTTTTTTGCTGGTTCTTTTTTTCCCGTATTTGTTTGTATTATACGTAATGGGCTAACATATTTTTTTATTTTTAAATTTAATAATGCTAAATAAGCCTCTGTCAGCTACAGTGTTTTCAGCCATAAGCCACGAGCTTTTCAGCCGAACCGATCACCACATGTACTTGCTAGTTAAACAACTGAAGTAGTAGTACTACTAATTAACTAACGTCATGTAGAAAAAGAACGGGTTCGTACATTAGATGGATGTTTGGTGATTTTTCATTTTAATATAAATATTTATATGAACGAATCGAATATTGATTAGTTATTTGAAAAAAACGTCCTAATTAACTACTTTAAAAAGAAGGTAAAAAATCTTGCTGTTTTATTTATTTAAGCGATAACTGAAAAAAAATCGTCTAGTGGGTTCACAGGAAGGACGGTGCCGTCGGTGCGGCCCTGAGGCGCACGTATACGGTGGACATTGGTCAAGAGTCTCGTCGATCCGGTGGATCCAGCTAATTGACAGCCTGGCCAGTATTATGTCATCATAGTGGTAAAGCTTTGGTTATTTGTTTATGGAGCATGCCCCAAACGGCTTAAAAATCTTAGATTAGCTTTTAGATGTTAGTTTTTCTAGAGTCAAATAATAAAAAATAATATAAAAATAATAATAATAAGAACCTTTGTACAGAAGGAAAAAACACAAATAAACCAAAAAAGCCAAAAATAAAAAGCCAAAGTCGTTTGGAACAGAACCTAAGAGACATTTACGGGCTGTTTGTTTTGTCATGCGCTTATGGCTTTTGGTGAATTTTTGAATTTTGGTGTTTTGCAGTCTGATTACGGAGAGATCGATACTCACTTACGATTTTAGTGATACGGATGTTGGGCTTTTAACGTGTACTACGTTTAACTTATAGACCTGTCTTGAGAAAATACTCCGTTTAAAAGTTAGATCTTGTGGCAGCGAAAAGCCGTGACTTCTTACCAAATTAACAGGCCCTCTGTGGGCTCAGTACTTTGAAAAAAATTAAAGGGTGTTCATATTAGCTTTTGTTTATGGTTTCTACTTGGAGAAGCCAAAAACTAATATGAATATTTAGCTTCTCAAAACGGTTTTTTTTACCTCTCTCACTTCAATCTTGCTCTGAGAATAAGATAAGGGTCACAGGAGTATCACATACCTGACTCCTCTCATTCCAATCTCACGTAGGCAATCCTCTCTTATTTTTTCCACCGCTCATCCTCTTCATAAGAGTCACTTCTTTTAATCACTACTTATTTATTATTAGCTAGAAGCTATCAATTATAGCCAATACGAATCCCACTTAACTTGAACTGCCGGAATCAGGTAGGAAACTTCCATGGAGAATTTTGATAGGACCAAAGGCCATGTCATGTACTCGATCGTATCCCTCAATGCTAGAATCTCTGGGAATAGATGGCTTTGGCTCCATGCGCATATATAGCTACTTACGGCTTAAGTAAACATTTGTTTTTTGCTCTGATTTACTGTCCAATCGTTATCAACTAGCTTTATGGCCTTCATTCAAACTACACAGATCTACAAGAAGCTTCCTAAATTGAACTTTGTCGTCCAAATAATGTAGCATTGAGCGAACACAAGTAGAGAGAGAGAGAGAGAGAGAGAGAGAGAGATTCAACTCATTATAAAAAAAAAACTTTGTATATAAACTATTTTTGACTTTCCAAACCCAACGATCAAACCATGTATGTTCATAGTATCTTTCTACTTTGGACATGTTGAAAAGATGATATTAATATATTATCGATATAAGTACTTCATTTAATTAACAACATTATAAATCTTGTAATTTCTATAAATCTTATGACTAAGATTAGCCATAAATTCGTCCGTGGAAATCCGGAAACATCATTTAAAATGATATCGAGGAACTAACTTCAGCATCTAGATCCCATTATCCATTCTTAAATAGTGCATATATAAGGTATAGGCATATCTACACCACAAGAACACCGTAAAAGTACATAAACAATTATGTGTAGACGATATAGTTCACTAAGACTAATATCACCCAAGAGTATATACAGGGAAAAAGTGAAGAGCCTATGCTTTTATTTTACAAGGATATTGCTATTCTCTCTGGTTTTTTTAAGTAATGCTTTTAACTTTTCACGGTTTTCAAGATGTGATTTTAACTATTACTTTTTATAATTTTATATTATTATATACTATAAAAGTATAATATTATAAAAGTATTTATTAATAGCAAATTCTAAGATATAGTTTTCATGTAACTAATTTAGATAGTTTAAAACATATTAGTAGTTAAACATTACAAAATTAAACGATATGGATTTACCACTTAAAAAATAAGGGAAGTAGTAATTTACATAGCTAGTAGTCATGGCGGTACAAGCTAGCATATAATACAAATACTAATGTTGTAGCTAAAAGTTACATTCCTATAACCAAGCACTCCTAGTAGCGATATCTTCGAAAGAAAAGGAGAATTGAAATGAAAGGAGAAAAGAACACCTGGTAGTCAACCCGATTTGTTTACTTGAAGTTGCGTGTGCACAAGTAATGATATGACTTTATCAAAACATCCCAATCTCCCCAAAAGGAGCCATGTGGACCTAGCTAGAAGAAGAGAAAAGTCTAATTATCCAACTTGTATTATCCATAAAAAGGACGCACACTCCTTTTATCCAAGGGTATTGATAAACATCATCTGGATGTTTTCTTTGTAACTATCATCCAAATTTGTATCCGTTGGATTAAAGATCCAACGGTCACGAATTCTCTCCGCCCCCTCCAAAAAAACAATCTCCCCCCTCCAAAAATAAAAGGCCCTTATCCAAATCATATCGATATTTTCTTTTTGAGGGGAATCAGATAGACATTGTGCAAATGTATCCTCTTATGTTATAAAAAAATCAGTAGATAATATTATTATCACTAACTCATTGTATATGTAGATTAAAAAAACCGCGGGACCTATGCTTTATTAAGAAACACCAGAGTTTCTTCTAAAGATGCCAAATTTTTTCCCTCATAAAACTCCTCTCTTTTTTAGGAGGGCTTGTGATACTGTTAAATAGGGTCGAAAATACCAAAACATGTTGAATATTAGTAACATTTTAATCACATACGAAGTGGTGAGCGGGGATTTGTAAATAAAAATGGTTTAGAAAGTCTTGGGTCTGTTCTGAAATGTAAGAAATGAATTATTTTCCGTAAAGTTTCTACGTAACCTTACAAGGAAAAAAGAGAAAAAAGTCCTCGAAAAAGAAGAAAAAAACAAAAAGGTTCGTCTTCTTGGTCCAACCTGTGCAGATGCATTGCATCTGCATGGTCGTTGGTGACCAATCTGCTTTGAGACCACTGATGGATTCAAAGCAATAACCACCCACGGGTCAACAAGACGACAAGCAAAACCTGCGTACAGTACACATCAGCTTGACCGGCCGTAAATGTACGATAATCATCCACGTGCGCTCGCGAAAACGTCCAAGTAACTAATTTCTTACCGTCACAGTATTCGTCTGGTTACAAGTATACGTTGTTATCTAAAATATAACTTCGTTAATTAATCTATATTATAATATATTTATGATATTTAATAATATTATAAAAGTATTTTTCAAATAAATTTATATATAATTTTTATGTATCCAAACTAAATATTTAAAAAGGTATTAATAGTCAAAGTTTTAAAATGTTAATTACATATATTCCGAAATGACGTAAATTTGTGATTGGAGCGAAGCGAACGGATAGGATGGATCATGTACGATAAAATCATCCAAGGTTAACTTTTTTTTATTCATGTAAGCTGCGACCACAGATAACCACTATTACATTGCTAAATCTAATTAAACGGGAGTAGTAATTACTAAGCAAAACAAGTATACAAGATAATCGAAAGCCTACACAATGTCCGTACAGTATTAACGGAATTGCTATATATAATTCGATGATATTTTTTGTGCAAATTATTTGAAATTCCGACTTTACGATTTTGCTTTGAGATTTATGTTCCGACTTGCAAGGTCATCTTCTTTGGCAAGCTCGTTGTCTCCCACCACTAGTTAGGATTCGGGGTTCATCGCATCCCTTGAACTTAGAGGAAGGTGGGGGATGACCGTGCAAGCAGGCGGCGATCGAGGCGAGCGGTGGAGACAGGGAAGATTGATCACCGCCTTCTCCTGGCGTTGTCGTCGCTCACCTCAGGTGGTGATCATTTGGGCTTCAGCTTCAGCTTCTGGCTTATTTTTCACTATTTATAACTTTCGCCTTTTGTTGAGCTTTTTTGCCGGTTCCTTTTTCCCGTATGTGTTTGTATTATACGTAATGGGCTAACATATTTTTTATATTTTTTAATTTTTTAAATTTAATTATGTTAAATAAGTCTCTGTTAGCTATAGTGTTTTTTTTGTCAGTTACAGTACTTTTCAACTATAAGTCAAAAAAAGCCCAAATGATCACCACTGAGGTGAGCGACGACAACGCCAGGAGAAGGCGGTGGGCGGCGGTACGTGTAGGCAGGACAACAGCGTTTGCAAGTCTAGAAGGAGCCGCGTTCAGGAGTAGGCGTGGCTGGGGTTAAGGGTTGGGCTGGGGCAAGCTTGACCGTGCGATTGGCAGTCTAACAGACCAAAATTTCGAATGATCCAAAATCGTTCGAATGATGGGTGGTCATTCCCCAGTATTAATTGGAAATGGTAAACGGCTAAAGTAGAGAGTAGTGGTCAGCTACTTTAGCCTGGACACGTAGTATGAACACCACTTTTGACTCCCCGTCCCGCGCTCTCTCTATCTGGATGACTGGATCTGCATGAACATGTCGTACGAACGCCTCGAAGCCCGTGCATCTGGAACATTCGTCTCTACGACATGTGGGACCGGGACGCTAAAATCTCCGAACATATCTCAGAATCGTCACCTACGGTGACGTGTCCCCGCACGCGGGGGACTGACCTCACCGGCGGCTGTAAATAGCGGCTCAACCCAAATGTTATTGTTTGTTATAAATTCCTGCTTTCCAATGTTCAAATTATTGTTTACCTTATGGCCACATCTACGTAGATTGGGCATGCAGAGAGACTGTGGAAGAGTTTTTTTTGACTAATGGTTTATAATTTATGATTTAAATATTTGAACTCTACATGTTTATAAGAGGTAGTATGTATAGGAAAATAGTTGCATACGATTTTAGCCGGTACAGCTGAATTCAGTATACTTTTTACTACAATCTTTCTATCAATCTCGTCTTAAAAAAAATTACCGTTTAAAATCTAGTTACTGTAAATAGTACAAGTATAAGCTGGCTTTAAGCCAAACCGAACCCACCTGGGTCTGTTGACAAAACCACTTAATTATACAAGAAAAAGATCAGAAAAGAAATCTTGGAGGGACTGGATCTGTTCTTTTTAGTTTATGACTTATGCCTTCTCTAGAATAAATAAACGTGACAGCTTCTTCGCCACTGTTTTGAAGTGGTTTTATCGGGACAATATTTTAGAAATAGCTTATTGAATTATCAGTATTCAGTTCGTTCATATAAGTATTTATAATAAGATTTAAAATTATAATTAGTCACAACCGAAAATACATACCAAACAAATCGTCCAGCAATCGAAACACTGCTGTGAAATTGGGATAGGGACTGCCTCTAGACTTTAAGCTAAGCAGACAGACTAATAAGATTTACACAGAAAGAGTTTTATTGGAGACCAAGAGTGGAAAGAACAGAAAGGCTCACATTATTGGCATCCATATTCATTGCACTTGCACGAACGGTCGTTGGTGACCCACGGTCGACGAAGCTTTCGAAGTCAGTCGCCGCATTTTTTTTTCAATTTTGGCACTTGAATATTTATTTTTTTAAAACAGCTTTTAACGTAGATTTACCGTATTCTGTAGCACCTAACTACAGTAGCTCAGCAGGTGCTACTGTACCTGACCTACCGAGCTCCTCCAAATCGGCACCTGCCGAGCTTCCCCAACTCGGCAGATGCTAAATCTACATAGGAGATTATTTTTTTTAAAAAAAATAAATGTTCGGGTGCCACAATTAAAAAAAATGACTAGGAGGCTAACAGTTAACCTAGCTAGTATGCATAGTAAACCAGGAGATATCTAGTGCAAACTTTTGGTTTGGCGCTATATGCATATGAAAAATTCACAGAAAATGATTAACTAGTTGTGCATGGTAAACCATCCAAGATTAACTATGCATGGTGTATTGTTCATCGCACCCCACCCACACACACAAAAGCTATATATATCGTGCACTGCAGGTCGATGAACATGTGTTGTTGCACAAGTGCAGTTTCACCGAACAGGAAGCTGCAAAATTGGTACGCACCAAACGGACCAAATATAATAAATGAGTTCTAAAAATTACGAAATTTGATGTGCAACCTCCTGAAAAAATGTACTTAGCTGTGTAATTTTTTTGGTAAATTTATCCATTGTAAATATTCACATATGTTGAACCATTATTGCTATCTTTTGTTTCTCGCTGTGTCCTTCGCACAATTGTCACTCTATCTGTGTCATCCTCCTCACGCATTGCATCGTCCGCACTAATGTCGTTATGTCTGTGCCGTCCTCCTCGCCCACTGTCAGACCCCAGATTTCACAATCCGGAATCCTCTGTGATTTCATTGCACTATTCCCTGGATCAGTAGATAGTGCTCACAGTTACAGAAATGAATATCAAAATACATATCATGCGGAAACGTAAATATAATAGTGGACTTACACATGGGCCGATTAGGCCGAAATCGATAAATTGCAGCAGCGGAAGAACGAAGCACACGGTGGGACCTTCAGGACATGCCCACGAGCGACCAACGGAGGTTCGCGACCTAGCCCTTGACATCTTCATCTTCTCGGCCAGCTTGTCCAATCTTGTTCTTTGGCGAGGTGATTTGACTCGATTCGAATTTTGTCGCAAAGCGGCGTGAGCACTCGACCCCGTGCTCGCGAGCCAATACACGAATGCAATTAAATAGTATGCATGGCTTATCAAAGGAAGACTCGGGTTATTTTATTTTTGCGTAGAGTGCTTTTGAATACAATTACTTAAAAATCTCTAAGACCTAGCAATTTGAACCAAATCATAATGTACAAGGAAATGCATTATTAATATCGATTCGATTCCATCCACCGTTACATGGCATCCGCACCATATAGCAATTTCTTCACGTTATAGCCGCTTAACTTACCACTGGGACGACACCTAGGACAATTCCAAACCAGGGCAGTCCTTCGCCCTTCAAGTTTCCATTCCCAGTTTTCAATGTTTTTAAAACAGAACTATATCCAGTTAAGTTTCCATGTCTGCCCTTGACCGTGAGCACGGCTATTCGAATAGTTTTGACTCTGCAGAGTTTGTACACTTTCACCACAAGAGACAGTTTACTCGTTGCCCCACACGATTCCTTAGCCGTGTGGTTGAGCCAACCATCACAGTAACTTTTCAAAGTACCTCGCCCCTTCCATCATTTCACCCTATGGGTCGCTCCCACTTGCGGTGGGTCCCATACGTTGTGCGGGATGTCCTCCTTCGAGCGTCTAGCGGTGGCTCCCACCCCTGCTAGCCCGCCACAGCAGAACTTCACCTTCCATGGGTGTCCCATTCAAGCCGTCACACAGACTGCCGCTTGCACTATCCCACACCTCCTCCTCCTGGAAGGATGACTTTCAGGGTCCGGTAAATCTACTAAGCCAAGTTGTATTTTACAGACTTGTGGTTGTACTGTTTTACACGGGTTGACATGACAAGATTCAGTCCTTAGGGGTATCTGGGCGGTTCTACCACAAACCACACTCTCGTGCACCACTGCACCATACCCCCGAACCATCCGCCCAGATAAATAAGCAATTTGAGGTTTTTGGGAATATAAAATAACCATATCCAACATACACCAGTCATTACCACCATGACTGCCCAACCAATTTTTCTCAGGATTAAAAGTGATGCTTGGGCGCTCTCGCGCCCATGAGTATCTAAACAATACTACGCATGACATATAATTACGGACTTATTTTCGAAAGGTTACTATTATAATTTGTGCTAGGGCGACAAGGTTCGCACATTCAAATATTCCAAAGGAGGGGTAATATTATCCAGGGTAAACAATAGGCACATAACTAGATTATTGAATTAAACATGTATTTTCATAAACATAACAGCATGCAATTTGATAATTTAAATCAAAGTAATTTGCAGAAAATATTGGATCAACATGATCAAAGTATTGACTCGCCTGGCGCGGTTTACCGCTATCTTGAGCTCACACAATGCTTTCTCTTGAGCTTTTGGTCTCTATCTTCACTTCGAGCTTGATCTCGCTTGATCTATTGAATCTTCACGACTCCCGATTTCTAATTATGTGACAAACGACTGAATCCAAATAAAGCAAATAACTCAAAAAGATCCAAATAAATCCGAATAAACTCAATTTAGTTTTATTACGAGTTAATGGGTGATTCGGTGATTTGAGGCAAAGTTGGTAATAACATACGATAACTTGATCTTTTTATTAATAATCTTTTTTTATTATTTTGTTATTTATCAAGGAAGTTCCATGAGTTAGGTTAGACTTATGTATCGGTATATGAGTCTAGTTAAGTATTATTTTGTCGAGCGGTAGTCTTCCAGGCACTTGTTATATATAGCAATGCATTTAAATTTTGGGTTTACCGAATAAATATTAGAGTCCGATGTTATAGCTTTTTATGGCTGCATACCAAATGTTATGGCATATTTTTAATTATAATTTAAGGGTGCCTTGATATTAAGTTTGGTCATTTAAACAAAGTCATTTAATAGTCAAGAAGAATTCTCATAACTTCTAGGACATAGAAATAATAGTTATGGTTTAACCCATGTAGTGGCTAACAACATCCTTTCTAAATTTCTTACTATGCCTTGGATTAATATTTAAGCTTTTAAAATAACATCAACGGTACATTAGTTACTAGTACATAATGATTAATCCATGATTAAATATTTATTAAGCTCATTTATATCATAATCAATTTTGATACCTTCTATGGATTATTCTCGAATTTTTATGGATTTTCCTCATTGAAATCAGCTAGCAAAAATATTAAAAACCTAATCTACTTAAATGCTGCGGGATGAGGGATCGAAGCCGGGTCGGCTAACTGAGTGCTCACTCGGCTAACCATTCAGGCACGGGCATTACCTGACGAATGGAGGCAGGGAATATAGATGAGCCAAGCGTGCAGTGTCTGGAACAGAGGAAGCTCGGGGGCGGGTACGGCCGGTGGCGTCACCGGCGAGGGGCGGCCGGAGGGAAGTGGGCGGCGGCAAAAACGGGATGCTGGGGTTGTGGTGGTGCCGATGGTGGAGGCGACTCGGACTGAGGGGCACCGGAGCTAGGCCGGCGGCGTGCGGTGGCGGCGGCTCGGGGAGGCGCTTGGTGACGGCGAGCTACGGGCAGTGAGGTGCTCGGGCGAGGTCGGGGTCGTCTTCGCGGTGAGCCAGAGATGGTGTGGTGGCGAGGAATCGGGGTCTAGTGGTGGCAATCGGCGGGGAGGCCTACGGCCGGAGCTGAGGAAGAAGAGGTGCGGCGGCGATTTCGGGCTTCGGCTCGATTGGTTTCTGATGGCGAGAGGCGGAGTGGGAGCTCATGGAGATGCTCGGGGTTCTTATAGGGGCGAGGAGAGCGCCTCGAGAGCTTGCTCGGGTGGTCATGTCGGCGGCGGGGCTGCGGCGGGAATCCCGCTAGCGTGCGAGGCGGCGGCGGGATTCGAGGGCATGACTACTCAATGCCACTGGCGTGCGCTGGCCACGGAATCGTGTTGCGCGGGTTTTGACCAAGCGGAGAGGAGGAGGGGGTCCGGGCACGGGAGCGGGTTGGCGCAGACGCACGCGGGACAGGGCGAGGGGACGGGTCGGTGCGGCGCATGGGAAACCGGGGGCGGTGCGGGTAAAAACCGGGGGCGACGGCAGGAGGGTGCAGCGCATGGCTGCCACGAGGCGGGGAATTGCTGTGCACGGCAGGGAGAGGAGCGAGCGGGGAGGAAGGAGAGAAGTGGCGCAGGCGCACCGGGGGAGAAGGAAGAGAGGAAAGAGAGGGAGGGGGCGGTCCCGCGCGGCAGAGGGAGAGAGGCGCGTGGGCGTGGGCAGCGAGGCGAGAGAGAAACGCGGGCCAGTGTCGGCGGGGAGGGCGGGTGGAGCGAGCCCACAGCGCGGCGATTCGGCGCGGAGTGGAGGCGCGAGGTCATGGCGCAGATGAAAGGGAGAGGCGAGGAGATGGGCGCGGGGTGGAAAGGAAGTTGGGCGGGTTGATGGCGGCTGATTCGATTCTTTCTTCTTTTTTTTTTGTATTTTCCATTTTGTCTATTTATTGCATATATTTACATATGTCTATACAAGTGTATATATATATATATATATACATATATTTATTTTGTGCCAATATTTTTGTATAATTATATTGTATGTCTTGCTCATCTTTCTAGGTCCTTGTATGCATACTTGTATAGGTTCAGTTTATTTTTGTTTCCCTTTATACACTATTATCTTTATGATGACATTTTATATTTTAGTTTTAAGTTTCTCCCTCCCTTTCTGGATCCTCTTTTCAGATTCACATTTTAAATCCTGATTTTCTATCATTTAAACATGTTTGTTTCCTTCTTGAACCTTTTAGTTCTTTGGAATTGCAACCAAATTTTCAGAAAAATACCATGAACTCCAATTTCAAATAAAATATATTGCAAAAATAATTCAAAAACTTTACTTTTTCAAATTTCAAATTTTTGGGATGTTACACCCACTCCCTCATCTACACATTTGTCGGTGTTACCATACCGTTCCCCTCGCCCGAAGTATTGCTCGTCGACAAGGAATCCTTAATTTGTGGGTAAGCACACTGGGTTCTCTTTTCGTTCAGCCATAAATACAAACCTTTCGCAGTTCGTCATCCCTCATCTCAGTCGCTCATCGCAGAAGCTCATTCTCATGATTATTGCTCAAAATTAAGAGTACGTAGCTTATTATTTTAAGAACCCAGTGCATAGCTTATTAAGGACGCGGCAGGAGGATGCAGCAGTGCTGATTGCTTCTTTTGGAAGGTAAGCAATTTTTTATTGCATGCTTTCGATATTATTACCATCGTCGTAGTTAATTAGTATTATTTAGTTAGTTATAATGTAGTTTGTATTTCGACATAAGCGGGTCGTAGTATTTTTAGATATAGATTTTACTATTTTTGTGTACATACAGTACCCATAATTTGTTATTGTATGATAGTATGTAATTAAGCACTGCAGTGCAATCAGTTAGGGTTAACTAATGAGCCTACTGGACCATCACCGGCCACTGAGCAAACAGAACGGTCTCCATATCTCCTCTTAGGGGTGGATATCGAGCCAACTCCTCATCTTATCGAGCTTTTTCTAAAATTGACATAGTTTGATTTAATATCATTTTACGTATAATTTGAAAGTATTTTTAGAAACGAGCTAACGAGCCGAGCCGAGCTAGTGCAAAATTCAAATTCATTTGAAATCAACTCATTTTAATGTTTAACCAATTAACAAGTATAATTAAAGTAATTTTTAACCGAGCCAACGAGCCCACTAACGAGCTTTTTTCCACCCCTATCTCCTCCTCTGAACCGAGACGCAACCTTCGGACAGGCTGACATACCCCACAGGACATGCTTGTGCTCAATAAAAGACAAGACTACGCACGGGGAGGCAGACGCGGCGAGAAGATAGCAGTGGCTCAAATGGGTGAGCCATATCGCATCGCGCGTGATGTGTTTTGTTTGTACTATTACATATATTTCTACAAATATTTTATAATGTATAAACTGCAAAAGATGCCTGCGCATCGTTATTTTCATGATTAAATTAACATGGTACATTTAGAGTATATATGATTCTAAAAAAATACACAATTACTATAACTATGTCGAGAGGCTTCCCACAAAATTTCGTAAATTTTGGAGCTCGTTTGCTATATGTAACAATTCGTACAAATATCAAAATCTTACAAATTTTTGGATAATATTCACAGCGGATAAAATTACAAAATAATTACATAACTAAGTACGTTGTATCAGAAGGTTGCACATAAAATTTCATAAATTTTAGAGTTTATTTACTATATTTAAAAATTCAAACAAATAGTAAGTAAAAAATAACTTAGGACATATAATTAAACCGGCTAATTGGTCAGCTTAATCACTGCCGCTTTGCCACGGGACGGCAGACCCTGCCATCTGGTGGTGGGACGGCAGACTGTATGCCGTCCGACCATGGGACGGTAGCGGCTACACGTCAGTTCACGGCGTTACCGACCGGCCACTGGACGGTAAAAACATATTTTGTCAATATGTTAGATATATAGCTATTTTTTTAAATAGTTCCAATCAATGGCAAATATACTAGAAAATCAATAATCTCCGAGCGTATTTCCCTCCGGTTACTTCTTACTTGCCGTGGTCCCGTCAGGAGCTTGCCCACGTGGACGCGTAGGGACCGTGCGGCGACGTGAGCGGCGGAGCAGGGCGTCGCGTCAAGGTGCGCAGTGGCAGGCGGCTGTGAATAAACGGCGAACCGTGGTCGAGGCCGCTAATTGGGGGCGCCTTCACCGTGGTTTTGCCTTCCAGAGTCTCTCACGAGGCGCCACCACCGTGTGCTCCAATGACACGTGGACCCACTCTCCCCGGGTCCTACCTGCCGGTGGTTGTAAACCGTGACTCAGCGCTGCTGGCTGGGCTGGGCGTCGCGCGGGAGCCCACCTCGTGCGGGCCAGCCGCCACTCCCCTACTGACAGGTGGACGCGTCTGGCATCCGGCCCCATGGACCAGTGAGTGTAACCGCACTGTGTACACTGGGCTGTGCGTGGAGGAATTAATGCGGCCGTTAGTGACAGTAGTGAGAGCAGAGGAGGCCTATGAATAATGCCACCCGGCTCGGCACTTGGCACGCATCGTTCTTTTCGCCTGGTCCGCTCGCCGCCTCACCCGCACGCCCCGCGCCACCACCACCGCAGCAGCGCAGCGCACCACCGAGCCGGCTGCGCTTCGGCTCCGACTCACCGGTGCGCGCATCGTTCTACCCACCCTTTCCATTCCCTTCGATTCTTCCTTTCGTCCGGTTGGGGGGATGGGTTGGTGGGGATCCATTCGCGTGGGGTGGGGTTCGGGTTGGTCCTGTTCGGGCTCGGGGGCCGCGGGATTTGGGATCAGGGGGGTGATGTGACGGCGATTCGGTTCTTGATCCGAGGTTCGATTCGGGAGCGGAAGCGGAATTTCGAGGTGATTCTTGATTCTTTCCGTGGGATTTTTGGGGGGTTTATCCGGAGAGGAGGAGCCCTTCTGTTTGCGCGTGTTCTTGCTTTCTTGGGCGCTTCTTGTATTTTCTGTACGGGTTTTTACGGGAGATTTTGGTTCCTGTTTTCCTGCCGGAATCGGGGTTTGGTTCTGTTTCTGTTTGAGTTCTGCTCAGTTTGCTTGGGTTAATTGCTTACTGATCTGATTATCACTCACTTAAATGTTCTTGATTATTTTTAATTTGTCCTTTGTATGTTTGATTTTTTGTGGGTCTTGCTTTCGTCAGAAGGATTTTTAGTGTTTCTTCTCTGCGTACGTGTAAATGTAAAAATTGTAAAGAAAAATTCCATGTGTAAAACCGCGTGTGTTTGCTCTGTTTTAGCCTTTCCTTCCCCACTCTGATGTTGCCACCATGATTGTTATAAAGTTATTATGGCAAGAAAAGTTGCTAAATAGATAGATGTTGCCACCAAATTCGATTTTCCAGATCGTTTGAGTCATCTTGCCCTGTTCTGTGACCTTGGCATAAGGATCCATTGATGGCTATTTTTTCTTTCTTTTCGTCGTTGAAATCCTTGTGCCCTGTTCTGTGACCTTGGCATAAGGATCCATTGATGGCTATTTTTCTTTCTTCTCGTCGTTGAAATCCTTGTCTCTATATCTTTGTGCTGCGAAAGTTTTGTTATCTTTTGCACTTTTGTCAATCCAAGAATCCCTGAGGCAAGTACCTTGCTAATGATGGCGGTGAGCTCTTTTTTTGTGTTACCTGATAGCGTTCAATTTCCGAATTGTTAGCTCTGCATAGTGTTAATGTATACACAATTTTTCAACGAAGACAACTAATTGTTCCCAAAGGAAATGTGCACCAATTACTTCCTGCGAGTCTGTTTGACCATAAAACAAGTGCAATTTTCAAGTTATTTTTCATAGAGGAACATAGTATTTAGGTCAATTTTGACATATAACATTGCAATCTTGGATGTTAACTAGAGATGTCATGTGTTTCTTGTTATAGTTCCTGACTGAAATTGGGAATCTTTTTCCAGGACAATCATGTGTCCTCCTGTTCCTGTGCTAGCATTACTTAACATCAATATTGGTGATTCTTGGAGCGATGAGGAGCTTGTTCGATTCTTGGCGGAGAGGAAAGCCAGGGACCCCCTGCCGCAGAACGTACTGGTGGGCATGAACTTGGATCTCATTGATCCACGGGGCTCCCCTGGTTAGTATGCAGTCAATGCCCGCAATAATAATTACGTTATTATTGAGTTTCATGCACCAACCAGTTCACCCAAAAACTTAAACTGATGAGGAAAGATGGGCAATTCACTTATACTTCAACACTCCCCCTCACGTGTAGGCTCCCTTAGGCCTAATACGTGGAATATAAGTGGACTGCAATTATTTTTTTTAATTGCGTCAGCCAGGTCTTGAACTTGAGACCTCTTGGCTCTGATACCATATTGAGTTTCATGCACCAGCCAGTTCACCCAAAAGTTTAAACTGATGAGGAAAGATGAGCAATTCACTTATACTTCAACAGTTATGTTTCTGGTGTTCTAGTTACTCATGCATTCTAAATTCATGATGTTTTTCACCAAGGTTATGATTATGTTGTATTTGTGGTCTAATTTTCTTAATACAGTTGTTATAGACCCTGAAGATTGCCCTGATGTGTAGTGTAGTGTACTGTATGATTGGGCAATGTAATACGACAACAATCTACATAAATATGTAATACGACAACAATCTACATAAATCTGTAATACGACAACAATCTACATAAATCTGTAATACGACAACGATTTTAATTCCAAACTGATAACTGTTCGGGAAAGAGGTTATGGCTGCATAGAATTATGGTTAAGAAGCATAGAACTGAACATTTTATGGTTAAGCAGGATAAAGTAGTTTACTCAAAACGTGAACGAAGTGCCTGAGCCTCTGAGGAAATACAAAGTGTTTTAGTGCACACATACACACATATAGTGCTCGGAGATTACAGTGGGATGTTATATGAAATCCTTGGCACTGATTGACCTGTTTGTCAATTTTACTTGCAACTTGTACACCAACTGCTCGACTGCTTTCACTGGGGGTGTGTGATTAACTGATTACTCTCTTCTGTGATTAAATAAATCTGTTTAATGCATTGGTGTCTCGCTTGGCTGGAATTTTTGAACTCTGCTATCCTTATCAAAGCATGCAATTCTCCAAAGTCATATTTTGCCAGCTAATTCTATGTTTCATAGGTGTGTACAATCACTGCATACTGGTGGTAATTGTCTGCCCAATCTGTCTTAAGTTGCAATCAACCCCCTAAATTATTGTTTAATACAACCAGACTACGTGCTAAGATACACTTTTAATTCGTTTTCTACATTAAATGTACACCCATGTTTCTGTATTATGTCTATACTGTGTTGATATATATAGCCAATCTCACATTATAATATATTACTGGAGCTCGGATGCATGGTACCCTAATAAGTCTGCTAAATTCACGTTGGAATAACTTTCTTGTATATTAACTTATTTTTTACGGCACGATTTTAATTTTCTAGCATGTAGTTTAAGGATTTCAATGCAAATTTTGTGATATTTAGGGACTAGAGGTATGGTTTTCCCAATTTGACATAGCAGAACTGCAGAAGTCCATGCTTTTGGTTTGTAATCTTTGCTAATTATGACAATGGATTTGCTGGCAAAATACCTGACAAAGACAACTCATCTTACAGGAAACATATGGTACATGAACTGGTCAGATGACCAACAGCCCTGTGACAATGGTGAAAATGCTATTAGAAAAGCAAAAAATGGATACTGGAAGTTTGTGGATGCTCTCAGAATTCCAACAAGTACATCTATTGTGGGTGTGAAAATTTGTCTGGAGTTTTATGAAGGCCAAGCACCATCTGGTAAGAGAACTGGGTGGGTAATGCATGAATATCAGGTAGAACAGAATCATGAAGCTAATGTACCACAGGTAAGCCTAGTCATTTAGTGCATATCCTGTTAGCTTTTTCCTTGGTTGATGGTTGATGTCTTTTGTATTTCTGACAGGACTACAAGTCTTTGTGTACAGTATTCTTGCAGGAGACAAAAGTTAAATGCTGAAGGTCAACAGATATCTCTGAATGCAAATGCTCCTGATGATCGCTTGAATCTTACCTTCAATATATTGCTGGAATAGAAGAGCAAAATGCTGCACTGAACTCCCAGGTTTGCATATTTTTTTCTTGTACAAGACATCCCTTAGTTAGCAATACCCTGAAACTTGTAGTTTTGCTCATCTTTTCTCCTCATTTTGGTGTAATTTATGGTTTTTAAATCTTTTATTTTACAGAAATATGGTTTTGAAATCTATGCTGGTCTGTCATTTAAAATTGGGAAATAGCTCCCCAGGTTCCTGTTTTAGTAATTCTCCTTTTTATTTGAGGATATGTATTTCAGATGTTTGGAGTCCTTCAAAAACCATATAAAAACATGTGTAGTTTATCAGGTCATGCTACTTTGTTTGTCACTGCTTATTATTTTTTCCTGCACTATAAACATCGATGATATGATCAGTTATGGGGGTTTTACTTGTAATCTTAATGAATCTTCAATTTACATATGCCAGATTGTAGCTTCAAACCAGCAAAATTTCTCTTCCAGCAACGGACAGGATGAACAAAATACTAATGCTGCAGATGCTATAGCTTTTCATCATGCTCTTGCTAATGAGGCCTACATAGAAATGAATGACCTATTAAGCTCAGAAGCCTCTGCATCCACTTCAGAATGCTCAAGTACACAGTCTAGGATTTTTGAAGAGTACTTTGATTCTGATGCATTCCTGAGGGACATTTTGAATGACCGTAACACAACTGATGAAGAACATAAAGACTGCAAGTTTAGCATAGCTGCACCTACTATATCGGATCATGTGGTTATCAGTCCGGCAGAACAAGGTAAGATAACCCTTCTCTTGTTTTGAATATAAGAATTTAAGAAGTTGCTACAGATCCTTGTATGGTTTGTTCTAGAAACTTGAGAGTGTAGCCATATGAAGAACCATTTGGAAACTTGGAACCATGTAACTTTGCAACTAAGAAGTCCACTGTAATAGACCCCACCCAACTAACAACCCTATGAAACTTTGAACAAAGCTAATTTCACAATTGCATCTAGCCCATTGTGACATAGTTCTTTTTCCAGATTGTCAGTTCATCATTGATATTAGTAAATTCTTGATTAAGGTGCCTTTAAACAGTATTATTCAGTATAAAATTAAGGTGTACATGCACAATCATTTACTCTCGTCTAGGCAGTTACACGATTGACGTGCTGAAAATGTAAGAAGAGGCAAAGGTTGACTAAGACTAACGTGGGAGAAGTAGTTAAAAGAGACTTGAGGGATTGAAATGTATCTAAATAATTAGCTTTGGATAGGGGGTGCTTGGAAGTTAGCGATCCACGTACCAGAACTATAAAAAAGTTTAGGGGCTATTTTAGGCTATCGGCTCAAATGGTAGGATATACAGCTTAGGATTTAGCATTGTAGGTTTTATTTCAAGGCGCTCGTCTTTTTGACCTTGAGGAGATTTCATTTCTAGTCTACCCTAACTTGTTTGGGACAAAAAGATTTGTTGTTTTTGTTGTAGACAGTTACACGACTACTTCATTAACTCCTCACCTTCCTCAATTTCTTTTATCCATCTTGTTTGTACCATAGTTTGCCAATAGGCTTTGGAATAAGCCATTTTACACCTCGAAATTTTCTATAAAGTCCATTTAAAACCCTGAACTATAAAACAAGGTATTTAACACCTCAAATTTACAAAACCGGGTCAAGACCCTAAGGCGGTTTTAGAGAGCTGTTTTGCTGAAGGTGATCCAAGTCCATATTGGCAGCCATGTCATCGATTTGTGCTGATGCTGATCCAAATGAGAGAAGGGATGATGACGAGAAGAAGAAAAAGAATGTATATATAGAGAAAAGGAATGAGAAAGAGGTCGACGATGTGGATGGCAACACCCTTAAATTGGATACTCATTACTAGAACTCGATGATGTGGCTGCCAGTATGACGAGAACCATCTTGAGTGGGATCCATATCATCAAAACCGCCCTCCAAAATTGCCTTAGTGTGTAAATTGACCTGATTTTATAAGTTTTGGGGGTGTTAAATATCCGGTTTTATAGTTGATGGTGTTAAATAGACTTTCCAGAAAGTTCCAGGGTGTAGAATGGACTTATTCCATAGGCTTTAGGCTGAAGTTTGTATCTTTGTACTTGCAGGGTTAGTTCACAACCATGGTAACAATGCCACAGTGTGTGTAACTTCACTGGAAAAGTCAGTGCCAGATGGTGAAAGGGATCAACAATCAAATGAGGAGTGTCCGCAGCACAATCCTTCCCAAGCAGTCTTATAAACGAAGCCGTTCAAATAGTTCTAATAGCTCACAGGGCAGCACCAAATCTCCCCAGAGGGATCGATCTATCGGTAAATTTGGAAAGTTAGGAAAGAAGTACTGCTGCTTTGGATCATTCTAGTCCAGTGCATAGCATTTCCTCTATTTTGTACAGGATGAAACATAGGGAGGTCAAGTTTTCCTCTTGATCGTTTTAAGCACATCATATTATGGCATACTATTGGGACATTGGCCGATTGCCTCAAAAGACTGTTGCCGGATCTTCTGACAGAACTTCAAAGAAGAAGAAAGCAAGTTTTGGAGAAACAGGGAACAACACTTCACAACCTGTGGAAATTTTCCATTTTCGTTGTTCATATAGTGAAGAATATCATGACACTGATGATTCTGTCAAATTGAGATGAGCTATTCAATATCATTTTTGATTGATAGTGTCAGTTCTTGATCGATTCTCATTGTAGTTTAGTGAAATGAGATTAGTTGTGCTTTCTGGTTTTCACCAGGTCCTCTCATTTGTAAATCTCACTTATACATTTTTGTATGATAAAATTTCACCTTTGACCAATAATCAGCTATCCTATGTGCTGATGAAAGCTAGCTTATGTGTGAATCATGCTATGTAATTTGTGAAGCAATTCTCTGTGTAGCCTGTTGTTGAAAATAACTAGGATGGAATATAAACTGAGTTGAGACCTGTTAGCACTTTACTCTGATCTGTTTCATCAGGAGTACTCTGATCTCACTTATAAATTGTTTGACGTAAGCCATCTGAACTCCTTGTAAAGTTCTCTCTGTTCTGCTGTGTATTTGCTTGCTCATTGGGTGTCCTATATTATTAGGGAGTAAGATGCTTGCACGCAAAAGATATTCTTATTGTTTCAAATCACAACCATATTTGGATGTTCAGTTCCAGTTGAGTTACTTAATAATATCTAGAAAATTACTTGAGGGTTAAGAACAGAACGTATAATCCGATCATTCATGTCTTGTACAACTGCATCACTGCTCAATTACTTGAGAACATCTAGAAAAAGGGAGTGCTTGAGAAAAAACTTTTCGGATCAAGTTCCTACTGATATTAAGTTGTTGCTTCATACATCGTCTATGACATGTCCAGTTGAAAACTTGAAAATACTACACATTTATTTCTTTTTCTGATCTTTGTACATTTGCATCAGGAACTCAACTATTTTAAGCACGTGTTGCCAATCACGTTGGGCATTAAAAAAATGAGAACACAATACTTCTGGAAGACTGGAACTATGCATCTTTTTAGTTAAGGTAGCCAGTGCAGTCTTCCAGTTCCACAATAACAAACACATCACCACATTCAAACGATGACTCCAGTACTCAGCTCAATGGCTAATGATCACACATCATGTAATAACAGGATATCATGAACTTAATGTACTAATTGCATCTATCACAAAATGCACTCAACATCTGGAACAAACTGTAGATTATAGGATGCAGTAGTTTCAAGAGAGAGAGGGCACAACTAAAAGATTTTGAAGTCCTATTGAAGTTTTGAGGCTATCATTGTTTCAGATATCAGACTTATGAAAATGCTATCACCATTTTATCTAAAAATGGTGCTACAACCAAAATTGAGAAAGTATCTCTTAAATTTCATCAGAAGGGTAGCATTTTTCAGCAGGGTTCTGACTAAGGAGATGTCATAAGCTATGAACCCACAAAACATAAGAAACTGCTGCTTGGAATCTCTGTATCTGACAAAGCATTCAGTTCATGGCTGCTATCAGCCACTGAAGTCATTTGATTCCTCCTAACTGCACTGACGCCATCACTGAACTAACTGCTAGGTTTGAAATTGATAACCACATGGAGATTGCGTCACAAATTTGCAAATATTACTGTGTAGGTTGGTTACTTGGTTTCCCCATTGCCTTCCCAAACTGACCAAAGCTTGCCAAAAGCAATTTGTAATCTGGCAATGCTCGAAAAAAAATGCATGACATAATGGCAAGCACAAAAGAAAGCATGGTATGCTGATATCAGACTCCCGAACTTTCCACAAGATTGAAACAAACATAACATGGACTGCACAATCATCATTTGTTCTAAGTTGGCGTTGATACATTATTGATTTGGAAATTATAGCAATCGCTAGTAGGATTGCTAACTCCCTGCCTAGATTGATGATGATGAATCTCAAATTGGGCCTGGTACTTCCACAAATACGAGAATCTATTTGTAAATTCATTCAAAGTAGAGTTTGAATGACCGAAATATGTGCAGAAAATTTCACCATGAATCAAATAATAGTTGACATCAATTTTGCTTGCTCCAAAATTTCCACAAGGTGCACCTCATATATACATCACATCAGCAAAATTCATAACAAACATATAAATGGAGTCACGACTCACAACCATCTCTGAACAATACCTTGCAATCTCGCATTGTTCATAAGTTTCACTTAGGATTATCGATGATCCTTCGCAGCACGACGGTCCTCGCACGGCCGATGTCCCGGCTACACCGGTCCGCCTGCTTCCCCAGGTCATCCACGCTCTTCATGAACTCTTCATGAACACCTCCAGCTTCTTCTTCACCTCCTCTATCCCGAACCTCACCGCCTCCTCGTTGCGCTCCACGAACTCCACGCAGTCCACCATGGAGCTGATCAGGACCTCAAGCCGGTCGACGAGCACCCGGATGCTGTCCAGGTCCTCGATGGCGATGAATGTGCCGACCTGCATTGCGTTCACCACCTCCTTGTGCCCCTGGAGCGCGTCCTGGTACTGCTTCAGCAGCGACTCGATCCACTTTCCCACGGAGCCCACTGGCATGGAGGCCGCGGCGGCCAGCGCCGCCGCGACGGGCGGCGCGGCGATGGCCGCGGCCACCACCGAGCAGATGAGCAGCGCGGGGAACGTGGTGACGAAGACAATACCGGACACGCGGCACCACGCGCGGACCGACCGGAGACGCCGGTCCAGCCGGCGCTTCCGCTGCAGGAGCTTGTCCAGCATGGCTAGATGCTGCCGGTACACGGACTGGAACGCGGCGAAGAACTCGCCCGTGAACGGCTTGCCGGCCGACTTGAACTGCCGCAGCTCGCCGAGCGTGCGCGCGTACCGGTCGGCCGCCGCGGCGAGGGGTTCTTGGACGTCGCGGGTGTCAGGAGCTGGGAAGAAGGTGGGCGGCAATGGCGACGCGAGGAACTAATCGTAGGAAGCATTAATGCTTATTTTCTCCCTTCTCCCTTCGGTGAGGAGCCTACGTCTGTGTGATTGTGAATGCGTGCGCGTGCTCGTGGCTACCATCGTTTTGACTTCAGCTTTTAACTTTTGATTTATTTTTCACTATTCATAATTTTTTTAAACTTTTTTGCCTGTTCTTTTTTCCCGTATTTGTTTGTATTATACGTAATGGGCTAACATATTTTTTATATTTTTTAATTTTTTAAATTTAATTATGCTAAATAAGCCTTTGTCAGCTACATAGTTTTTCAGCCAGTTACAGTGCTTTTCAGCCAAAAGCCACTAAAAATAAGCCCAAATGATCACCACCAAACTCCTCTGTCCACATTTTTTGGCGTATCAGACAACCATGAACACGTTGACACGGATAATATATATAATTTTAGGTTTAAAAAGTTATTTTAAAAAAATCATCTAGTTTTGATATTTGACTTTTTGACTTTTGAAGAAATCAAAAGCAAAAAAAAAAAAAAAGCGAACCCTTGACTTATAGTTTATGGTTTCTCCCCAATAAATAACTAGGATGGTTTCTCCATCAACTTTTTAACATAACTTATCAAGACAGTTTTCTTAAATTGACTTAGCGGCTTATCGACATTCAGTTACATACTCGCTCTAGGCACAAAAACCACCTACTATAGTCATAAACCATGAATTGTAGTCGAAAAAACATACCTAATTTAAGTACCAGGAACCGACATACAGGGTATATGACTCCTTCTTTTCAGCTACACTTTTGATTTTTCTATAGTAAATAAATTTTCTAAAGTATATAACTTTCAAATAAAGTATCTTTTAAGATGATGTCTACTAGTCGATTGTAGTAGACACCGTAGTAATTTCATCTATATCAACCAAAATCACATGCGAGTCTCTCTTTATACAACTTCTCTATAAATTATCACTATTCATTTGTCTTAACAAAAAACTATAAGTTACAGTAAAAAAAAAGATTAGTCCCATAAAATGAGCCTACATGCAAGGCATAACATTATGGTACGCATGGGATCTAAGCGATGTGTACGGGACGTGGACATGCGTGTAAAAAACAAGAGGATTCACCATACTTAGTGGTTTCTTAGACGTATTTTGCGCTCAGTTGTCTGCACGCAGAGCCAGCACATTGGGGGTCAACGAGTCCCGCTTCTGCCCTGCTTAGGGCATCTCCAACCGGTTCTTTATCCTGCTCTTCATTGTATATTTACCTAATATGACTTAAGAAATGGACTCCAACCGGTTCTTTATCCTCCTCTTCATTTTTATCGAGTCGCTATTTTCTCCTGGCCGCTAGCTAGATTTGGCGAGCGCCTCCTCACTCGCTTCTCAAATAGCTAGGCCATTGGAATGCTAGCTCAAATAGAGAGCTGAAAATAATAGCTAGCCTCTTCATCCTAGGAAATAGAGAGGGAGAAATGACTAATGGGATGGAGTTGCTCTAGTTGGGGGAAGGGCAGACTAGAGAGAGAAGTGGAGAACTAGACTGGCTCTCCATTGCAGTTAGTGTAGAAGTCGGAAACAAAATCGAGAATGGGCTAAGACACTAAGCTAGATTATCATAAATACATTATTTTACTTTTGTTCAATTCAAATTTATATATGAATAGATGAGAAACAAAGTAAAAAAAGAAATAAATATAATAAAATTATCTCAGTAATAGAAAGCGCATGTAATAGATTTTCTCTTTTTCTATCCTCCATATGCGTTGTGGACACTTGACACTATGTTGATGCAGTTCCCATTCTTCTTTCTGTGTAACGAGACTTCACAGAAAGATGTGATACCTGAAAAGCACAACAATCAGTAAAAAGAACGCTTCATGCATAGCCGCGGAAATATGTGTTTGCACATCAATGGTAGCAACAACCAAAGGCCAGAGTCGGCACCTGGCACGTGCTCCCGCAGTACCAAGCTACTCGACAAACCGAGCACTTTCTCTAGTTGCCGGAGGCGAAACAACGGTCGCAGCTCGATGCAGCCGAAATCTTGTTAGGTGTAGAAGCGTAAGGTTCTCGGCAGACAATGACTTCACCTGCAAAAACATGGCAGACTTCCATCGCCACCGTGGAAAGCGGAGCAAACGAGCTTAATCTGGCTCATTTCGGCTTCAACTTCTAACTTCTGATTTATTTTTTATTATTTATAACTTTTGTTTTTTCTGAACTTTTTTGCCAGATCTTTTTTTCCCATATTTGTTTGTGTTATCCGTAATGAGCTAGCATATTTTTTCTATTTTAAAATTTTTTAAATTTAATTACGTCAAATAAGACACCTTCAATTACAGTGAAATTTCAGTCATAAGCCACAGCTTTTAAGCCAAACGAGCTTAAGCATACACCAGCACTGCAAATCCATCGCGCTAAGTTCAACCCAAGGACGAGTATCATCGCAGCAATGTTCACATGTGCCATCCATCACCGTCTTCTTCCTAATTAGCCAAAGCGACGAGCACACTGCTGCAACGCCGTACCACATCAAACTCCTCTCGTTGCTCCTCATGTTTCCCAACCAATCTAAGAGGTCAGCTGACGAAACTGGTAGCACTGCAAACTCCAGTGCCTCTCTGATTTTGGACCAAACATACATCGCAGCAGGACAAGAAAACATAATATGATCAACATTTTCAACTTCCCCACACACGGGGCGTTTACCATCTCCAGGACCATTCCTTTTCCACACTTGCTCTATGGATGGAATTTTATCCTGCAACATCTGCCACATAAACGCTTTTACTCTCAAAGGGACTTTGATTCTCCGTAATCCCTGCATTACAAGGATTTTGTTGAAAACGTACCATTCTTTTTCTAGACCCCAATTAACAACCGGATCCTCCCCATCAGACAGATGAATATTCTCAAGCTGATGCATAAGGGATGTCCATTCCACTCCCTAACCCCAAAAGATCTCCTGGAAGTAATATCCCATTCACCCTTCCTAGCTATTTAGTGGTTTCTTACAAGTATTTTGAGGTAGTTATCTATGCACGTAGCTAATTCGTGAGAAAAAAAAAACTGCGTGCTTGAGATATTCTGAATGATTCAGTGTGAAGCATTTGGGTTGCTAGCTGTTGTTACCAGGCTTGATCCCCTCGGGGAGCTGAAAGGTTTGTAATGGAAATGGAGGGAACTCAGATGTTTACAATTACGCCAAGAGAGGGAGATGTTTACAATTACGCCAAGAGAGGGAGATGTGCACCTCCTCATGGTCATGGAAACGAAACATAAACTTGCAAGTAAGAGAACCGATCGAGATAAAAAGATTTATTTGTAGCAATGTGTCGGGCCTCCGGATTATCAAACCCGGACCCTCTGTGTATTACAGCACTAGTCCCAGATCAAAGCTAGTGCACACAGTCAAACAGAATGGAAAATATCACCATCAACGATTTATTACAATAATTAAGAGTACTGACCACCGGGTCTCATTATTACAAAGGAGGTTTAAGACCTCGCACACAAGAAATAGAGCGGAAGCAAATAAAACTCGAGGATGACCCATCAATTCGCCACAGGCAATTGACTTGGGAAGCGCGACCTAGTCCTCCGGGAAGAATCCATCACAGCCACAAGCGAAGCAAAGAGTCGTGATCACCTTCTTGAGCTTCAACTTCCTCCGAGATGTTATTTTTAAGTGTAGCATGTGAGTACATAAAGTACTCCAAGTCTTGGGAAAATGCATAGATGCAAGGCTTAACAAAGAAGGCCATATGGTTCTTTTGCACAAAGCAATATTTGAAATCTCAATTACTACTAATTATTTTCAAGACATTAATTTAATGAAGTAAATGTTTTAATGAATTAACTTTCTAGTGAAGGTTCCAACTACCAACACTAGCTAACCAATTACCATTGGTCAAGTTTTAAATCGGGTTCCATCCACCCTCTCTGCTCCATCCGCCAGATTCCTTCCGAGAGTTCCTCCACCCTCGAATACAAAACTTTGATTTTAAATCCAAAACCAGAAATCTACCATGTGAATGCATTCCTTGCCCGCCCTTGACCGTGGGCACGGCTATTCGAATAGTTTTACACTCTGCAGAGTTTGTACACTTTACCCACAAGAGATAAATTATCTTAATAGTCAACATGCTTCCTTTGGCATGAGACCCGATAAAATATCACAAAGCCTTTCACCTACTCCAGTATAGCTAGAGACCACCCACGAGGTTTCACCGCAGAAGGGTTAAATCCGCCAATCTGAAGCCCCTCTTGCGCCATATGAGTACTGAAGAAACCCTGTCCCTCACTATGAGTAACCAGTACACCCGGCACTCAATACACCACTGGTGATATCTAAACTACACCTTTATAGGTTAGTTAGCTAGGTCGCACTCCATATAGACTTGTGGTTGTACGGTTAATGCTCGTTTGGACAAACACAAGCGTCGGTTCTTAATTGACTAGGGTGGAACATACACTTAACAAGTTCTCGTGCTTCTTGCACCAACCCAAACAGCCATCCACCCTAATCTAAACCAACTTTCACATTTTTATTTTATTTTAAAATCACAGTGACAACTCCAATTGCCACTTCACTTTCAAACACAAGGATTTAATAATAAATCATAATTTCCCATTTTCAAGATTTTCCAAAGTTATTAGATAGCAAGACTAAGCATTAACCTACCATTCTAATATTCACAAAGATTAATAGTAATCTCATTATTGAGACAAAGGGAGTTCTAGGGTGACAATGTACATGGCAATCAAAGTCAAATAAGGGCATAACAAGGTTGGAATAACTAATTCCTAAAGATTTGAACTAGTGACTTTAAGTAAATAGCAATGCACATAATTTAAAATATTTTAAAAACATTTCAAAAGCATAGGTTCAAGACGGTCAAAGGAGACTTGCCTTCTTGCAGGGTTTCTGGGTCTTCTTGCTGCTGTGAAGAGGGTTCGTTGACAACGTTGGAATCTACGCGAGAAAAGACGAGGCAACAAAGCAAATAAATACAAACAAAAATTCAAATAAAATCCAAAAATTCAACAGAGGCCATAGTTGGATAGATTATGATTTTAGATGAATTTAGGAGAAAGAATCAACGGATTCGGAGTTCACACGAGGGAGAACGAATATCTGGACGATTGGTTGGAAAAAGAAATTACTGAGACAATATTTGGACCAAGGAAATTAGAATAGATTTTATGGAGGGTTGGCAAGATTTGAATTTGAATTTTTAAAGCGCACAGAAAATTTGGAATGGAACTGAGGCTTTGAAATTAAACTAGGCATTGGAATTTGAAATTTAAATATTTGAAATATCAAATAAATTTCAAATATTTGAAAGTATGGAAGAAATGGATAGTTTGGAATTTTTGATGAATTTAGAAATTTGAATGGGCTCAAACGGAGTTAAAACGAAGGAGAACGGGCTTCGGGAAGTTTGAAAACAGGGAAAATGGAAAAAGACTGAATTCTGGAATTATTTTTCTACTGAAAAAGGATTTATGACGTCAGCCCTGGGAATTTCTTTCCGGCCGAATTATTTTCCAACTGAAAAATCCGACTTACTGCGTCAGCATGACATCACCGAGGGGCGCCGGCCGACAGTGGGCCTCTGTTCATGGACCGAGTCCACGGGAGGAAGGCGGCGAGGTGGCGGGTGTTTGAGGAGGCGCGACGGGACAGAGAGGAGCGAGGTGGCGGCCACCAGCGGACACGCGGCGCCCACGTCAGCGCCAGCCGGTGACGTGGCGAGCCGGTGGAGCGGCGCTCGGGCAGCGTGAGCCGCGGCGGCCCGGCGGCGGCGGCGGCGAGGGCGAAATGGAGAGGGGTCTCGGGATCTCGGGGGAGGGCGCGGGCTCACCGAGGGAGGCCGGAGATGGGCCGGCGACGAGGGAGGAGGCGGCGGCGCTCGGGTCTCACGCGACGGCGGCGCTCCGGTGGCGGAGAGGTGTGGCCGAGGGGCGGAGGGTGTTCGCACGGCCACGGGGAGGCCGAGGGAGGTGGCGACGGGGTGCTAGGACGCCGGAGGCGGCCACAATGCCTCGCCGGAGGAGCTCGCGGCGTGCGCACGGGAAGCTCACGGTGCTGGGCACTCGGGGCTCGGGGAGAGGAAGGAGGAGTAGGGGGAAAGGCGGAGCGAGGAGAGGGGAGGCCGGAGGCGGTATTTATAGAGGTCGGGGAGGGGCACGGCACCGGGGATTTCTCGCCGGAGATCCCGGTGGCCGGCGGCGATTGCGGGGAGAAAAAAGGAAACCGCGGCCGTAGAAGGAAGGGAATCGGGGAGGGAGAAGAAGGAAAGGGCGCGGGAATGGCGGGGTCGGGTCGGGGAGAAGAGAGGGGGAGAAAGGAAGGAGATCGGGCGACCGAGGAGGCGGCGGAAATGGCGGAGGCCGAAGAAGGAAGGAGGCGGCCGGAGGTGGGAGAAGGAGTCGACAGCGGGCCCTACTGTCAGCGGGACTGAGAGGGAGAAGAAGCGGCGTGAGGATGGCTTGGGAGAAGATCGGCGCCGAGGGCGTTAGGCGGGCGGACGGCCGGATGGGCGGCGCGCGGCGATCGGGCCATCTGGGCGGGACGCGTGGCGAAGCGCGGAGAGAGGAAGGCGGATCCGGCGCGACGTGGACAGCATCGGCCGCCCACGTGGCGGCCGGAGGGAGGAGAGGAGTTTAAATTTTATTTTCTGATTTCAGATTTTTAGAAATGGCGGAAAATCCAAATAAGCTCGAGAAAAATACAAAATAAATTCCAAAATTCCAGAAAAATTCACGAAGTTCTGGATTGGTTTTGGACTTAATAAAAATATTTCCAACTAATGTTGGTATTTAATTTTCATACTTGAAATACTTTTTATTTTCAAAAATAGGTTTTAAACTCCAGAAAATCCAGGAAACCAAATAAAAGCCAATTAACTCCAAATAATTAATTTGAATTAGGATTTTTATAGAAATTCAAAATATCTTTTTATTTAATAATAATTTTAGGTTTTTCTTAAAATACTTTTCAAATCTAGCTTTTCAAAAACAGAAATTCAGGGGAAATCCAAATAAAACTCAAATACTTTAAAATAATTAATTTGAAATTAAATTTTTCCAGAAAGCAAATTTTGGGATGTTACAAATCTACCCCCCTTAGAAAGAATCTCGTCCCCGAGATTCGGACGGACTGGGAACAAGAAAGGAGAGGAAAACGCAACTCTTGATTCTTTGCTGTGCTCTCAAGCTGCCTCTTTCTTTGAACCAAATTGAAACTTACCAAGCATGACTGCTGCACCTGGGGCACCTTTTGTGGTGATGTGGTTAACTCGCCCTCTTCCTTGTGATTGCGGAGTTCTTGGAGCTTTTCCTGTAGTTGGAGATACTCCCCGTCCTTGTCCTACAACTGGAGTTCGCGCTGGTGTATTTCCCAAATTGAAAGGAATTGAGGTGTTAATCTGAGGCTTCTGTGGGCAATTGCTTGCATAATGCCCCATCTCGTGACATCGAAAACATTGCACTCCAAAGGCTGAGGTGATGCTTTTCTGAGGTCGGACTCCGGTAAAGATGTAGGGTTCTTGCATCTCTGATCGAGGCGCAGATCCTGGAGTTCTTGGTGCATCTGTTGCAGTTGGAGTTTTATTGAACTGGGGTGGATTCATTCGGAGTCTTGAACTGCTTGCATTATACTGTGTCTGAAAAGCCATCTTTCTCTTACGAGAGTCCTGTAATTGATATTGAGCATCTTCCTGGACAAGGGCCTTGTTTACCATATGCTGAAATGTCGAAAAATCTTTGGACACCATCTACACCTTGAGGTTGGGATCAAGTCCTTGCATAAACCTCCCAATCTTTGTTGACTCTGACGCAATATCTTCTAGTGCATACCTGGATAGTTGGGTGAACTTGTTCAGATACTCAGAAACACTGAGGTTTCCCTGCTGCAGTTGGTAGAATTCCCTTTTCTTCATTTCCATTATCCCCGTAGGAATATGGGCAGTGCGGAAAGCCTCAACAAACTCATCCCAAGAGATGGTTTGTGCGCTTTGATGGGCGGCGCGGTAGTTATCCCACCAGTTAGCAGCAATCCCCTTGAGTTGGTGGGCAGCATACAACACCTTCTCGTGGTCATTGCATTGAGCTAAGTTCAATCTTCCTTTCCACATCCTTGATCCAATCGTCTGCTTCCAACGGATCCACCGAGCCGGCAAAAGTGGGAGGTTGGGTCCTCATGAACTCTCCTAGCTTGGACTGCGGTGCTTGGTTGGGCGCCTGAGGGGCTTGTTGCACCTGGTTCTGAGCAAGAGCTTGAAGAAGTTGCAGTTGCATGGCCATCATCTGCTCCAAGTTAGGGGCTTGAGCAGGAGGTGGTGGAATGTTGTTGTCTTGCTGGGCATTGGCATCACGGCTGCTGCCAGGGTTGCTCCTTGTGTTCACCATCTGAAGCGGTTTCCGGGGACAGCAAAAGGTGAGAGGGAACGACCATAGGTAAGAGGTTAGGGGAAACTAATAACATCCCAACCAACACAAAAAGAAGCAAGCAACAGCTTAGAAGAAACTTAGCTTGAAATCAAAATAGTTTTTAAGGATGGCTGTATTACAAGTATACAAAGACTTGGTACAGTCCACCTAATACACAAGCAAGTAATATATAAGCGTTCTAAAATCGTAAGACTTTACTTGGGTACTACAACTAAAGAACTATTCCTCGCTCCTTCACGATGACGAGCTTCTCCAAGTGCTTCTTAGACGCAGCCTTACGGAGCCGTTTATAGAAATTACAAAGGGAAGGGAGTACAATTACCATTCCAAAAAGGAAATAAGCAGATAGATAAAGAAGAATACCATGACGAAGGTAAGGATAGAAAGACAAGAAAAGACAAGGATAGCACAATATTAAATTTTTATTTCATAAAATAAATTTTGAAGTTCTTCTTTTAACGACCATTCTAACTAGGTCACGTCCTACAGTCAAATTGGCTCTGATACCATCTCTGTCGGGCCTCCGGATTATCAAACCCGGACCCTCTGTGTATTACAGCACTAGTCCCAGATCAAAACTAGTGCACACAGTCAAACAGAATGGAAAATATCACCATCAACGATTTATTACAATAATTAAAGTATCGACCACCGGTCTCATTATTACAAAGGAGGTTTAAGACCTCGCACACAAGAAATAGAGCGGAAGCAAATAACACTGAGGATGACCCATCAATTCGCCACGTGCAATTGACTGGGAAGCGCGACCTAGTCCTCGGGAAGAATCCATCACACCACAAGCGAAGCGAAGTAGTCGTAGTCACCTTCTTGAGCTTCAACTTCCTCTGGAGATGTTATTTTTAAGTGTAGCATGTGAGTACATAAAGTACTCCGCAAGTCTTGGGAAAAATGCATAGATGCAAGGCTTAACAAAGAAGGCCATATGGTTCTTTTGCACAAAGCAATATTTGAAATCTCAATTACTACTAATTATTTTCGAAGACATTAATTTAATGAAGTAAATGTTTTAATGAATTAACTTTCTAGTGAAGGTTCCAACTACCAACACTAGCTAACCAATTACCATTGGTCAAGTTTTAAAGCATGGTTCCATCCACCCTCTCTGGCTCCATCCGCCAGGATTCCCTTCCGAGAGTTCCCTCCACCCTCGGAATACAAAACTTTTGATTTTAAATCCAAAACCAGAAATCTACCATGTGAATGCATTCCTTGCCCGCCCTTGACCGTGGGCACGGCTATTCGAATAGTTTTACACTCTGCAGAGTTTGTACACTTTACCCACAAGAGATAAATTATCTTAATAGTCAACATGCTTCCTTTGGCATGAGACCCAGATAAAATATCACAAAGCCTTTCACCTACTCCAAGATAGCTAGAGACCACCCGCCGAGGTTTCACCGCAGAAGGGTTAAATCCCAATCTGAAGCCCTCTTGCGCCATATGAGTACAAGAAACCCCGTCCCTCACTATGAGTAACCAGTACACCACGGCACTCAATACACCATCGGTGATATCTAAACTACACCTTTATAGGTTAGTTAGCTAGGTCGCACCCATATAGACTTGTGGTTGTACGGTTAATGCTCAGTTTGGACAAACACAAGCGTCGGTCCTTAATTGACTAGGGTGGAACATACACTTAACAAGTTCTCGTGCTTACTGCACCAACCCAAACAGCCATCCACCCTAATCTAAACCAACTTTCACATTTTTATTTTATTTTAAAATCACAGTGACAACTCCAATTGCCACTTCACTTTCAAACACAAGGATTTAATAATAAATCATAATTTCCCATTTTCAAGATTTTCCAAAGTTATTAGATAGCAAGACTAAGCATTAACCTACCATTCTAATATTCACAAAGATTAATAGTAATCTCATTATTGAGACAAAGGGAGTTCTAGGGTGACAATGTACATGGCAATCAAAGTCAAATAAGGGCATAACAAGGTTGGAATAACTAATTCCTAAAGATTTGAACTAGTGACTTTAAGTAAATAGCAATGCACATAATTTAAAATATTTTAAAAACATTTCAAAAGCATAGGTTCAAGATGGTCAAAGGAGACTTGCCTTCTTGCAGGGTTTCTGGGTCTTCTTGCTGCTGTGAAGAGGGTTCGTTGACAACGTTGGAATCTACGCGAGAAAAGACGAGGCAACAAAGAAAATAAATACAAACAAAAATTCAAATAAAATCCAAAAATTCAACAGGGGCCATAGTTGGATAGATTATGATTTTAGATGAATTTAGGAGAAAGAATCAACGGATTCGGAGTTCACACGAGGGAGAACGAATATCTGGACGATTGGTTGGAAAAAGAAATTACTGAGACAATATTTGGACCAAGGAAATTAGAATGGATTTTATGGAGGGTTGGCAAGATTTGAATTTGAATTTTTAAAGCGCACAGAAAATTTGGAATGGAACTGAGGCTTTGAAATTAAACTAGGCATTGGAATTTGAAATTTAAATATTTGAAATATCAAATAAATTTCAAATATTTGAAAGTATGGAAGAAATGGATAGTTTGGAATTTTTGATGAATTTAGAAATTTGAATGGGCTCAAACGGAGTTAAAACGAAGGAGAACGGGCTTCGGAAGTTTGAAAACAGGAAAATGGAAAAGATCAATTTCGGAATTATTTTTCTATCGAAAAGGATTTATGACGTCAGCCCTGGGAATTTCTTTTCGCCGAATTATTTTCCAACTGAAAATCCGCCATCTGCGTCAGCATGACATCACCGTGGGGCGCGCACGACAAGTGGGCCTCGGCTCATGGACCGAGTCCACGGAGAGGAAGGCGCCGAGGTGGCGGGGTGTTTGAGGAGGCGCCGACGGGGACAGAGGAGCCGAGGTGGCGGCCACGAGCGGACACGCGCGCGCCACGTCGGCGC
This sequence comes from Dendrocalamus sinicus, assembly GCA_036346575.1. Lineage (NCBI taxonomy): Eukaryota > Viridiplantae > Streptophyta > Magnoliopsida > Poales > Poaceae > Dendrocalamus > Dendrocalamus sinicus. The sequence continues at coordinate 13,599,642 of CM070669.1, read as the reverse complement.
CAGCGTGACGTGCGTGGCGGCGAGCGGCGAGCGGCGCTCGGGCAGCGTGCTCGCGGCGCTCCGGGCGGCGGCGGCGGCGAAATGGGAGAGGGGTCTCGGGATCTCGGGAGGGCGCGGCTCACCGAGGAGGCCGAGATGGGCGCGGCGAGGAGGAGGCGGCGGCGCTGGGTCTCACGCGACGGCGCGCCCGGTGGCGGAGAGGTGTGGCCGAGGGGCGGAGGTGTTCGCACGGCCACGGGAGGCCGAGGAGGTGGCGACGGGTGCTAGGACGCGAGGCGCCACAATGCCTCGCCGGAGGAGCTCGCCGGTGTGCGACGGAAGCTCACGGTGCCGGGCACTCGGGGCTCGGGGAGAGGAAGGAGGAGTAGGGAAAGGCGGAGCGAGGAGAGGCAGCGGAGGCGGTATTTATAGAGGTCGGGAGGGCACGGCACCGGGGATTTCTCGCCGGAGATCCCGGTGGCCGGCGGCGATTGCGGGGAGAAAAAAGGAAACCGCGGCCGTAGAAGGAAGGGAATCGGGGAGGGAGAAGAAGGAAAGGGCGCGGGAATGGCGGGGTCGGGTCGGGGAGAAGAGAGGGGGAGAAAGGAAGGAGATCGGGCGACCGAGGAGGCGGCGGAAATGGCGGAGGCCGAAGAAGGAAGGAGGCGGCCGGAGGTGGGAGAAGGAGCTGACAGGCGGGCCCGGCCTGTCAGCGGGACTGAGAGGGAGAAGAAGCGGGCGGTGAGGATGGCTCAGGAGAAGATCGGGCGGCCGAGGGCGTTAGGCGGGGCGGACGGCCAGATGGGCCGGGCGCGGGGCGATCGGGCCATCTGGGCCGGACGCGTGGCGAGCGCGGGAGAGGGGAAGGCGGATCCGGGCGGCGACGTGGACAGCATCTGGCCGTCCACGTGGCGGCCGGAGGGGAGGGGAGAGGATTTTAAATTTTATTTTCTGATTTCAGATTTTTAGAAATGGCCAGAAAATCCAAATAAGCTCAGAAAAATACAAAATAAATTCCAAAAATTCCAGAAAAATTCACGAAGTTCTGGATTGGTTTTGGACTTAATAAAAATATTTCCAACTAATGTTGGTATTTAATTTTCATACTTGAAATACTTTTTATTTTCAAAATAGGTTTTAAACTCCGAAAATCCAGAAACCAAATAAAAGCCAATTAACTCCAAATAATTAATTTGAATTAGGATTTTTATAGAAATTCAAAATATCTTTTTATTTAATAATAATTTTAGGTTTTTCTTAAAATACTTTTCAAATCTAGCTTTTCAAAAACAGAAATTCAGGGGAAATCCAAATAAAACTCAAATACTTTAAAATAATTAATTTGAAATTAAATTTTTCCAGAAAGCAAATTTTGGGATGTTACACAATGTAAGCTCTACTTACATCTACCAGGAGAAATTTGATATTACCAAGTACGCCTAGATCAACCTAGTTCACTTGCAGTATTAATCATCACAGCATTCATGGTATTTGTGATTATACCTATAGGTGTAGTTTGTGTAAGACTGCTCACCAAATTCATGCGCCTGATATGTACTCTTCTACTAGTCACATATACATACAATTTGAATATTAATACGGTCTCCAAAACATAACTTCAATCACTAATTTTTATTGTAATATATTTATAAAATTTAATAAAATTATAATATTACGAAAATACTTTTCAAGATAATATTATGAAAGTACAAAATCTACTTATACCCTAGAACAATTAAGAATATAAATAGATAAGTAGAGCACATGATCCATCATTCATGCTCCAGAGGGGGAATGGCGGCGGCGGAGGTGTGTTTTAGCCAGAAGTGAGGAAGAACGGCATTCTGGCGAGCTCCACGCATGAAATTCCAATTAAACGAACGGGGGTGAAGTAGACGCTCTAGAACATGTTTGGACATAAGCGGGTTGCGGAGATGATCGCCAGAGCAGTCAGAATGGGGAGGAGGGGCGATGAACAGGGTGGGCACGGGGTGAGGTGGCTCGGTTTGGGAAGGCATTCTTGTGATCTTCAACTACTTTGAGTACTCGTGATTGATACTCGTAGATTTTGTGATAGGTAGTTGTAGATTTCACGATCGGTACTCGTAAGTTTCGAATGCTTCAATTCTTGTGATCTTCAAGTACTCTGAGTATTCGTTGAGCTAGTGGTCTGACCGGCCTGTGCATAGCGGTCAGACTGGTCTTTCTAAGTGGCCTTAGATTGATTTCTGGAAAGCATGAAAATTGTGGTCGTGGATGATCTAGTACGTAGTTATTGATGGTTAAGGGTGCGGTTTGCGTGTATGGACTGATATCAGTCAAGTTGGGGAGAACTTGTGCCAGGAAAAATATTCTTTGGTTTTTGCATGTGCAGGTTGGTGTGGAGACGGTCATGGTCAGTGACGAGGAAGACAAGGACTAGGAGGGAAAAATCTGAGATCTAGACAGTCGAGGATGTCACGAGGTGGTCGGGCTTATGCTGGAGCACGTGGAGATCAAAGGTGGATGATGCGTAGAGAAGCTATGGGAGGTGTGGTCCTGGAGGCTTTGACACGTGAATATGATACGTGGAGAAGCTATAGGAGGTGCTGTCATGGAGGCTTTGATACATGATGAGTTGGAAGACGTTATGGAAGGTGTCCATAACTGGAAGGATTAAAGATAGTGGAAAACTCGTATTTAGAAGGGTTTTGGGTCTCTTGATTTTTGAAGGCAGTTAGGATTGCGTGTCCAGTTTGATATGGACATGGTCTAGAACTCTAGCATATAAAAGGAGGAGAGGTTAGGAGTTAACCTATGGTTTTTGCAGGGCTTTGGAGAGAAAACTTTTGTGCTAGGGTTTGAGGGGTGCCGTGAGGGAACTTTGTAGCCACATAACATGTTTTACAAATATAAGATCATATCTATTCTAGAAAAGTGAGTCGGCACCAGCGGCGCTAGTGCTTGGGGAGATGGCATCCCTCCGTCAACTTCACTTTCCTCGATCACGTGTTGGTACGACCACTGATCATTGCCAATAGCATTGGTGTTGAAGCGTTCAAGTGGAGAAAGGTTACGACTATGTGCAAAGGTGTCGAGCGAGCAGTCAAGCGAGTGGTCAAATGTCGAGCAGTCGAAATCTTCATCGAGCACGTGCAAAACGGTCGAGTGAGCGGTCGAGCGTCTTGCGGTCAAAATATACATTTGCTAAGTTAGGTTGCTTTCATCTAGTTTGAGATTTGTTTTGAGGTATTAAAAAGCGGAGGCAATCATTCACCTCTCTCTGATTGCGGTATATAGTCCTACAAGTGGTATCAGACCCAAGTTGTAATGGCATTAGATCAAGTTCATTTCTCAGGTAAGCTACCGTTTTTTGATGGATCAGATTATCTCTATTAAAAAAAACATGCATCAAGGTTTTTCTACAAGCACAAGGCAAAAAGTCGAGAATTCATATATAGTGGTTGCTGCTATTACTATTGAAAATTATGCTAATATTGAAGCTAATGTTAAGGCTATAAATATTCTGTTACAAGGTTTAAGTAGAAACAAGTTTTTCCCATGTTGGAAAGGGATGTGTTCACGCAAGGTGAGGGGATTATATGAGATAAAAGAAAAGCTTGTGGTGTAGTTGAGAGTTGGGCATTCGTGCCATGGAAATCATGTATGATCTTTTGGTTTTCTGGTTTGTGGTTTGGATATCTTTTTCGTGAGGCAGGTGGGTGCCCAAGGAAAAATTTATTTGACAGGTTGCAATCTTTATGAGTGGAATGGGTTATCGTAGAATTTGGGAGCGAAAGCTTAAGTTGGGAGCTCTATGCATTCGATCAAGCGGGAAGCAACTTGGGAGTTGGAGTCTCACATGTGTAAGAAATACCCAGAGTTGTTCGCTTCAGGTATGTGTATGGTTTATGTTGTAGGGGTGGCCCCCACATAAGCCCAGCAGGCCTGTTAGAGGAATGTAAGGCCCAAAATGGGACATGTGTAATCACATAAGTGCCCCTAAGGGGAGTACTCGAATGTAAGGGTATAATTGTAAAAGCACTCCCCATGTGGATATATATACAACACAGGCCACGGGGAGAAACCCTAAGCCATTGCTCACCTAACTCTCCACTACCATACTCTCTCTCTCTGCTTGGTCTCAGAACCACAACAGATTGGCGCCGTCAGTGGGGAGGACAAGAGCAAGCCTCGGATCCAAGAAAGATGGCACCAAAGAAAGCTTCATCGTCGGCGGCGAAGAAGAAGAAGGTGGGAGCGGCGGAATCTCGCGTCAATACCAGGGTTTCGGCGTTGGCGGCTGTAGGCGTGGGTGGCGATGCGGGTGTGACGGTCGCGAACACCGGTGTTCACGACACGACACCCGACCCCGCCACCACCGCCGCGACGCCCGACCCCGCCATCGACCCTGGAGTCCATCACGCCGCCATGGCAGGCAGCCCAGGAGTGCAGGCTATGGCTGCCGCTGTCCCGGCGGGGCGTCTGGATGCGCCGGCGGCCCCAGTCACGCCCACGGGGAACAACGCCCTGCTGACGGCCCTCGGCACGCTCCGACGAGAGTTGGCGGATCTCCGTGGGGCCGTGCAGGATATGCAAGAGGCTCGGGGCTAGCAGACCCCACAAGTGGTCGTATTGGAGCCCACGCCGGAGAGGGCAGATGGCCGCGACGCTCTCGCGTCCAGCCGTGTCCTGCTGCGATGCGTGGACCTAGAGTCTCCGCAGGTTTGCAGCAAGCGGCGTGGCCGGAGGACTTCGAGTTCCCCAACGCCATCGAGCCGTACAAAGGCGGCACGGACCCTCGGGAGTTCGTGCGCGTATACGAGACGGCTATTGAAGCCGCTGGCAGAGACGACACTACGAAGGCGAAAAGACTTCCCCTCGCGTTGCAGGGAGTAGCCCTTTCTTGGTTTTTTACCATCAAGCCAAACTCCATCTACGCCTGGGGAGCAGATCCGTGACCGCCTCTACAACAGCTTCCAAGGAAACTATGTCGAGCATGTTGACGCGGATCAGCTCTTCGCCGTCAAACAGAAACCCTCGGAGAAGCTCCGCGACTACTGCAAACGCTTCGCCAAGGTACGCTGCCAGGTCAAGGATGTCAACGAAACAACCATCATCAATGCAGCTATACAGGGTCTTCGCCCGAGGCCGCTCGCCGAATACACCGCGCGAAAGCCATTCAAGTCGGTGGCGAAGATCTTCGACAAAATGGAAGAGTACGCCCGAGCAGAGGAAGATGCGCGAAGACGCAAGGGTGACGACTCCGACACCGCTTAGCCGGAGGAGTTGTCGCGAAAAGGAAACGCGAAGGACGACCCAGGAACAAAACGCAAGCAAGCGTCTGTGGGAGACGCCCCTGAATGCGTCGATGCCGGGGTGCGCGAGAGCCCGTCAAGCGGCAGACGCAAGCCCCGGCGTAACCAGCGAAGGTCCCAAAAGGCTCTCCACGTCCTCGCCTTACAAGGCGTCCCCCAAGAACCTATCCTCGGCCCGCGCCCGGGAGGGGGACGCGGAGGAAGCCGCGGCGAGAGACCGCGTGCGGAGTAGGAAATCCTGGCCTGTGGCAGATGGTGCGAGGTGCATGGCTATGGTGACCATTTCACGCGGGCATGCACTGAACTTATGGCGCTGCGGCAAGCGATTGCCCGAGTTCGGGCCTCGGAAGCGCCGACCCCTGCAGTAGCCCACGTGCAGCAGCCGCAAGGAAGTCCCTCGCGCGCTGGGGCCCCGGGAGGGACCCAGCACCGTATCGTTAGCATCATCTCCGGAGGCTCCTCGTCGAGAACCTCCTCGGCGCAACCACCCCAGGGGATGCCGCACTGCAACATCACCTTCACGTCAGCCGATGCCCAGGGCGTGGAGTTCCCCCATCAAGATCCCTTGGTCATCCAGGCCGACATCGTAGGCCGCGATGTCAGGCGCACCCTCATCCATAGAGGAAGCTCCGCGAACATCTTGTTCGCGGAGGCCCTCGATCGCATGGGAGTACCTCGGAGTTGCTTGAGCGCATCAGAGACCCCTCTCCAAGGTTTCGGAGGCCAACCAATGAAGGCCTTGGGTCAGGTACGTCTCCGAGTCTCCTTGTGCCAAGCCGACAACGTTAGAAGCAAGGACATCGTCTTTGACGTCGTGGACATTCCGCACTCATACAACGCCATACTGGGCCGACCCGCCATCAACTCCTTCGAGGCGGTCCCGCACCACGCCTTTTTATGTATGAAGCTCCCGGGCCCGCGGGGTGTCATTACCATCTTCGGCGACCAGGACCTCGCTAGGCGTGTCGAAGCTGGCACTAGGAGTCCGCATTGTAAGGTGCACGTCCTCGCCAACAAATTCAAGGCGGACATGCTACCCGCTCCAGGATGGACACCTAAGCCTCACCCGGAGGGCGAGGTCAAAAGGGTGCCTCTCCCAGCGGAAGGGCAGTTCGTGTCCATCGGCGAAGGCCTCCCTCCGAGGTGGAGCAAGACTTACTCCAGGTCCTTCGGAGTAACGCAGATGTCTTCGCATGGTCTCCGGAGGATATCAAGGGTGTGGACCGCGCCCTCATCGAACACAACTTGGCGGTCCGCCCCGACGCCAAGCCAGTCAAGCAGAAGCTTCGCTGTATGTCCATGGACCGACAGCAAGCGGCCAAGGTGGAGGTAGCGAAGCTTCTCCAGGCTGGAGTTATTCGCGAAGTCCAGCATCCGGACTGGCTTGCCAATCCGGTCCTGGTCAAGAAAGCCAGTGGTGCCTGGCGTATGTGCATCGACTTCACCACCCTCAACAAGGCATGCCCGAAGGACGACTACCCTTTGCCGCGCATAGTCCAACTGGTTGACGCCACCACGGGGTGTGAGCTCATGAGCTTCCTGGACGCCTACTCCGGCTACCACCAGATCTACATGGCCAAGGACAACGAGGATAAAACCAGCTTTATTACGCCGGTGGGGACCTTCTGCTTCGTCAGGATGCCCTTCGGCTTGAAGAACGCGGGTGCAACCTTCACCCGCCTTGTCGCGCTTGCATTAGCCGCTTAGCTCGGGCGGAACGTGGAGGCCTACGTCGACGACGTGGTAGTAAAAATCAAGCAGCTCGCCTTCCACGGTCGGGATCTCCAGGAGACCTTCGACAACCTCAGGAAGGCGGGCGTCAAGCTCAACCCGGACAAGTGTGTTTTCCGAGCTCTTGGGTTTCCTCGTGTCTGGACGAGGCATTCAGGCGAACCCCGGCAAGGTCGACGCCATCCTGGCATGGAACCGCCAAGACGATGAGGAGGTCAGTGGTGGCGGCGCATGGCGGCTCTGAGTCGCTTCCTGTCTAGGGCAGCGGAGCAGGGCTTGCCATTTTTCAAGACCCTTCGTGGTTGCGACGGGATTCATTGGGATGACGATTGCGCAAAGGCGTTCGACGACCTCAAGAAACACCTCGCAAGCCTTCCCACTCTAGTTGCCCCAGCACCAGAGGCTCCCCTCCTGCTCTACCTCGCCGCCTCAGCGATGGCGGTCAGCACCGTCCTTGTCCTTGAAGAGGGCACTCTCGAACGACCCGTGTACTTCGTCTCCGAAGCCCTCCAGGGCGCTAAGACGCGGTATACGGAGAATGAAAAGCTCACCTACGCGCTGGTCATGGCCTCAAGAAAGCTCCGACACTACTTCCTGACCCATCCGATAACGGTGCCATCCTCATTCCCCTTGGCGGAGATGCTGCACAATAAGGAGTCCATAGGGCGAATCGGCAAATGGGCAGCCGAGCTTGCCCCATTCTCCTTAACGTATGCCTCCCAAACGGCGATCAAGTCCCAAGTTTTGGCCGACTTCCTCGCGGAGTGGACCCCTCCAGCTCAGCCTGTCCACCAGCCAGAAGACCCGGTGTGGATGTTCAACACTGACGGAGCCTATGGCGTTGCAGCGCAGCGTCGCAGCGATCGTTACACACCGAGGGCACCGCGCCGCATGTACTCGGTGCGCCTCGCGTTTCCCGCCACCAACAACACGGCCGAGTACGAGGCGTTACTCTTTGGCCTCAGAAAGCTCAAAGCGCTGGGCGCGAGGCGTGTCCTCGTCCGCACCGACTCACGACTGGTGGCGGGCCATGTCGACAAGTCATACCAAGCCAAGGACCTGGAGCTAGCTGTGCACCGGCGGCCGTAAGAGCGAAGGAGCGGCATTTTTTGGGTGTCACGGTGAAAGTCATCCCTCGGGCGGACAACGAACAAGTCGATGCCCTTGCAAAGGCCGCCAGCTAGCAGCTCCCAACTCCGGGGTATTTACGAAGTCTGCCGTGGCGGCCATCACGCAGACAACCGCGATGCAGCCTCGTCCACCGAGATCACCAAACAGGCGATCGGTGAGAACCTATTTTCGCTTTACGAGGGCATCGCGGAGTCGGACGACCCCATCGAGCTCCGGCGTCTACAGCACCACGCTAGCTCCTTCCAGGTGCTTGATGGGGTGCTTTACAAAAAAGGGGTCTGCGCACCGCTTCTGCGGTGCCTTCCACGTGAAGAAGGAAAGCGGCTCCTTGTAGAAATTCACGCGGGACTCTGCGGTTCGCATCTTGCACCGAGATAGCTAGTCGGCAAGGCTTTTAGGCAAGGTTTTTATTGGCCAACAGCCGTCGCCGACGCCCAAGATCTCATGCGACGCCGAAAAGTCTATGGACCGGGATGACACAGCATAAAAAGTTTAAGGATCGGTAATGGACTTTACTCCCCGTATTACATATGCCTTTGGAATAACCTAATGGCCGGATTCTTCCCCAAATAGTGGAGTGTCTCAGCATCTCACACGCAGAGAGCTGAAGCAGATAGAATGGTGGCGGAGGCCACGCGCTTCTCCGGCGAGGGTCTCAGAAGAGGACCCAAAAAGGTGTGTGTGGGCATGCAGTGGTAGTAGGTTCAAGAACAGAGCGAGCATTTTCCAGGTGATTGGAGGACGACAGCCTCGACGACGAGCTCACAAGCATCCAAGAAGGTCAACTCTTTACTCATCTCGGGTAGGGCTGCGAGTACAACAGTAGGATTGGACGGGAAATTAGTAGATCTATTCTAATTCGACGGGAAATTAGTAGATCTGTTCTAATTCAAGTACTAGAAGAAGGTTTAGTTTTTTGTTTTCTATGAAAATCAACGAATGGCTGTTTGGGGATCCGAATATCGTTGCATTCCTAATAAAAGATTATATTGCTGCATAGATCTAAAAAAAAGGATTACATGTAACACCTCGTGCGTAAAATTCCCTGAGAGGGCAGCCCCATGTGGAGCAGGAACACATGCCAAGAACCTCGTTTCGCCTATAAGAGTTTATCCAGAATTCCCTAATTATATGATTGCATTCCTTAAAAAAGAATATATTGTTGCGTATATCTAAAAAAAGATTACATGTAACACTCCGTGCCTAAAATTCCATAGGAGGGTAAACATGTGTAGCACCTCATTTCGTCTACAGAGGTTAATCCAGAAGCGCTGCGTTTTGTGCCAATAGGCTTTATACGCTAATGTAACTCAATGTAAAGTGGCATGTGGTAATAAAGGTTGAGGTGTTAAATTATATCGCTGCAAAGCAATGAAGTCACTTACCGTTATTTTATTGAAAATTAAATTTATACCCTTTGCAAAATCACGGCGGCTCGTACCCTTATTTTGTTCCATGTTTTGCTGTTGTCTGAGAATGGCCATTAGCCAATGGGCCAGCCGGCCAGGCCCGGCCTGTAGGCGCGCGCTAGGGAGTTGGGAGAGGCCGCAAGTTACGTTTGGGCCTAAATCAATGAACAACAAAACAAGTGTACACAAAATCAATATCTTATACATGTATACATATAACATATACCTCTTATGTAATGGTGTTTCTTCCAAAAAATTTGGGGGTGCAGGTGCACCCCCCCAAATCCGCCCCTGCCTCTAATTCTTCATTAAGCTTGTCATTTATCGCAATGCATTAATTCATACGCACCCTTTTTACAGGCCTGCTGTTTGTAAAATCCTAAGCAAGATATCAGCCTACATAAGTCTGCAAACTAGTTACTACAGAGAGCAATGGCTGAGGTTGTGATTTCTTTAGCCATTAAAAAGATTGCTATTGCTATAGGAAATGAAGCAATCAACCAAGCTAGTACGCAACTAAAAACGTTTGTGGTACAACAAACAGAGCTCCAAGGCAGCATGGGTCGTATGGGGATGGAGCTTCGGGTGATGCATGATTTCCTCTGTCAAATGGACATTCGATACCGCCAAAATCAAATATTTGAAGGTTGGTTGGAGGAGGTGCGAAAGGTAGTACATGCCATCGAGGACATTGTTGATGATTATTTGCATCTGGTTGGAGAGGAACCTGATACTGGATGGAGTTCCTACTTGAAGAAAGGAATCAAGAAACCAAAAACTCTTCTTCTTTTAAACAATATAGCTTCCTTGATAAAGCAAAAGGAGCTCGACCTTAGGCGACTATCTGAGGCTAAAGATCGATGGGTTCCAATGCCAAGTGGTGGGAACATTACTGACTCAAGTTACATTGTGCAGAGGTCGCAAATTCAAGCAAGAATTTCACGCTCCCTAGGAGAAGAAGATCTCGTGGGGATTGAAGGTAACAGAGAAATAGTCAGTCAGTGGGTAATGCATGACACACTAACATGCTCTCTAATAGTTCTTCATGGCATGGGAGGGCTTGGAAAAACAACTCTTGCAGCAAATGTATATAAAAGGGAGCAGAAGAATTTTGACTGTTATGCTTGGGTCTCCATATCTCAAACTTATTGCAGAGAAGAAGTCTTAAAAAAGTTGACAGCTGAATTTTGCAAAGATAACCAAAATGACTTGTGCACTGAAGATGATGGACCATGTGGAGGTGACCACATGTGGGTGATGAATAATTGACATTGGATTATGTTAAGTCGGGTTTGGTTTGAGTGGTTCGGACCTTGACGTTGCATGGTGCAATCGTGCTCGGTCGGACTTGGTCAAACCTAGTCAAGGTGCTTAGGACGCATATTATACTAATTTAACAGGTTTGGACTTCATCTGTGGTAAGTATGATGTTATTTACGCTTTCATGTATCGAGCGGTGCTATTTGACGTGTTTCCTGTCTGTGTGACTGCATGACGTTGAGGCAGAGTCGTGATGAGACACGAGGTGACCGGACTAGACACAGGCGGTGTCGAGGTCAGAACGGTCGGATGTGTCGAAGACGGAGGATATTCGACGTGGTTGCGAGTCATGGACGACAAGGAGCGCGGAAGCTTCCCGGAAGGTGCAGGAAGGGCGAATCGGGAATTTCGCAAGGCTGCACAAGCGGGAGCGGGCTCCATTGGATCAAGCAGGCGTAACGGGGCAGAGACCCGTTAGCCAAGGCTATATAAAGGATTGGAGGGGCTGCATGCCTTCTCAAGCATTTGGATGGATTTTAGAGGGAATTAGGGTTTGCTAGTCAAAAGAGGCTTTGGGAGGTTGTTTCTCCTTTGCTCTTTAGTAGGTGAGAAGTGGGTGAGGCTGCAGGGAGTTGTTACCTACGTTCATTCCCTCCTGTGTTGGGTCTCCAAGAAAGGATGTAGAGAGAGCTTGTGTTCTTGAGAGATGGCGAGGGAGGATTGAGTGGAGAGTCTTGTAATCCTTCAACCTGTTCTAATGTCCAGGCGTATGGGGACTCCTTTGTACTCCTTTTGATTCAATGAATGAAATTCTGGAGTTTGGTTTCTCTGTCAGAGCTTCGTTCTTCGTTTCTCCATTTCAATAATTTCGTGATTTTCTCGAGTTTTGAGTTCTTGCTTGTCGGGATTACTCAAAATGGGTTGTTTCATGTTGGGAGGTGGCCTTAAGATCAATTGATCAGTAAAAATCCCAAGAACCCATCCTTAATCTCGCTTTAGTTCTTGGACCTCCCTGCTCATATGTTGTCTTCTAGGTTTTGGTCCAGATCTTGATTCCCTTGAGGAAATGACTTGATTTTTGGGCTAAGAGGTCCTTTGGTTATTGCTTCCATGTCTGCAAAATTTCATTAGCAAAGGATCAAGGGTTTGAGAGAAATTTGGCTTTTTTGGTTTAGCTCGTGCAAAATTTCAGATTTGTGTCATTTCTAGGGTTTTGAGTTAAATCTTGATTCCCTTCTTGGTTTGGCTTGATTTCTGATCTGGGAAGTCATTGTCCTATTACCAACATTTGTGCAAAGCCTCTTGGCCAATGGATGAAGGAATTGTTGGGAATTAGAGTTTTCTGGATTGCTCTCTGTAATGTTCAGGCCTTTGTCAAAAATCTGAATTTCTTGCTAGAGAGTTGATTTTATTTGGTCCCTTGTGCTCCCCTTGGTATTTAAGATGTTATTGTTAGTCCTGTGGGATCTTCTAGGTCTAGATCAGTGGGGTTCTTGTTCGAATTCGAGAGAGAAGGGGAGAAGGAGAGAGGATTAGGGTTAGGGGTACCGACCGTCCAATGCATTGGAGGAGGAGCTGGCCATCGCTGGTTCATCGGTGAGGTCTGCGCACGGGCAGCGACGTTCGGTGAAGAAGGAGCGGGATCTCCCTGGCGGCCGCGATCTGTAGGGAGATAGAGGTGGCGGTGGCGTTCCGCCGCTGAGCGCCCCTTTCAGACGGGTCTAGGTTATCGGTGGGGATGGTGGCGGACGGCCAATCTCGTGATTGTGCCGCCCGCCCCACCTCTATTTATTGTGGCGTCGGCGACAGGCCCACCACCATTAGTGGGCGCCCCGATCGTATGCGCAGACAAAGGCCCATTTGGCCGTTGGGCCAAATGGTTGAGATCAATCTAACATTCTCCTCCTTGATCTCAATCTATGCTTTAACTTTAATTACTTTTGACTTTACTCATTCCATCACAGATTAGTGCATAGAACATGTCTCATCATCACGGTCAATCGCCGATAGATTTAATAGCTACAATACACCTCTCTGTTCTTGAAATAGTTACTTTAATCTTTTGGGCCATCTTTTAGTCCAGGAATCATAGGCTTTCCCTTAAACCCATGCCGGCTACATGTTCTCTGAACACGTTGGGTGGTAAGCCTTTAGTAAGCGGATCCGCTAACATCTTTGCGGTACCTATATGCTCAAGACTTATAATTTGATCCCGAACTTTATCTTTCACAACATAGTACTTTATGTCAATGTGTTTGGCAGCACCACTTGACTTATTGTTGTGGGCATACGTTATCTGCGGGTTCATTATCGCAGCACAACTTAAGTGGTCTATTGATGTCGTCAACCACTTTTAAACCGGTATGAACTTCTTTAGCCGATTCACCGCCCCGTAGCCTCATAACATGCTACAAACTCGGCATACATTGTGGACGATGTAGTGACGGTTTGCTTTGAGCTTTTCCACGATATAGCTCCTCCAATGAGAGTGAACACATATCCGGATGTCGACTTTCTATCATCTCCGCAAAATCGTAATCAGATACCCCACTATACGGAGTGAATCTGATCTTCAGATGTCATCATGAGGCCTTTGTTCCTTGCAAATAACGCAAGACTTTCTTTATCAATTTCAATGTTCTATTCCAGATTGCTCGAATCGCCAAGTAACCCAGAACAAACGCTAAGTCGTATGCGTACACACTTGAGCATACTACAAGCTTCCGACACTGAAGCATATGGAAACGATTTCATTTGATCGAGCTCGATCATGGTTCCTAGGGCATTGAAAATCCCCATATCCGTCGCCTTGACTATAGGTGCAGGTGAAGGACTACATTTATGCATACCAAATTTCTTTAAGACTTTCTCTATGTATGTCTTTTGTGACATCCCAATGTCCCTTTGTTTCTATCCCTGAATTTCAATTCCTAGAACGAACGGTTTCACCAAGATCTTTCATATCAAAGTTTGAGGACAAAACTTCTTTGTCTCGAGTGTGATCGACATCACTACTAGCTAGTAGGATATCATCCACATACAGATTAGAAAGATAAACTTCCCATCTTTAAACTTTGCATAAACACGCTTGTCCTCTACATTCTCTTTAAACCCAAATTTTCTTATTGTAATCACAAACTTCAAGTACCACTGCCTTGAAGCTTGCTTTAACCCATAAATCGATTTCTTTAGGCGGCATCCCATTCTTTCATTTCCGTCCACGACAAAACCTTTCGGTTGTGCCATGTAAATATTTTCCTCCAAATCCCCATTAAGAAATGTCGTCTTTACATCCATCTCGATGTAACTCTAAATCATAATGTGCTACTAATGCCATTATGATTCTCAAGGAATCTTTACATGAGACCGGAGAAAAGGTCTCATTGTAATCAATCCCTTCTCTTTGCGTAAAGCCTTTTGCCACAAGTCGCGCTTTGTATCTTTCTACATTCCCTTGGGAGTCAAGCTTTGTCTTGTAGACCCATTTACACCTCACTGCTTTTGGCTCCTTTAGGAATAATTTCAAGTCCCGCACTTTATTAGCCTTCATGGACCTCATTTCCTCTTCCATGGCCTCAAGCCATTTTGAAGAGTTTTCGCTTCTCATGGCTTCTTCAAATGAGGTGGGATCATCCTCCATTTGAAATTCCTCTCAGATGATAAATCTGATAATCATCGAAATAGCCGATCTTCTTACTCTTTGAGACCTCCTCAGGGCCTCCTCATTTGGTACATCTTCTGCTTGAGGTCGTTGTTGCTCCCTCATCCGTGGCTATGGGTTCTATAGGATCCTCAAGAACAGTTCCTCATTCTCATTCATTATTGCCGCATGAGGAACAATAACAGTGTCGGCACCACAGTTGTCTTGCACCGCTTGGCAATGGCGGCAGTAGTGTGAAGAATGACTCTTGAATCATCTGAGTGGGCGATACGCCCGCTTCTCTTCAAGGTCAATCTCTCGAGCTACCATGCTTCCCCTCATCATTTCATCCTCTAAGAAGACAGCGTGTCTCGCTTCTACAAACTTTGTATATCCGTCGGACAAGAGAAACGAAAACCTTTTGACTTTTCAGTAGCCAATGAAATGACAACTTACTGCTTTGGGATCAATCTTCCCAAGGTTTGGGTTAAATACTTTAGCCTCAGCAGGCTCCCACACACGTAAGTGGTTTAGTGAGGAACTCTTCCCGTCCACAACTCGCATGCGGTGTTTTGGGCACCGACTTACTAGGCACTCGTTGAGAATATGAATGGCGGTTTTCAACGCTCCATCCATAAACTCAATGGCGGTGTGGAATAGCTCATCATGCTTCGCACCATATCCATCGTGGCACAGTTGCGTCTTTCACCTACTCCATTTGCCGAGGTTCGCCTTGTGTAGAATATCGACCACTATGCTATTTTCTGTAAAACCTTGCAAAAGGTCCAGAACTTGTCCATATGGGGTATGTCGATCGTAGTACTCCCCACGATCGATCGGACTATCTTAATCTTTAAATCGTGTTGGTTTTCAACTTCACCTTAAATATCTTGAATTTATCCAAGGCTTCATTTTTTTCTTTGATTGGATAAATATATCCATAACGGGAGTAATCATCCGTGAATGTTATGAACGAGTCATATCCATCCACACTTTTCACAGGAAAAGGACCACAAATGTTTGTGTGAATAATTTGTAGAACTCCTGTGCTTCTTTTGGCGTCTTTCTTAATTTTCTTTACATATTTTCCTTTAATGCATTCTCTGCATTGTTCTAAGTCTGAGAACTCTAATGGAGGAAGAATATCATTCTTAACTAGTCTTTCTATTCTCCCCCTCGAAATATGGCCTAAACGACAGTGCCATAATTTCGACGACGCATCTAGATTTCTCTTTCTTTTCCTGTTTACATTTGTAGACGAGGATTCAATCGCTTTCTCGCACGCGATGTTCCCATTATCGCATACGACATTCACATCATCACGTAATGATAACAAATAAAGCTCATTTTGTAAGATGGCAAGACCAACACATTCTTTATTAAACATTATTTCACACTTGCCATTTCCAAAACGAAAATCATAACCATCATTGTCCAAATTTGAAACACTAATCAAATTCCTTTGTAAAGAGGGAACATAAAGAACATCTCTAAGTAAAAGAGTGAAGCCATCAGATAGCTCTAATGAAAGATCGCCAACGGCTTCAACTTCAGCTTGGACTCCATTTGCAACTTTAATGCATCTTTCTTTTCTTTGCGTATTCCTCGTCGAACGGAATCCCTGCAAATTATTGGCAACATGAACAGTTGCACCTGAATCAATCCACCAAGTAGATTTTGAATATTGTACATACAGGGACTCATTTATGAACGTAATAATGTTCTCACCTTTCTTTGACATAATCATTTTCAAGAAATCGGGACAATCTTTCTTGTAATGTCCCTTTTTCTTGCAATGAAGGCACTGATCTTTCTCCACTGTGAAATTTTGTTGCTGAGACTTTCCTGTCTTTGAGGAGGAATGATTAAATTTCTTTTTCTTGTAGTCCTTCACATAGTTGATAGAACCACCATATGAGGATTTAATTATTTCCTCCTCTTGCACACACATAGCTATGCACATTTCTAAGTCCCATTTCTCGGGCTGCATGTTGTAGTTGACAACAAAGGTGTCAAACTCTTTCGGCAAGGAAGCAAAAATCAAATGAATAAGGAACTCATCCTTGAGAGCCAAATCCATTGGTTTAAGCTTGGATGCCAAGTTGCTCATCCTTAGTATGTGCTCTCTTATGCCACGCCACCACCGAGTACCTTTCTGTCACAAGTCGCTTAATCACGTGTAGCATAAGTCTTTGAAGAGCCAGAACCGACTCTTTATTTTCTCAAGGTACTCGTGACAAGTGTCACACTCGTGATTGAGCCCACAATTGCGTGCTCAATCGTGTTCTTTATCACAACCAAATATTTCTTGTTGGCAAGTGACCCACTTTTTATGATCAAGATCATATGACATTTTTATGGGAGCATAGTCCTCTGTCTGTCCGCCAAGCAAAGATCGACCTCATTTTCATCCTCACCGGTACATGTGCTCGTGGGACACGGTGTGGTGACTACCCACCCACCTCACCAAGATGAAGGCCAGTCAATCTTTTCTTCCATTCACCATAGTTGTCTCCTTTGAGAACCGGGATATCCTCATGTAGCCCATCAAAGAGTATCCTCCCGAAAACACAATTCATATACAAGTGAGAACATTTAAACATAATAACAACAATCGCATGCCTTGGTTTCAACGTTGGTTAAAATTAAAACATACAGTTGTTTACACATTAAATCTACATCACCGTTGGGCAGAAATAGAAATAATGCATAAAATCATCAATTAAAATTATAATACTGTTATTATCAACGTTGGTCGAAAATAACAATATCATAATTCACAATACTAAAATTAAATTCTCCGTTGGTTCAATTTAATTGAAAGAGTAATCAACATTAACTTTTGCAATGGAAACATGAAATTATTCTAAAATTTCATACTCGAAGCATTATTATCGTACTCATCTAATCTCTCAAAAATAACACGTTGGTGCAAAATTTACAGAGATTTGATGCAAATTTCATTCAAATTCAATCAAAATCGCTTCAAAAATAAAAATAAAAACACTGCTCATTTGGCCATTTCACTGTTTCCACGCGATCGCGCCCACTTGCCTGCTCAAGACGCCCGACGCGCGGCCCAGCAGTTCCTCGCGCGCCAGCCGCAACCGGGCTCGGGCGCGAAGCCATCTCCCGCTGGGCAAAAGTGGCCCGCGGGTCCACGGCGCGATCTCGCCTGGCCCATTCTAATCCGGCGGTGGCGCCGTTATCGCCGGATCAAAACCGCCGCGGCGCCGTCTCCGAAACCCTAGCGCATTTCTCTCTCTCTCCGCGCGCCGAGCGCGCAGCGGCGGCGCGATTGCCCAGCCGCCGGAGAAGGAGGAGCCGGCGCCGCCGCGGCCCTTCGCCGCGCGGCGCGCTCCCCGAGAGGGAGCGCCGCCGCCGTCAGCGGCTCCGTGTCGGCGCCTTTGCACACTCCTCGCCCGGTCCGGGCGCCGTTTGGTGGCGGCTTTGAGCGCCGGCAAGCCCACGGCTCGGCCGGTCTTCCCACACGCCAGCGACGACGGCCAGGTAAGTCTTTTCAGATCTAGGGTTAGGGTTTTGGTTTGGGTGGATCGAGTCCTTCCCCTCTCTTTCTTTCTTTCTTTTTCCGCACGCCGGTCAACCGACGGCGGCCGTTCATCTTTCCCCATCTAGATCTACGCTTAGACTAGGCTCTGATACCATTGTTAGTCCCGTGGGATCTTCTAGGTCTAGATCAGTGGGGTTCTTGTTCGAATTCGAGAGAGAAGGGGAGAAGGAGAGAGGATTAGGGTTAGGGGTACCGACCGTCCGATGCATTGGAGGAGGAGCTGGCCATCGCTGGTTCGTCGGTGAGGTCTGCGCACGGGCAGCGACGTTCGGTGAAGAAGGAGCGGGATCTCCCTGGCGGCGCGTCTCCCTGGAGGCAGCGATCTGTAGGGAGATAGAGGTGGCGGTGGTAGTTCCCGTCGCTGGAGCGCCCCCTTTCAGATCGGGTCTAGGGTTGTCGGTGGGGATGGTGGCGGCACGGCCAACTTCGGTGATTGTGCCACCCCGGCCCCCACCTCTATTTATTGTGGCGCTGGCGACAGGGCCCACCACCATTAAATGGCGCCCGATCGTATGCCAGATACAAGGGGCCCATTTGGCCGTTGGGCCAAATGGTTGAGATCAATCTAACAGTTATCACTCATTTCTGGGTAGAAGAAACTAGAGGGAAACCTTCAATTATCTTTGCGTGGGCACTTTTGGCCAATTGTATTTTCTGAAAGTTCCTCCTCGGTGCCTTGATTGTTACTCTCTTGTTTTTAGAGCTAGGGCTTCTTCTCTGTTGCTCAAAGTTTTGAGTGAGTACTTTTAGAGGGGTTAAGTTTTAGAAGTCGAATTCACCCCCCTCTGTCGCCATTTCGGTCCAACAGAAGAGACACTGAAGAGCTTTCTAGAGCACAGAAGGTACTTGATTGTACTGGATGATGTTTGGAAACCAGAAGATTTCACTAGCTTGTCCGGAGAACTCATCCCAAATCTCCATGGAAGTAGAATAATAATCACAACACGTAATGCTGATGTCGCTCAGCTTGCCAGCCAAGGATTGAGGTTAGAGCTCAAATACTTATCAGAGGCTCAGTCATGGGAGCTCTTTTGTAAGAAAGCTTTTCCAAGTGAGACGGATCATAAATGCCCTGCAGGACTTGAGGCATTGTCGCGTAAAATACTGATCAAGTGTGGAGGCTTGCCTCTTGCTATTGTCTCTATTGGCAGTCTCTTCTATGTGCGTGAGAAGACGACAGAGGAATGGAAACGAATTAATGATCAACTCAGCTGGGAGCTAGCTAATAATTCAGGGCTGTCTGATGTCAGCAATATTTTGTATCTAAGCTTTATATACCTTCCAACATATCTGAAGAGTTGTTTTCTGTACTGCAGCTTGTTTCCAGAGGACCATGTTCTGAGAAGAAGATCACTCATAAAATTGTGGATAGCAGAGGGGTTCATTGAGGTACGTGGTGAAAGCACATTAGAAGAAGTGGCAGCTTACTATCTGAACGAGCTAGTCCGAAGAAGTATGCTGCAGGTTATGGAACGCAACTCGTTTGGAAGGATAAAAGCATGTAAAATGCATGATATAGTTCGGGAGTTGGCATTGGATTTGTGTCAACGTGAGAGTTTCGGTGTTGCATATGGGAGTGGTAAGGCTGGGTCAGCAGCTATGGATACACGCCGATTGTTTATACAGAAATGCTCTTTTTTTTTTTTTTTTTTTTTTTGGAAACGGAAGCTTTTATTAAACCAAAGAGCAGTACATCAAGTTGATACACAGACTTTGGAACACTCCCACCTCTCGACTAAGAGGCACACAAAGATAAAGTGAAAACGGAAAAACAACAACTAATGACAGTCAATCCGTAGACTAGACCGCCACCCAAACGCTCGAAAAGAAGACCTTCGCCACTGCTCCAATTGCGAGACCACTATAGCTATACCCGCATATCCGATCACGGAGAATATCCCAAGAACGGAGTCGATGGGTAGCTGCATAGATAACCTGCAAAGGAGAATAAAGTTTTTCTTTTCAAAGACAATGTCATTTCTGTGCAACCAAATAGACCAGTAATAACTCCCGCTCCCAAAAGAACTAAAGACCTTAGCTCTTTCTTGACACCATACGACCAACTACCAAACATATGCGATATACTTTGGGGTTGTGCTAAATTCAACGCTATGTGAGCAACGCTCCAGACCGATCGTGCAAAACGGCAATCAATAAACAAGTGTTGAATTGTCTCGTCCTCGTGACAAAAGCAACAAGTTTTGTTTCCTTGCCATTTACGCTTCATTAAATTATCCTTCGTTAACACAACACCTCTCCTGAGATACCACAAGAAAATTTTAAACTTAAGGGGAGCTTTCAATTTCCACAGTCTCTTGTTAGTATTTGGTATTGGAGTTTGCATCATAGCTCTATAAAAAGATTTCACCGAGAATTGACCATTTTGGTGCAAGGACCAATGAAATTCATCATGACCTTGCGATAAATGAAAACTACCCAAACGTGTCAGCAAATGATTCCATGAAACTAGTTTTGGACCTATCAAATGTCTCTCCAAGAGATGTTTGGAGGCGTTGAAGCGAGGACTTCTGAAATGGATACAAATTTTGGTCTAGCAATGTTATACAGACCCGGATACTGGATCATCAATGAATCATTGCCTAACCATTTGTCCTCCCAGAACCTGACTTGTGATCCATCTTTTATTACAAAAGATCCATACCGAGAAACTCATTCTTAATCTTTAAAAGACTTGCCCAAAAATGAGAGTCTCCTTGTTTCCTTTCAGCTTGTACTGTGGGTTTTGATCCTAAATATTTACTTCAGAATAGCTTGCCATGTACCATCTGTCGTTAACAATTTAAAAGCCATTTACCTAATAGAGCAATATTCTTAAGATTCAGATCATGAATACCTGCACCACCTGTTCTTTTGGTGGCATAGAAACATCCATTTGGCGAGACGATATTTTTCTTGTGTTCATCTCCTTGCCAGAGAATCTGGATCTAAAATAATCTAATTTCCTAAGAACCCTTTAGGTAAGGCGAAAAATGACATCATATACATTGGAAGGCTACTCAAGACAGTAATTAATCAATGTCAATCTTCCCCAATTGAGAGGTGTTTGCTCTTCCAATCGCCGAGTCTTTTTCAAAACGCTCTACCACCACTCTCCAATCCACATTGTTAAGCTTTCTATAATGTATCGGGATCCCCAGATACTTAAGTGGTAGGTTGCCAGATTTGCATCCAAACAGGTCAACATATTCCTGTCGTGCAATATCAGCTTCCCCAAAACAGAAAAGCTCACTCTTGTGGAAATTTATTTTTAATCCAGACACTTGTTCAAAAGCACATAACAATAGTTTCAAGTTCTTAGCTTTTTCCAAGTCATGATCCAGGAATAAGATGGTGTCATCCGCATATTGTAGAATTGATAAGCCACCATCAACTAGATGTGGCACAACTCCACTAATTTGGCCATCGACCTTAGCTCTTCTAACAAGGACATCTAACATGTCTGCTACAATATTAAAAAGGATAGGCGACAAAGGATCGCCCTGTCGAAGACCTTTCTTTGTTTGAAAGAAATGTCCGACCTCATCATTAACATTAATAGCAACACTTCCCCCCGATATGAATGATTTAACCCAAGCTATCCACTTAGGCGAAAATCCCTTCATTCGTAAGGTTTGGAATAAGAATGGCCATTTGACTTTGTCATAGGCTTTTTCAAAATCAACCTTTAGGATCACCCCATTCAAATTCTTCCTATGTAATTCATGTACAGTTTCATGCAGTATGACGACTCCCTCTAGGATATTCCGTCCACGCATGAAAGCTGTCTGAGTCGGGCTAATGACTTTATTTGCTACAAGATTCACCCTCATCGTTGCTACCTTAGTGAATATTTTGAAACTTACATTTAGGAGACAGATCGGTCTATATTGCGTAATAACATTTGCATCTTGAGTTTTTGGCAGTAACGTTATGACCCCAAAGTTTAAACTGAATAATGGCAACTCTCCTGCATGAAATGCTCTGATGATATCCAATCAAATTCAACTCTACATCGTGCTCGATCTATCGTATCATCGGACAATGGCACGCCATCATCCATGCTGCTGCCTTCAATAGCAGAGAAGTCTAAATATCTATCAGTGCTGGAATTATGTGGCCTGCCTATCGAGAAGGTTCCAAATGCTATTGGAGATCTGTTTAATTTACGCTATTTGGGTTTGCGTGATTCAAAGGTGAAGCTCCTTCCAAAGACTATCGAGAAGCTCTCTAATCTATTGACACTGGACCTTGCTAGATCTAACATACAAGAGCTACCTCAAGGAATTTCGAAACTCAAGAAGCTTAGGAATTTGTATGCTGAGAAAATTAATGATCCATTCTTTAGAGACTTTCGGAGTAGGAGTGGTGTGTGCATCCCCAAGGGCTTAGGGAATTTAAAAGATCTACGAACGCTACAGGCATTGGAGGCACAAGAGGGGTCTGTAAGAGATTTGGGGAAATTGACACAGTTGAGGAGCTTGAGGGTTCGGAATGTGAAGGGGGTCTATTGTGATGACCTGTGCAGGTCTCTACTCCAGATGGAGTTATTGTCCAACTTGGATTTTTCTGCAAGTGACGAAAATGAGGTTCTCCGATTGGATGGTTTAACCCCTCCGCCAGCTAACATTTGCAAACTCCATCTGCGGGGGCAGTTGGCACCAGGGACGTTGGATTCTCCTCTTTTCCAATCAGCTGGAGAAAAATTATATCAAGTGTATCTACGTGGGTCTCAGTTGACACAAGACCATCTGCTATCCCTTTCTCAGCTGTCAAATTTGACGCTGCTATTTCTCATCAGAGCATACCTTGGAGAACGATTAACATTTTACCCCGGGTGGTTTCCCAGGTTGAAGGAGCTGCATTTAAGAAATCTGCCTAATCTGAAGACACTAGAGATACAAGAAGGTGCCATGAAGAACCTGGAAATTTTATCATTAGTCGACCTTGACAAACTGATAGAGATCAGGCCTGCCGTTAAATACTTCACGTCCCTCCGAGAAGTGTTTTCTCACGGAGTGACTGCTGAGTTGCAAATGTGGTTGCGTGGTTGAAATCTGAGTAGGCCCTGTGATATTCCGTGCAAGAAATGTAAGTCGCTCAACAGCTTGCTACTGCGGTATTATGTGCAAGATTAATCGTTTAATTCCATCATCACGTTTTGTTCTTTATCGACTAGATGATCGGAGGGGAAAATGATTGCCGAGATTGCTGCTATCTGTTCTTGGGTCTCTGTTGAAGACTGGCGTGTTGTACTGTTGTTTGATAGCCGGAGGAATTCTGCCTGGTCCGTCACCACCTGGAATTCCCTCCTCTCAACACACTAAACTCGCTGGTTCCTTGTTAATCATTTTTAATTAATACTTTGCTTCCAGTGGTGTCAGATATAAAACAGGGTGTTAGCGTCTATGGATTCCGTAAATACTAAATTCTTGTGTGGGACTAAAGTTCGAAAGATTTGTAAATTGTAAGGGTTGTTTGAGTGCAAGAATTCCTTGTGCTGTCATTACATAATGTTTATAATTTGTGATAGGAGTGACTAGTGCTGTTTTATATATTGTACATTCAATTTTTAATAATCCACTACTCATCCTACACTGGTGGTTCAGGAGTCGTAAAGTGTCATAGAAGAAGAAAAAAGTTTAAAATAATTATTTGTAGCTAGAAGTTGTTTGGATCATACAAATTAATCTCTATTTATGTTTGTGTTCGACAAAAATTCTTCACTCTTGCTGCGTTTGCCTCACCACCATTGTTGGACCATGTGTACAAGATCTATCTATGTGATTCTCGGCATCGTTGGCCCTCGCGCAATATCACATAGGAGAGGATCCAACAGAAGCTCATTGGACTCGGGCCAGAACTTTTGTTCTAGCTGTGTCAGACTCCCTCTATTTATAAAGAAAACATGGCACTCAGAGCTGACCTAAAACATGGCGTCTGCAGGAAAAGACAGCTTTAACACGAAGTAAAGCTTCTCTACTCCTTAAAAGGAGGAGTTCAAGGTGATGGTGCATCCTACACCCCTTCTGACAAAAAAATACTCTGTCTGACATATGGGTCCACCCATCCCTTCTCACGCACGTGCGCCCCACCCCACTCCCACCCCACCGAATCCGCGCGCTCCCCCGATTTCTCCTCGCCTCCTCCTCCTCCATCGCCTCCTCCTCCACTCCGCTGCCGCCTCCTCCCGCCTCCCTCCGCCGCCGCCACCGCCTCCTCCCACCTCGCGCCGCCGCCTCCTCCCACCCCTCGCTGCCGCCGCCTCCTTCTCCTCGCTCGCCGCGCCTCCTCCCCCTCCCCCGCTTCTCTGCTCCACCCTCGCCTCCTCCTTCCCACCCCGCGCTGCCGCCTCCTCCTCCCCCCGCTCCTCCGCTCCGCAATGGTGATGCAATAGCAGGGGAAGCAGAGGGGAGTGTGGCTGTCGGCCAGCGCCGTCGGTGAAGAGGTGGTGCAGCCGGTGATAGAGCAGATGAAGTCGTCGGTGTCGGTGGAGCGGTGGTGCGCGCCGATATGGTAGAAGAAGCTGGGCTCGGTGAAGATGGTGGCGCGTCAGTGAGATGGGGATGATGCAGCCGGCGCTAGGGTGGCGATGCAGAGGCGCTGCGGTTGAACTCGCTGGCGGTGTGGTCGACGGCCGGAGGTGGTGAATGGTGGCGGTGCTGATGTGGGGTACCGGCCGGAGTAGTGGGAGCAAGAGGAGAAACGGCGGCGCCGAGGCGGGGCAAAGAGGAGGCGCCGAGGAGAAGAAGCAGGGTCGGCAAGGAAGAATGAAGGCAGCGCTCGATGAAGGGAGCAGATGAGGAAGGATGCGGCGGCTGTGGTGCTTGCGGATGGGGCAAGGCGGCGCTAGAAGGGAAGCGAGTGTAGAGGGAGACGGGAGGTGCAGTGGACAAGGAGGGGCGGCCGGTGAGGAAGAGAAGCGGCCGAGAACGGAGGTGAGAAGGGAGGCGGCGCACGGGTGGGCGGTAGGATAAAGGGGCGGCGTTGGCGCGGTGGAGAAGTGAGGCGAGGGGGGAAGCGGAGAAGGGAGAGCGGAGGGTGGAGACAGGTGGCCGTCGGCGAGGTCTGGCCGGTGAGGGGAGGTGCGATGGAGGGAGAGCAGAGGGAGCGACGGATCTGGTGGAATGGCGAGAAGGAGGAGAGGTGGCGGTGTGGTACGGGTGGAGGAGAAGGAGCGGTCGGCGAGGTAAGGCCCGGCCTCGCCGGCGCCGGATTTGGAGAAGAATGGGGGGGGAAGGAGAAGAAGGCGACGGGGGACTGAGAAGAAAGAACCGGGCTCAAGTCCTCCCACAGGCGGCGGCATGGTTTAGTGGAGATGGGAGTTTTGGCATTTTGCAGTTTAGTCCTCCTAATATCTAGGGTTTACAAATAAGTCCTTCTCCCATTTCATTTCTTCTGTTCTGGCCCTTGGAAACTCCGATTTCATCGCAGTTTGATCCTATGCATCCGTGACGACACGGACAATTGTACGGAGCAGTCCAGATTTGTCGTTTAGGCGCCTAGATCGCGCCGGCCTGCGGAAAAGTACAAAAAATGTAAAATGATCCAAATTGAGCAATTAAATATGGGAAAAGTATGTAAATGATGATAAATGATCCCAAAATGCGAAGAATATGAGGGGTAAAATGACACGTAAACATATATAAAAATGACGCATGTCACTCCTCCCCCCTCCCCCGCTTCTCTACTCCACCCTCGCCTCCTCCTTCCCACCCCGCGCTGCCGCCTCCTCCTCCTCCTCCCCCACTCCTCCCCTTCCCCTACACAACCGCCCCCAAAAAAACCTCCTCTCCGCTGCACCGCCACCCTGCCTCCTCTCCGCCGCCCCCTCCCTTAGCGCCACCGCCCCACCAAACCCCAGATCTAGAGGCGCCACGGATCTCTCTCCGCCTCGGGCTTTTGTCTTGCGCGAGACCGCCCATCGGCGGCGGCGTCCTCTCGCGGCGTGCCCCCGACGCCGAGGTCCGCCGCGGCGCCCGAGTGCAGCCGCCGGTCTCCCCAGGGCCGCCGCCGAGCCCTCCGTCTGCAGATTCCGAAGGTGAGGAGGTGCTCCGATTAGGGCAGTGTTGCTTGCTGTCAATGGTAGACACCAAACATTGTCTTTTCCCATTATACCTATTTTCTATTTTGATGCATTCTTTAGCAAACAAAGCCACAGGAATATAAGGTTTTCGTGTACAAATTGGTTTTCCTTTTAACTCGTTGATGATGGGAAGGATGTCTTCTGCATTGTTTACCTACCGTATGTCACCAATGCAAAAAATCTTGTCAATGGCTCAAATTACTCAAATATTGTCAATGGTATTTTAATTGTTTATGATCACCGACATAAACACATATCATTTTTGCCTTCCATTGTTTTGGTTGTAAATTACTAAAATTATTGACTGTACAATAATTTGGGTTACTGGAATTAGTGCACTGGAGTCTTGTTCATGAAATTATTGAAATGAAAATGTAAATGCTTAAGTGATAGAAAATATTAGTTTTCAGTAATGGAAATTTGAAATATTGCCTAGATTTGTCTTCTGTGTGAAGCCAAACCAAGAAGCTATTTGATCATAGTTATTTTCGGTAGGAAGCCTTAGATGTAATCTGGAGGCTTTGGTGAGTGAAATAAGACTCTGAATATTGTGGTTGTATGGGATGGGAATGATCAGTAAGCATATAGCTGTACATCAAGGAGATGACTATGGTCTACTAAGACTTCCAATTTAAAAGTTTTGTGAAATTGATCCACATCAGTGTCTTGCTTCGGCATAGACGAAACTCAGTCATGGGTAGTGTGCATGTTTTCTTCCCTCCCCCAAGTTTGTTGTGAAAGGTTGAAGCCATCAAAAAGACCTCGGAGTATGTCGCGTGCAGCTCAAAAGAGTGGGTAAGGGGCATGGTTAGTGTGTAGGCCGAAAGAAAGTTTACCTGCTGTATCTTGTGTATGTGGTTCACCCAGTTCTTATTGTTTACTAGCTGAATTTTAGAATATATTGTAGCATGTTCTAAAAAATTTTACCACCTGTTAGTTACAGAACATGTAGTATGATAAAATTTTAAATTCCGTAGCAACGCACGGGCATTCAGCTAGTTAACAAAGAAACCTTGATGAAGTCGAACGTTACCCCAACTGAAACAAAAAAAAACAAGAGTAGTACGGCCAACAGTGATCACCAAGAAGAATTTCCCTCTTTTTTAACTTATGATTTATAGTTTCCCCAAACAAATAAGCGAGATGGTTTCTCCATCGTATTTTCGAATCAACTTATTGAAACAACTTTTTTAAAATAACTTATCGACATTCAGTTCATTCATAAAGACCAAAAGCCATCGCCGTAGCAGAAAGAATCCACCTTCATTTTTTATGGGAGTGAGGACGAGGAAAATGAACGGAACTTTCAAAGGCCAAAGCGGCGCGAAACATCATCCTTGAAACGCTGACCAGCTGGAGCAAAATCCCAATCTCAGTTAAAGACCATGCAGTATTCCATTAGAGCTTGCGTCTGGAGGATCAGAATGAAGAGACCTGTGCCTTAGGTTCTCCATATAATTTCATCTTGGTTCTTGAATACCTGATTATAGTTTAGTAGTCATCTTAAATTTAGTTAATGGTATTGTCAATTAGTTTGTAGATTTGCGCAACTTTATTAATTTATTCTTGGATTTGGAAGAAATTAAAGGTTGCTCGCCTAGAACCAGGAGCACCGACTAGATTTTAGACCTACTTCTACCACTGGTTACTAGTGGACAGGCGAAATTAGGCCTGTTGCAGGGTAGACTTTAGCTTAAGTATAGAAAATATCTAATGTGTAGTCTAGCTAATTTCAGCTCAGTCTAGATACCATTCTACTGGTCTAGCCTAGGTAGTAATTTTCAGTCCACACCTCGCCGTAGCTGGCCCATTGGCTGCTCACCCTCACTCGTGGAAAGAAGCCCGCAGGGCGCAGCCTAGGTGATTTCACCCATTCACCATTCGCTGCTTCGCGGGAAGAAGCCAAAAACCCTACCTCTCGCTCACAGACTCACACGGCCAACTCGCAAGTCGCCCCCTCTCGCACGTCGCGCCACCCCCAGCTCCCGGTCC
Organism: Dendrocalamus sinicus; assembly: GCA_036346575.1. Taxonomy (NCBI): domain Eukaryota; kingdom Viridiplantae; phylum Streptophyta; class Magnoliopsida; order Poales; family Poaceae; genus Dendrocalamus; species Dendrocalamus sinicus. The sequence continues at coordinate 13,571,549 of CM070669.1, read as the reverse complement.
CCTCCTTGCGCCGCCTCCTCCCTAGGTAGAGGGACATAGTAAGAGGAAGCCATCGAAGTCGGCTTCAGCATCGGCCAAGAACTCCCAGGGCAAGGCAAGCGTGAAGGCGAAGCACGCCACGATGGTGCCTTTCTCCTCCACCCCGCCTTTGGTCGGCCGGTAGCACCATCGACTCCAGTTTCCTCTACGCCGATGAGGCCGCCTCCGCCAGCGCCTCGCTCGCTTCCACTCCCGCCTCATAGATGTCGGCAAGCCCTAGACCATGATTAAACATTTCAGACGAATCTGAATGAAATTTTGGTAATTTAGGTCATTTCGTTACCCAATGAAAGGAAAAACATTCGGTCAAATTTTGGTCGAATTTGTCTTCATCCAAATTTGGTTGAATTTTATCAAAATTCAAATAAAGTTTAAAAATTTTGTTCAAAATTGTGAATGAAATTCCGAAATTTCATTCCATTGGTCGTTTCATTGGCTAACGAATTTTTTCCAAAACGAAAGATTTTTCCCTGCCCAGACCTGCTCCACTAGTTACTCCGCCTCGTCTGTAGCCGCCCCTACCTTCACTTCTAGAACCACCCACCGCATTTTTGCTAGTTATGTAATACTATCTAGAGAACCTTTTTCTTTGCTATCATTGAAAAGATATATTTTCTGCATCGATCAATATGCAGGTGTAGAGCCTAATTCTTCAGAGGAACCTATGGTGGAAACAAGACCAAAGGGTGGGGAGAATGCAAGTAACAAAGTGGGATCGGGTGCAACAAGTAAATCTATGAAATTTACAACTCCACAAAAAACTCATGACACCTGGACTTAAAGTTACACATCAGTTAGTTATACTTCCCTGCTTCCCCATGTCACAGTGAGAAGTGAGAACCTTGTAGTGGAGTGATTATGATTATACCTAAATTAAAAGCTAGATTTGCAATTAAATAAAGGTTCAACAGTGCCATTCCCCATTAATATATAGTACACATAGGTGCTTTATTATCAAATTCACCAACACCCTGTTTGGCTCCGTGGAATTGAATTGGATTCAATCTCTAATTTCACTAGAATTTGAATTAGTTTCTACTTTCTAGCTAATGCCAATTCCAAATTTTGTGTTTGGGTGCCATTTGGAATTGAAAATTTCTCCATGCTCATGAACACCAGCTTGTCTCTGTGTCCTCTGCATAATCCCAGTGATGGCATCAGCGATTCCCTTCCCTTGCTCCTCGGCGGCAGGCTGTTCCTTTGCTCCTCTATTTACTAGTCCCTTCGCTGACGCCGTGTAACATCCCATTTTCAAAGTTGTGTGCTAATGCAAAATTTCAAAGTTTATGTTCCAAATTCAAAGAATGTTATCTAGTAATCCTTTGGGCATTCAAAGAAAAATAAAGAAATACATAAATTGACTAAATAAATATTTTGCTAGCCAAAGAAGAATTCAAAGTCCTCCAAACTCAAAGCTTTCAAATTTTGCTTTTATCTTTCTAGCAAAATAATAATAATATAAAAAAGAAAAGAAAAGAAAATTTTATAAAACCCCCAACCATTTTTCTTTCCCTAGGCTTCTCCCTCCTCTCCCGCAGCGCCTCCTTCTCCCTACTCTCGTCGTCGCCTGCTCGTCGCCTTCCCTCCCCCACTGCCGCCGGCGATCGAAAATGACGGAGACCGCCTTGTGTTCAGTGCCCGCGCCTTCGCCTTCAACGCCCTTGCCTTCATGCGCCCTCGCCTTCAGCGCCACCGTGGTCCGACGCTCGCCGTGACGTCATTTCGCGTCCATCGTTGCTCACCGAGAGCGCAAGATCGCCACGCTGTCTCGTCTCATGTCACCTCCCGCATGGCGCCCTGCTCACGTTGACCCCGCCCCAACCGTGCGCCACCGGTCGTGTTCTTCCCTCGCTGTGTCGCCGTGGTACTGCTCTGCCTCCCCTAAGCCATCACGGTCACGCCAGTCCCATCAGCCATCACCTTGACCTTGCTTTTTGCTCCGCACACCCCTGTGACCACTAGGCCGAGCGTCGCTTCGTCACGCATTCACTTGCGTCGCGACAAACCTCAGCTGCTGCACCCTTGGCTGTAGCCACCCGAGGCTGATGCCACCACACGGCCAGCGCCATGCCGCCCAAAGCCCCCTTGGCGCCCGCCTCTATCTTCTCCCCGACTGCCTATAAAAGGGTGCTGATCCCACCTCACACTCTCACCACCACTCGCCCACTTTCTCCTTTTCGTCGCCTCCTCTGCTGCAGGCATTCCTCCAGCAGTCCCCACCATCAACGCCACCCAGTGGACTTCAGGACCCATTGGGCCTCCCTCTCAGCTCGCCATTACTCCCTCTCTCTCCTCCCCCGCCTAATCGGTTTTTCCTCTCCTACAGGCCGCCAGCGAGACCCTCCTTCACCAACTCCGGTGCCAAAAGCTCCACGGTGAACTGCCGGCCCCCCGACCCGATTGCTCGGGCCTGAAGCACCGCCCGGCCACCACGAACCCAATCCCTATCTCGCCGAGCTCCGTCTCTCTCCCCGGTGAGCCAGCATCGTCACCCTCCTCGCTGCCAAGGCCCTCCTCGCCGTCAGCTCTCTCGGCTCCACCCCAACCGCTGCTCGGGCTCTAGGTGAGTTTGTGACCACCCGTAGAAGCTCCCGTGCCAAGCAATCGAACTCTAACGGCCTACGTCGCCGGATCCCAACTCCCCCTATTCCGGTCGCCGCCGTGCTCGCCGCTGGTCGCCGTCGGGCCCAATCCGGCCGCCCCACTCCCTCCCGAGGTGAGCGCAAGGCCACGGAGTCCATTTTGGCCGACGCCGTCGTGCCACCGTGACCCCCTCGCCGCCAGTCGGCTCCGCTACCCTCACGGCCGGGCTAGACTAAGGCCGGGCGATTAATTAGCATAGTAATTAAGCTAATTAAATGACTGTTCTAACCCGGTCATTAACGGTTAATAGTACTGTTAATTGTGGGCCCACCTATCAGCCACGGTAAGGCGGTAATAAATCAAGAGTGTTATTTAATTCCTCATCGGGCCCCACCTGTCAGGAGTCACACTCTCTCCCCCTTTTTATTTTCTGGATTTTCTTGGAAATGAAACTTTGAAAGGCTCATTCTCGCTCGTCGTAACTCCAATTTAATGAAACTTGTTTCTAAATTTTTATAAAATCAAGATCTACCTGTTGGTACTAGTTTGGTTCAATTTTGAGTTCATTTGAATTTTTTGTTTTATTTTGTTTGGTATTTACTTCTTTCTCTCGTTTGCGTTGTTTTTCCGGTGCGTTCTTCCGAGTAGAGCTCGAAGAAGGGAACGAGCCCCCGATTGAAGCAACACAAGACCCCCCCTAAGCTTTTGATCTAGGCGAGTCAATACTTTGATCATTTTGCGCCTATATTTCGTGTGAAACTATGTCCATTTAACCTATCAAAATTGCATGCTTTACTTTATATGCAAACGTATGCCACTCTTAAGGTAGTTAAACATCCACTTGTCTACATAGTAATATGATACCCCATCCATGACTCTTGAATATCCATGAACCTTGTCACCCTAGATTATACTATTAATATTGATAACTATAAGTTAAACTTAAATACCATGCTAGACCTGTCTAGAGTCTAGGGCACTAGTTGCCCTAATCATCAACTTTTAAACATGAGAACTTGTTTCGGGCAGTCATGGGAAGTAAGTGACTGAATAATTATGGTAACTTATGTTATGTTTCTCAAAATCCTAAAAATCTGCTATACCTGTTTGGGCGGATGGTAAGAATGGTGGGTGTGGATGTAACACAAGGTCTGTGGTTAGTGGGATGAACCGCCCGGACAAATTAAGGACTTAATCCTATGATGACCCCTCCGTGTACAACAGTGCAACCACAAGCTGTCAAAATGTAGGCTTGGCTGAATAATTTACTAGACTCTCCAGTCATCTCACGGAGGACGTGTGCAGGTGGGTAATAAAAGCCCCACGTGGAATGGGACACCGGATGGAGGTGACATTGCCAGGGCTAGCATTTGTTGAGAGTGGAGTCCGACTGCGCTAACCTGTGGTAGGCATCCCGCACAACCTATGGAAGCAACCCCACAGGAGTGAGGTGCTAGAGGGCGAGGTATTGTAAAGGCCTCGTGATAATCTCTCGATCTGCATGGCTAAGGAATCATGTAGAACCATCGGGATGATTGTCTCTTGTGGGTAAAGATGTACAGTCTCTTAAGAGTATACAACTGTTCGAACAGCGGTGCCCACGGTCAAGTGCGGACATGGAAATCTTCCTTGAGTTAGTTCTATTTCAAAACTTTTGAGGGTGGGAAGGAAAAATATCAGGCGGATGTAAACCTGACTTTGGGACTTTTCCTGGAGGATGTACTCCAGCGTTAATGATAAGGTGGAAGTAACCTAATGATCAAAAGCTAGCACAAGTGGATGGAACCATGAAATCGGTGGATGGAACCTACACCGCTATAAATATTGCACAATTTAAAACTCCTAAGCACATGTTTTTGTGAAATGCTAGGTCATAGGAAATTTTAGCTATAATTATTCCGAAAATCGCTTTAAGCAAATAAAAGAACCCGAGCCCCCCTTGTTTAACCTTGCATCGGTAATTATATGCATTCTATGTGTTGGCTCGCGGAGCACAATTGATTGTGCTCACCCTCGCTCTTAATGCCCCCTTCAGAAATCATAAATCAAGGGCACTATGTCTACTATGAGGACCAGGACTATGAAGGCGTGGTGGAGACTAGATTAGGCTTCGGTAGTCTTGCCCCTCGCCTCAGTCTAGTCGATCAGGCTAGTTTGTGGGTGTATATTGTTTGATCGGAAACGGCAACAGAGATGGGGTGAATGGTGCATTTTGAAAATTGCCCCCAAGTCTCCACACGAAATTTCCTCTCCGTTAGCTAAAAAGCTATCGCTACACCAGGAAGGAGCTATAGTAACACGTCTATGTGCTACAACATGTTAATAAAGGTGTTACTAGTCTTTGCAGTAACACAAATTTTAAGTGTTCTTATAGCCCATGTTACTAGCTAGATTTGAAGTAACACGTGATAAGTGCTACTACATGTCTGAAAACATGTTACTACCTTGCAACACATATCTTATCTATAAGAACACATATTATGTGCTACAACAAACTACCTTGGTAACACAAATATGTGCTACAACAAACTACCCCAGTAACACATTTTTGAAGCAATAGTAACACCATTGTAATATGAGTAGCAACACACTTTCTTACACCAAAACATTTTGTGGAAACTTATTTTAATACATATAAATATATATACACAGAGATTTAGAGAGAGGAAAAAGTAATAATTTTTTCAAAATGACAATTAATTAATTGCAGAATTATTTTCTTTCACAAGAATCACATATTGCACAAAATTATAACCATCACCAACATTGCATTCCACAGGGAAATATATAAAACATGGTTCACATAATTTTATAACATACATGACAATCCATTTGAGAAAACAAGTCTCGGGAATAACAACACAAACTTTTCATCCTAGAATGACATAATGATATCTATCTATTCTTCTCAAAATCTTTGCCCGATGATCTATCCATAAGGTGATCTTTGCCCGATGATCTATTCTTCTCAAATCCACGCCCACCTGAAGCAAAGCACCAAAAATTGAATGCCTTATGGGTTCAGTAGTTGGCCATCTTTAAACAAAAATTTTCCACACCAAAGACTCCAACCTAATTTTTACAGCATCCCTACAATATAGACATATGCAGGCCTCAAATGATAAGCTTGTCTTCCAAATGGAGTATTGTGAAACTCAGCAATTAAAAAACATGATTAAATTAAAGATTGTTCATACAAATTTACACGAAATATAAAAGAAAATGCCAAATGGAAAAAGAAAGTGGGTGAAAGAAACGATGTTTTGTTCAAACTTAATTTAACTTTATAGTCTCCCTTAAAATGGACAGAAATATAAAAGGATAAGAGACCAAAATATGAACAATTGCAAGTTATATCATCCATATTTACTACTCCTACTGATGAATTTAACATGGGAATAGCTGTGACGATATCGTAGCACTCGCACTCGATCACCGAGTTTGCACCGCCTTGTGAAATGAAGGTTCTCCAAAATGTGTTCAGACCGCAGTACACATAGTTTTTTCAAATGGAAGAGGTAATAATATTTCAAATCGGTCTTCTCAAGAACATGAGAGATCTAGCAAGAACATGTAGGAAATGGGGATCTCTTGGTTATTGTGGTACAAGATGATTTTTCAGAAAATCCCACCATGAGAAATGTCCATAATTTACATGATCGTACAGAAAAAGCTCGATAATCAAGAATGAATCAGAATTACAGTCAATAACAACAATGATAAAAGTTCAACGAGAACAGTTTGGGAAGCTCATTGCTTATTCATAGCAAAGGCCATTGATCTCGCAATGAAGGATGAAGCGCACATTACAATGCGATCAAGGTCTTGATCATAACAAATGAGAAGTGAATCTGTGCTCAACAAACATATTAGAAGTTAATAAAGCACATTATCGCTTGAATGGTATAGTACATACTGACCACAAACATTAATACACAGCAACTTCCAATGGGGTTTACATTCAACTCCAGAGGAAATACACCGATAAGGCAATTGTCGCACCAAGCTTTTCCATAAGGCAATGAAAACCATGAACCATTAGCCAACAGATGTGTGTTTACTCGTTACTTCTATGTGGAATGTCAAACCCGAGGCACCACCTTTCCTAATGGTTCTACATAATCAAGGATTTGTGACCATGAGATGGCATCCAAATATGCCCTACAAAATCGAAAATGATTAGCATTATTAGGTGCATATAGGAAATGAAGTTATCGATATAAACATAAGGCAAGCAAGGTCCCATACTTGGCGTGCTTCCTCAGCTGCTCAATCACTAGGGCTCCAATAGTCGATTAGGAACGAAGTGCTGCGAATTCAAACAAACAAACAAAGTTATACCAAAATTCGACAAGATAGCTTATTTTGCTAATCGCCACAAATGATATACCATCAAATTTTCAAACAAAAAGAATGTGTTGTCCTTCAAACTTGACCAAAACTATCATTTGTGTCGGCGGAAGATACGGAACATGCATGCATAACCGGGTGGGCGAGGGGCGACCGCGGCTAGATCTCGATCTCGTGTGCGGCGGCCGGACTCGACCGGCGGCCGATTTGGGGGGGCGGCGGTGGACCTTGACAGCGGCAGGATCGTGCATCTGGGTGGGGCGGCGGCGGGGCGCGGGCGTGGCTGGATCTCGAGTCGGCGAGGAAAGAAGGAGGAGAGTTTGAGACGAGGCGGATCTGGTCGGTGGAGATTGGCGAGGAGCGGGTGGAGGAGAGGGCGGATCTGGGGCGCGGAGGCCGGCGGGGCGGACGAGGAGGGCGCGGCCGGTGCGCAGAGGAGGCGATCTGGGGGCGGAGGAGGCGGCCGGTGGGGCGAGGAGGAGGCCGGCGGCCGGTGCGGGGAGGAGGCGGAGGAGGAGGCCGCGGCAAAGTGCGAGGCGGAGGAGGAGGCCGGCCGGGTGGGTCTGAGGCGCGGATTTGGGGCGAGGAGGAGGCCGCGGCGGGCGGAGGAGGAGGAAGAGGCGCTAGGCTAGACCGAGAGAGCGAGAGGGGCGACGGAGAGTGGGGGGGCAGACGAAGAGTTAGCGGGCGGGCGGCCGAGCGGGCGAGATTTAGGGTTTATTACTTTAGCGGGAAGTACTAGTATGTGGAGGGAGATTTGTGTGTGAAAAATTTCAGACTATGTATAAAACAACATCATTTTTAAATAATTTTTATATTTGATCGCTCCATGGAAAAAATATAAGGTTTTTTAAAAGTATATTTAGCAAAAATAGAGTGTACATATTTTCCAAAACTCTAATGCTTTTTAAATGATTTTAATATTTGATCGCTCCGTGGAAAAAAAATATAATTACGGACTCGGCTCTAGATTTTCACTTGTTTTAATCCGATTGTTCATTATACACTTAGTCACATCACTTTAAATTGTAATTAAATTTAGGAAACTATATTTTTGAAGATACCGCTATCATGACGTTATCAAATTTCCTGCAGCAAGTTTCCGACACCTCCATTCCTCCTCCCGCCTCTAATTAAGCTCTCCAGCCAGGCCCCTACCTACCGCACCGCTCGGCTCCTCCTCCTCGCCGCCTCGCCCGTCGGTGACACGCCGCGCCCCCGGTCGGCTTGCTACCTCGGCTCTCCCTCTCTCTCTTCTACTACTCTCCTCGCCGTCATGCCAGACGATAAGCTGCGCCGGATCCGTGGCCTAGGGCCGGATTCGTGTCTTTCTCCAAATCCAACCCCGATCTATGGTTTCGCTTGTTATTTTTGTTTGCTCGAGGTGCTAGGTGGGAGGCGAGTTGCCGGCTAGCCACGGCCGGCTAGCCGCTGCCGTCTGTTGGGGAGTACCGGTGGTAGCTAGAGGTGTGGCTCGGCGGTGGTAGCACGCACCGCCGCCTCTTCGGTAAGCCCCTTTTCTCTTCTTCTACCTCTGGTGGTATGCTTTGGGTTGGTCCATGGTGCTCTCATCGAGGCTTGATTACTTATTGTCTCTAGTTCAAGATTGACTATAATGGTGAATGTAATATCACGGAGTCTTGTGTGGTTTACCTTCACTAGTGGTTGATGGCTGGTTGTGAGAAGGGATTAAGGTTGGCTTGTGGCTATCGCCTTCTTGTGGTGGGGGTGGTCGTCACAATTAAATTTTCAACTTTGCAAATAAATATTGAAAAATAAGCCAGAAGCCAAAAGCTGAAGCCGAAACGATCACAGCCAGCACAAGTTACCGCATTGGTGCCCGGGACCCCGGCATATGCTATCCTCGGATCTCTTCATGGGAGGAGCCTCACAGTGGACTAGTGGAGTATTAGTAAGTATCAACCCAAACACCGCACTCCTCACTCGTCAGATCCACCGCCGCCCGCCGCCCATCGCCCGCCAGCACTCCTCACTCGTCAGATCCACCGCCGCCTGTCGCCCCTCCTTAGATCCGTCGCCGCCCCTCCTTAGATTCACCGCCGCCCGCCAGCACTCTTCACTCGTCAGATTGCCTGCCGCCCGCCGCCCCTCCTCAGATCTGTCGCCGCCTGCCGCCCCTCCTTAGATTCGTCGCTGACATGCGTTATTTTTGCATATATTTACTCGTTATTTTACCCTCATATTCTTCGCATTTTGGGACCATTTATCATCATTAACACGCTTTTGGGACCCTCATGGATGCGTAGGATCTATCCGCGAAGAAATCGGAGCTCTGGAGGTCTAAAACAGAAGAAATCCCATGGGGAAAGAACTTAATTGCAATTTCGAGGACACGTGGACTAAATCGCAAAACAACCAATTCCCAATCCCCTCATAACCCTACCGCTGCACTGTGGAAGAGCTTGAGCCCGGTTTATTCTTCTCTCCCCTTACCCCAAGTTTGCTTTCCCTACTCCTCCACGTCCGGCCACGCGGCGGCAGCCGCAGCTCATGGCACCACCTCCGCCCCTACCACACCTCCACCACATCCGCGCGCCAACTTCTCCCCATCCGCGCCGCCTTCTTGCTCTCCTCCACATCCGCGCCTTCTCACTCGCTGCCCGTGCACCTCGTGCCCCCTCCTTCTTCACCGCGCCGCCTTCTCCATTAGCGCCTCTGTTTGGCCGCGTCACGGCTCCTTTCTCCTTCCTCCAGCACCTCTACTCGCCGCTCCCCATCCGCGCCACACCGCGCCTCCGCCTCCACTGCGCCACCTTCTCCTCCCGCTATTCCCTTGCGCTTCTTCCCCATCACCGCGCCACCAAACCCCACCGCCTCCTTCCTACCTCCTCCCGTCCCATCCCTTTCTTCTCCACCACCGCAGCTCCACCTCCGCATCTCCCTTCTCCACCGCCTTCCTCTTCCTCCACCAGATCCACGGCGTGCCATCTCTCTCTACTCCGCCGCTCCTCCATTCTCCTCTGTTCTTCTTCGGCCGCCGACTCGAGATCCCGTAAGCCTCCCTTCCTCTCGCACCAACACCGCGCAGCAATTTCTTCACGCGCCCCTCACCGCCACGCTCTCGTCGACATCATCGCCGATAGCCCGACCTCCTCTCGCGCCCTCTGCTACTTCCTCCCATTCGGTTCATCCATTTACTATCTTGTTTAGTTTTTTTCTTGCTTACTATTACTACATAAATCGTGTGATTGAAATGTATTGTTGAGCGATCGCGCTCAAGTCCCCTCCTCGAGCCGCCGCGCCTTCCGGCCCTCCTAAGATCCACACGCCCAAAGTCCCCTCCTCAGAGCCACCGCCGCCCATGATCTAATCCTGGCATGGAGACAAAAGCTACTTCAGTTTTTTTTATGGTAAACTCATCTCTTTGTCTGCGTACCTTTTCCCTCTTCTTTTAGTTTTTTTTGCGAGTACCTTTTCTTTTAGTTGTTGCCTGTGGATCGAAACATGTAACATGTTTTTCTCTTTTGAAAAAAATAGCAGCTTCAGTTTTTGATGGCGAGAAAACAGTATCTCTTCAAGCCAATGCAGTGTGAGTGGATTGGTGAGCAAGTTGATTGCTTAGTCTGAAAATTTTTGTTGTGAGCATTCATGAGGAATCGGGATGTCACCCTCCTAATAGAAAAGTGTGAGAACACGATTATCTATAGTTGTTCAAAGAACATGCCAAATTGTGTTAGTGTATGCCTTTGATAATTGGTGCTGTTCTTAGTCTTCTTTTAATAGGATGTAGCAGATTTGAGCAAATGAGCACTTATTTGTTACAACTTCGATTGTAATGTATATAATAAGAATAATTAGTGGCTTCTCAATGTGCACTTAGCATGGTGCCAGCCATCTAACTGATCTAAGCATGCTCTTGTTTTTATGCAGGTGAGATGAAATAACAGGGAAGGTTCTTATTTTTCTGAAGTGCTTGATCAAGTTACTTTGGTGGTTATGTTTGAAGCATCATTTTCAGGTTATAGAGATTAAACCTTTATTTAGTTATCGAGTACGTCATGTATATATGCGAGTGAGAACTATATTAAAAGATGGAATCTGTAAGGGAGGGCTGTGTATATCTTCAATGAACAAATGGACTAGATCTTTCTCTAATCTCTATAAGTGAGCTAGTAGATTGATTGTTCTAAATTAACGAGTATAGAGATATAGGGATGTCATTTTGAACGAACGTTATACGCCGGTCACTCCAATGCTCCAGCCCTTTTTAGAACATAGGAACTCCAAGAAAACCCTGTAGAAAATCTAACATTTAATGAGAGATAATGGAGAAATTGCTCTAAAAATCCTATGATTTAAACAGAGCCTTTTTGTTTTCTTGAAATTTCCTTCCCTGTGATTATAGGTTCAATGTTTGGCTTTGTTGTCATCTTCTTTTATGTGTGACATGTTGCATCTGAATTAATGTTGTTTCAAGTTAAAAATGAAAATGTTATATGATCATACAATGGGCTTTTGAGTTATTTAGATTTTAGAAATGCCATGTACATCTTCAATGAGCAAATGGACCGGATCTCTCTAATCTCTATAAGTGAGCTAGTAGATTGGTTGTTCTAAATTAATTGAGCATAGAGATATAGAGATGCCATTTTGAATGGTTGTTATATGTCTTTCTTGTCAGAGTTAGTCTAATTTGATCTTTAATGTATGTTTGATTTTGTAGATCTTTGAGCTTTAAAAATGAAGAAATCACTGATTTAAAATATTTATAGGAGAGAGTCGAAAGACTGAGAAGGTAACAATTGTACTTTAATTTTCACTATTGTGGACTTTTATATTTTTTGTTGAACAATATTTCTATAATTTCGAATACCCATTATGAAATTCCTAGATCTGCCACTGCTTCTAGCATTTTCTGAAATTAAAAATCATTAAAAATCCAAATCTTTTCCTCCGCCGACGCGTGGGCGGCCCAGACGACCACCCGTCGCTGCTCGGCCGATCCGAGCCGCACCTCCTCTCCTCGGCATCCGTGGCCCGGCCCGTCGGCCGGCGCCCCGCTTTCCTCCTCCGCGCCGACGCGCGTGGGCGGCTCGGATGAGCGAGTCTCGCGTGAGCCATCCGGCGCCGCCGCTCTCACTCCCGCTCACTCCATCGACGCGGGCCGCTTCGTCGGCGCGTCTTCGCGCCGGCCTCAATCCACCGCCGATCTTTCCCCGAGCCGCGTGGCAGCCATCGCACCGCCCCGCCGCTCCTCCCCTCTCTCCGCACGCTGGCCCACTGCCGGATCCGTGCGTCCCAGAGCCTGCGCCTTCCTTTTTCTTCCCCTCTTTCCTTTCGCGGCCGACGAGACCGCGCCGGATCCGCCTTGCCTTACCTGCCCCTCGGTTTGGAAGTCCTGACGCCGCCGCGGCAGAATCCCCGATCTCGGGCTCCCTTCCATCAGCGCCCCCTTTCCCGTTTCCCTTTCCTTCCTTTTCGGCCGACACACCGGCGGCATGCGCGCCGTGTCCCCTCCTCCGCCCCTATAAATAGCTCCCTCGGCCTCCCCTCTCCCGCACCACCTCCCGGCGCCCTCCACTTCTCCCTTTGAGCCCGAGCACCGCCGCACTGAAGCTCCGTCGCGTCCGTGAGTGCTCCGGTGAGTGTCGCCGTCGCCTCGGTCTTCCGGCTCGCCGCCGCTACCTTGAGCACCGCGTGGCGCGGCGGTCCTCCCGACGCCTCGGCCGCCCCTCCGCGCCGGCGCTGTCCGCACCGAAGGACCGAGCGGCCTCGCCTCGCCCTCGTCGCCGGCCTTCTTCGCTCGTCGCCGCACTCGTCGACCCTCCAATCTGAACCCCTCCGTTCAAGGATTGCATTTCACGCGTCACCGAACCCTCAGGCCCTCCTCGCCGAGCGACCACGCCCCGCCACCTTCCCGGCCTCCCCTCGGCGGGTAACTCAAAAGGCTTGATTGCCCTATATGGGTAGGCAAAGCCTCCCGCTCACTTGGCTATCACCGCCGCTCTCCCTCCTCGACTCCTCGCGCGCGTTCGAGCCCCTGTTCAGCAGCGAGGTTGAGTTTTTCGTTTATTTTCCGGTGACAAGTGGGTCCCACCGTCACGCCGCCGATGCTGGCGCCAGTCACTGCCGCTGGGCCCCACCTCTCTGTGCTATCTCGACAAGTGGGCTCGAGTCGATGGGTCCCATGTGTCGAGGTCGAGCCGTGGGCTCATCGTCCAATGGGTCCCACATGTCGCTGACCGCCGATGGTTCTGTTCATGGGCCCCACCTGTCGGTCTCTCAAAATAAAAATAGAAATTAAAATTTAATTCTCCGATGGGTCCCCCTGTCAGAAATTTCCGAATTTCTCGATTTATTCAAATCTGAGATTTTCAAATGAGCATAACTTTCTCATTTTAACTCCAATTCCAGCCATTCAAATTTCTAAATTCATCTAAAATCATAATCTATCCAACTATGGCCTCTGTTGAATTTTTGGATCTTATTTGAATTTTCGTTTGTATTTATTTGCTTTGTTGCCTCGTCTTTTCTCGCGAGATTCCAACGTTGTCAACTAACCCTCTCCACCACAGAAGAAGACCCAGAACCCGCAAGAAGGCAAGTCTCCTTTGATCATTTTGAGCCTATGCTTTCGAAATGTTTTTAAAGTATTTTAAATTGTATGCATTGCTATTTACATAAAAGTCACTAGTTCAAATCTTTAGGAATTAGTTATTCCAACTTTGTTATGCCCTCATTTGACATTGATTGCCATGTACCTTGCCACCCTAGAACTTCCTTTGTCTCAATAATGAGATTACTATTAATCCTTGTGAATATTAGAATGGTAGAATAATGCTTAGTCGTGCTATCTAATAACTTTGGAAAATCTTGAAAATGGGAAATTATGATTTATTATTAAATCCTTGTGTTTGAAAGTGAAGTGGCAATTGGAGTTGTCACCTGAGATTTTGAAATAAAATAAAAATGTGAAAGATGGTTTAGATTAGGTGGATGGTCTGTTTGGGTTGGTGCGAAGCACGAGAACTTGTTAAGTGTATGTTCCACCTAGTCAATTAAGGACCGACGCTTGTGTTTGTCCAAGCGAGCATTGCAGTACAACCACAAGTCTATATGGGTACGACCTGGTGACTAACTTATGATAGTCTAGTTTAGGTGCCACCGGTGGAAAGTGGGTGCTGTGGATGGTGGTGATCCACAGTGAGGGCAGATTTATCTGTACTCATATGGCGCAAGAGGGCTTCAGTTGGGCGGATTTAACCTCATGCGGTGAAACCTCAGTGGTGGTATCTAGCTAGATTAGAGTAAGGTAAAGGCTTTGTGATATTTTATCCGGGTCTCATGCCAAAGGAAGCGTGTTGACTTTTAGGATAAATTATCTCTTGTGGGTAAAGTTGTACAACCTCTGCAGTGTAAAACTATTCGAATAGCCGTGCCCACGGTCAATGGCGAAGGAATGCATTCACATGGTAGATTTTGGCTTTGTTTTAAAATCAAAAGTTTTGTATTAGGGTGGAGGGAACTCTCGGAAGGAATCTGGCGGATGGAGCGAGAGAGGTGGATGGAACCCAGATTTAAAACTTGACCAATGGTAATTGGTTAGCTAGTGTTAGTAGTTGGAACCTTCACTAGAAAGTTAATTCTGTTAAAACATTTACTTCATTGATGCCTTCAAAAATAATTAGTAGTAATTGAGATTTCAAATATTGCTTTGTGCAAAAGAACCATATGGCCTTCCCTTGTTAAGCCTTGCATCTATGCATTTTCCCAAGACTTATGAGTACTTTATGTACTCACATGCTACACTTAAAAATAAAATCTCGTGAGGAAGTTGAAGCTCAAGAAGGTGACTACGACTACTGCTTCGCTTGTGGCTGTGATGGATTCTTCCCGGAGGACTAGGTCGCGCTTCCCCAGTCAATTGCCTGTGGCGAATTGATGGGTCATCCTCGAGTTTTATTTGCTTCCGCTCTATTTCTTGTGTGCGAGGTCTTAAACCTCCTTTGTAATAATGAGACCCGGTGGTCAGTACTCTTAATTATTGTAATAAATCGTTGATGGTGATGTTTTCCATTCTGTTTGACTGTGTGCACTAGCTTTGATCCGGGACTAGTCTTTGTAATACAGAGAGTCCGGTTTGATAATCCGAGGCCCGACAGAGATGGTATCGAGCCAATTTGGTATGGGGCGTGACCTAGATTAGGAATGGCAAACCATAAGGACTTATGTTTATAAAAGAGTATATTAAAAATGTGTAAGCTTCTTTGCTTCTACTCTCTTCCTACTTAGAATCTCGTTCTTGTCTCCAACTCCATTTGTTAAAACTTTTACTAATCTTTTCTTTCACTCAACTTTGTAGATGGTGGTTCATCCTCCGCATTGCCAGTGGGACTACTACTCACATGGAGAGGATCTGGAGCATTCGCTAGCCTTCTCCCGGCGGTGATGCGATGTTTGAGTACCGTCACCCCATCTTCGTGGGTCTCAAGACGGATCTGGATCGAGACTCTTGGGCGATGGAGGTATTCCTGTATGCACGGAAGAGGAATTCAAGTCCCACACCTACCCCATCAAGCACCCTCGGTCCCATTGTTTGGCCTTTGTCGGGGCAAAGACGCCTCGCCATTGACGAGTTGTGCCACTGCACAAGGATCTTTGTACATCAGTCCCCTTTTGCTTCTTCATCAACCCGGTAGGGCGAGTATCAGATCCCTTTGATATTCCGGTGGCGATCCTCGATTGTCACATCAGTGCAGCTCACCCGAGCGATGGCGATCACTTATGCTAGAGCTCGGGATGAGATTGGACAACGGATGCTTCTCACTTCCGGCTACCAGCATTCGACACGCTTGCGCGCACGGCTTCTCGAGCCGAGCGGTGAGTTTGAGTTGGGGCGTCTCGGCCGCGGCCGACCTACGCGCCGTCTTCACCGTAGTTGATTACCGCCGTCTTCCCGGTGCCGGTGTCATCCCCAACAACCCGGCACCGGCTCGACTTCGGGACTACACATCGGACTTACGGCCGCAAGAAGGTGCGACGCGCCGATCCGCCACTGTCATTACTCTCAAGAAGCGCAAGCCTTCTCCTTCGTTTCTCGGTCGATTGCCTCCGGTCGTAACGCGTACGTACTCGGCGAGTGTGTCGCTCAC
This sequence comes from Dendrocalamus sinicus, assembly GCA_036346575.1. Taxonomy (NCBI): domain Eukaryota; kingdom Viridiplantae; phylum Streptophyta; class Magnoliopsida; order Poales; family Poaceae; genus Dendrocalamus; species Dendrocalamus sinicus. The sequence goes on along the minus strand of CM070669.1, from coordinate 13,555,464 downwards.
GTCACCACGTGAGAGAACGCCAGAAGACCGGAGGAGGATCCGAAGAGGACCGGAAGAAGACCACGAGAGCGCGTCTTTGGAGAGGATTAGTAGTCTTTTGAGTCGTAGTACCCAAATAAAATGTCGCGTCCTTAGAACGCTTATTGTTATGTTTTGGTGTGCTAGATGGGACTGCACTGTGCCTATGTGCACTTGTGGTACAGCCATCCTTGAGTTATCTTGATTTTAATAAAGTTTTCCCTAAGTGGTTGCTAGTTCTTTCTTGTGTGTTGGCTTGGGATGTGGTTTAGTTCCTAATCTCTTACCTTGCTATTTCCTCTTACATGCTGCTAACCTAAACCGCTTGGATGGTGAACACGAGGAGCAACCACGGCGGCACAGTAGCGCCAACAACCAGTGGAGGACAACATTCCACCACCTCCTGCTCAGGCCCCCAACTTGGAGCAAATGATGGCCATGCAACTTCAGCTTCTTCAAGCTTTAGCACAAAACCAAGTGCAACCAACAAAGATGCTCCCAACCGGGCACGGTCTAAGTTGGGAGAATTCATGAGGACAAGGCCGCCCACTTTGTCTGGATCGGTGGATCCCTTGGAGGCGATGATTGGATCAAGGATGTGGAAAGAAAATTGGTCCTAGCTCGATTGCAACGATAATGAAAAGGTGTTGTATCTTGCTCATCGACTCAAGGGAATGGTCTGTCAACCGGTGGGAAAACTACCGCGCCGCCCATCAAAATGCACAAGCCATCACTTGGGAGGAGTTTGTGAAGCTTTCAAGACTGCCCATATTCCTACGGGAATAATGGAAATGAAGAAGAGAGAATTCTACCAACTACAACAGAAACCTCGGTGTTTCAGAATACCAACAAGTTCACCCAGCTGTCGGTATGCATCTCAAGAGGTCACCTCGAGGCGACCAAGATTTGGAGGTTCACGCGGGGACTTGACCCCAATCTCAAGGTGCAGTGGTATCCAATGACTTCCCAACCTTCCAGCACCTAGTGAACAAGGCCTTTGTCCAAGAAGATGCTCGGCGCGGTGCATCTAAAATCGGAAGAGGAAGTTTCAAGCCCGACAAAGGAGCAAGCAGCTCGATTCCGCCCCAACGCACCTCACTATCACAAGCTCGTGAGTCAAGCGTGCCGAGGACTCCTTTTCGAGACCCGCCCAAATCCACAAACTCCCGGGCAAACAATGGTGGCCAACCCCGCAGAACAAGACTTCACAGGCAGGAGTGCGGTGCTTTAGCTGCAAGAACATGGGGCACTATGCAAAGAATTGTCCCCGAAACGCCGGCAATGACTCGATTCGTTTCAATGGGACTACGCCGGAAGAACTCCGATTGCAGTCAAGGCCGTGGGCACCACAAACCCAAGGACTCCACAAGTGGTGAGCGAGAGGGCATCTCAACCATGTGGCCATGAGCGACCCCAGATGCACCTGACGTAGTTAGGTAAGTTTCTTGTCAACTCGATAATTGCATCGGCATTATTTGATTCGGAGCTTCGCATTCTTTTGTGTCAAAAGATGTGGTTGAAAGGTATAATTGGGATGTGAGTAAACTACGAACCCCATGCTAGTCGGTCCTGGAAAGGAAATGAGGACTAACACGGTTGCCTTGACGCAACTGGATATAAATGGAGTTAAGTTCTTAGCAAATCTTATTATAATAGACTCAAGGGTTTAGATGTAATACTTGGAATGGATTGGTTAACCAAGTATAAAGGCGAGATAGATTGTCTTGATCAGTTTATTACAATCACTAACTCGATGGGATTCAAGTAGGTATAAGTCAAACTCCCCACCCAGAGCGGTGTAGTTTGAGCAGTGTGAAGGAGTGACTCTGAAAAAGTACCTATAGTGAGTGAGTACCCGGATGTATTCCTGAAGATTTGCCCGAATGCGCGACGAGGAAGTAGAGTTTGTCATCAACCTAGTACTGAGCAGCTCAATTCCAAGAGACCTTATCGGATGTCCGCAAATGATTTGGCGGAAGTTAAGAAACAAATTGAAGAGCTGCGGGATAAAGGATTTGTAAGGCCAAGCTCGTCACCTTGGGGAGCACACGATCTTGTTAGAAGAAGAAGGACGGAAGTCTTCGCATGTGTGTGGACTATCGATCCTTGAATGATGTGACGATTAAGAACAAGTACCCTTTACCCGAATAGATGATCTGTTTGATCGGTTGAAAGGATCATGTGTATTTTCTAAGATTGATCTTCGATCGGATATCATCAATTGAAGTTAAGACGAGAGGACATACCCAAGACGCATTTGCCACCCGTTATGGATTGTATGAGTATCTGATGATGTCTTTCGGTCTAAGCAATGCCCTTGACATACTTCATGAATCGATGAATAAGGTGTTCATGGAATATTTGGATAAGTTTGTGGTTGTATTCATCGATGATATTTTGATATATTCCAAGAATGAGGAAGAACATGCCGAACATTTGAGGATAGTTTTGGAAAAGCTCGAGAGAAAATCGGTTGTATGCCAAGTTTAGTAAGTGTGAGTTTTGGTTAAAGAAAGTAGCTTTCTTGGGCCATGTGATTTAATGGGAGGAGTATCAAGAGGACCGGAGAAAGTTAATGATGTGCTCAATTGGACACAACCAAAGTCGATGATCCGAGATCGAAGTTTTCTTGGATTGGTGGTTACTATCGTCGATTTATTGAAGGTTTCTCCAAGCTCGCAAGACCTCTCACTCGATTCTTTGAAGAAGGAAAAGAAGTTTGAATGGAGTAAACCATGCGAGGATAGTTTCAAGAGTGAAGAAGAGGTTAACTCTGCACCGGTGTTGGCGCTTAGGACATTAGGAAGGATTTGAAGTCTTCGTGATGCGTCAAGGCGGGGACTAGGCGTGTCTCGATGCAAGAAAGAAAGGTAGTAGCATATGCCTCAAAGCAGTGCGACCCCATGAAGAAATTACCCAACGCATGATTTAGAGCTACATTGTCGTAGTGCATGCTTTGAAAATATGGAGGCATTACTTGATTGGTAACTGGTTGTGAAATTTTACGGATCACAAGAGTTTGAAATATATATTCACTCAACCCGATCTCAACATGAGGCAAAGGAGATGGCTTGAGTTAATAAAGGATTATGATATTGGAATACATTATCACCCAGAAAGGCTAATGTGGTAGCAGATGCCTTGAGCGAAAGAGTTATTGTGCCAAGTGTGGATTAAGGCGGTATGCGCCCTTCAAGAAGAGTTCCAACGGCTCAACCTAGAAGTAGTGGAGGAAGGATTTCTAGCCACTTTGGAAGTTCAACCAACCTTAGAAGATCAAATCGGAGCGACTCAAAGGAGGACAAGTATGTCCGGAGATCAAGGATAATATGAAGAAAGGAAAAGCTTGGGATTTTGAGAGGATGAAGAAGGTACCCTTTGGTTTGGGAAAAGGATTATTGTACTGAAAAGAAAGAGGTAAAGGAGTTAATATTAAAGGAAGCCCATGAATCTGGATATTCAATTCACCCAGGAGCACCAAGATGTACCAAGATCTCAAGGAAAGGTATTGGTGGTCAAGTATGAAACGAGAAATTGCAGAATACGTAGCCTTGTGCGATGTATGCCAACGGATTAAAGTCAACACGAGAGACTGCGGGACTTCTGCAGCCATTGCGAGATCCACGAGTGGAAATGGGAAGAAATTGGTATGGATTTTATAAGCTGGATTACCAAGAACCAAAGCAGGCACGATTCAATTTGGGTTATAGTGGATCGCTTGACAAAAGTCGCCCATTTCATTCGATGAAGACCACATACTCGGGGATAGACTTGCAGAGTTGTACATGTCCAGAATTGTGTGCTTGCATGGGATCCCAAAGAAGATAGTGTCGGCCGAGGAACCGGTTCACTTGAGATTTTGGCAAAGCTACATGAACTTTTGGGCACAAATTTAAACTTGATCTGACTTATCATCCATGCAGACGGATGGTCAAGCGAGAAAGAGTAAATCAAATCACGGAAGACATGTTGAGAGCTTGTGTCTTGGCAAACAAAAGTAATTGGGATCGAGTTTACCCTATGCGAGTTCTCCTACAACAATAGTTATCAATCCGGTTGCAAATGTCTCCCTTGAAGCCCTATCGGCGAGAAAGTGTAGGACTCCATTGTATTGGAAGGAAACAGGAGAAGGACAAGTGTTTGGACCAGATGTCTTTGAAGCAGCGAGAAGAACAAGTTCGTCTAATCGGGATGATTAAAAAGCAGCACAAACCGACATGAAAAGTTATGCGGACAATCGGCGAGAAGCTTAGAATTCGTACAGGGATCATGTTTATTTGAAGGTGTCACCTCTCAAAGGAATGAGGCGTTTTGGAGTCGATGGAAAGCTAGCTCCCGATTCATTGGACCTTTTCTGTTGTGGCGAAGCGAGGAGAAGTGGCTTACAGCTTGGAGCTTCCACCACAAGCTGTCAAAGGTGCATGACGTCTTTCATGTGTCTCAACTAAGAAAGTGTCTCAGAGTTCCAGAAGAGCAAATGCCTCTAGATGAAATAAACGTGAAGGAGGACCTCACCTATCCAGAGTATCCAGTCAAGATATTGGAGGAAGCAGAGCGCCGTACGCGCAGTAAGGTTATCAAGTTCTATAAAGTGCAGTGGAGCAACCATTCATAATCGGAAGCAACTTGGGGCGTGAAGAGGATCTAAAAGAAGAGTTCCCGACCTTGTTCCCAGTCCATCAGAATCTCGAATTGAGATTCTTTCTAAGGGAGTAGGTTTGTCACATCCCAAAATTTGGCTTTTGAAAAATTTAAATTCAAATTAATTATTTTAAGGTAATTGGATTTTACTTGGCTTTTATTTGCCTTTACGGATTTTTCGAATTTAAAAACTATTTTGAGTTTAAAAAGTAATTCAAAATATGAAAATTTAATATCAACAGTAGTTGGAAATAATTTTAATAAATCCAAAATATCTCCGAGGAGCTTCATGAATTTTCTGGAATTTTGGAGGTATTTTCATATTTTTCTCGAGGCCTAAATAAATTTCTAGCATTTTCTGAAATTAAAAATCATTAAAAATCCAAATCTTTTCCTCCGGCCGACGTGGGCGGCCCGGGACCGCCCACGTCGCCGCTCGGCCGATCCAGCCGCACCTCCCTCTCCTCGGCGTCAGCCGAGCGGCCGTCGGCCGCCGCTTCTTTCCTCTCTCGCGCCCGACGCGTGGGCGGCTCGGATGAGCGAGAGTCTCCGCGCGGCCATTTAGCGCCCGCTCACTCCCCCTCACTCCACCGACCGCGGGCCCGCTGCGTCGGCCGCGTCTTCGCGCCGGCCTCAATCCACCGCCGATCTTTTCCGAGCGCGTGGCGACCATCGCACGCGCCGCCGCGCCTCCTCTCTCTCTCTGCCGCGGACCCACTGCCTGATCCGTCGTCCCCATGGAGCCAGCGCCTTCCTTTCTCTTCCTCTTTCCTTTTCGCGGCCGACGAGGCCGCGCGGATCCCGCCTTGCCTTACCGCCTCGGTTTGGAAGTCGGGCGCCGCCGCGGCCGATCCCGATCTCGGGCTCCTTCCATCGCGCCTCTTTCCCGTTTCCCCTTTCCTTCCTTTTCCCGGCCGACACACGGCGGCGATTGCGCGCCGTGTCCCCTCCTCGCCCTATAAATAGCTCCTCGGCCTCCTCTCCCGCACCACCTCCAGCGCCCTCCACTTCTCCTTTGAGCCCGGCGCGTCGCACGAAGCTCCGTGCGCGTCCGGTAAGTGCTCCGGTGATGTCGCCGTCGCCTCGGTCTTCCCGGCTTCGCGCCGCTACCTCGAGCACCCGTGGCCGTCGCGGTCCTCCCGACGCCTCGGCCGCCCCCCGCCGCCGAGCGGGCCGCCGCACTGGCGAGGACCCGAGCGACCCGCCTCCCCGCTCGTCCGGTCTTCTTCGCTCGTCGCGCGCCTCGTCGTCCCCTCCAACCGAACCCCTCCGTTCAAGGATTGCATTTCACGCGTCACCGAACCCTCCGACCTCCCTCGCCGGCGACCGACCCCGCCCGGCCACCTTCCCCGGCCTCCTCCGGCCAGTAACTCAAAAGGCTTGATTGCCCTATATGGGTAGGCAAAGCCTCCCGCTCACTTGGCTATCACTCGCTCTCCCCTCCCTCGACTCCTCGTGCAGCGTTCGAGCCCTCGGTTCATGCGGAGGTTGAGTTTTTCGTTTATTTTCCGGTGACAAGTGGGTCCCACCTGTCGTAATGGCGCGGTCTGCGCTAGTCATCGCCGCTTTGGGCCCCACCTCTGTGCTATCTCGACAAGTGGGCGAGTCGATGGGTCCCATGTGTCGAGGTGGAGCCGTGGGCTCACCGTCCAATGGGTCCCACATGTCGATGACCGCCGATGGTTCTTGTTCGATGGGCCCCACCTGCCGATCTCTCAAAATAAAAATAGAAATTAAAATTTAATTCTCGATGGGTCCCACCAGAAATTTCCGAATTTCTCGATTTATTCAAATCTGAGATTTTCAAATGAGCATAACTTTCTCATTTTAACTCCAATTCCAGCCATTCAAATTTCTAAATTCATCTAAAATCATAATCTATCCAACTATGGCCTCTGTTGAATTTTTGGATCTTATTTGAATTTTCGTTTGTATTTATTTGCTTTGTTGCCTCGTCTTTTCTCGCGTAGATTCCAACGTTGTCAACGAACCCTCTCCTGGCTGACAAGAAGACCGGAAACCCTGCAAGAAGGCAAGTCTCCTTTGATCATTTTGAGCCTATGCTTTCGAAATGTTTTTAAAGTATTTTAAATTGTATGCATTGCTATTTACATAAAAGTCACTAGTTCAAATCTTTAGGAATTAGTTATTCCAACTTTGTTATGCCCTCATTTGACATTGATTGCCATGTACCTTGCCACCCTAGAACTTCCTTTGTCTCAATAATGAGATTACTATTAATCCTTGTGAATATTAGAATGGTAGAATAATGCTTAGTCGTGCTATCTAATAACTTTGGAAAATCTTGAAAATGGGAAATTATGATTTATTATTAAATCCTTGTGTTTGAAAGTGAAGTGGCAATTGGAGTTGTCACTGAGATTTTGAAATAAAATAAAAATGTGAAAGATGGTTTAGATTAGGGTGGATGGTTTGTTTGGGTTGGTGCGATGGCACGAGAACTTGTTAAGTGTATGTTCCACCCTAGTCAATTAAGGACCGACGCTTGTGTTTGTCCAAAGCGAGCATTAGCAGTATAGCCACAAGTCTATATGGAGTGCGACCTGGTGACTAACTTATGATAGTCTAGTTTAGGTGCCACCCGATGGAAAGTGGGTGCCGAGGGGATGGTGGTGATCCACAAGTGAGGGACAGTTTCTTGTACTCATATGGCGCAAGAGGGCTTGATTGGCGGATTTAACCCTTCAACGGTGAAACCTCGTGGTGGTATCTAGCTAGATTAGAGTAAGGTAAAGGCTTTGTGATATTTTATCCGGGTCTCATGCCAAAGGAAGCGTGTTGACTTTTAGGATAAATTATCTCTTGTGGGTAAAGTTGTACAACCTCTGCAGAGTGTAAAACTATTGAATAGCCGTGCCCACGGTCAAGGGCGGGCAAGGAATGCATTCACATGGTAGATTTCGGCTTTGTTTTAAAATCAAAAGTTTTGTATTCAGGGTGGAGGAACTCTCGGAAGGGAATCTGGCGGATGGAGCAGAGAGGGTGGATGGAACATGAGTTTAAAACTTGACCAATGGTAATTGGTTAGCTAGTGTTGGTAGTTGGAACCTTCACTAGAAAGTTAATTCTGTTAAAACATTTACTTCATTGATGCCTTCAAAAATAATTAGTAGTAATTGAGATTTCAAATATTGCTTTGTGCAAAAGAACCATATGGCCTTCCCTTGTTAAGCCTTGCATCTATGCATTTTTCCCAAGACTTGCGGAGTACTTTATGTACTCACATGCTACACTTAAAAATAAAATCTCAGAGGAAGTTGAAGCTCAAGAAGGTGACTACGACTCTTTGCTTCGCTTGTGGTCGTGATGGATTCTTCGGAGGACTAGGTCGCGCTTCCCCAGTCAATTGCCTGTGGCGAATTGATGGGTCATCCTCGAGTTTTATTTGCTTCCGCTCTATTTCTTGTGTGCGAGGTCTTAAACCTCCTTTGTAATAATGAGACCCGGTGGTCAGTACTCTTAATTATTGTAATAAATCGTTGATGGTGATGTTTTCCATTCTGTTTGACTGTGTGCACTAGCTTTGATCTGGGACTAGTGCTGTAATACACAGAGGGTCCGGGTTTGATAATCCGGAGGCCCGACATGGTGCAATCTCCTGACTATCATTTACATCGGTACTAGAACTTCATCTTGTCGATCTGGCACTTTTGCCACTGCATGTGAGGACTGAGGAGCAATTACACTTGAACACTTCCTGTTTTCTCACTAGTCCTTCAATTCTCTTGTTCAGGATTTGTCTGTGCACACGCTCTTCCTGTGTTGTATGAGAAGTACCAAGATCAGGTTGATGAGTTCCTCTACAACACCCTTGGCCTGCTTCAGAATCAGTATCAGAGGCTCGACAAAGGCGTCTTGAACAAGATACCTAAGGGCAACATCAAGTTTAAGAAGAGCGACTAGTATAACGCTTACTGCACACTCGTTTGATTGACCCATACCTAGCCCCCATACCGTGTAATTTGGATATATGATTTGTAGCTGTGCTGAACCAAGCGATGTTGATATTGTGTACACTGTACAGTGAAGAATATCTTGTGTGATACTTCTAGCTTTACTAAAGAAAGGGAGGCTGGTATATTGTAGGCGCTCCAACAGTGTAATTTTGCTCACCTAGTTGCAGCTGTTAATTTTTCTGGCATGTACTGTTGCCAAAGTCCCATTTTTATTTCCTTTTATCCCTCTAGCTTTGGTTTAGTTTTATTCAACTCATTTGGACTGTACATTCGTGGCCTGGGTACATGTTATCTGAGAGGAAAATTTCTGTTATCCAATGAATGCTTGTTCTTAAAGGATGTTCCAGGTTAACTACTTATGGGAAAATATAAATGCGATTAGAAAAGCATGCAGAATGTTGCGCATACACTTATATAATGTCTAATTATTTTGGACTATATGAATTTACAAATCTGGATTATTTTGTATGATGAACATGTTAGAACTTTTCGTCACAATTAAATTTTTAACTTTGCAAATAAATCTATCTTGTGGTTCTACAACCTGGAAACAGATTTTCTAACATGAAAAATAGCAGCGAGTTTCCACATATATTTATCTCCGCTTTACTAAATTTCTGGCATGTTTCCAAACCAAAAGCTAGGCTACAATTTTTTGTTTTAAAGGACAAAATTAGTGTAAATTTAAGAATTTCTACCTTTGCTACCTTTGCCCCCTCCAATTTCTATTAAATAAGATCAATATCTTCAATCTAGCAGTGATGTTGTTTGTACAATCTATCAATATTAGATAAGGTTATCCCTAGAGTAGCAAGTAACACATGTACATAACATATATATTATATGTTACCGGATGGCTTTGTAACACATGTTTATGTTCTGCACTATATGCTTGTAACACGTTTATTGATCATATTGAGTATGTGCTACAGAGTCTCCTGGGACACAAAGTATGTGTTGCTGAGTTTTTTCCCTGTAACATAAATTGTATTGTGTTACAGTCAAGTGTTACCATATCCATGTTCTGTTGTAGTGTATGAAGCAAGAAATTTGAGTGCTCAAAAATTAAATATGGAACAAAAGACTGAGCAGAAGACCTTTCAAAAATAAACCACTAAGACCCCACAAGAGATTAGTTGGCAAGGAAAATAACTGAGAAGAGAAAACAGACTAAAGGCAAACACATGAACAGGAACTACACAAGACTACAGAGGAGAGCTACCAAATTGACCAAAAACCAGAGCTGCTGCCCCATAATTTTTTTTGGGCAAAAGCACTAAAAGAAGGCAACCAAGGGCTCACAAAATCTGCACAGACTAGCTGCTGAAAAGTAGTCTCTATTGCAGAAAATTGAAAGCAAAAAGAGGGGCTAAACCTGCTGCAAAGAACATGCTAAAAGAGCACAAAATTGCTGCCAATTTGGACTGCATGCACTTGCTGTCCAATGACTAAAACTGCACAAAGAGCCTGCTATTTACTGCATAAAACGTCTGGCCGAGAGTAGCACAAAGAAAAGAAGAAAAGCTACCAACGAGTGGACTGTTCTTGCTACAAAAATAGAAATTCTGCAGCCAAAGGAAATGCCAAGAACAGCACTTGAATCAACTGAACATGGCAGCAAGAAGAAGAAATCAGCAAAGGAATATCTTGAGAAAATGCTTGGCCGGCCGGATTGAATTACTAGCCGAACTGTATTGCTTCCTCACGGCACTTCACATTGTCAAAACAAGCTGCCAAGTAGACTGCTAAAAGAAACCGAAATAGATGATTTTCTGCAGACTACTAAAAGCTGAGACACAACACAAGTTGCTCGATCCTTGACCGCGTCCAGGAGACCTTGTCTTGCCTGATGTCGACGACGGAATAAGCGAGCAAATCGGAGAGAGTTTTGCGAAGTCACAGGAGGAAAAGGAATCGCGCCTACCTTCGACACCATCTACCAAGCCACGGGGAGGTGTCCGCTCAGCCTCCATCCGGGGTGCGGGGGCTTCGTCGGCCCGAGGAGCGACGACTTCTTCCTCAGCCTCGACAGCTACCCCTCCGGGCGCCAGGACCCCGGTGACCACGCCCGCCACATTGAACCGTCTCCTGGAGGACGGGGCGACCACACCTGGGGGCGCTTCGCCCTCGGGGATTTCGGGGACGTTTCCTCGGCGGTCCCGGCGGCTGCGACAGCCAGAGCAGGTAATGAGCCCTTGGCGGTTGGTGCAGGCGACAAGGCATCGTCCCTCGGAGCGTCGACGTCGCGACCTGCCCCCTCGATGTCGCCCAAAACACCCTCTCGGGGGCAGTGTGCTCCTTGGAGCCGACCGCTTCCGACCTGGCGTCGGACGTACCTTCGGTCTCGACGGTGCCACAAGTGACACCGCCGACGGGCTGGATGCGGCGGCATCAGACCGAGCCCTGAGCCGATGGGGAGACGCCCCCATCTTGCCATCGCCATCGTGGCGACGACTCCGCGTCGGCGCTGGCGCCGGCACCGCTCGCTTGGGCACCGGAACGCCCAGGACCTCGCATACTCGGTTTACCTACCCCTGCTTCGCCGAGGCAGTTGCAACTTCGCGTAGCTTATGCTCCTTGGCCGAGTATGGCCCATGGAGGTCAACTACGGCGCGCTCCGCATCCTCCAGCCGGAGCACTGCACACAAAAGTGGAGCATTGTTCATAAAAGGTCGCACACGTACATGCGCGAGCACGCAGCCTCAGGCCGAAGGACGTACAAGGAGCGGAGGGCTTCCAGAGCGAAGATACTGTCGGATGGATGCCGTCCCACCAGGTGGGGCCTCGGTGCTCGTACTTCCACCGGGTGGAGTGTGGCGCAACCCCGTACATGGTGAACTCTTTAGCGAGGTCACGCATATTGAACCGGCGAGCGACACCGGAAAGCCTCCGCGCCTATTGCTCGTCGTAGCCCTTCGGCTTCAACTCCAGCGAGCTGTTGAATGATATTGGCCGTCCCCAGCACAGCAGACTGCTCGTGCTCGTCACATGGTAGTAGAACCACCGTCGCATCCAGCCGGACTCCCACTTCCCTCGCGTAGCCAACACAGGGAAGAGATCCGTGCAATGCGCCCTCAACACAAAATTGATGCTGCCAAAATTCGATAGCGCCTCTCCTTCGACCTTCTTCGGCTGGCAGCGGGCGTTGTGTAGAATGGCGAACAGGTTCGCGCTGGGGCGGGCACCTTCTGTTCGCGTCGCCCAAGCGTAAACAACCAGACAAACTATCGCATTGGGGGTTAGCTGCGCCAGCTCCAACCCGTAAAGCCGCAGAACCTCGCCAACGAAGACCGTCGAAGGCATCCGGAGCCCGGCATCAAAGAATGCAACGAAGACAATCGCCTCCGTCTCCGCCGGGCACGGCTCCGTTTCGTCGGGACCGGGCAGGCGAGCCCCGTCACGCTCCTCCAGCTTTTTCTCCCGGACGAGAGTCTGGAGCATCTCCTCCGTAACGCGACTCCGCCCCAGCACACGGGAGCAATGGCCTCTCGAGTGCTTCATGGCGTCCCACTATTTGTTGACTTGCGTTGATTCTCGCAACACAAGAGGATACTCCGCCGGGGGAGGCGACAAGCCGCGCTGGCTAGACGACCACTATGCCGGCGAGCGGGATCGTCGTGGCAGGCCATTCCTTTCCGGGGTGGATTGAGCTAGCAGCAGAGAAAGAAGGCAAGGCTAAGAGAGCAACGGAGAAGAGTGTTCCCATGCCGGTGGTGGCGCCTTATAAAGCCCCTCGCCCCACAATGTCGAACGCATGGCGGGTGGGAGCCGCGTTCAGCTCCCACGATTGGGAAGCGCAACCGCTGGCAGCTGGGGACACGCAGTGGCAGGCGGCCGGACAACGCACGACGCGCCAGTAGCGTCCCACCACGCGTCTCGCCTATCTCGGGAAGGGGCGCACGACCGCGGTCGCACGCACCGTAGCGACCAAGACGCGCCAATCACGCCCCACCGCGCGTGTGTCTTCCCATCGGGGCGGTAGCGTCGGCTGCAGCGGCCCACTGACAATTCGAGGGTCGGCGTGATTCGCCGTCATTAAGACGAAATCTCGACCACGAAAGGGTCGCGTCGGCGTCGAGCCGGCGCGAGCCCTTCCCCATTGGACTTCCTAGTCGCGAAGCCGCTGCCCGAGCCCGGGGTGTCCGTACCATGGGCTGTCTCCGCCTCGACCGACTCGCCGGCATCTTGGCTCTGCGGCATCTTTGACCATTGTCATCTTGACTCGCGGCTAAACGAGTCCAAGGCCACGCCGACCGGCGAGTTTGGCCCCATACCCTCGATGACGACGGTTGCCGACGAAACGATCTGTCCAAGAGCATGGAAGGTCACAGCGCGCGAGGACGGAGGGCCAAAGGGCTCGGCAACATGGCTTCGGCCCGTGAAGCCCTTCACCATGATAGACTCTTGTTGTAGGGATGGGCCTCACCTAAGCCCAGCAGGCCTGTTAGAAGGTTGTAAGGCCCAAAATGGGACATGTATAATGACATAAGTGCCCCTGAGAGGGATACTCAAATGTAAGGGTACTATTGTAAAAACACTCCCCATGTGGATATATATATACGATACAGGCCATGGGGGAAACCCTAAGCATTGCTCATCTAACTCTCTACTACCATACTCTCTCTCTCTATTTAGTCTGTAACCACAACACACATATTTCCTGGATCAGTTTTGTTCTTTCATGGATATCATAGCCATCTATATCTACTAAGAAACTTGTTGATTGCTTAATCAATTTTTAGCTTCGGTCTCGAACATGGTGCAAGTTGTTGCTGCACTTGAATCACTTATCTCTAGCTTAAGTTTAACCTGCAAATAATATAAAAATTTATGCTAGTACAAGACAAATTAGTACCAAAATAATAATGTATTATCGAAATTACATTGGAGTTGTCTTTTTAGGTTCTTTTCCACACTTGGGACAATTGAAGCGGTTGCCTTCCTTCAGCTTTTTGCTGCATATAACGCATCCTATGTAGTGCCACTCGTATGTCATATTAACTGACATGATTGTTGCTTCTGCAGTATAGAATTTTTCCTGTTGATGATAAGAACAAACCAATAGATAGAAGTAAAAAATATTAGATACCCGTTTTGCAGGTTCATATGTAAGTTCTGTTATTTCTTGTAGTATTCTCCTATTGTAGAGCATTTGTTCTTTGACTGTTCCTTTCAAGTGGGCTTCAAGTTGTCTGTCCTCAACAATATTTTTTTGAGAAGAATACCTACTCATATGTACGCAAATACTCACATTAAGTAACATGTATATGACAACAAAAGAAGGTTTGTATGCTATCATAATAAAAATTGAACCTCTTTCGAAGTTTTGTTGTTTTAGGAATATCCAAGTCATTTAAACCTTGGTTGCACCTGTCGATGACAACAAATATTCTACGTGTAGATATTCTTAATTTTTGTTCATAATAAAACATGTTCGTATGAAAATGAGATGATTTTAAATAAGAACTATAGCTTTGAATTTTCTTGCAGTTGTGGATGTTACTATAACATGTCCCGAAGAATCTTCATCAATTAATTTAACCCTCTCACCCCAGAACCTGATATTAACTCTTTCATCCCAGCATATGCCAAGAGTTTACAATATTTGCAGACAAAACTTGTAAAAAGTATTTTTTTTGGAACTCACTCAATCTGCAGCATAATATCACGAATTTTGCTAATCCCGGCCCATGACTTGTTTGCGTTTCTTCGATCTGTCCTATGTAAGTTGCAAATCCAATAACGTCTGCCAAATGAAGTATTATTAATATGCATTTAAAAAACTTTGGTAGCAATAAATCATGATGCTAATTAATATCATACCAGATAAGTGTGTTTTGTCGCCATTTCTCTTCCAGAGAACCTCAATGCTAGAAAATCTGATGCTTTCTTCTGCTCTTGCTATATTTTCTGGACTTTTGATATCTTGAATTTTGGTCGTATGTAAGAAGTTGACTACTTTTTCACTTTGGATTGGATAATATTCTGCTGCTAGTAAAACCTTGAAGTTTGTTATCATGTAGATAGATCCTTCTTTGATCAATGGCCTGAACTTATTTACCTGAAATTTCTTGATAGAACCATGTATCATAGTGCCCTACAACAAGTATAAGGCAATAAGTTCATTGCTGTTGAGGTTTATAGCATCCCATAGTCTAATTACTCTTGACCTTTACTTTCTAGCTCCCCTTCCGATGGTTAATCGCATCAAGCATGTTGCATGCCATTGTTCTATTTCTTTTAATAAAAAAAACTTCAAAGTTTATTCTTAAAGTCAACAGTGCCAAATAAAATATTTGATTAAAAAATCCAAATAAAATTGCTCGGGCCAAAGTTAGAAGTGGGTATTGGGAGATGGAACTTTAGCAATCTGGAGACAGCAGAAGACCACCGATGGGCTTGGCAATCAAAGGGAGGAGCGCCGGGACATGGATGCACAACCAAGCCGTGTGTTTTTTGTGGGCATCTGATAGTACTTCCAATAGCACCAGATTTAACTTATAAGGTCACTAATTGCATCCCAATTCGATCTCTCTTCATGGAAATATTCAGACATAAACATGAGCAACACAGACATAAACGTGAGCAACACAAATCAATTACAATCCTGGCAAAAAGAAATAACTGAACGATAAATGGAAAAGCCGATTTGTTTTCTATTTAAGGAAACATTGAATTCTTGGAAATACTGATACACGAATTGGGTTAGAATCCTTGAAAGAACAAACCAAAACATTCCCGAATCGGATTAGAATCCGTGAAAGAACAAACCAAAAAATTCACGAACTTCCCTGAAGCCAATCCCCATCCATGCCACTCTGCCGTTGGCCATGAGCCCTTCTGTACTGTCCAGTCCTCCCCTTCTTGTCCACGACAGGAGAAGGAGACAGGGGAGGAGATGGATTGTAGAATGCGTTTCGTTAGGGAGGAGAGAGAAGGGGATGGAGAGGAAGAGGAATCTGGATGCATGGGAGGAGATGGATTGATGAATGCGTTGGTTAGGGAGGAGAGAGAAGTGGATGGGGAGAAGAGAGGAATCTATATGCATTGGTGAGAGGAAGATGACAAAATAATTTGGCGAATAAAGATTAGGCCAAAATTTATTACCCAAAGAGAACTCATATGTTGACCTAGCTTAGTCATGTAGAGAATCAAAACTTAGAAGACAATTAGAGAACACATTGCTCCGATTGATCTCTGTGGTGGCCACCGCTGCTCTCCATGTACCTAGTGACGCTCACCACGAGGCGGCCGCTGTCAATTGGAGGCATGGTCTAGA
The DNA here is from genome assembly GCA_036346575.1 of Dendrocalamus sinicus. Classification (NCBI taxonomy): domain Eukaryota; kingdom Viridiplantae; phylum Streptophyta; class Magnoliopsida; order Poales; family Poaceae; genus Dendrocalamus; species Dendrocalamus sinicus. The sequence continues at coordinate 13,539,549 of CM070669.1, read as the reverse complement.
TCTGCTGACACATCGCATATATCTTGTGTTTAGGGGTGGAAACAGAGAATTTTGGACGCTTTTAGCAATGTTGGTACCCAAAATTCCCGAAATAGCCCATCGCGAAACAAAATTCCCGATCTGGCCCCCTGTCGACCGCACGATTAACCTGGGATTGACACGTGGAAATCGTGCGGCCGGGAAGCGCACGACACCGAGATCGTGCGGTCCCCGACCGCACCACTCGGCTCGGGTCACGTTAGGGCAAATGGTGCGGTCTGAGACCGCACCATTAGCCGTATCATCGCGCGAGAGGCGCACCATTCGATGTTGCCTTTGCTCGCGTCACTTCAACCCACCGAAAGTTCTCGTCGTGGCGCATGCGGTGCTTTGGTAGCTTTATGCATTTGCCGTGCTTTGCATTGCATGTTGGCATGATATTATTACATGCCATGCACACGTGCCGACTCTTCGTGCATGGTATTCTCCGTCCCCCCGAGCGCTGCTCGCCAGAGCGGCATAAAAGAGTTAGAGGCGGTACGTTTGCGTGGTTTTGGCGGAAGGTTAGCCAGAGAGGAAAACTGCAGAGCAAGAGAGAGGAGGAAGTGAAGGAAGAAACGCGAACGAGCACAAGATTTAGAGTCTTTTGTTTGGAATCGGGAGTTTTGGCAAGTGTGAAAGTTGTAGATCGCCTCGTGAGCTTCAAGAAAGGTAAATATCATCTCCATACGTCTATATTGTTATCGTACTAATTAGCTTGTAATTAGCATAAACGTTACATGCGGAGTTCTTGCATGTCATATTTTGATAAAATGTTTGTAGTTGTATTGTATTGTATTTTATATTTTATGTGAAGAAATCATGTCTTTGCTTGTGAAACAGTAATGTAAAATGTTTGTAGTTGTTTGTAGTTGCATGTATTGTATTTTTGATAAAATGTTTGTTGTTGTAGTGCATTGTATTTTATATTTTATGTGGCGAATTTTTGTCTTGCTCTTGTGAGCAGTAATTTAAATAAAATATTAACTTTCGAATGTAACTACATTTCAACGATGTCATTGTGAAGCACATTGCTAGTCGAAGGGCCATTTGCGTAGCTACTTGGTACTTAATCACTTGTATGATACACAATGGTTTCAATTACAAATCATGCCTTTGTTTTGTAAAAATTTGTGCTCGGATGTATTCATTAAATACATGTACTAATTACGGGATAGAAGCATTTGAAGTGGCGTATTTTCCTCAATTTACTCGGTGGTGTGGAGCATGGAGTTGTGAATTGTAGTCTTGTAACCGAAGGAGAAAAGGTTAATGTCTCATGTCTCTGATGCTCGTAGAATTCATAAGTTGAAAATGAAGAAAAATGAGTAGTTGGATTGGTGATTTAAGTAGAAGAATAATAATACTAATTAGGACAGAAATTTGTAGAAATTGTAAATTATTCATGACAGAAAAATAGCAAGTAAGATATGTAAATTAGAGAATTGGGAAAAGTAAGTACATTGCAGTACTAATTTGATTTATATAGGAATTTATTAGCGCACTCCATAAATGAATTAAAAATTAGATGTATAAATAAAAAAAAGTACCATTAATATTTGTATGGGATAGGTGGAACAACGAAATTGAGATACAAATATTACGCTTGTATGTGGTACGTGCTATATACTGTATGATGGTACATTTGTTGCATGTTATATATACTAAGAGGGTTCAGTATGGACTTATGTTAGGTACGCCATGGGTGACATCCAAGACTTATTCGTGTTCTACGGAAGTGGTCTCAAATGCGCGACGGCCGTGCACGGGCGGACATGGGTAATTGTGACCGGACCGTGATCCGGGCACCCAATCTGAACACCATGAGCCTATCGGAGCTACGGAGATGCGTGCGTTCTGCATTCGATCGGGACACCGCAAGGAACAAATTACGGATCGAGGCAGTGTATGCGCGCGATTGTAGGTGGTGCAGGGAGGTAGTGTAACAACTTATAAAGGTGACGGCGACGCCATGGGCGAACTATATAGAGGTCGCTCGCAACCACGAAGCGATCATTTATGCGAGCCAATGGTGTATGTTCAATTTGTGGAGAGGATGAATCATCCGCCATGGGTGGCTCTGCTTTGATCTTGGTGGAGATGTAGAGCTGCATTACTCTCCGGCGGTCATGAAGATCTTTGGTGAAGGAGAAGGAGTCAATGAGACAATGGGAGATGGAGACATGCGGGCGCATGGAGAATTTTTAGCCGAATGAAGGTGCGAGAGGTGGTGGGCGCCGTGTTGGTATCATGAGTACCTTGCGAACTGTGGAGGAAGTGGAAAGTGAGGAGGAGGCGGATGTGGAAACAGACTAGTTCGGGAGAGGAGGAAGAAGGGGAACCTACAAAGTGGAAGGTGTGTTAGGTGGTGTTGTCACCACGGAGGGTGCGTACATGCCGTCCAGTTGGGCGACATCGCGGCCAGAATCCCTAGTTACGCCACGGGCGGAGGAGGCGAGTGGGGATTCAATGAAGGCACACTTGTTGTAGGCGAGCTTAGTAACAAAGTCTTTGCACGACAAGCTATTGCCACATCGCCGTCAACATCAGTAGGACATATCGGTGCACAGGTCCAACCACGACACCTACATTGTGAAGTGTGTCGACGGCTCCGCCCGCAAGGTCCGTGCATAGCGGTTCAGAGGTGCTGCCACGGACTTCCGGATAACGGTGCTGAAGGATCACACTTGTGAGTTTGCGGCACCACTACACAGGCACCGCAACATGATGTCGTCATATGTTGCGGAGCTGATAAGGCATCTTGTGGCTGCAAATGTATCCATTTCTCCCAAGGTTCTCATGGCGGAGGTAGCGAACACGGTGGGGTTTCATGTCAACTACAAGATGGTGTGGCGGGGGAAACAGAAGGTCCTGCAAAGTATGTTCGAGACGTATGAGGAGGCATATGATCGGTCCCAAGAATGTTGTTTCAGTTGCGAGGAGCAAACCGGCGCGTACATTAACAAGTACGGCGAGTTCATGAGACTCAAGGGCGAATTGTTTTGTGCTTGCCAGTGTTCTAGGCCTTCCATCAAGCAATAGAAGGCTTCAAGTGGTGCCGTCCGGTGCTAACGATGGACGGCACATTCCTATCGGCAAGTACAAAGGTACTATCTAACCGCATGATTCTGATGAAGCGCAAATGTCCGTTAATCCCAGTGGCATTTGCAATTGTAGAGAATGAGAATACAGAGAGCTGGCTGTGGTTCCTTGCCAATGTGAAGCAGGCCGTAGTACAAGATCGGCTCGATGTGTGTGTTATCTCGGACCGCAATGTAGGCTTGCTGTCTGCAATGCGAACGATGCAGAATGAGACACAGCTTCCCTTCCAGTGGAATGACATGAAGAACCGGTGGTGCATGAGGCATCTTCGCGGCGAACTTCCACGAAGGTTCCATAGCAAGGAAATAATGAAGATGTTCAAAAGCTTTGTATGCGAACTGGAAGAGGCGGTTCGAGGCCTTGTGGAGGCACCTTGATCAGGAGACCAGCAAGCATGTAAGGCGTCTCGAGCAGTCAAGTGGGGCGTGGAGGAGGCTCCATGAGACTTGGGAGTTAACACAATGGGTTGATCCAATGCACGACTTGGAGATGTGGTCTCTCATCGCATGACACGGCGGAGCAAGATGCGGAATCATGACGACAAACATGTCCGAGGTGTACAATGGTGTTCTAAAGGACGTGAGATCCCTACCTATCACTGTAATCGTGGAAGAGACCTGGAACCATTCAGTTGGATACTTCGTCAATAGAGTCATGATGGCGAAGCAGCATATGGACGAAGGCAAAGAATTCTCCGAGGTAGCGTGGGCCTACATGGACAAGAAGATGGAGAAGGCTCGTTCGCAAATTGCTCAGACCATGGATGGCTTCCTACGGAGGAAGTTCGAGGTCCGCCTCAGACAGATGTACATGATGGGGTAGGCTAGAGGATCGTGGCGGTGTGCACGATTGATGACAGAGCATCTTGCACCGCAACAAGCGCAACTTCTACACAAGCCATGCTCCCACGTGTACGCGCATGCATGCGTTATGGAACCAGCGTCCACGCATTACATCTCAAAGTACTATGACATGAAGCACTGTTTGAAACACGGAGCACGAGTTCCATTAAATGCACGGGTGGACATGCATTATAGGGACCTCGGCGGAGCGGATCAAGTGGGTGCGAACGATGCTGCTGAAGCACGTCGGTCGTGGCGATAACAAAGCCGCGTCGATTCGCAATGACATGGATGATAGCCGCGTGGGGATCGGGTTCGGCGTCCGAAGTCGCAGACTATGCAAGACGGTTGGCCATTCATTTAGGCAGTGCCCAAACAGGCCGACATCAAGTAACGCTCCATAGTATGAAGCACATGGTTCTTCGTTGTTCACGGTTGGTTCCGTGTTTTTAAACTATTAAGGGCCTTTGTTGTGCTCATCTTGTGTATGCGAGCACATGATCTTGCATCCTTTAACCTATGCTGAATGTATGTTACGGAAATATTTGCGTGTACAATTTGTTTGAATCATTTCTTGGAAATTATGTTCTGACTTATTCGATATTGCGTTATCATTTGTTGTGGTTCGCTGCAAATTAGGTTTGTTGGAAATTATCTTGTCATCTGTTGCACACTTTGTTGTCATTCGCTGCCAATTACGTTTGTTGCATATTATGTTGTCATTTATTTCACACTTTATTGTCATTACCTGCAAATTACGTATGTTGCATATTCTCATGACACTGCGTACTGACTTGTTTTCATTCATCCGCAGGGGATGGCGTACGAGTTGCTTGAGCCTCATTGGGATGACCAACACCGATGCACTGCGTGGTCATCTGCTGACGCTGAAGGCCCTCCAAGTTTCATCCTTAGGGGCCCTCGAGAGCACTGGCCTCTAGACGAGCGGTACATCCCACTGCTGCGAAACACCGACCTTTTGCCCATTGCTCGCATGCTGGATGTTCCATATGCGTTGCAGTTCGATGCGGCGTTGTTGTTCGCACTCGTGGATCGTTGGAGACCGGAGACTCACACCTTCCACTTCCGGTGGGGCGAGATCTGTATTACTTCGGGGCGTGTGCATCGATGAGTCTACCCCTCCATGGTGCAGCAGTTGTGCCACCCCCCAGGGCGGCAAACTGGAAGGTCACCCTGGATGCCCGATTTGGTCACCCAATCCCAGACAACATGTCACCAAATATCTCCCTCCTTTCGAACGGAAGGTCTTCCTTTGGTGACCCAAATCCGAATGGCCCCTCGGGTTTCGACATGGTATGTTTCACCACGAAAGACAAGGTACTTCTGTGTTCGATTTACAGGGTTCTCTGCGTACAATGTCATGGGACCCCAACCGTGCTATTTATACCAAACGAGAGATTGCTGCGGTGACCAAAAGCGAAAAAGGCGGCGACTTTCGCGGTGAGATGACAAAAGATGCCGACTTTGCGCAAATGACATGACAAAGCGAGGCGCTTTGCTCGGTGACATGACCAAAGAGGCCACTTTGCGCGATGACATGACAAAGCGGGCAGCTTTGCTCAATGAAATGGCCAAAGATGCCGACTGCGCTTGATGAAATGACAAACGCGGCCACTTTGCGCGATGACATGACAACACGAGGCGCTTTGCTCGGTGAGATGACAAAAGAGTCGGCTTTGCTCGGTGACATGACAAAGAGGCCACTTTGCGCAATGACATGAAAAAAACGCGCGACTTTGCGCGGTGAGATGACAAAAGACGCCAACTTTCCACGGTGACATGACAACACGGGTCGCTTTGCTTAGAGAGATGACAACACGGCGGCGGCTTTGCTCGAGAGATGACAACACAGGCGGCTTTGCTCGGTCACATGGCATGACGACGCAACCTTTTCGCGTTGATACTGTGAACGCCCAGCTTTACTCGTTCGAGTAGAGAGAAAATGGACCCTATAAATTGGTGTGTATTCCATTTCGCGAGCCACCTGCACTTCCAAACCCCACTGCGCACTCGTTGGAGTAGAGACAAAAGATGCCACTTTGCGCGGTGACGCGACAAAGCGCAGCTTTGCTCGGTGAGATGACAAAACATGCCGACTTTGCGCGATGACATGATAAAGCAGGCGGCTTTGCTCGGTGAGGTGGCATAAGATGCGACTGCGCAGTGACATGACAAAACAGGGTAGCTTTGCTCAGTGAGATGACAAAACATGCCAGCTTTGCGCAGTGACATGACAAAACGGGACAGCTTTGCTCAGTGAGATGACATAAGATGCAGCTTTGCGCAGTGACATAACAAAACGGGGCAGTTTTGCTCAGTGAGATGACTAAAGATGCCAGCTTTGCGCACTGACATGACAAAACGGGGCAGCTTTGCTCAGTGAGATGACCACGCGGACAAGTTTTACACGTACGATTAGAGACAAAACGAACCCTATAAATTGGTGTGCATTCCATTTCGCAACGAACATTGCACATCCAAACCCCATACTACACCGCGCTTCCCTCACCCCACCGGAATGGACAAAAAACCAGAAGAAGCAATGGGACAAGATGGTGAAGGAATGGGAGGAGACTCGTGACCTAGCACGGTCAGCTGCCGCCCGCGATGAGAAAATAGGGCTATACAGGCCCGGGTAGAACAAGCCCACCGTGCTACGAGGTCAGCTCCACCCAAAGAGCGGCCACGTAGCAACAACCCCATCTGAGCGTCCCCACTGGCGTTCACCGCAACTCCACACTGAGGGAGACACCCCCTTTGTTGGTGCGGGGACACGTGCAAGTTCTTCAAGTCCGAGCGCATCGGCCTAGGTATGCGTCCATCGGGTTGTGCAAACTACTCGGTGACTACCCCAACGCGCTTTTGACACCGCAACCTATCGGCAATGCAGTGCGACCACATGCACCATTTTCCCTACCTTTTCTCCTTCACACAGACGCACTAACAATCTCTCCCATGTATTTACGGTCTCCGAGCCCTTGTGGCTACCGCAAATGGATCGATCTTGAGATCCACCTGCGGACCAATGGACCCTCGACTTCGAGGAGTGGAATGTCACACGGGAGAAGGAGTTTCGGAAGGTGGAGCGCCGCAGAAGAACGGCACACCCTGCGTATACAACGCGAGATGCAAGCTCATCTTGAAGCGTGCATGCGTAGGGAGCGGGAGGCTCGCGAGAGGGAGCGCGAGAGAAAGAGGGAAATGGCGGCTAAGGCAAAAGAGGCCGCGGAGGAGTTCAACGCCGAGCGGGCAAGGAAGGAAAGTGCCGGTCCACACAAAGAGGTCCTCGACGATTGTGTGGGTTAGTCGCATATCATGCTATATGTTATGCATGTAATAAAAATATACGCGGCATGTTACTCCCAACTGTATTATGAAGTTTATTTCTATTCAGCTAAACTTATTATCTCGTCTTCTCGCATTCAATGATTCCTACGTGTTCAATATCATTTTCCTTCCTTTCGTCCAATTGTTCATATCACAGTTGTGCTCATAAATTTTTTCATTAAATTCCTTCCAATAAAACAACATAACATGATCAAAAAATGTTATTGGCAGTGCAACATATTTTTCACGGTCAGCAATGTACGAAAATCACAATTACACTAATCGTTACTTCACACAAAATTCATTCGTACTCTACCAACCAAAATTCTTAATTTTCATAATTGCAAAAAAAATTACACTAGCAGTAAACTCCACTCCACATCAAATACATATTTTTTTCAAACACCATTAACAACGTACCAAAATATTTCAAAAAAAACAATCTACAAAAATAATTCCTACATGTATCATCTGCAATACATAATGATTTTTCAAAATATATTTCATATTTTGAAGCATCTCCTATTCTATATTATAACTTTGATGCACACTCTAAAAAATATATTATACGTGTATTATATAACTATGTAATTAAAACAAAAAATAAAACTTATATTTTTTGCAAAACCCTAACCCTAATCTGGCGCAAACCCTAAAAAGAGGTCGAGCGAGTGGTGCGGTGGGGTGGAGCATGATCAGCCGAGTGATGCGGTCGGGTACCGCACCACTCAAGTCGTGAGCCATGGGGCCGCACCATTCGCGGTGTCGTCGTTGTTGGCGCGCGCACCGGCCCGTCCACGTCGCCCAACCGAGTGGTGCGGTCGGGGACCGCACGACCTCGGTGTCGTCGCGCTCCCGACCGCACCATTGCCACGTGTCAGCTCCTGGTTAAATGGTGTGGTCGGCTTGGGGCTAGGTTTGGAATTTTGTTTCCACCGGCGCCATTTTTGGAATTTGCGGCATCAACAGTGCCAAAAGCGTCCAAAATTCATCGGATACGGTTGAATAGTCTCAAATACGAATACGAATCTATATTTTTAAAAAAAATACGAATACGAATTCGAATATTCTCAAATATGGATACGAATATTCTCGAATATGAATACAGATATTTTTGAATATGGATTTTCTCGAATACGAATATCGGATAAAACGGATTCCTAGCGGTTTTGCCGATTTTTCACCGGTTTTTGACCTGTTACCGGTTTTAAACCACCTAAATTCAAATTTTGAATCACAAAAATTGTACGGATTTTTCATGGGTTCTAGAAACGGATTGAATATGAATCGAATAGTCTCGAATACGAATACGGATACGAATATTCTCGAATACGAATGCGAATACGAATACTCTCAAATACGGATACGAATATTCTCGAATACGAATACGAATATTTTTGAATATAGATTTTGCTTACCATAGTCGTATTTTTTCGGATACGAATATCGGATAAAATGAATTATCCGTTACCGTTTTCCACCTCTACTTGTCTTGTATCCGTGCTTTCACCTTTTGGGAGATGGGAAGAAAAATTACATAAGGTAAAGATAAGAAAAAAATCTCAGTTCTAATTAGGCATGATTATATACTTTTCATTAAGAGTTATCTAGAGTCAATCTGAGCCGTTATAACTTAAACCCGATAGATAGATAAATGGCTAGATCTTTCTGGTTAACGTGATAGCTTCCTCATAGTGTCTAATTATTATAGATATAGATAGATAGATGAGAGAGCCCATGTTTGAATTAACCAATTAGTTTAGCTTGAACTTCTTAGCAAACACCTCGCAAGAAAAAAAATCTTAGATGTTGTATAATTGCGGTCACGTTGTCGATAAATAAAGCTCCCAACTCACAAATCTATACTAATATAAAAAGCACTAGTTTGATTAAACCATTTGTCACCCAACCACATTAATATTCTCCTCTCCTGATGGTTCGATCAACATAATCCAATAGCTAATATTGCAAGTTATTCCTGCCATCTGAATATCTACATCGTTTATTTAGTTCATTCAACGTCCACGATTGCAAGTTGGTCCCGCCAATCTGCCATCTCGCACGTTCGCCTGCCCAAGCACTAATGCCTCACGCCATGCACCCCCGGCAATCACATGTTTCCACAAGGTTATTTCCATCAGCATCGCCCCTCACGCCCGCAATCCATCAGTGCCACCCCAATGCTCCCCACTCCTGCGATGCCCCTGCTCCACCCCACCCCCCCCCCATGCTCCATGGCTCCGCCCTTGCGTTGCCGCTCCTCCCCCTCCGCCGCTCCGGCCCATGCTCCACCCCCCGTGCCGCCACTCCTCCCCCCTCCGCTCTTGCTCTACCCCCTACCCTGCCGCACCGCCACACTCCATACTCCACCATACTTCGCCCCCCTTCCAGTCAGTGCCTTGTGCCTTCTCCTCCAGTCCGATGATGCCTGTCATGCGGTTCACGGCCAACCCTACCCTCCAGCCCGACGCCACTCGTGACCCACTACGCTGGCACAGTACATCCATGCCTCGACTAACAGAAGGTCTGTGATGTCGACCACGGCTCTTACCGCAACTATGGTCGTACTACTCACAGATCACCGGTACTACTGGTCTTCGACCACGCAGGTCTTTTGAGCACCGACTAGGCTCTATAGCTTACAACTACCGACTAGTTATTGTAGCTTCAACTACCGACCGGTTACTATAGCTACCACTATCGACCGGTTCCCTATAGATCTGACCAAGTCTATAACCACACACAGACCTGACCAAGTCTACGACCACACACAAACTTGACCGAAAACTTTGCACTGAGTGAAATAATATGCGAAATCAGCTTGGCAAAGGCGTGATTTCTAGTGGATAATAGACATACATGCATCCACCGAGTGGATGCGTCCATTAGTACCATACAGTACCTAAATGGCCCAGACATGGGCTCTATAGGTCCACATATATCTCCCTAAATCCTCTCAAGGAAATAAGGAAATCCATCCTTGATCTTATGATACTAGGGTCACGTAGTCAACTTGCCTTTCACACAGGCTTTGGACTTCAATTTGTGGCCAACCGAATGATGTAATAGCCGGTACATCATATTGTTTCCAAGATGAACCAGACCTTTATGCCACTTTCCAAATAGTTTGAGGCCTTTAACTTGGACATTCGTCATAACACATTCTGCATCACGTTTAACAAACATGTAGTAGAATCCAGAGGAGAAAGTAGAGAGTTTCTCTACAATTTCTTTCTGATATTCTTCTTTCTAAGTGATGAGAATGTACTTAGAACCGTTCTCTTTCTCTATTTCCATGTAGAAACCATTGTTTTAGATATCCTTGAAACTTAATAGAGCTTTAGTTGAGTTCGAAAATAATATTGCAAGCATTGGTAAGAGTATTGTGGCTCTTCCAATGCTTGCAATATTACCACAATTGCTAGCTGTGGTCATAATATTGCTAGTCTTAGAACTAACGGTCTAAAAAATTTCATATCCCTTAGGATAATATTTGTGGTACAACTGTCCACAAGATACCGTTCATGTCCCCCCTTCATTGCACATCAACTATAAGCAAAAGATAAATAATTTGCATGAATTAAAAAACATTGCATAGGCATAAATGCAAACATAATACATGCAAATGAACTATAAATACTTTATTTATTTCATGAACTAAAGATTACAAGCAGTAACTTTAATTCCTAATAGTACTATTGCTAACTAATTCAGGATCAATAAAATTTGGTTTTTCAATTTAGCAACGCCATCCTAAACACACCATGAATTGGCTCCTAATTTTAAGGGGATCTACATCTTGTTGTATTTACATTTAAACTTCCCTTAGGTGAACAATATCATCCTTGGGAAGATAGACTTCTTCAATTTGAGGGAGACCTTCAAAATCGAGACCGGTCACATCTTCTTTTGATATGTCAAGATCATTGAAAGACTAGTGGGAAATATATTCGTCCATCTCCCTTACATTTTGTCATTTGATACTGAAGTTGTATCACTTCGGTGAGTGCCATCTTCCTTTGATAAGAAAGCCACAAGCTCTTCGACACACCATTCCATCTTTTTCATCTCGTGGTATGCATCCACCGGGTGCTTAGGGGCCTTGCACCTCCTAGTGGTATGTCCATAGCAATCACATCTAGAACATTTGACAATTAAACCTTTATTCATTTCGACCTCCTTCTTCTCAAGAGCATTCTTGATATTTTTTTCTTTTTCCTCTTTTTCTTGGAGTGTAATAGTGTCCTTTCAAACACCCAACTTTTGGTCTTTTCCTCTTTTCTTCCCTTCTCTTGAAAGCTTCACTTTCTTTATTGAGAATTCTGCTTCAAGATCAAAGACATTGAGCTTAGTCCATCTAGGTTTTGCAAAAGTCATCCGCAGAAGCTCCCACATCCCTAGTGGGTCTCTCTCATATATGAACTAGTTCTGCAACTTCCAGTGTAGTGTCTGAAAGAGGTACTCTCGAGCCATCTTCGTTTGAACATCAGTTCTTCTAGCATCCCTGGTAATGTCTTCTCCAAATCCATGGAAGTTGAGGTAGTCCACGACATCCTCTTTCCATATTGGATAATTTCTACCACTAGGCTCCAACAAGCTAAAGCTTCTCTTGGTCATCTTGCCTACATATTGTAAAGCAATCAAGAACAAATACCATAAGGTAATGAATAGGTACATGATGTACCGCATAAGTCAAAACATGTGTTACACTAATAAAACGAAATTTCTAACAAATTTCTATACTAAAAATAATAGAAATCAATTTCTAGTATTTAAATAAAATGCAAAAGACATAAATAAAAAGAACTAGAAAATTTTGAGGTTTAATTTCAAATTTTCACTAAGTGGAAGCCCTCATACTTTATTCCAAAAGTTCTAGAGCCTTTTATGCAAAATTTTTGTCAAGGACCTATTTTAAATAGACCAAGGACTTACACGTAATTTTTAAAAAACAAAGGGCTTTTCTGCAAAAGTACCAAGGCCAATCTGATCCCATCCTGACTAGGCCTTACTGGCCAAAATCCCGTGGCCCAAATTGGGCCTTTGCATGCCCATGTAACCGGCCCACAAGGGTTTCCCCTTAACCCTAGCATGGCCGACCCCTTGCCCGCATGCATGCTCAAAGCAACAGCGGGGTCAATGCCCGAGCGACGGTAACGTGTGGTGGTGATGGTGACCCAAGGTGATACAGTGACCACGATGTGGCTAGGTGACAGCGTCCCACGATGGCCCATGCGCCCATTCGGTCCCGAACCGATGTGGCAGCGCGCATATGGTACACCACCTCATCCTCCCCATGGACGACGGTGCCAGTGGCGGTGATCTCCACTCTATCCTTGCCAGGGATAGAGCTAGAGCCCCTAGCCTCGCTCGTACGCACACGCGGAGGCAATGCGGCGTGGAGGAGACCTCGGCTTGGCGTTGCGCGGAGGCGGTGGTACGGGCGTGGAGACCGTGACCTAAAGGCACCGAGTTCATCCGACACAAATGTGACAATGACGATGGAGCTTAGCGGCAACTGTGGCCACAACACAAAGGCAGAGATTTGGCCAGCGATGTGCGACATTGAGTCCACGCATGACACACCTCACCCAACGGCAAGGTCCTTAGCCCTAGTGCCCTAGTGTAGCCCAACGGCATGCACAAAAGTGAGCGACAACGAGCCCGATCCTTGTAGCAGATCTAACATGAAGGCAATGGTTCGTGGCGAAGGCACGTACGTGGAGGCGTACGACCGTTGTGTAGATGGTGGTTACCGGTGACACATGCGCGGAGGTGCACAGCCGGTCAGCCCATCGATAGTGATTGGCAAAGGTACGTGGAGGTGAATCTAAACCGATCTAGGGCATGGCCGTCTTCTTGCCTTGTGCAGGAGATGGAGGCTTCTTGTTGCGGTTCTTGTCGGTGTAGTCGTTCTTGCCCGAACCACCGTAGTCGTTCTTGCCTTTCTCCAGCTTGGGGCAGTGTGCCCGAATGTGGTTGGGGCCACCATACTCGAAGCAAATCACCGGTCCTCCTCTCTTTCTGTCCCTCCTCCCCTTGTAAGCATGGGAGAATCTTTGAGCAAGGAGGGTCAGTTGCTCATCCGCAAGTGCTCTAAGCGATCATCGTTATCTCACGAGAGAAGCGAAGAGAGAATCCGCAAAGAGAATCGAAGAAGAGGAACCGAAGCCAACGTGGGATCGGTGACCAAAGCCATCGATGTGACTTCGACCTACGAGAGACAACGTTAATCTCGTGAGTCTTGAGGCACGAGTCTGGCGCGTCAAGAAGTCAAGGTCGAGAGGTCGTCGTGTCCTTGATGGTGGTCACTTTCATCTCCCAAACACGCAGATCAAGTGCCGCGAGCATCTGACGAGCGTTGTTCGAGTCGGGGTATGTGAGACCGACCGCTCGGAGGTTGCTCAAGATCTTGTGGAAGCGCGCAAAGCACTCATCGAGGGACTCACCAGCAAGCATCTCGAATTTGTTGTATTCTCGCTGAGGCGGTCTGTCGAACCGTCTTGATCACGGGTGGTGCCCTCATGGTATGCGTCGAGGGTCACCCAGATATCGTAGGCGGACGACAGGTGAGAGATGCGATCGAACTCGCTTCTGCTCAAGCCCTGGATAATGATGTTTCTTGCATTCGCATTTGCCTCAACATCGGGCATGTTCGCCACGTTGATGTTCTCATCGGCAGGAACAACATATCGCACCTTCACCTTCCGCCAGATGGCGTACCCCTGAGCCTAGATGTATGTCTCCATTCGGCTCTTCCAGAAGGGGTAATCGATGCTATCGAAAATGGGCGGCTTGGTGGAGTACTTGTCCGTCGCCATGGCTCTTGAGACCGGTTAAGATCTATTGAAAAGAGCTAACCGGCTCTAATACCAATTGTTGGATCGGAATTGGCGACAGAGGGGGGTGAATGTCGACTATAAAATAATACCCCGAGTATCCACACGAAATTTCTTCTCCGATAGCTAGAGAGCTATGAAGCAAGAATTTTAGCGCTCATAAAAACCAACAAGAAATACAAGACTGGAGCGGAAGATCTTTCAAAATAAACCACTGACCCATAAGAAAAACAGAAAGGAACAAGAGAAGATCAAAGAGGCTTTCGGTTTGCACTTAAAAGCAAAGACTACAGGGAAAATAGATGGACATGCCATTCGGCCAAGAAAGAGACAGTCTCCTGCTGCTGCCGACCGGAGGAAATGCTATTTCGAACCACCTTAGAGCGAAAAAGTGATCACACGCTCAACCGAAAGAACACGCGAGAGGATAAAGCAAGCGGCAAGTACTACTCGATCTGTACACCTCTTTGTCGAACAAAAATAAAAAAGCTGCATGGCGAAGTCTTTAAAGAGAAGAAGTACTCAGCAGTCCTTCCAAGCAATAATTCATTTGGCTAATAAATGATTCATTCGGCCAACACAATGATCCATTTGGCTATGCAGCCGAACACATACTATATGTCAATAGTGTAGCCATTAAATGCAAAATGTGATTGCCATTGAAAGCAATCCAAGAGCAATAAAAACTGCAATACTCAAACTGAAGGAAACTAGAGATGCTTGCTAGCCGCAGGACATCAAACCAAACACATTAGTACTGCTTGCTGCTCTTCCAAGATAGATCAAAACGAAAAACAAAAAAAACTGCGCTAAAGAGGAAACAAGACAAGACAAAGAACTCAAGAACAAAGAGCTCAAACACAAGATATCATAAACACGATACGTAGACATACATGATTAAAATAGAGGAATGATTACATAGTTGTTCAGCTCATCTCTCTCAATCTCACACTAACAAGTCCCCATACATGCTTGAGAATCAAGAACTCATAGCACACATGCATAGGAGACACACCCACTCTCTCAACCACTAAAGCACAAAGAAAAAAGCCCTAAAACCCCTCCCCAAGTCATGCCAACAACCAGGAAACACACTCCTATTTATAGCATTCCTTGATGGGTTTATGTTGTAGCTACGGGCTAAACAGGAAAGAGGGGGACTAGTGAGGAGGAAGAGGAGAGCAAGCCTGTGGGAGTATTGGTGAGAATGAGAGGATGTCCTCTCCCTTTGCCCCTCATGGGGGTTTATATATATGAGTGGGGTAGAATGGAAAATCCCCATTCTACCCCTTAGTGCTTACAAGGGATGAGGGTACATTGGTATATTTACACTGTTATAATCTTCTACACTATTGGGCCTATTACATGTTGGATTAGTTGCACGCCCAGTCATGGGGTTGGGCCACCTACAACAATACTCCTCGGGCAAAGCCGAGGTCCCGATGAGCGGAGGCGTGATCAACCACCCGACCCCGTTCACGACGGCAAGCGCGAGGGTGCCGATGCAACTGGTAGATCGCAGACCCTTGAGGCAATGCCTATGAAGAAATCCGTGAAGCGCGGCGTCGCGAAGCGCCAAACCGTGCCGTCTGCCGGCGGCGCCTACGAGGCGGATGGCGTGGTCGAAGCGCCGACGACGTGCCGTCCGCCCGGCGATGCCTACGAGGCGGACGGCGAGTCGCGCCGAAGCGTGTCGTCCCGCCGGCGGCGCCTACGAGGCGGACGGCGGAGTCGAGTGCCGAAGACGCGTCCGCCCCGCCAGGCGATGCCTACGAGGCGGGCGCGAGTCAGCGCCAAGATGTGTCGTCAGCGCCGAAGACGTCTGTCTCGCCGGCGATGCCTACAGGCGGGACGGCGGAGTTGGAGCGCCAAGACGTGTCGTCGAGCACCGAAGACGTCGTCGCCCCGCCGCGGCGATGCCTACGAGGCGGGGGCGAGTCAGCGCTCAAGCGTGTCGTCGGCGCCAAGACGCGCCGACACCGCCGTTCCCCTACCCGAAAAGAGTGCGCGCGAAGAGCGGCGCGCGGCGTAGGCGAGGGCGCCACGCACGCGGAGGTAGAGGCGCGGCGCCGTTCCCTACCCGAAAGAGTGCCCGCGGCGGGCGCTGCGGCGTAGGCGGCGCTACGCACGCCGAGGTAGAGAGGCGGCGCGTTCCTCGCCTTCAAAAGAGTGCCCACGAGCGGGCTCTTGTGGCGCAGGCGAGGCACTACGCACGCGAGGTAGAGAGGCGGCGTCGTTCCCCTACCTTGAAAAGAGTGCCGCGAAGAGCGGGCGCTGCGGCGTGGCGAGGGCGCTACGCGCGGAGGTAGAGAGGCGACGGCGCCATTCCCTACCTTTAAAAATAGTGCCCGAAGAGCGGGCGCTGCGGCGAGGCCGAGGGCACTCACGCGCGGGCAGGCAGGCGAGGCGCGCCGCCCCTACCATCGAAAGAGTGCCCGCGAAGGCGGGCGCTGCGGCGTGGCGAGGCGCTACGCACGCGGAGGTAGAGAGGCGAAGGCACCGTTCCCCTACCTTCGAAAAGAGTGCCCGCGAAGAGCGGGCGCATGCGGCGTAGGCCGAGGGCCCTACGCACGCGGAGGTAGAGAGGCGACGGCGCCATTCCCCTACCTTATCATAGTACATACATTTGTTTAATCGTTGTGCTGGTTAGTACTTGTTGCAAATCTACTAGTTGAATATTCAGTGGCAAGTGTATACATATATTAAACTACAAATGATTTCAATATTTTTAAAGTGGATTGTTATTATTATTATCAATACCGACCTTACCTAGATGCTGTTGTTGCAAGGCAACTGTAGGTTTGACGGGAGATTGGATCATATACCCTCCCTTTAGTTGGAAAATTGAGGATTTACCCTCCACATCTCAATGACACGTGGGGTCATCATAAGTCACTGACACGTGGGCCAGGAGGGCAAATCCTCAATTTCCATCTAAATGGAGAGTATATGATCAATTTTTTCTTACTTGTATGACTAAATCTTATGGATAATAATATTTAATTAAATACAGCAATCATGCACATGATTAGCTCTTAATTAAGCTCATGATTAGCAACACTAATTAAATACGATTAACACGAATTAAGTCACTTAAATAAAATATGATTAATTTAGTGCTTTAACTAGCACTAATTAAATATGATTAGTGCTAATTAAAATGCTAATTAGGCGTGCACAGTAGCCACAAACTGCTACCATGCACAGAGGGCTCAACAGGCGGCCTAGTGAGCTACTATAGCTCAGCAAGGCGCCTGCCAAGCCCCTAGCTTGGTAGGTGATTGTCGAACTCGGTAGGTCCACAGAAGGGCTAAATTTACAAAAATAGGCGTTTAGGGGGGTAAATTTGAAAAAAGTGGCTACAATAATATTTATGTGAATAGTTCTACAATTTGGTCACATGGCCTCTCACTAAACAAACATGTTTTTTAATATTTAAAAAGATGTGCTAGAAAGAGTCTTAAATACATTCTGTTAAGATTAGAACTACTACTTGTATTTAGATTAGGATTCCTACTCCAAATTAAAGAATAGTTAGGAGAGACTATATAAACTATGGTGACCATCGAGTAACACCAAGCTAACAAGGAACAACCAAGTAATCAAATCTACTCATCCAAAGCAGAGGACGCACAAGAGGATTAAAGACTGGAATATTCTTTAACACTAGATTTTTGTATAAGGCAAGGATCAAAGGGTTCTAAAAGATTCAAAAAAGTTGTGAGTGAGTGATAATCACTGTACTCTTTTGAGTTTGTGTTTAAGGAATTTATGGTTGTTTCACCAAATCTTTTCTCTCATATCGTGGTTGCTTCAACGTTATTATTTTGGTTCTCTCTACAAGATTCATCTTCTTCGTTCTTGATACCGTACACATTCATGTCATATCTCATAAACTCATATCCGATCCAAAGGCTACTACGTATAAGAAGGGGTGTCAGTCTGTTAGAGTATAACAAGTGGTATCAGAACTAAGGCTGGACTAATCTAATTTGTGAGAATATCGGTAAAATGTCAGGTGACACAAAACCAAGAGCGATATTTACCTGATATTTACTTGCTGAGAGCCAAGCTTGATTGTGAAGCCATTTGAAATGGCTTCGGCTTTCAGCTTTTGGCAAGTTGAATTGAATGCTTAGCTTTTGAATGTGGCTTTTGCAATATCTTGAATATAATTTTGAAATTTCTGATTTATTTTCTCATGGAAAATGTTGTATTGTAGCCTATGTAGATCTATTTTTGTCATTTTTGTTTTTTCTTTTTTTTCTAATATAGACTAATTACTAATGTAATAATAAAATTGATTTGTTATGTAATCATGTGATGTGACGATTGTCATTAAGATTTATTAATGTAATTATCGACGTCAAATAAGCTATTATTTGCCATAGGGGCCATTCAAATATTTGCCCAATTAGCTCCAACGGAATCAAACAACTCCCACTTTCAGCCACTTCTACTTTCAACCACTACTATTCTAAAGCTAAAAGCTCCAACCATTTTCTTTTGACCAGCAGTTCATATTCTACTTTCAATCACCAATATTCTAAATCTAGAAATTGCACCCATTTCAAACGTCTTGATAAGGATATATTCTAACTAGCAGTTCATATTGACTTTTGCTTATAGTTTTTGGATTTGACTGATAAATAGTAATAGCTTGTAAAGAGAGACTCAGATGTGTTTTGGCTGATATAAATAAAGTCATTATAGTATAGACTACAAGGACTAGTAGTTCTTATCTTGAAAATGTTCTATTTAAAGTTAGGTATTATAAAAATTATTTATTATAAAAAATAATTTTTAGAAGTTAACGCGAATATAGATGTAATAAAATGCGGTGAATCTCATCTGGGGTAGGGCCTTTTACCAGTCTGACATGTTCCAGCGTGTGGGGGGTCCTATTCTTGTGACTTCAATTTTATGCCCACCACAGCCCGGCTTTAATAAGTGATGGCCCACTTCCATCATCCCCTGACGCACAAAGACGTGATGCAATCCATCTCTGCCTGTCCGTATCACCGTATGTCTCCAGCTATCAGTACTTAAAGCGAGTTAGTATGACAATACTCCATCCGTGACAAATATAAGTTGTTTAAAGATATGTACCATCAAATTATGTGTATTCTTTTTTGAAAAGTACTTTTTTATAATAGTATAATTTTATTAGATTTTATAAATATATTATAATAAAAATTAACGGCCAAAATAATGTTTTGGGACCATATTAATGCATAAAATAACATATATTTATGACCAAAGAAAGTATGTGATTAAGGCTATGTTCTAAAGTGCTATGCCTTTTAACTGAAATGACAATATAGCGGCTGTTAACTATTTTTAAGGTATTTAATTAAAAAAGTAAAGAAAAATAAGAAAAATGAAAAACACCATTATATCTCGGTGGATATGCAAAGAAAAAGGAAAAAAAGGAAAAATACGTTAAAAAGCTAACATATTTCAAACGGTTTTTAATTTCTAAAAATCAGAAGTCAAAAGCCATAACTATTTAAAATGGGGCTTAAGTATACAATGTTCCTAGAAAGTACTAAGTATACAATGTTTCTAGAAAGTACTGGAATTCGATTTCTCCATTTAGCGATACATGTACGTATGCTAACCGATTACGACTGCATTTAGATCTTGGAAGCAGATTTTTTTTAGAGAATTTTGTGTGATTTTGTTTGCAAATCATATCATCCAAAACATGTCCCAAAACATTGTGACATGTTTGGTTCGTTGCCTAACCTGACACAATCCAGTTAACGAAGTTTGACTTTCTTATGTTGGTGTTTAGTTTGATGCCACGCTTTTAGCATACCAAACAAAATCTTAGCATGGTGTCCCACTTATCATTACTATTATAAAAGGACGAGTTGATAATCGTAAGTCTATTCTCCTTCAACCGCTCTATTTCTTCAACTTCTCATTATTCTCCATTTTCCAATCGATCAGAGCAACCTCCTTCTATAGTATGATTCTCTATACATCTAATGAATTCCGTTGCAACGCACGGGCTCGTAACTAGTCATAGGTACAATCCCTTGCCATATTATTTGTTTTCTCCTCTTTTTTTAGGGTACAAGATATATGAGCATACTTAACACACATCATACTCACACTACCCACGAATATTAACAAGGTTGTTATAATTGTGACCCTAAATCAGATTAGAAGCACTCTAGTGAATCGCATTTCGAATTGTATTGTCATAATTGTGACCTAAATTAGATCAGAGGCACTCTGAATGGATCGCAATTTGAATTGTAGATTTGATGATCCTACCTAATTCTGCGAAAAACACATTTTTTTAATTTATTGTTTATTCCATGAGTGCTTATTTGGTCACCTGGCACCTAAATTGATTACTAAATATTTATCTTATCCACGACTAGAATCGCAGTTTTGATTATGTGTCCATAGTGATTTTATCGACCCTGGCATTAGCTAACCATTTTATACTAAAAAAAGTAAAAAAAATCATATTAACTTTTATTATTCTAAACCACCAAAACTTAACGTCTAAACTATTAACTACTTAATACTTACCATATAACTTAATGCAAGGATATGACACAACCAAATACCTAAGCTTTTATAATCTAAGATGATGTGTGAATCTACACGATTTACGACTAGGAGCGTGATCCTATCACCTATGACTTAAGATGTGATTTGAGTTGTATTGATGTTCATGCGATCGTAGAATTGTATGATACTATGATTTAGAATCGTGATTTCGCAGACTTCTAGATAAACATTTTCAATAATATACATAAGTACGTCCAAAATAATTATTCTTCAAACTTGCTTATTATAAATAAAACAATCATCGCTCGTTGCAGTAAAAATATCTTGTCAGATAAATCCCTAAGGCCATATCAAAGATCCTAACCAACGGATGCGAGCACAAGAGATCATGATTCATGGGACAAATCTCAATAAACCTATAAATTAAGGGAGTGTCTATACAATACTTGAGTGTGTTTATCATCAAAATCAATCAAATTTCTAGCTCTTGAATCACAATCCCCACTCAAATATCTCCACTCTGTCATATATATTCACCCTTTCCTCCAACCCAACCCTAAATCCACTCCTCCTACCTATCCCCAGCCGCTGCCACCTTTTTGCGTCGATGAGGCCTATCGGCTTCCCCCTCCACCGCCCTCCCACGCCTCTTCTTCCCCGACGACTACCGCCCGTGCTCCCCTACCACCACCCCGACCGGCTCTAGCGGCGCCATTGTCACCAGAGCCGCTGCCGCCTTCTAACTACTCGTGGATCTCGTCACTCCTATTCATGGCCACTGCTCGCTGCCCTCCTCCATCTTGTGGTTGAGGCGATGCCGCCGCTATTTCACTGCCCCACTTCTAGGCCTCTGCCGTCCCCTCCTCTCTCTAAGCTTAGGGCTCTGGTGAACCTAAGCCCTAATCCGGCTATAGCATAGGAGAGAAGGGGGACGAGATCGCTGGATCACGAGTCTCGAAGGTGATCTAAAGGTTAGTGATGAGTAGAGAATCTGATAAAATTAAATTACTTGCAAAATGTAGTTCATACAATTGAGATCTTGACTAAATGGGCATGTTCTTTGCGGCTTTAAAAGTGACTTTTGCTATAGTAACTAGCTTCCAAACGTAGTGTATTTTTAAGATGGGGTCTATAAGTTGATTGTAGTACACATTGTAATGACTTCATTTATGTCAGCCAAAACCGCATGCTAGTTTCTATTACTCCATATTTTCTCTTACGAATAGCTCAAAAGACATAAGCCGCAATAAAAAATCATAAGCCGCAGCCGCAAAGAACATGCTCGATATTAGTATTGCACAAACGGATCATAGGCATAACATACACACAACCTCGCACAAACATAATTAATTCGTAAGAAAACACTTATTTTGTAGCTCTTCATACCAACTGAATACATATCTGTAGAATCGAAGATGACAACAAAGGTGTGAATGGTGCCTTAAATTTTTTCAAGTATTTCCTAATCTTACTCTAATAGTTATGAGAAATTATGATGATCAAGAGTAAAGAATAAATCAAAGAGACTCATTTGATAGAGAAAAACCAGTGTGGTCGAAAAGACCAGAGTGGTCAAAGACCGATAAGTGATCAGAAACCAATGTAATCGAACTTAGACCAGAGTGGTCAAAGATCAATATGTGGTCGATAACCAATGAGTGGTCAAAAACTAATGTGACCAAAAACCAAAGTGGTCAAACAAGACAATGTGGTCAAAATAAGACCTATGCGATCGAACTAGACAATGTGGTCGAAATAAGACCTGTACAGTCAAACCAAACAATGTGGTCAAAATAAGTCCAGTGAAATCAGGGGATGAATAGAAACTTCAGCACTATTTCACGAATGAAAAATACATGTAACTTTTGATTTTTAGATCCAATTACATCAAAATTTGCAGAAATCTTCTTTAGAATATCACGAACCTATTTCAACAAACGATTGTGGAAAACATTACCAAAGCTGAGACCTTTTTTTAGTTTTAAGACAGATCGCTGAGACCTTTTTTTAGTTTTAAGACAGTTCGCACCAAAACCAATCAAAAATCTAAATTGGTGAATACGATTTGCTCGTGGGTGGATGATGTCCAAGATACCTCTAGATGTATTCCCACATGTCACAGCAAGTTAGAACACCAACAAAATCAAACAAAAAACCCTTAGCTCAAGAAATCATCTGAAAGATGAAAAAGCACAAAAATAGAGTTTCTTGATCAACTTGTTATCAAAATGGCTAGATTGGTGAAGATAGATTTTCTGAGATTATCTCCATCTCTTATACGTCCTTGGCACTGCAAGATCAAGAAGAGGGACGAGAGAAGAGGAAAAATCAAACAAATCAAGAGAAAATCAATCAAGACAAGAAATAGCTATGGAGATTATCAAAAAAATGATTCGCTATTGTTGCTTGAGGAGAAAAGTTTTATGGCAACTCCACCTTAGAGAACAAATAGCATATAAGGCACTCCACTTTCAAACCCTAACCCTAGACATTAAGGAACAAGAGAGATGAGTTGGATGGTTAACCACATGTCTCCATCCCAACCCCATAAATAGGTGGGCAATCAGTCACACCTAGCTCTTAGTGGATCCAATCCACTATCATAATAGGAGAACTCGTTAGTCCTACATATGGGTTTTACTCACACATATTCACTTATGCACGCTTTTCAAAGCGTATAAATTCATATCCACTAAATCCTTAGTCTTGATCTGTTTTGATCAAACCAACTCTACCTTGACCTAAACCGCTCTCCAACGCACCGCCTACACGGCAGGGTTTAAGGCAGATTCCGGTATTTTGGCCAAAATACTAAAATACCACCATACTTGCCACATGTAGGTGTAACATTAGTTTGCCAAGTCTCTTCCGTTCTGGTTCCATCGAACCATGTTTCACTTACCCTTCCAAACCACATGGTGTCATCTCACCGTTCGAACTCGCCTTTAACATTTTCCCTTTTTTGTGCCATACTTGAGCTCACTGTTTTACATGTCATTCTTGATCATTCTGGGCATCGGATCTTCCCTAAGCGTAGTTTCGATCCTCGCTGTCAACCATGGTGACTCCAAATGACTTTGCACATTCAAAAACAAAGAAATCGTTTTCAGGCACAAACTCTTTACAACTTGACCCACGTTAGCCAAAGTATGCATCATGCAATCTTAATACAGTGACCCAAAACACCCCAACTCAATCCATGACTCAATTTCCATACTTCGTAAAAATCAACCTCAAACCACCGAGAGAAATCGGTCTGACCGCCATGCACAGGTAGGTCAAACTGCTAACCGGTCTGACAAGAATACTCGAGGTACTCGAAGGATACAAGAATTAAATTACTCGAATCCTACGGCTGTCGATCACTGACCAAACAGTCTAAACAAAATGCAGTTTTACAAATTCGAATAACTACTTCAGAAACATTACACTAGTTTATCACAACATTAAATAAAACCTTCCCATATATTTCCTCAATCTCGTAAGTCATAACACATTTCGTACACATCACTAAACTACGCTCAATCACGCCAAGGCTTGTGAAGAGGCCGACATCGCGCTGTGACCTTCTCGAAGCCCCCGCATCCCTCTCCATCTCATCCGGGCCCGCACCAGAAACCCACGCCCTTCCCGCGCCATCAGACGGCCCCAGACCCCGCGTGGCGGGAAGGCCGCGGCGTGGGGGCGTCGGCGTGCAGGTATTCCCGGGCCGGGTGGGCCGAAGCGCGGGAGGGAGGGCGCACTGCTCGCACTCGCTCATGCCTCTATGACGGGTGGGTCGGCAGAGGTGGGACAGGAGTGTCAGTAGGTCCGGAGCAGCGCGGAGCGGCGTGCGGGTGGGAGTCGGGGGCCGGATAAGACGGGGCCCTGTCTGCATTGACGCGCGTGACGTCACGCTGACCCGCGCGGGGCGCCCCGTCCCGTGAGGCCCGCACGGGGTCACGGCGTTAGGATGCGGCGCGCGGAGGAGTTTACGCCTGTGCCCCTGGCGATGTGGGACCCACCCGCAGAGGGCGGGAGCTTTTATTTTGGTGGCGCGGGTGGTCAGGTGCTGCACGCAAGGTTTTAGTATGCTTTTAAGGTTAAGGGCATCTCCAATGGTTCTAGTTATGGGCAGTCTCAATGGGTGATTTCTATGGTATTAAATAAGGTGTCAAGTAGGTAAAATGCTGATGTGTCATTGGAGTTAAGGAGAAGAGATAAGAAAATGGTTTCTTATACAAGAAACCATGTCTACACGGTAACCAAGATAGAAAGAGGTGTGATAGGTAGATGATAGGAGAGAGAAGATAGATGATTGGATGAAAATTTTATTTGTAAAAACTATCCATTGGGAGTATAGCTTCCTTGGATAGTGTCTACATTAATTGATAAGTATAGAAACTACCTCATAGTTTCTGCATTGGGAGTGCCCTAACAACTAAGAGCAAGTCCAATAAGGTCAGTCTCAGTGGGGGTTTCATGGAGTTTTATGGACATTAAATACGCTGACCTGGCACTGTATTGATGAAGAGAGAGATGATAAAAGTTTCATGGGAGTAGATAGAGTTTCATGGGGATGAAACTCTTCTGCACTGTTTCCAAAATATGGGTGTGTTGGAAACTGGGTCATGAAACCTCCACTGAGACTGGCCTAATAGAGTCAAGTGTTTGGCTTAACTTATAAGGGCATGTACAATGGTATGAGCTAGTTACTAGCTCTAAGATAACTTCTCCAATGATATTAACTTTTAGCACATAGCTCATAACATGAATAGTCCCACATGACATCCTCATATAATCTTGGAATGTGTGTATGAGACTAGCTCTTGATCAAGAGCTAGCTTTTCTCTCTCTTCTATTAAAATATGAAATAATATGTTTAGAGCTAGCTCATAAGTCACCATTGGACATGCCCTAAGAGCCAAGTTATACAATAATTTATCTTCTATTTGTCTACAAAAGGTTTTTTGTTATTATGTGGTACCATGTCTCACATTCTCTTTCCTATTCCTCCTCACATACATTTATTATCTTGGGCCACCACTGCATAGGCTCCCGTGCCCAGCTTGTTGCTTGCATAAGAGCAAGTTTAATAAAGTGTGTGCTAGTTATAAGGAATCCATGTCGGCATAGTCCTATGTGGAGGAGAGAAAAGAGAGAGAGAGCAAGCCAAGGCTCCCATGCAAGAGTCAGCTATAGCACAAGAAAAGAGGCGTTATCTATGCATGTACCAATAGAACTAACTGCTATACCCATGCATGTATTAAATGACCAATACCCATGTATGTATTAAATGATTGAGAGCTCTTGTAGAGACAACTTATAGCCAGCTTATTGTATGAGTTGGCTGCATCTTACCTTTTGATGACATGGAAATGTATTGGAGGTAGCAGCTATCTATACTATTAAACTTGCTCTAAGAGCCAAGCTCTCATCTCTTCTCTCTTCCACATTAGCAAAAATACTGACTAGCTTGGCTATAAGATCATTATTGTACTTGCTCTAACTATAAGACTTCCACATCATTTATATAAGTACACACTAAAGCTAGCATTATAAAGAACTATCTATAAGGATAGCTATTTGATGCTTACATGCACACACAGAATTTATAGATTTGCCTCGTTTGGCGTTATAGACTATTGCTTAAGAGCAAGTATAATAAGAGGTCATTAGTAGGGTGTATCTTTGAGGTGGAGGAGAGAGGAGGAGAGAGAGAGAGAGGTGGGGTGTAAGTTTGACCAGTGAAGCACAAGAACCAAGAAACTTTGTGAGAGAAAGGGTGGGTCATACAGTCTTCAACTGGTCAGAAACTACTATATGAATGGGTGATAAGTGGGATGTAAGTGTCCATGATCGGTGAAGGTGTATTATTAGCCTTGCTCTAAGGAAGAGCTGGCTCGGTTTTTTTCATATTCTCTTTCCTCCACATAGGATATATGCTGATGTGTACATGCATATAGCTAGCTGACTCAGACCATTAGAGATGCCCTAATGCCACTCGCTTTTGTTTTATGCTCGTCGCTTTAGGCTCCGCTCATTTCAGTTTTGACTTTGATTTTAAGTTTATTTTTTACTATTTATAAATTTTGTCTTTTCTGAACCTTTGACTTTTTTGAGTTTTTTGCTGGTTTTTTTTTTCGTATTCGTTCGTGTTGTCTGTAATAAACTAACATATTTTTATTTTTAATTTTTTTAAATTTAATTACGCTAAATAATTCACCTTCAACTACAGTAAAAGTTCAACCGCTACAGTATAATTTCAACCGCTACAGTATAATTTCAACCATAAGCCACAGTTTTTCAGCCCAACCGAACGGAGCTTTAGAATTGGGCTTGTCTTAATAATAATAGATCGACAATTGTCGTACGAACCTCAACCATAATTTGAAAGTGTAGATATTTGAAGTTTTTTAGGTGATAAGTCCATTTTACCCTGTTAACTCTTCTTTCTCGAGTCTAAAAATCTATCCTTTAACTCAAAAAAAGAATATCGTCTACTATACCCCCCTCAACACAATCCACCCGGTTTTCATATAACATGACGGTCGTTTTGGTTGATGTACCATCCAATACAATAGCTAAGTTGACGTGGCTGGTTGAGTTTGACGAGGCCCACATGTCAGCCGGCAAGTTCATCTTCTTTCCCTACCTCTTTTTCCTCACAATCATTCTCACAAGACAGAGCTGCCACGGCTCGGCTGCTGCTGCCCATGCTTCTCACCACACTCGTGGCTGCTGCCCCTCTC
This sequence comes from Dendrocalamus sinicus, assembly GCA_036346575.1. Taxonomy (NCBI): domain Eukaryota; kingdom Viridiplantae; phylum Streptophyta; class Magnoliopsida; order Poales; family Poaceae; genus Dendrocalamus; species Dendrocalamus sinicus. The sequence continues at coordinate 13,512,138 of CM070669.1, read as the reverse complement.
ATCTCTTTCTTATTGGCAAACAAGCACAACATCATTAGGAACATGAGGCCCAATTTTCCTAGACAACAAGCACATCGTTACCACGAACATCGACAACCACCAACTTCTGGAATCTAATCTAACTCCTTGGCTTCCTTCCTCCATAGCGTAGCCACGAGTGATGCTTGCTTCCCCATTTTGATCCTGTGGCTATCAGCGGCGATTACGCGACAAACCAAGATAGGAGGTTGACAGCCACCATGGGAGCCAACTTTCTTGTAATACGTCCAAAGTGATTCGCAAAGACTCGTGCGTAATTAGGAGAAAAAAATTACGGGAAAATGGGGTGTTGTGGAATTTTAGCAAAAGTCTGTTTCCGAGAACGAGTAGTACCAAAGAGTAGTTACGGATCGAATCCATCTCTTGCTGTGTTAAAAAGATGGTAAGGGGGAGAGAGGCACCCAATGCCGTAGCCACTTTCGTCTTCCCCAGCCGCTTCGTTTCTCCGAACGCCGTCAGCCACCTGCCCCGCGCCAGGCGTTCGCCCGCGATTTGCCAACGCCTGCAGCGCGAGGACGCCCAAGAGCCAGCGCGTCCTCCAGCGGCCACGCGCCCGTTCGGGTGAGGAGCCACCTTCCGACTGTTGATGGCATGGTTGCATGCGTGCGTGCGTGAACAGGGACGACTAGAGTCTAGAAGGGAGAATCCAAACTTCTTGGTTTGTATCGATTCAATAAGACTTGAACAGTAAGCTTTTGGGCGATAGTAAATTGGTAATGATTTGATTTGTCGCTTGATTATTATCATTATCATTACTATTATAAAAGAATAAGTTAGTGGTTGTACGTCATTTCTTCTCTAATCATTTCATTTCTTTAGTTTCTTATCACTCTTTACTTTCTAATTAATCAGAACAATTCTCATTTATAGCATGATTCTCTATACATCAAATAAATCTTGTTGCAATGCACGAGTAAATGACTAGTTTTTAATTGGATTTTAGTTTCAAGATTAGAGAGGGAGATGGCTTTTGCTCAACAGGGGAAAATCAGGGAGTAGATCTGTTTGATTTGTTGTACTGTTGTACTATTTTTATGGGTATTCTATGGTCTCATAATTTGAAATTTCACCTACTAGAGAGTTGTAGAGAACTTCGATAGCTTTCTGTACAATTTTTATTCATGGCAATCGGATGAGTAGATTGTGAGTTATGAATTTTACACTTCTGCTGTCCAGTAGAATTTGTTGTGTTTTAAGAGTCTGTAGTAATTAGTAGATTAAAAATAGGAAAATATCTAATCTGCAAATTTGGTCAACATGCACATTGTAGGTAATTTCCTAGGGTTTCCAGAAAGTCTAAGAATACATTTTTTTAGATAAGTAGATTAGAATATATAAATTTTGGGAGGCTACTGTCCAATACCGGGTTGCTACTGGGCGTAGTCATAGGAAAATAACAATTTAACTAACTTAATGCCATAATTAAATTTTATGAATAACTAGAAATTGATAGGGAATTTCCTTTAGATTTTAAAAATGTCAAAGTTTGTTATATTTGCACATGTAGATTAGAAGATATTAAATTAATAAGTCTGCTGTCCAGAATATGATAGATATGTCTTCTGAGTTAAAAACAGGGATTTAGATTATTTAATCTGAAAATTTGGCCAAGTAAGGAACATAGAATATTTTATATTGTTTCCAGAACTGGTATGTTTTACTATTTACGACGTGGGAATTGAGAGTTATGATATTTTGAATACGAGGGTAGCAAGGGGACTGTTTGGTAAAGGAGGAAAATGGTGATTTTGGGAAGCGTGTGGGAGCGTTGTCGATTAACTGAGGTCTTATGTTGCTATGACTGGTTTTGAGAGTGAATATTTTCTGTAGGAGTAGATTCGAGTGTGTTGTCACCTTTAAATCTTTTCGGTCATCGCAATTAAGAAAAATGCAAGTGCATGGTAGAATAGTATTAAAGTATTTGAGCTTGTTATTGTTTATACAATATTTGAGCTTGTTATTTGTTTATACAATTACTTGCCATGGTAATTCGTATGATGATACTTGTTCTTAAATTTCTCATATGTTTATGGTTACATTGATGACTAAGGCAATTGATTAATGTTATTGATTAACTATTGAAAAGAGATAATCATTATATTGCATGTGAGCATTAAAGTTGCAAAGATCTACTTAGTAGGCACTCCACAAGAGTAGAGATAAAACCTTGTATGAAAAAGGACAGGGTGAGAGTCCAAGTCGTGACCCTGTATGAAAAAGGATAACGTGACCCTGTATGAAAAAGGACATTGCAAGGATGTACCACCGATGGGTGAACACTCAGCTATACCAGTATATGCAGCAGAAGAAGATAATTGAGTCTTGTGTATGTCATTCATGAAAAGAGGCATATGTATGAAACTTATTGATAAGGAGTATGTCATAATGAGACAATAGTGAATTAAGATGATATGTTAAAATGATGTTTACCTTGTTTATTATTCTGTTTTGTACTTACTGAGTCATAGATTCACCCTTGCTTTATTTGTTATTTTTTCTGATCGTTGAAGATGACATGCGTGGGAGGAAGTAGCACATAGATATTTGCACTTCATAGCTTTTCACTTCACCTAGCAATATTTTATTTTTGGTCATGAACAATTTAGAATCATTCCTTGTAATAATTGGTTAAATTTAGTGGTTTTTCCTTTGTTCCTTTTAGTCTGTAATATTGCTAGATGTTGCATTACTTAGCTTAGACTTATTTATAATATTCTTGATAATTAGTTCATTTGTTCTAAGTTCAATTTAAGATCTATCTTGTTGCTGAAATTTTATGTTTAAATTCTTGTGGGATGTTGACCTTGTTATCTAGATGTCTTTAATACTTATTTATTGGTTTAAATTGGTAGCGGTAGTGGTTGTAGGTGATATCTTGGGCTTTTGTTAAGCCGGGTGTTACAGCTGATATCAGAGTGGGCATTAGATCTATGGTAAATAACTTAATAACTTACTTGTTTAATCACCTAAAATTTGGCATTTGTTTGGTAAAGTAATGAAGCTAATAATCCTAGTAATAAAATAATTTAGGAAAACTTAATGCTGAAATTTGATTTAGGATAACTAAATTAAAACTAAAACTTGATACACTAGTGCACAATAGGATGGAATTGGGTCATTCATTGCATATGCGCTTTCGTTAGTTTGTTTAATTGTTAGTAAAAGTTGAGATAATGATTAATTGAGTATGGTATGGTTGATATTGATGTTTTTGAGCTGATCGAGTTGTTACATGTTCTTTCTGGTGATCAGTTATGGTGAGAGGAAGAGGCCGTGGACGTGGTGGAGACCGTAGTTGTGGTCGTGGGCGTGGTCCGATGGCACCACCACCCCCGATTGAGGAGGTTGTTGAAGAGGCGAGTGAGGAGGTTGCTTCGGCTGCTTAGCCAATCGTTGGTGTTCAGGTATCTCACTAACACCTAGGATGTCACCTCGCTCTGTCTCGCCTAGGAGCCACTGTCGTTGGAGCTCAAGTCAAGACACCATAGGAGCTCGAACCCTCCAAAGAACCCATCATGCCGCCGATGGATCCCTAGACCTAATGCTGCTCACCGTTGCTCCTTGTCGTGATCGATGCCGATGCTCATGGCTCCGGCCACATCAAGCACAAAATGTAGTTGCTCCTTAACTCTCTGGTCCTCACCTAGAGGTGGAGGTAAGTGCGACGGTAGTGGATATGAACACTAGCAGATTAGGAGAGAGAGAAAGAGATGCTTGAGGAGAGAAAGAGGAGTTAAGTTATTTTCTTCCATTACATATCTCGATCAATACCTATCCACTTGGATGCCATTTCGGTATAGTCATTCCATGTAGACACCACATAAGTCAAAACTATGGTGGTTTAGGTTGAGGAGGTGTTTTGGACCGGTTTTGAAGTTGATGGTTGATTTTCAAACTCAGACAAAAGTTGAAGAAGGTAAAATAGACTTATTCCCTTTCTAGGGTATCCAAGTGTTACCAGCTGAGCTTCAATAAGATCGAAATGTAGATGTAGAGGGAGTTTCTACTCAGAGGTATCTTAACCACTCTCAATCAATAAAGCAATATTTTTTTATGAGGGTTGCTTGTTTTTAGGATTAAATGATAGGTTGTTGTAATTCAAACTAATAGAAGCCATGATGTTGAATTCACATCCTTTGCCATCCTTCAATTTTTCTTTCTAAAGTTTTGAGGCACTAGGACCCCAGCTATCTGATTTCATAAACTAAAGTGAAGAATATGTAACACTCTGCCTCAAAATCTGCTCAAAGCCCAGCCCACCATAGGGCAGGCCCACATATGCATAACACCCTACTTCCAGTTTTGTCCACGTTTCTTGTAAAAGGGTTAACCCAAGGTACTACGTTTGGACCCAACAAGCATTATATGCTACTATAACTTACTTTAGGCAAGGAATGTGGGACTAATCCCATCACAACTCCATAGGCCACCATACTAACGACCTAGGTATAAGGTCAAAGAGCCCAACTAGCAGGGTGTAAATAGGCGATTTTAAAATCACATTGGCCAAAACAGAGTTTTATATGTGAAAGCGTAAATCAAATCAATTTTGCACAATTAAGGCCTAAAATCACTTTGGCCAAAACGGAGCTCTCAGTTGCGATAGACCGTAGATCCAGAGGCAGGAACCATAACAAAAATTGCTTTGGGCGTGGGGGACAATTTTTTGGATATAGAGAATTTGGATCTGAATCCAAAGATGGGAAGGGATAAAGGAGGTTAGGGGAAATCCTAGCTGAGCTATAGGGGTGACAACAATATATGACGGTGTAATCACAACTAGCAAGGCACCATAAGGGTAACCTATAGGGGAGGTTAATATAGATATATACCTACTACAAGGGAAGCTAACCTAGATATATCCTAGTAGATGTGTACAGAGGATGGATCACTCGCCCTTCTTGTCACCAACGGTGAGCCCGAGAGGAGCGAGGAAGGGGCAAAAGGTTGGCATTAGAAGAAAGTTGAAAAGAGAGGGGGATGGACGGAACTCCCAAAGTAGGGGAGTCGCAATAACGATTAGCTTGAAAGTTCTTGCCATCCTAGGGTGGGCCGGGCTGGGCTTTAGATTAGCCCTAGAAAAGCTCGGTCCTGAACGGGTAGGGTTGAGCCCATCTGAGCCCAACATAGGCTAACTCGAAGCCTAGCCCAAAGCCCAAAAGGTCAAAATTTTCCTTTTCTAGATAAAAACCGTTAGTTAATTATTTTTCAGTAATTAAATAGTATTATTTAATTCATTTCTGGGATAAAATATTATTATTTACTGTTGCCTTTGGGCATTTTTGAGCTTCAGGCCAAACCCTTGGATTTTACAATCTAGTTGAAATAACATTTTGACCTAGTTTTACATGATAGTATTGCACACGTTGCGCGATGAGTGAATGCGAAACAGAGGGAAAACTACAGGGGCGATGACCATGGAAGCACGGTTGAGAGTTTAGTGAGGAAGAATCCCTTGTGGCCGCACAACACTGATCTAACTTGACTAACTTATCATTCTGCTAGTTAGAGACTCGTGCGTTGCAACAGAGTCATAAAAATAATGAGACGGACTTTACTGTCTAGCTAACTTCACACATCAAACATTGGAGAGCAAGCGTCAGAGAAATAAAGGTGACAAGAATGCACGAGGAGATAGAAAAAGTAGAGGGGGTGGGCGGTTGTATCCTAAGAGAGAAGGAGAGAGACGAATGGTCTAGATCAAATCGGATGGCTGAGAAAATAGGAAGGAGAATAAATCAACCACCAACTCATATTTTTATAATAGTAAAAATAAAGATATGACAAAACTACCTACTTATCGCATAACACGGACAATAAACCTGATTCATGGTGAATCGCACCGAAAAACCAAAAACATTATTTCCCGGTCCGCGATCCCGGCCCACCCCCTCCCATGCCCGGTTCCAAAATTCAAAACCATTCGAACCCACGGGCCAAATAAAAATACACCACCCCGTACCCACGCGAGGGCAATCCCGTCATTTCGCGCCTCTCCCCGTCGCTCGACGACGGCAGCCTTAGGCCACGCGTCACGGCCCCATTGGCCCGCGCCTGCGCCCCGGGATTCATAGCAGGCGGAGGGTACTACCAGTACCAGCGCAAAGGGAAGCGAAAGCAACACACACACACACCCACACTCTGCTCCACGCCCACCAGCACAGAGAGAGACCGAGCGCTCCCAATTCCGCGAGGGAGCCCACGGGTTTTTCCCTCCAATCCGCGCGGATTCGGGCTCCGCATTGCGCGATCTCCGAATTCCGGTGACGTTCTTGCCCGGATTGGGTTGGTTTTCGTGGGTGGTTTTTTTTCTACCTGCATTTCTCTGATCGGGAGTTGGTGTTCTTCGTTTTGGTGCAGGGGGGCGGTGTGCTTGCCCAATTCGTGGGAATTGTGGATCTTTTGGTTGATCTCGCTGCTGGAGCAGGAGGGTTTTCCGGATTTGTGCGGTTTTCGTGTGGTTTTGGGGGGCCTCCCCTGATCAAGATTCGGTTTGTTTTGGTGCGATGATGACCAAATTCCGGGCCAATTCGAGCGAATCTTGCGTCTCCAATGCTTGATCTCCAGTCCCCGGGAAGTGCATTCCCCTGATTGGTGCGATCCCGGTGCGAATTTTGGGAATTTCTTGGATCAAGAATTGGCCACCCCGGCCCTGCGAGAACAGGGGAATTGGTGGTCAATTGGGTGGGAATTGGTAAGGATTTGGAGGAGGAAGGTTTGATCCGGCGGTGCGATGATTGCGGCGGTTGGCCGGGGCCGGAGGGCTGGGGCGAGGAGGAGATGTCGGTGCTGCCGCGGCACACCAAGGTGGTGGTCACCGGCAACAACCGCACCAAGTCGGTGCTCGTGGGCTTGCATGGAGTCGTCAAGAAGGCCGTTGGCCTTGGAGGCTGGCATTGGCTGGTAATTCGCTGTTCCGATTCACAATTGCTGCCTTTTGTTTTCCTAGATCTTGTTTCCGTGCAACGCGAATTGCTTTTCGATTGGCCACTTTTGGGTTTTGGAGTGCGAATTGAGTTGCTCTAATGCCTCTGCTTAGGTTCAGCTTTTGGGGGTTTAGCTCAATTCAGCTTGGCGAGCTAATCTGGATTAATTTCTTGCAATTTGGACTGATCTTTCTTTGGTCTCATTATTTTAGGTTCAAATTCCTGCTAAACTGATGTTTAGGTTTGACAATTTGTTGATTGAGCAATGTGCTAGGTCTGATTGATTTGTTCTGGATCTTGTTCTCCATTTAGGGTTCCAATTAAAAATTCTTCCTAAGATTGACTAATCTTGAGTTTTCATTCAATTGGCTTACCTGATTGATTTGCTCTGGATCTTGTTCTCCATTTAGGTTCCAATTAAAAATTCTTCCTAAGATTGACTAATCTTTTGAGTTTTTATTCAATTGAATCATTATCTAGCTATTGCCAGGTATTTTGGATAGAAATTTGGATCCTGCTTCCTCACTAATTTTGTTTTTTTTTTCATTCTCCCCCCTGTTTTGTTTGATCTGTGTTCCAATTGGGCTGTCAGCATCAGTTGTGGAACCTGTTGGCCAGGATTGCTTGATGGATTGGATCTCGACTATCTAGATTCGAATCCGGTTGCAATGAGTGCTGGATTTTTTAGGAATTTGAATTGAGCGGCATTATTGTGGGATTTGTTGAGGGCTCAGTTTCCAAATTATATCTGTATTCCAGTGTGTTGTATATGGGTAAAATGCTGTACTGTATGCTTCTCACCATTTCATGGAACTTGGGAGGATATTCTAGGGAAATTGTGCAAGTTCCATGGTATGAATTGATTCCCACCGCTGAAACGATTGGATCAGTTTTTTTGGGGGGTCTCGTTTGTTGATTTCATCCCCTTCTGTTCTATTATGGTTTGATCTACTTAAAAAGAGGAAATTTTGTGTAAAAAAATCGTATTGTTTTTATTTCCATGATGCTACAGTTGTACAGTTGGTGGTTCGGAAATCATGTTTTAGTGATTTTCTTGTGATATGTTTGCCTGATTTCTAGTTCCAATATATGAAACTGAAAAGAATGCACCCATCACATCCGTTGACCATTTAGATGATGCAGTGATTTGGACGTTCCACCAAATGTGACTGTTCTTAACATATTTGGCTATTTCTGCTCCTTTTTTGTGGTCTTATTTGTTGTCTACTGTTAGGTTTCTATCTAATTTTATGGTTTGTCCGCCATTCTTGCACCATGGTTTTTTTTAAAAACAAACGTAGAAAAATAAGGTTTTACTGAGTTGAGCGTCTGTTGATGTAAGTGTAGCCACATTATATGCCTATCATCCTGTTGGTTGGTCCCAGTGTCTTTTGGACGTGCACACCTTGCAACAACAGAGAAGTTCAACATGAAACGAGATGACCATAGGGAATCACACTTTATGGCCGGGTCGGACGGGGGTGATTTTTTGTCGAATCCTCAGGATTTAGCTAAAATTTGAACCAAATCGCCAAATACCCGAAGAAATCCCCCTCATCCAAGCACCCCCTCAGTTGTTTTATTATAACCAGCCAAATTATTATGCTAAGAACAAAAAAACATAATTTGTTTTTACTGCGTTGAACTGCAATCAGGTTATTATAGTGTTAATACTATGGAATATGGATCGATCAGATTTAGCAGTTGTTCCATATATGAACAGGCTACTGTACTGTACTAAATTTTGCTTTGACGTTCCTTCATTGCAATTACACTAGGGGCTGTTCGCCCGCGATTTGTACTTAGTTTGGAACGAAATCTAATTTCTGATGTCTTGTCAAACTTCAGGTTCTCACTAATGGCATAGAGGTAAAGCTGCAAAGGAATGCTTTAAGTGTGATTGAACCTCCAACTGGCAATGAGGAGGATGATAATTTCGACTGTGAAAACATGCAGTGGAACAGTTCAGATATGGGTAAGATCATATTCATTCCACTACCAACGTCCAGCTTTACTCTTTTTTCACATTCAGTTTCATACTTAATGGCTGATATTCTTTAGTTCTTACACGATTGCTTTTGTAACATGTTTACATCAATTTGCTTAGCTTGGGTGTACTCTAGAGGCCAATCATTCCTGGGAAACTGGGACCTTTAGATCCTTTTGTTTGTTTAAATTGAGGCCTTATACTAATAACAAAAGAAGCTTGCGAAAATTTTACCTTCTACTTCTAGGCTTAGTCTGGCGTGTATTTTGAATTCTTCAGATTTCATATAACTTAGACATGTATTACAGCATAATAGCATATACTTCGATCTATCTTAAGTGAGGAAGCACATGTGTCAAGAACAAATAAGACAAAAGTTATCTCTAGTCACTTCTAGGGATTCCACGAAGGTTTCATTATATAATGTCTCCACTGCGTCATTATCCATTGAAAAGAACAATGCGGCCCTAGAATTAACCACATGCCGTTAGGGTCACGGATCTGTTTAGGCACCGTTTACTTGACACCTAACCATGTCCTGCAATTTGGCTACATGTGTTTGTAATGTTATCTTCTTTAATCCGCTTTTTGCTTGCAGCATCCGATGATGCACTATCACCAAAGCCACAGAGGTCGAGGAGCAGGCACCATAGGGGGTTCCAGAGCAAATCCTTCAGCCGCTCCATGTCTTGTGATTCGCACTCAAAGGCATCCGTTTCGTCCTCCTCAAGGGCTCACACGGTGCGACTTTTGTTTCCTTGGGTTGTGTGCTTGCAACCATTGTTTGGAACTCTCCAATCGCATTTCAGTAATGTGTCAATGTCAATGCAGTTTTGCTTTATCAACCTTTGTAATTATTGGACCAAATTCCTTGGGTTATGCTCGATACAGTATTGAGTTTCTATGATGGTGTCCTTGTATCTTTGCACTGTGGCTGAATCTTCATATGTAAACTTTGCAGAAAGTTGACCTGAGCAAACTAGAAATGACTGCACTGTGGAGATATTGGCGTCACTTCAATCTTGTAAGTCCAGCTTCCCAGATCAAGCTCCTGCAGTTGAGCTCAAATATCCAAATGATATTACATTGTTCTATCTGACAACTTACTGAACAGGATGCAAGTCCTAACCCATCCAGGGAGCAGCTAGTTGATGCCGTTCGAAGGCACTTCATGTCACAGGTTGATAAACAAATTTCAGTTCTGGCATGAAATCTTTACATCAAATTGCATCATTACGATGTTAGACTCTTGACACATCCTGGTTTGCTTTGTGAATGCCAATTGCTTTTGCCCGTGTTGAAGCAATTGGATGAGTTGCAGGTCATCGTTGGGTTTGTGCAGGCTGCAAAGAGGCTGAAGACGAACATGAAAGTGGTCTGATGGAGAGCTGATCTTCAACTAACAGATTCCAGATAGGATGCAGCATGTTTGATCAATGTTGCCATGCTATGTAATATATGTGCATGAGGTTGCTTAGATTTGGATGGCAAGGTTAATGCGCAACTAGTTCCCATGGTTCTTCCTTTCTTTATGTTAGTCTCCTGTGATGTAGATATACAGTATGCTGGCTAAGGATCTTTCAACGTCTAGCTCAGTTATCTCCTACTGAATGGATTTGAATTGACATGACAGAACTTCTAAATCTGGTCCTCATTGCCCTTTGGGCATTTACCACCATTTCTAGGGCATGTTTGGCCCCAAAAAATGTTCGGTATATATTGCTGTTCGTTCCACTTAACTTTTGTGGATAAGCCAAAACCTTATATGCTGTGTTTCTTTAGAGCTTTTGAACTGTTCATGAAGTAACTTGCATGTAAAAAACTTAAAAGCAAAAGATGCAGAAGGTAGCTTAACAGGACGGTGAATTACCTTGCCACAGTTCTAGTTTGGTGAAATCCTTTTGCAATAGCAGCGAAGGGCCATAAAGTGGGCTTGTCGAGGGGCTGCTGAGTAAAGGCTAGATAAAAGTGACAGCACTAGTCTTCATCATGTGCACCTTTAGAAGTGGTCTACAGATTAAAGACACAAGCATGCCAACACCATGCAGTGGACAAAGTGAACAGCTTCTGTAGCAGCCTCGTGCAGTCGTGCTCATGCAGATGCAGATGCTGCTTTTGGATGGTGAAAGCATCGGCATAAAATTTTGAACAGCTGAGATAATTACTGGCCAAAACAAACTGCTTTCAGGTTGAGGTATCACCGGCTAATCAACTTGTGGTTGTTGCTCCGCATATGCAATTAACTTTAAGGCAACGACTACAGAAATTCAGCTGAGAAAGAGCATGTATGTTACAAAATGACAATCCCACATGGATTCCCCAATTTTGCCGATGGAGCCAAAGAATAAAAGCAATCAAATTCCCCAGTGAGAAAAAATTTCACAGGATTAAATTGGGATCCTTCAAAATTGAAGCAATACGTTGCCATATTCATCAACAACACAGCAACTGGTAGATAATATCGATGTCCATGTCAGCATTTGCCAGTACTTGGTTGAGCATACCAAGTAAACGTCCCTGGCCTCTTGTTGAGTTACTAAGAAAAACACAATGCAGACAACATGAGTAAATACTACTGCATACTCTGCGTAATCTCAAAAAATTAAAGCTATGTTGGGCCATCTTACATTGATGGATACAGAGAAAACACTAGGGTGGAACAATCCTACAGTCTAGCATGTAAAGCATGAAAGGAAAGTGTGTCTTCATAAATGATATGCACCTTAGTGCTTAAAAAGCGAATCCTAATTTGCAGCCCAAATTAACTCAATATGTTGCATTAATCCAAATAATTTCATGTTTGGAACAGCCATTGACATCATCCTGTATGTTTTTTTTTCTCACACTAGACAGGAATTTTGCACAATAGTTTGCATGAAAAACACATAAGGTGTATATGCAAACAGTGCATCATGATCATGCTACTAAAGTATTAGTACATGTATGTAACACAACAATTGCATGCATAAACAATGCAATGCACCTCTTATTTGTTAGAAATAAGTAGCTTATAAACTACACAGTATGCTTCTCAACTTTATTAATTTGTAAATTTCAAAGTTTATTCCTACTTGTTGTTCTGTTATGGTTCTTGGTCCTAGACCTCAGATTGTAGGGATGGATAGAGGGTTTAGCCTCTGCTTCTGGCCGGCGATAGCCCTGCGGCTCTGCCGTGGCTGCTAATCGCCCGAACTAGGGTTTCAGGAAGAAGACTTCTTTATTTCTTTCTCGCCTTCCCGTCCAAACGCTGGAGGTCTATTTATAAGCTACACTGATATTCTTCCTTCGCCGACTCCTAAACCGACTCACTGACTCCTAAACCAACTCAATCTCGAATCTGGACTCTATTCCCGAAAGGATTCTAATCCTAGGTGGAGTTGTTGGCCCGCTTGCTTCTCCTGCTATAATGCTTTCCCCAATACACATCCGTAACATTTCCCCTCTGCGGAAACACTCGTCCTCGAGCTGAAAATGAGATATTGCTTCTTGAAGTCTTGCACCGGTAGCCACGAAGCTTTGGATCTTTGGTTGATCCACCCATTGCACCAACACCTCCCACTTATCTTTATGAAAACGGGAACGGACAATCGTGGACGGAGTTGGCACAATTCGGCTGTGAAGGATGTCCGGTAACACAGCAGGTCACATAATCATGAACCAGCTGTTTGAGTTGTGGTATATAGAAATCCTTTCTGATGCGGTGCAATGATTTCTGGATGCCTTCATGACCAATGGAGTGGTAAGCTGCTATGATCTGCTGGACATAGACTGAAGAGGTGGGGATGAAGATTCGCCCATTGTACAGAAAGAACCCATCAACACAAGACCAGTTGGGAGAAAGTTCTTGAGATGCCCACTGTGATTGAAGCGTCTGAATATCCGGCAGGGAACGGAGCTCTTCTTTGAGCTGGGTCAGCATTGGAAAGTTTGGCATCGAGATGGCCGATAAGGAGAGATGTTCATCACGGCGAGACAAGGCATCGGCGACTATATTGGTGCGCCCTGGTTTGAATTCAATTTGGAAATCGAATCCGAAAAGTTTGCTGACCCAATGGTGTTGAGGGATGATGTTTAATCTCTGGTCCAGCAAGAATTTCAGGCTATAATGGTCAGTTCGTACTATGAATGCCTTGCCCCAAAGGTAGTGACGCCAGTGACGGACGGCCTTGACTAATCCAATGAGTTCGCGTTCATAAGCAGCTAACTTGGCATGGTGTGGTGGAATTGCCCGGCTGAAGAAAGCAATGGGTTTAGAGCCCTGATGGAGGACCGCCCCAAATCCGCTGCCTGACGCGTCACATTCAACTATAAAAGGTGCTGTGAAGTCCGGGAGAGTTAAGAAGGATGGTCGACAGAGCGCTTCCTTGAGGGTAGCGAAGGCATCACTTGTGTCTTGGGACCAAGAGAACCCCTCCTTGGTGAGCAACCTGGTTAGAGGTGCGGCAATAGATCCAAAATCTCGGATAAACTTGCGGTAGTATCCTGCTAACCCCAGGAATCCCCGTAATTGGCGAGGTGAGGTTGGAATCGGCCATTGCTGAATGTCCTGTACTTTGGACGGATCCATCGAGACCCCCTCTGCTGAGACCACATGGCCGAGGTATGAAACTGAGTTTGTGCCGAAAGAACATTTGGATTGCTTGAGAAAGAGTTGATGCTGGCGGAGGAGGCCGAAAACTGTTCTGATGTGGCACAAGTGCTCCGCCCACGAAGGACTGAATATGAGGATGTCGTCAAAGAAGACCAACACAAACTTGCGAAGATATGGTTGTAGCATAGCATTCATGATGGCCTGGAAGGTTGCTGGGGCGTTAGAGAGACCGAAGGGTAGTACCAGATATTCAAAATGGCCATGATGCGTCCTGAAGGCAGTCATATGGACATCATCCGGGTGCATTCTTATCTGGTGATAACCTGAGCGCAAATCCAGTTTTGTAAAGTACTTGGCATGCTTCAGTTCGTCCAATAATTCATCAACAACCGGAATTGGGAATTTGTCCTTGACAGTCCGAGTATTAAGAGCACGATAGTCCACGCACATCCGCCATGAATTATCCTTCTTTTTGACCAAAAGCAGGTGGCGAAGGAGTGCTGGGACGGATGATGCCCGGGATAACATATCATGCTTTGTTTCTCTATCTCATCTTTATGATGATGGGGGGTACCGATAGGGGCGCACTGCCACCGGTTTGGAGCCTGGATAGAGGTGAATGTGGTGATCGAATATCCGTTGAGGAGGTAATCCAGAAGGGTGCTGAAATATGTCCTGAAAATCCGCCAGGAGTGTAGGTAAAAGTTCTTTAGTTGATTCCTGGAGTGAAAACAGCCGGCCCGATGGTCTCTGCGGTATACCCATCAGCTTGACTTGGTGTCCCTGATGCCAGAAGGACATTGAGAGTGTTGAGAAGTCCCATAGGATTGGTCCTAAGGTGCGAAGCCAGTGAACCCCCAAGATTAGGTCAAAGCCTTGAAGTGGTAAGGCATAACAATTGATGGAGAATGCTTCCTGGGCAATGGTGAGCGGCAAAGATGGACAGAGACCCGGGCAGGGAATCCTGTCACCATTGGCAACCGCCACCTGAATGCCCGAGCGCTTTTGCAAGGAAATAGCGGATAGTTGGGCAGCCTCCAAACTGATGAAGTTATGGGTTGATCCTGAATCCACCAATGCGCAGAACTTGTGATGATTAATAAGGACTATTACTTGCATCGTATTTCCTGCAGAGATTCCAGTCAGTGCATGAAGCGAAATCTGAGGATTGGAATCCCCAATACCCTCCTCTGTAACATCATCTTCATCAAGTATCTCAATCCAATACAACCGTTTGCAACGATGACCTCTTGTGAAGTGTTCATCACAATTGAAACAGAGGCCTTTTTGTCGCCGATCCGCCATCTCTGTTGGTGTGAGACGTCGAAACGTCCTCTGAGTTGGTACTGTCGTCCCCGTTGGTGGCGCTGGAAGCAGAGGAACATCAGGCGGTTTGGATAGGAGCGGTGGCGATCGCTGTGCTGGGACAAATTTTGCGGCCGACGGCAAGGAACTGTAATGTGGCTGTCGATGAAGCAATCCCGAACTGTATAACAACTTGTAATGTCTCTCCGCAGCTTTGGCTAGACTGACTGCAGTATCCAAGGAAGATGGGTTCTGCAACTCAACATCGGACTTGATGAGGTCGCCCAACCCAGCCAAGAACAATCCAACTTCATGTTCTGGTGAGAGATTATCAGCACGGCAAAGCACCCTATAAAAAGCCTGTGCGTACTCTTCCACAGATCCTGTTTGTCGCAAAAGTGCAAGTTCGGACACCGGATTGGATCGAAAAGGAGGTCCAAACCTCAGGCGACAAGAATTCTGGAATCTGGCCCAGGTGGGGATCCCTTCCGATCGCTCCAACTTGTAATACCACTACGCTGCAATGCCTATCATGTGGCATGTAGCCAGCCAAACCTTTTCCTCCTCAAGGGTGCGATTACCCCGAAAGAATTGCTCACAACGAGCCAACCACTCCAAGGGATCTGAATTGCCATCAAACAAAGGAAAATCTACTTTGTAAAACCGACCTGGAGTTGGATTCGGAGGAGGATCATCGGCAGGATGTTGGATGGGTGAATTCGCCGAGTTGGTATCCGGAGTTGATAATGAGACGCGCCCTTCAATAGCCAACACAGCAGCCTCCAGGTTTGCCTGGGCAGTTGCTTGTTCTTCTTGTCGCTTTAGTATTGTACTCAGGATTGCCTTCAAATCTCGCAGCTCCGCGGTGAAAGCTTCTGATGCCATGGAATCTGATACCAATCTGTTATGGTTCTTGATCCTAGACCTCAGATTGTAGGGATGGATAGAGGGTTTAGCCTCTGCTTCTGGCCGGCGATAGCCCTGCGGCTCTGCCGTGGCTGCTAATCGCCCAGAACTAGGGTTTCAGGGGAAGAAGACTTCTTTATTTCTTTTCTGCCTTCCCGTCCAAACGCGGGAGGTCTATTTATAAGCTTACAGCTGATATTCTTCCTTCGCCCGACTCCTAAACCGACTCACCCGACTCCTAAACCAACTCAATCTCGAACTGGACTCTATTCCCAGAAAGGATTCTAATCCTAGGTGGAGTTGTTGGCCCGCTTGCTTCTCCTGCTATAATGCTTTCCCCAATACACATCCGTAACATGTTCAAACAAAGTTTATGTGCATTAGGTGCTTAGAGAAGTATGTCACTTACTGTAATTGTGGTTCCTGGCCACTGGGTAATTTCCCATACCTAGCTGGGAACTTGCTCATTCTGGAAGCTCCTTTGTTTCTTTATTGTCTTTGTCTGTATTACTTAATTTGGATGGAAGCAGGAGGTCACCACTGGTTCCTGTTTGATTTCTTAAAAATAAGTTTGGAACTTCTTAAAGATTGCACCAATCACAAAAAGGCAATGTATAATTTGCAGAATATTTTGCTAATTTTTTCAGGAAAACTCATAATAGGTAAGCTTCTTAAATTTGACAGAAAATCAGTCAGAAATAGTTGTTAAATGGAAAGGAAATAAAATGGAGCACTCCATACTGTCCATAGTTTGAGCTCCTTGTTTTCCATTATATAAAATTGTGGCCTTATTGTTGAACTGCAGTAATTAGATGTGATTTGAAGAAAAGACAAGGATAGAAAAGTCCAAGCAAAAGATGGGGAAAGGTATCTAAATGAAAAGGAAATAAAATGGAGCACTCCATACTGTCCATAGTTTGAGCTCCTTGTTTTCCATTATATAAAATTGTGGCCTTATTGTTGAACTGCAGTAATTAGATGTGATTTGAAGAAAAGACAAGGATAGAAAAGTCCAAGCAAAAGATGGGGAAAGGCATCCCTACCCTACCTACTTGACTACAAAATATGTGATTCGAGCTTGTTGCAAATGTATAAATTAAATTCCACAAGCCGTCAAACAATAACTTGTTCCTTTATCCTTGCAAAGTTCCAACTGCCCCGAGATCTCTGTAGTAACTCCCAGTAACATGCTTTCACATTAAACCTTCAACAGTTCTGCTCTAATGGATTTTCTTCCTTTAAATCAGCAATCACTAAGGGCATGTTTGGATGCTAGGGGGAGAAACCAGGGAAATAAATCCCTAGGGGGATTTCATGGGGCACAAGGAATCCCCCCCCCCCCCCCCCAATGGAAAATATTCCCACAGGAAATTATCCCGGCCACTGTTTGGCAAGATAGGGGAAAAAATCCCAGGCAGTCAAGAAACACATGAAAAATTCGAAAATATTCAAAGAACACTTCAAGGAAAATCAGCAAACTTTAAAAATATTCACGAAAATGCTGGGAAAATAGAAAAATCGTAAATATTCCATAAAAATCAAATAAATTCGAAAATTTCAATAATATCCAAGGGAAACTCTAGAGATTTAAATTTTCTCTTGATCCAAATTCAAAACTCTGTGTAGATAATCTAATACGCATGCTGGAACTGAAACAGGAACATCAAGTTCAAATATAGGCTTCTTGAATTGAACTAGTCTGACAGTCATCTTGTAATCAATTCTTGAATGCTCTTGATCTCGCGCCAAGCAATGTTCAAGAAGCGCCTTATAGATGACCTGAAGATCATACCACAAATATGTCAAAGGCAATGGAAATAATAATTCCAATAAACAGATTAGTATACAATGCAAAATATGCTACTCTCTTCAGATGTGACTGATGCAATTCATCATTTTTGCACAAACAAATGAAAAATATCAGATAATAGTCTGTAGTCTATTTTGCCGCAGAGTCATGGCAATAGTCAACTCAACAATATTGCTTATAAGAACCAATCTGCTGCTATGGTAAAGATCAGAGCTATGGTATCAAATATAGAGTATAGACAGTGATTTGGAAATATTCTAAATTGACCACATAGTACATCTCTTATTGATATTCCTCATAAAATTCAAGCACAATATATAACTCCTTTTCCAGATAATTTCTCGTGTTACATGGACACAGATTATTTAGTCAGATCAGTATAACTGAGTTAGTTTTAACCCAATTGAGGTAATAGCAGTGTCTGAAAGGAAAAGCCAGTATACTTTCTCTTCATCCTATTTCAACTAAAAAGAAGGAAGGCTACACCAAGTTGGCAAAAAAAAAAATATCGAGCAAAACTACATGATGATACATGATAACTTACGCAGTAATGATTTAGGAGCATATAACACCTTCTGATAAAAATAACAGCCTACAGTGAAGAGTGAAGACCAAAATTGATCTGAAAATTCTAGTGTTTCCATTTGCAAACACTTTGAAGTTACTTCTTTCCAGTCACCATAGCCTCACAGGACACTTCTTACAAAATTTCAAAAGGATGCTGCTAAAGAGACAGTTCAAAAGAGAACTTAAAGAATTATCTTGACCACATAGGAACATATTCAGACCAGAATGCAAGACACACCAAGAAGGATTTTTTTCTTCAGCTGAAACAACTCGAAGCAACTCTTCAATCTCACGATCAGCATAAAATTCCAAAGACAAGTTTGAAATGTGTACTCCATGATAGGCTACAACATTTTTCAGCATATAACGGCGACTTAATTGAAGAATGACCACATCTTCAATAATCTGGATTTTTGTTAACACTATGATAAACAAAGTAATGCAATGCACATAGATCAACTAAGTAGGCTGGCGATCGTTGTTTCTAGCATAATACAAAACTGTTTAGCTTACATCTCATGAGGCAACTATGGATAACAAACAGCATACATCAAACAGCATGCTGTTACCACGAGCCACCGTGCAAGTAAGCCTCACCTTAAAGCAAAACAATTCACATTTGTGCTAGATTAAAGCAAGTGTATATAAATGTAAAGGCACTGCAGCTAGTTATCGCAAGGAAAATGGAAATGCGTAGACAGCTTACCTATAGAGAAATTTCATTCTTAAGTCAAAGCAATCAAACACTTGGGTTTTTGGTGTTGATAAAAATTTCTCTATTCAGCTCGCATTTAAAAAGTCTTAGTACTTTTGCCTTCTCCATATCTATTAATTGTTCAATTGATTCTAGAGCAGCACCACTGTCATAGAGGTGGGCCTTGGACCTAGTCGGTATTATTAGAAATTAGAGATCAGTTTCTATTTGAGTTAGAGATTAGTTTCCCTTGTTAGAGATATAATTAGAGATATGATATGAGTTTCTATATTATTAGAGATAGGATTGGAATTAGACTATATCTGTTAGGGGGAGCCCATCTATATAAAGAGGGCTACCGCATACTATTGGGATCAATCACAGAAATATCAAAGTCTTCCTCGTCTAAATCTCTCTCCATTCTACGCCGACGCCATCCGGCCATCTTCTTGGTGGTGTTTACCCCGGTTCATGACAACTTGGTATCAGAGCAGTCAATCCCTTCTCACGACTTCTGCTGCCATGGTTCCTGCTGTCGAATCGTTGGCCACGATAAAGGCTAACGCTAACAAGATGGCCCGCATCAACAAAAAGATAGCGGACATCTTCCTCAACATGCATGCTATCCTTGAGAAGATGATCGCGGATAGAGAAAAGGCGCAGCAAGAGACAAAAAGCCAGGCTCATCATCCAACATCAAATCTCCAACAACAACAAAAACAAGAACCTCCCAACAATGACCAAGGATCGGAAGCACACAGGACCGAACAGATGTTGCCACATCCCGATAACCAAGCACCGCCATCCCATCACGTCGTTCCTCCCTCGGTCGCCCTAGACCCAGCAAAAAAAAAAGATGTCTCGACCTCAGCTGCCTCGTCCAGAAAAATCGGTGCTCAGCTGCCTCGTCCTCTTCGCTGGCCTCCGCCGGCTCGACCCCAACCGCGTCGCCTCCCAGAAGGCACTCCTCGCAACCGCCCTCGCCGCGGCCGTCCACGCCGACGCCGCCGCTGCTGGAGCTGGCGCCACCGCCGCTTCGAGGTCTTCGACGCCGCAGCCTCCGCCGCCACCGCCGGTCACCCGACTACCGCCTGCCGTGCAGTTGCCGCGCGAGATCCGTTGTTGCGATCCGCCACGCCGAAACAAATCATCGCAGGCCACCATCGCTTGTGCCATCACGCCGGCCCACCCCACCCGAGCCGCCTGCCGAGCCGCTTATCGCCGGGCACGTCGCCGCGATCGCTCACGGGCCGCCTCCGTCTCATCTGCCGCTTCGCTGCCGCGTCGCCCTGCCGCCGCGTCGCCCGCCGACGACGTTTGGGGTTGAGGCGTGTGCAGGTTGCGGTCGGTTTTAAACCGACCAACGACTTAAGTCTTTCGAGAAAAAAACCAAAAAAATTTTCAAAAAAAAAATTTGCAGGCATCGTTTAGCCCTGTTCCGCTTGGATCGGGCCGGCCGTCTCCATCCGCTGCAGGACCCCGCCATCGTTCGTCTTCTAACCGGCGCCAGAGGTCGTCCATTGGCGCCATGACCACTGCCTAGCAGCTCGAGGACGAGCTGCATGTCCGGGAGGGGTGTAATGTCATAGAGGTAGGCCTTGGGCCTAGTCGGTATTATTAGGAATTAGAGATCTGTTTCTATTTGAGTTAGAGATTAGTTTCCCTTGTTAGAGATATAATTAGAGATATGATATGAGTTTCTATATTATTAGAGATAGGATTGGAATTAAACTCTATCTGTTAGGGGGAGCCCATCTATATAAAGAGGGCTACCGCATGCTATTGGGATCAATCACAGAAATATCAAAGTCTTCCTCGTCTAAATCTCTCTCCATTCTACGCCGATGCCATCCGGCCATCTTCTTGGTGGTGTTTACCCTGGTTCATGACAACCATACTTCCCAATAGAAAACTCATCATTCTGAACCGGTCTTGTTGTTTCATTTAGTTCTTCAACAAACTTTTTGGATTGATGCTTTTTGAATTCCAAGTAGCTCTCAAGAACCCTGGCAATATGACTTTGCTTGCGCTTTTTCCCATTATCATCTCCTTCTGTCCAAGCGAAGCATAAGCAACACGTTCGATTTCGTCGGCTTGATGAGTACTAGATGTCTCTTGTCCCTCCATATTTACAGCAAAAGGGTTTAAGCGAACATCATGGATATCATTATCATTGGGGGTAACTTGATCAGTTAGAAACTCCACTTGCTCAATTGATACAAAATTCAAATCTCCTGCAGCTATACTACCTATTTCCATATAAACAATTATAAAAACAGGGTAAATGACAATCATACAAAAGTTGGATGAATGAAGAGTAAAGGTGGTGAGTACATGAATGCTCCAATCCAATCAAGACAGATCAGATTACTAATTGAATGGTGAGTACATGTACTACTAGTAA
This sequence comes from Dendrocalamus sinicus, assembly GCA_036346575.1. Classification (NCBI taxonomy): domain Eukaryota; kingdom Viridiplantae; phylum Streptophyta; class Magnoliopsida; order Poales; family Poaceae; genus Dendrocalamus; species Dendrocalamus sinicus. The sequence goes on along the minus strand of CM070669.1, from coordinate 13,490,909 downwards.
TAATGCGATATTATTGTCGCAAGAAAGTAGTAGCATGCACCTTCGTACAAACATATCTTCCTACCACCATGCTGTTCTGAACATTCGCTGCAGCTTTCCTTTTGTAAGGTATAGACAAAGTTGATACTTTCTACTTTTAACGTTAGCAAACTTTGCTATTCGAAACTATCACTGTTCTGTTGTACAAAACACCACCAGTAGTGCTGTGAATAGCACAAAAACTGATGTGGTCACATAGCAGCCTTGCATGATTGTTTCCATGCTATGTAACACTAAAATACTTACCCTCTACGTTCTAATGAAACCTTCCAGTTTCATCGTATACATAATCTTTAATCATAACAAAAAAATGTGTTTGACTCCTTTCACCCAAATATAAGAGAATAACGTACACTTCTTCAGACAAGACAATAACGTATAGTTCCAACCAGCAACACTAACACACCATTAGATACAAATTAATTATTCCAAAGCCATCCAAACAGACAAACTAAATACATGTAAAGAGAAGATTTGAGTGAAGATTACTAATTGATTGGTTGACTGTTCAAACATTGGACTAAGAAGATGAAGTGCATATATTTCAAAGACGGAATGGCTTATTGTGGAACTTCTTCACCTTTGGATGATCCTATTGAATTCAGAAAAAGAATATAGTTAGTATCAAAATCCAGCACAAAGAATACTATAAGTTAAAGGGAGTAAAGGCTCTTACACGAATAATTTTATCCCAAATACTTGGTTCAACAACAATCATGCATAAAGAATCATTCCAGCCTGCACCACTTTGTTTCTGTGCATCTGGTATTGCCTTGTAATTCTCTTTCAATTCCTTCTCCTTTTCTTGGATTTGTTGCGTTGTGAAATGGGCAATTGGAAACTTACCCTCCGAAATACAAAGCCCCTTGTTGAGAGCAGATCAAAGAACTCCTACATCAGATGCTGACCCTTCCCATCCACATGAAATAAATGTGAAGTTCAGATCAAAATCACAAGCTAGCAACATATTTTGAGATAAGGTTCCTTTCCTATTCCTATAAAGAGCAGCTTTCTCTTCAGCAATAGTGATGGAGATATGTGTGCCATCAATAGCACCATTGCAATTCCGCACATAAATATAGGAAAGTCTTGGGAAAAGTTAGGCGTCTAGCGTGTATGGCTTACCTGAAAATAAAGCCAAAATCGTGGATCCGATATATTTTTCATGTGTTTGATTCAAACTTGGGAGCTTGACAAATCTATGAGCTAGAGCAGGAATTATTCAAAGATTTCCTTTATTTTCCTATGAACTGTTTCACCGCTATGCTAGAACGCTTTCTGAATCTTTTGGTTGCTAGCATTATGAGAGATCATATAGATAAATATTCTTAGCTGCTCCTCAACAGTAACACCCCTTGTATCATGCAACAAACATTCCCTTTTAAGAAAATTTGATGTAGCCCTGAATATCTCTGGCTCCATCCGGAACTCAACCCTACACCAGCTCTCATGGCCTCGGATGCTTCCTTCATCCAAGCAGCCTCGGATGAAATGGTACTTCACCCGGATGTGCTTGCTCCGTTCATGGAAAACGGGTTCTTTGCGGGCTAGAGCGGACTTGTTGCCCACCCCGAGCTCCACCGCCGGTGTCCCCGCCGAGAGATCACCAAGCGATCGAGCGAGCCGGATGCTCGAGTCGGCGGTGGAAGCCGCTATGTACTCGGCCTCACACCGGACAGGCCACCACCGCCGCTTGATCGATCGCCGATGAACGAGGCACTTGCCGAGGAAGAAGAGAATCCGCTTGTGCTCTTGCCGGTGTCGATGTCGCGCGCGTGGTCACCGCCATTGCACCGACGAAGTGTGCGCGCCAGACACCTCGGGTAATGGAGGCCGTGGTCAAGGGTCCCCGCAACGTAGCGGATGATCCTCTTCACGCCTGCGATGCTCGTCGTCGGCCGTTGCATGAACCGACTAACGAGCCGACGAGAATGCCAAGTCCGGCCGTGTGTGGGCGAGGTAGCGAAGGCTCCCACAAGACGCCAGATCGCGTAGCGCCCACCTCCTCCGTCGTCTTCGTCGCGGCTCGGCGACCTCTCCTCCATCGGAGCGAGAGCCGGGTTGCGATCGGTGAGCCCGGCTAGCTCAACGACGCGCTTGGCGTGGCGATCCGTCGGCGTGATCCCGAATCATCTGGTGCACCTCGATCCCTAAGTAGAAGGAGAGGGCCCTGGTCACTCATCCGGAAGGTGGCCTTCATCTCTTCCTTGAATGCCGCCACCTCCGCATCCTGGTGCCGTGATCACCAAGTCGTCGATGTAGACACCCACCGCCAGGCATTTTCTCCATCGCCCGCCCAGATGGCGCCTCATGCGGACTTTGCTCAAGCCCATCCCTTTCGGCGTGGAGTCCAACTTGGCATTCCACACCCTGTGTCTGCCGCAAGCCATAGAGGGCCTTGCGCGTGAGCACCTGCCCTCCTTGCGGGGATCGCAAATCCCGCGGCCGATGCACGTAGACCTCCTCCTTCAAGTCGCCGTTAAGAAATGCCGACTTGACATCCATGTGATGAACACGCCGGCCTTCTGGGCAGCTAGCGCAGGAGGAGTCGCATGGACTCCATCCGCGCGACGGAGTGCGGCGCCATCGGTCGACCCTCTCGCCGCACGAAGCCTCGTGCCACCAAGCGAGCCTTGTGCTTGACGATGGCGCCGGCCATCCCGCTTCGCTTGAACACCCACTTAAGGGTGATCGCGCGGTGGCCGGCGGGAAGATCCGCGGCTCCCACGCCCGGTTCCGCCGACGGCGTCCATCTCTCGCTTCATCGCGACACGCCACGCCGCGTCTCCCGCCTCGGCGAAGGAGCGGCTCGCCGTCGTCGCATGCCAAGTCGCAGCTCAGCCTCGCGATCGCGCTGCGCGATCCGAGGCAGGCGGCTCGCGAGGATGTTATCCATGGTACGATAAGCGCGAGGCTCGCCGTCGTGGTAGGCGCCGACGCGTCCTCGTCGTGGGACAATGAGTAGCGAACTCCACCATGCGCGCCGTCGTGGACCGAAATCGTTGGGGCCGATCCCGGTGGTGTGGCGGCGGTGCGGTGAGAGTGGTGGCCGGTGGTGAAGAGCGGGCGTGGCCGCCGCCGGTGGTGGAGCACTCGCCGGAGCCGGTGGCGAGCAAGGTGTTGAGGTGGGCGAGCTCGGTGAAGACGAGCCGCTAGCTCCCGGCTCTCGAAGTGGGCGTAGTCGACAACAAAGTCCACGAGTCGAAGTCGAACCGCCGCCCACCGCCTTGTCCCACGGCCCCGCCGCCGTCGAACACGGCGCCACGCGAGATGCGGGACTTGTGTGACAGGTCGAGGATGCGGTAGGCCTTCGAGCCTCGCGTGAGCCGATGAACACTCCGAGTGCTCGCCGCCGAGCTTGCCGATGTGGCCAAGCTCCTGGCTAACGCGAGGAGCCAAGACCGCAAGTGGGAGACCGCCGCTTGCGCCATGCCAAGCCTCGCACGGCGTCCTGCCGCCGGCGCCTTGGTAGGCGAGCGGTTGAGGATGTAGACGGCCGCCACCACCGCCTCTCCCGTAAGACAGCAGCATCCTCTCGCTGAGGAGGGCCGAGCCATCCCCACAACCGCTCGTTGCGCCGCTCGACGACGCCGTTCTGCTGCGGCGGTGACGGCGCGGAGTAGTGGTCTTGAATGCCCTCATCGGCGCAAAGACGACGCGGACCACCGCCGTGAATTCGCGCTGTCGTTATGAAATCAGGCGCGAAGACGCGCAGCTTGCGGCGCGCTCCGCCTCCGCAGGCGGCTGCGTGCGCTGATGGCGTCCGCGCCTCTCCTTGCCGCCGAGGACCATCACCCACATGTAGCGGGAGAGGTCGCCGACGAGCGCAGGAAGTAGCGTCGTCCTCCCGGTGTGGCGGTGTCACCGCCACACAAGTCCCGTGCACGAGCTCGAGCCTCTCCTTGGCTCGGAAACTTCGCTCTGGGAAAGGAGAGTCACCGCTTCGTCATCACGCAGACGTCGCAGAATCGCTCCACATGGTCAAGGCACGGCAGCCTCGCACCATTTCCGTGGCACCGAGCCGCCTGTGGCCTCGGTGAAAGGTGCCCAAAGCGCTGCGTTATCGCGCCACGCCTCGTCGTCCCCGACGAGCAATGAGAGAGGGGTTGTGCCACCTGCATGTGAAGAATGTAGAGTCGATTTGTGCCTTTGGTTACCTTGGCAAGAAGGCGACGGCGAAGATCCCAAATCCGCAGCACCCCGTGCTCGATCTCGACACGCGAGCCGTTCTCATCCAGCTGTCCCAAGCTGATGATGGAGTTCCGCAGATCGGGGATGTAGTAGACGTCGATGAGCAGCCTGTGCTCACAAGACACGGTGGTGAAGATGACGGAGCCGACGCCCTTGATTTCCACGCCGGAGGCGTCCCCAAACTTGACGGAGCCTCGGACGCTAGAGTCAAACTCGGCGAAGAACTCCCGTCGACCGGTCATGTGATGGGTGGCGCCGGTGTCGAGGCACCACCCGTCAGTCTTGTCGTTGCCGGAGCCGTAGCCGAGGAGGGCGTGTGCTTTTGGCTCGTCAAGGTGGAGGAAGCCATCGCGCCGGCGCTGGAGGTAGTTCGATGCTCGCGCGAGCAATGAACGAGCCGGCCGCTCCTCCTCTCGCTGCGCAACGTGGGCTCGCCGCGTCGTGGCCGCCGACAACTCGCCCAATGACCAAGCTTGCCGCGATTGTGGCAAGAGTCGTCGCGTCGCTTTTGCTTGCCGCCGGCCGCGCCGGGCGCCCACGGTCATCACCTCGGCGCGTCCTCGCGCCCTGCCGGCGTCTTTGCGCGGCTTGCCGCGCTTGCCACGCTTGGCGCTTTGTCGTGGAAGAAGGCTCCTTCTTCCTCGTCACCTTGGCCGCGACCACCGCTCCCGAGCGAGGAGCTTCCGCCAATGGTGACGGTCCCGAGAGGCGCTGTGGCTCATCGCCGCCAACGACCTTGAGGCAACCCAACGCCTCCTCGATCGTCGTCGTGGAGAGGTCCAGCAGAGACTCGATCGAGCGAGCCATCCGCTTGTACTTCTGGACGCGGCGGAAGAGCTCTCCACGCCTCTCTTCGCCGTAGGTGTCGCCACCGAACCGCACCAACTGCGCAATGTTGAGACGGAGAGCAAAGTCATCAACGTCCTCACCGGCTTGAAGGCCGAGTTCTCCCACTCCGCGCGTAGTGCTGCGGTGTAGACTTGCGGGCGCGGTCGCCGCCGATGCGTCGTCTTTCGCGGCGATGGCGTCCCAAGCCTCTTTGGCGATCCGCTTGTTGGTAAGCGAAGCGCATCTCGGCGGGATCTGCAAATGATGAGAGCATCCAACGCCCGCCGATCTCGGTCGTAGTCGACGTCGTTGCATCGGATCGCATCCCACATATGCCGCGACTTGAGCTTTACCCTCATCACCGCAGCCCACTCGACGTAGTTGGTCTTGGTGAGGTAGGCCACCGCCGCCGGGCCGACGCCCTCGACGACACGGTACTCGTGGTGACCACGATGCATCGAACCGGGAGAGAGCCGCGCGTCGCTGTGAGGCGCGCTCTCCGTCGACCCGCACGCCACCGCCCGACGCGCCTCCAGAGCGTCACGCGCTGGCGCGCTATCTGCTCGCCGCCGCCGCTGGCGTCGCGCGCGCGCGCCATCGCGCCGCCGCCGCCGCGCTTGCCTCTCTCAGCCGCTCAAGATCCGCGCCGCGCGCCGCATCGCGAGATGGAGCCGCTATTCTTTGCCGCGCGAACCTTGACCTCGCTCGCCGCGACGCGCGCATCCGCCGCCGCCGCTTCGCCTCGCTCGCTGCTGCCGCTCGCGCCGCCGGCCTTTGACGCTTTTTCCGCCGCCGCTCTCGCCCTTCGCTGCCGCGCGCTCTGCTGCTGGCGAAGCTCGGCCGTCTCACGACGCCGCGTGCTCGAGGCGGCCGAAGGCCGAGATCGCCTGCGGACATGGCGCGCGCTGTGGGTGTTGCGTGGAGAGAGGGCGCCGACAAGCCGCCGCCGTCTCGGAGAGAGTGGCGAGGGGGGCGCCGAGCCTGCCGCTACCGATCGGGCCGCTGCGAGGCGGAGAAGGAGATGAGCGGGAGATGCTCGGGCTCAGGATAGTATGGCTCGATACCACTTGTTACTCATTGGAGTCTTCTTTGTTGGTGATAGCAAGATCCTTACTCTCATCGAGAGGATGACACTTGGGGATGAGGCAATTTTCTCTTGTTTATTTCTCACACAATGCCATACCAACCTGAGGGGTTGGAGATACATATTTATAGGCTGCTAGTCAGCCAAGCATATGCCAAGATGCTATCCTAGACTAGTCCAAGATGCTGTCCTAAAGCAAGTCCTAGATGCTAAAGCAAAAAACAAAAGCACCATGTACACCATGTGCAGACAACACAAAGACTTATCTATCAAATAAAACAGAGTAATCCATGAATGCATGTAGTGAGGATCCCCACTGTCAAAAAAATTAATATTTCAACCAATTTACTTCCAGAAAGGTCCGTCATATTTAGGAATAGCTTTTGGCGTGTATAGACCAAAACTATTTTGAGTTATCTAAACTTACTCCTATGATGAACTGCACACATTTCCGACAAACTTGTTTCACCATCCAACTAAAGATGTTCCATAGTAAACCATACTAAAGTACCATTATTACAATATAGTGATCAGAAAAATAAGACAACTGAATATTGGAGAATACGAAATCAAGATCGAACAAATTTCACAGACTACATTCATACAACAAGCACCTGACTTGAGTAGACACAAGCAGCAAGCATGACCAACAGAGTCAAATAGAAGGCAAATTACCATACTTGTCAATATCGTTCTGGTAGTCATATCGGTTTGGCTCATACAATGGTCTGGCTCATAGAGAAGGATACAATGATAACACACAAATTAGCAAAGCAAACCATAGTAAAGTACCATGGACCACACATCTAACATTAGGAGTTCTTTTGTGTCACTTTTCGATCTAGACCCCAAGAATCAATCAAGAATCAAATGGATCTAGTCCCCAACGGGTGGATTGATTCCCCAACGTATGTTCCTAAGTCATCAGCGCGTCAAGTGGAGCAGCAGTCGGAGTGGCGCGCGGCGAGTTCGAAGAAGGTGGTGCGGCCAGAGAGGATCTGGTCAGGGAGGTCGAGGAAACGCGCGGCGGTGTCGCGAGCGAGGGAGGCAGAGGCGGAGGTGGAGGCGCCGTCGCGAGAAGAGGCGACGCAACGGGGAAGTTATCCCAATGTGGGGAGGCGAGGGTTATTTGCCTGTTGAAACGACGTGGGTTGTGCCAGGAGATCCCCGTGACATGGGCTTCCAAATGTGTTTTTCAGCTGGCCCAACTTCTCCCACCCCGTGGGTTTCCTTCCATGGGAATGGGCCGGGATCCCGCCCGGGATTTGGGCTTCCAAACAAGCCCTAACAATAAGAGTTTCAGTTTCTAGGTTCTCAAATTCTGCAATCACTTCCATACAATTCTTTCAAATTTAATTTCACCATCCCTTTTTTCTTGCAACCCCTTGGACCTCATATCCATCCTACAGGCTACAGATCAAGCTGTTCTTTCTTTGGTTTCATATTATGGAAAAGGCATCACATATTGAGTGGTTGACATCATGTCAAAGAAAATATCAAGAAACCCCCATGTATATTAATACCTTCAAGTTGAGGCAGCATAAATTTGGAAGGATTGAGCTCTGAAAGCCACAAGTTTAGACCATTGTGTACCAGACCATCTTCTAACCATGAAGGCCACAAAAGATATGGTTACATAAGCAATCTTCAGGGGATTGCTCATCACGATACTGAAGATGCCATTGCATCTCCATTCTTTCTCTTCGGTAATGTTCCAAGTCCCATTTCCGCCCAGCCTTTTGTAAGCCATGTATCAGTACTTCATATGTACCCGAGCAAGCAGATATTCCATTAGTTCTCATTTGTGAGAATAGTTCAAGAGCCTTATCAATTTCCCCAGCTTGAAAATAGGCATTCATAAGGGCAGTGTAGGTAACGACATTCTGGTTTGCAGTCAACAATCTAAAAATACGCACTGCATATGCAGAATGCCCAGCACAGCCCAGTCTGAGTAATAGGATAGATGGTAGATACGTCCCAAGATTGCAGCCAGATTTAATCAATCCTTCAACAATTTCAAATGCCAAGTCAAAGGAACCATTTCTGATGTATTGACCAAGAAGGCAACTATATGCAGATCTGTCAAGTTCATTGCCTACTCTTAAACTATAACGCAGAACTGTAAGTCCATAAGATGGTCTGCAGTTTGCACAGCTGTCCTGAATAATATCAGATAAGACATGGATTCCACCATCACATTCTTTGAGGCCATTTCATTTATCATTTGTTCTATAGCACACCAGTTTCTTGCAGCCAACAGGTACAAAATCATACCTCTGTCAGTAATGTAGCCTAGATCAGTAAATGTTGCATCACATTCAATGCCTTCGTATGCAAGATGAGGGTTCACTTCCCGAAGAAGATTATCACTCTCATCACTAGCTTTTAAAGCTTCTAGTGCTTCCAAGAAAATAGGTCGACGAAGAACAATGAAATGCTCCTTCATGTACTGAAGAATACTGGTCATCACTGCTGTCTCACCAGCCCTGGAACATTTCTGCACTAGAATATTGCAGAGTGCTTTGTCTGGTTCTACACCTGCTTCTTGCATCTTGCTCATAATTTCCAGAGTAGCTTCGAATTTTCCTGTGGTCAATTAAGATTCATGACTTCATGTTAATATATGATGGTACGAACATTACAACATAATGCAGTGCAAATGAACACGAATGATATAAATGGTATATGACAGTATAATGACACTTCGGATATAAATTGCATATAGTTCACAAAAACACACTAGCACTTCAATATTGGATACAACAACATTGAATAGTAAGATCAATGCCTGAATCAGGAAAACATTCCTCACTAAAAGGCCTGCATTGAATTTATAAGTTGGAAGAAATTTATTCAATTTGATTTCACACCCTAATAGAACACATAAAGCCTTTCTGGAAGCATAATATAAGTAATACAAGTGAGGTGTACACTCCATTTTGTAGCACTGGATCAAAGTTGTAGAGCTGAATTCAGAAAATGCTGAGGGTTTTAAGATTGCCTGGGTACTTGAGTGAATCCACAAACGCAACCCAGATTTTAGACCTGTTGGCAGGGTTCGGAAAACCGGCGGTTACCGGTCGGTAACCGGAAATCCCGCCCAGCTCTGGTAGCGGGAAAACCGGCTGAATTTCATCAAATGGAAATTTGAATTTGTATGCCATGTATGGTTAGTGCTTTGAATATTTTGAAGGGTTGGGCAGCATGTGGTGCAAAAGAAACGTTGGATTCTTCATGTTGGGACTTGGGAGCAGCTAGGGCCCCTTTGCATGTGCTAGAAAAGTGGAAAGTGAAGCAGCAGCAGCTGCATGTGAAGGGGAGGAAAGATGCAGCCAGGGGCCAAAAAAGGAGTTGCATTGCGGGAGGGGAGAGGAAAAGCAGTAGCTGCAGCAGCAACACGGGAGGGAGAGGAGAAGCTGCAGCAGCACGGGAGGGGAGAGGAGGAGCAGCACCACCACCACCACGGGAGGGAAGAGGAGCAGCAGCAGCAGCCGGAAAAATTTCAGTGAGTAATACTAACCTCAAGCTAAATTAGTTAAGTGCACAAAAATGACAGCAATAGCAGCAGCCATAAGGAATGCTACCAAATTAATTAAGTGCAGGCAACAAGTAATGACTTCAAGAGGCAACAAGTAATGTATTGCCTACATTTAGCATCCATGAATAGGGTAATGCCATCACAAATTCATTTTGTTGATTGCAACACATAGTATAGACTTTAGAGCATCCATATACTTGTATAGTTGTATTAGTCAAGTTGTAGTGGTTAAAAGTAAAGCTCATAACCATAATTAGTTAGCAAAATATGGTTAATCATTACAATAGAATGGAAACAATGTGTTGTTTGGGGTGATAATGCTGCTGCATGATATTGCAGGTGATGGCTGCTAAAAGTATCAATATTTGGGGCCATAGAGAGAGACTAGGTGGTGCTGGGTGGAGTGCAGGTATTATAAGCTTACCAAATCAGGCGGAGGTGTCACACACCTGAAAGAACATCTTGCCGGAAAGCACAGGGGTGTTATTCCTAGGGGTGTTATTCCTTGCAGTGGGGTTCCGACGGAAGTGCTATTCTCAATGAAGCCATTAAATCGAAAATTGGATGTTCAAACTGATAACATATAGCAAAAACTACGGTGCATAGTTCTAAAAAAAGGCTAAACTAAATTCTTATTTCACGAAATCACAAGCATCCATTTTTCATTGAGCCATTGAAGTCACCATGGATTCCCATTATCCATTGGATCCAATTGCTGACCTCCAAGACAAACACCGCACATGAACCCACAACCACCAGGCAATTTGTTGAACAAAGCGGACAGCAATCTCTACGCAACCCACCATCACCTATCTATGTTCCTTGCAAGTTCAGGCATTTCATCGAGCAGCTAACCAGCAGCTCACATCAAAAGCACTGCGGATCCTACAGGTAAACACATGCCAAGGGATGTTTCAAGGAAAAAAAACACACGCCAAGGGCGTTTGGTCGAACACCTCACCTGCGTCCGCGAGGTGCTCGATGAGCACCGTGTACGTCTTGCAGCTGGGCCGCAGCCCCTCGGCTACCATCTCCTCGAACACCCTCCCGGCCTCCGCTGCCCTCCCGGCATCGAAAAGGATCTTCACGCACGCCGTGTAGCTGACGACCGTGGGGCGGCACCGCCCCCTCCGCGCGCGCATCTCCCCCCACACCCGCATCGCGCCGTCGACGTCCCCGGCGCGTGCCAGCCAGTGCATGACCGTCGTGAAGGTAGCGGCGTCGGGGTCTACCCCAGCGCGGAGCATCTCGGCGAGGAGGCGTAGCATGGCGGGCACGCGGCCGGCCTCGCCGAGGAGGTGGAGCATGGAGGTGTAGGTGAAGCGGTCGTGGCGGAAGGCCGCGGCCTTGGGGTTGGCGGCGGGGGAGGATGCGAGGCGGAAGAAGAGGAAGGCCTTATGGAGCGGCGGGTGGGTCTTGAGGACGCGGGCCACGGTGTGGGAGTCCCAGGTGAGGCCCGGGAGGGAGAGGAGGAGCGGGCGCGCCGCCGACCAGGGGTGGTCGCGGAGGATGGCGTTGACGCGGCGGACGACGTCGCGGGTGTAGGTCGGGGTGGGGCGCTCGGCGGAGGGTTTGGGCTCGGGTTTTGAGCGGCGGCGGGGTTTGGTGGGGAGGCGGCGGGGCCCGCGGCGGAGCATTTTGGCCGGCGACGAGGCGCTAGGGGCTGCGGGGTTGCACTAAAAATAACGGCGCTGCTACGCGTAGACGTTTCTCGATACGACGCACGGAGCCACGTGAAAGATGTGGACCCGCTGGTTCTTACTCTCTCTCGATCAAAGCCGGGAAATAGCTAACCAACACTGAAGAGGGCTCAGTTCAACCAAAAAAAAACACTGAAGAGGGCTTGTTCTCTTTTTTTTTCAATGATTCAGACATGTGAATTTTAGCTGAAATTTTTGAATCTTAAATTATTTATGGTAGATATTATAGAGAGATACTTACTTATGGTTTTAGCTAATACACATTTGAGTTTTTAACGTATACTACAATTAATTTATAGACTCCATCTGAAAAAATATTTTATTTAAAAATTAGGTACGGTAGCAAAAAAATCAAAAGTCATTTTTAAAGATAGTAAAGAACAGGCCATATATCCTCAATTTCCTGCTCAACTACCATGGTAAAGATCCAAAAAAATCCATTGCCATCTTCCCAAAGAGAAGATCCATTGCTATCTTGCAAAATGATTTTGGGACAAAATAAAGGGTACTTATTTGGGCTTATATTTTTGGTTTTTGGGCATATTTGGTATTGTTTGAGACTTTTTATTGTAGTTGCTGTAAGCTTTTTGGCGTAATTAAATTTTAAAAAATAAAAAATAGATTCTCTCATCACGGACAATGCAAAGCAATACGAAAAAAGACCCAAAAAGTAAAAAACTAGAAAAAAAACGAAATTAAGAAGTTAGAAACTAAAACCCAAAAGTATAAACCAACTTGAGCAAGGAAATGACAACATATCCTATGCACTCAAGCTTGGGATGCACTAACAGTGTATCTCAACTAAAAAACTCATGAAAAATTCTAAAAAAAATTTTACATGCACTTTTAAACTTATTTTAATTATGTATAAAATTTTAAGTTCAGATTGATTATATATTAGTGGTAATAAAAAAGAGAAAAATCTTACAATTGTTAAAGTGAGACCATGTGGAGGTATCCCCATGTTTATGATGAGTAATTGACTCGTGTTCTGGAAAGTTTGAGTTTGGTTTGGTTGGTTTGCGCCAAGTCGGTGCATAGGCGCAGTTTGGTTCTGTTGGACTTGGTCGAACGCGATCGGGTGTGCTTAGGACGGTTGTTTTTTTCTCGATCGGTCGTTCAGGCTTTTTGTGTATGAGTATGCTTTACTGTTGTTAATGATGTTTGTGCTGTTTCGTGCGATGTTGTGTGATGGTTTGCTCGTCTGTGTGGCTGCAGGACTTCGGAGCTAGGTCATGGTGAGGCGTGGGAGGACGGGACTAGACACAGGAGGTGTTGAGGTCCGAGCGGTTGGAGACGCAGAAGATGATTGAGGTGCTAAGGTGGTTACGGCCGAGACGAGGAACTAGAGCTGGAGCCGCGTGAAGGACACGACGGCAACGCGAGGAGGACGGGACTAGGCTCGTGGAGGAGCCGTGAGACCCGAGTAGAAACTTCGGACCCCACATGCATTACAAGACTAGTCCCAGATCAATGCTAGTACACAGATAACTAAAAAAACGGTACATTGTCATCCATGATTTATTACAATAATAATCAAGTTTACATTGGTCATTGCCTTACAAAGGTTCACGAACCTTAAAACGAAAATAAACACAATGAAGCAAAAGTAAATTAATCGACCCATCAATCGCCACGAGCAATTGATCGAGAAACGAGTCCTAAGCATCAGGGAAGAATCCACCGCATCCACACTCGCACGTAAGTCGTATTCTCCAGCTTGAGCTTCTTCATCCTCTGCTAATGTATTTGTAGAGCAACATGTGAGTACAAAGCGTACTCCGCAAGTCTTGGGAAAGATGCATAGATGCAAGGCTTCACAAAGGAAGGCTATATGGTTCTTTGCAAAAATCAGCATTTTATTTCAAATCTACATAATTACTTCAAAGGCCATTTGATAAACATCTTGTTTTTCATAAATGAAATTAGATAAATAACTTAGTGAAGGTTAAACCACCAACACTAAAATCTCGGGCTATCGCTAACTTTCAAAACTCAAAGTTAAACCACCGATCCGTTACACCACAGATTTAAATCACGAGAGTTATACCACTCTCAAGTTTGACAAACCATTTTATTTTGAAATCAAACTTCTACCATGTGAATGCATTCCTTGCCCGCCCTTGACCGTGGGCACGACTATTCGAATAGTTTTACTCTGCAGAGTTTGTACACTTTACCCACAAGAGATAAATTATCTTAATGGTCAACATGCTTCCTTTGGCATGAGACCCGGATAAAATATCACAAAGCCTTTCACCTACTCGGTATAGCTAGATACCACCCGCTAAGGTTTCACCACAACTCGAATCCACGAGTTGGAGCCCCTCTGCGCCGTATGAGTACGAAGAAACCCTGTCCCTCACTATGAGTAACCAAGACACCTCGGCACTCAATACACCACGGTGATATCTAAACTACACCTTTATAGGTTAGTTAGCTAGGTCGTACCCATATAGACTTGTGGTTGCACTGTTTTGCTCAGTTTGGACAAACACAAGCGTCGGTCCTTAAACGACTGTGGTGGCTCATTCACAATCCCAAAATTCTCGTGCTATCTTGCACACCAAACCTTCCATCCACCCTTGTCAACTTTTCCCTTTGAACTTCATTTTTATTTTCAAATTAACAGTGGTAACATCCATACCACTTTTCAAACAAATCAATTAATAATGGTAACATCCATTACCAATGTTCAAACAAACCATTGATCAAAATATTTAACAAACATGCTTCTCATTTGAACATTTTATATTGATTCGCTAAACTAAGCATTTGCTAGTATAAATTTAACAAAATGTAATACTAACTCATTATTGAGTCAAAGGGATATCCTAAGTTGACAATGGTACAAGGTAAACGATTTTCAATGGAAGGTATAACAATTGGAACATTTAACTAAATTTTTCTAAAATCAAGTTATCCACTTTTACAACATAAGCATGCAATAATTTAAAATAACTACACAAATCATTTTGTAAATCATAGGAGCAAGATGGTCAAAGGAGACTTGCCTTCCTGTGCTGGGTTGGTATCTTCCTGAGCTTGATTGTGAATATCTTCGGACAAATCGGTCTCTACACGTAAATCGAGAAAACCAAATAAATAAAATAAAAATTCAAAAATTGAAAATAAATATACCAAATGAAAGATTGGAATTTTAGATGAATTTAGAAATTTGAATGGATCAATTTGGATTTAAAATGAGCAAGATATGGCTATTGGAAGTTTGAATTCAGAGAAAATGGGAAAAAGATAATTTCTGGAATTATTTTTGAACTGAAAATGAATTATGACGTCAGCACGGATTTTCTGAGAATTATTTTACAAAAGGAAATCCTAATTATGACGTCAGCAAGAAAATTAAAATAATATACTGAGGTCGACATGTGGGCGGTCTCATGTGGACCGCGTCCACGGACAACTACGATTCTTGACGTGGCGCATCGAGAGGACACGTGGCATGCCGGCGTGGCGATCTTGACGTGGCATGGGCGAAGGTTTCGCCGACGTGGCGCCGACGTGGCAAACACATGTCCGCCACGTGGCTTGACACGTCGGATAGGGCCGACGTGGAGGCCGAGGTGGCGAGCCGACGCGCAGCGCGAGTGCGCGCTGTATCGGAGAGTGGATCGGACGGTGGGAGTTCGGACGCGTGGCTCTATCCGAGCGTTGGCTCGAATCCGATGAGCGGCAGCGATGAGGCGCGAGACGCGGGCGTCCGGTGGATGGATGCCGCGCGCGCGCTCATTGCGCGAGGCGTCGCGCGACGCGAACGCACGCGACGGGCGGCGGTGATGGGGACGCGTAGACGCATCCGCCGCCGGAAATTGAATGGTGGAGATGGTTCGGCGCGAGGCGGAGTCCGGCGATCGACGACGCAGTGTGTCAGCGCGTCGCGACGGCGTCGCGGACGCGAGTGCGCTGGGCGGCGAAGGTGGACGCGGCGCCCGACCGAGGAGCGAGCGCGGGCGTTGGTCTTCGGCTCGAGGGCGGCGCGAGCGGCGGCCGTGCGGCGGAGCGGACAAGCGAGCGGCGGAGGAACTCACCGGCGACGCGCTTCGGTCGGCGGTGGCGGTTTTGGACGGCGGCGGCGACACACGCGAGAGGAAGAGAGAGGAGAGTGCGAAGGTGAGAGGGTGGCGGGCTCGCTTTATACAGCGGAGATGGAAACGGCCGCGCAAACCTCGCCGGCGTAAATGCTTGGTTTCCGTCGGCGGCGGCAAACGGCGCTCTCAGGGGAAACGGCAGCGGCATTAACTCGGCGGTGAGTGCGCGACGGACGGACGAGTGCGGCGATAATGGCGAGCGAGCCGACGCACGGCTCGCGCGGCGGCATCAATGGCGTCGGCGCGGAGGTGAAACCGTCGCGGGGGCGGCGTGACGGCAGTGGGAACCACTGCAGCCGAGAGAGAGAGAAGGGGAAAGAGTGAGCGGTCGGATGAGCGACAGGTGGCGGAGAGGAAAGGAACGGGCCGTCGGATGAAATGAATCGGTAAGTGGAGATGAGCGGCGGAGATTAGATCGAGCGGGGTTGATCTGATCTGGGCCGTCCGGTGCATCGAGTGGAAACGGCCGGCTCGGATGAGCGCGGGCGCGGGCGCGGGGTGCGGATGGGTGACAGATGGCGCACGGACAAGGAGGGAAGGCGGGATAAGGGCGAATGGTCGGGATCAGACCGGCGGCGGGGATGGACGGTCGGATGGGCGCCACGTGGCGGCCGGGGAGGATTTTAGAATTTAAATCTTTTATAGATTTCAGAAATCAATAGGAGGCTTAAAAATACTCGAAAAATACCAAATAAATTTCAAAATTCCAGAAAAATTCACATAATTCACTTTGGTAATGCTTTGAACATAAAAATATTTTCAAGCTATATTAATTTAAATGTTTATTTTTAAACAGAGACTTTAATTTCTGAAAATTCCAAATAAATTGAAATAATTAATTTAAAATTATTCTTTCCAAATAAAAGCAAAATTTGGGATGTTACAGGAGCTGAGGTCCAGATGGTCAGGATGCTGAGTGCGGTCGTGTGCGGCGAGGTGGACCGGGACTAGGCTCAGGGAGGAGCTGAGGTCCAGACAGTCAGGATGCCGGGTGCGGTTGTGCGAGCAGGAAGCTTCTAGGAAGTTGTGGCATGGGCATTTCGGTAAAATGCGCGAGGCTGCAAAATTGGAAGCGGGTTCGATTGAAGATAACGGGTTGGAGACCCGTCAGTGGAATAGAGGAGTTTAGGGTTTGGAGGGAAAACTCAAATCATGGTTCCCTCCTCTGCATGTGAGTGGGCTTTGCCCCATGGGGGTATGAAGAAATGGAGTGGAGAGGGGCTGTCATTTCTTGATTTGCTACTTGTGTGTGTGAGCTCCTGCTATTTAGGAGAGTGAGCCTGGTGGCTCATGAGTATCCTGTGTGCAAGCAAGCAGTGTGTGTGTATTGCTCTCCAGGCAGTGGTTCCTGTGAGGACTCCTCTCGTGTGAATTGCGTATGGGGAGATGGTTGTAAGAGAACTCATGTGTAATCATTCATCTCTTTGTATCAATCTGAGATGCCTCTTGTTTGAGATGAACTGATTTCCTTCTCTCTGTGATGGGTTTCTGGCTCAAGTCTGTTCTCTGCTGATGCTTTTGATTTTGAGTGATTCTTGGGTTGAATAGACATGGAATCCTTATGCTCTGAACTGGGGGATCCGCATCAAAGCCATTTGGCTAATTTGTCCCTGAGAGCATTCTTGGAATCAATGTATTTTTCCTGAATGCTTTTCTGCAAGCTTCCTCTATTTCCTTTCATCTAGGGTTTGATGGCAGGGGACCCATGGTCTGGGAGAAGGTTTATTTCAGATTTGTGTTTCCTAGCAACCTGAGATCATTTCCTGCTGAGTTTCAAAGCCTCATGTGCAAAAGATTCGAGGATTACCAGCATTTTGGAAATGAGTCTCATTCTTAGCTCAGTTTTTCAGATTTCTGCCCAAGTTGTGATTCCTTGCTCTTTTGATGTGTACTCTTGTTACCTGAGGTCTGTGAGCTGTTTAGATTGAAGTCCTATTGAATTGACTTGTGGTGCAAAGCAAATGCTCATTCATCTCTCTATGTTGTTCTCTCTCGAGTAGTTTCTGTATTAACAAATTTCAGTTTACTCTCGCTGGAGGTGTGCCTGGTCAAACCGGCCGTTAAATGGCGGTCAGACCGGAGGGCTGCCGGCAGTCAGACCGCTAACCCTAGCGGTCAGACCGGCCAATCAATGGCGGTCAGACCAGTGGCTCTCGGGCGGTCTGACCGGCCCATGACCTGCGGTCTGACCGGCCTAGCCTGCTTGCTCTGTTGTTTTCTGCTGCTAGCTTCACTTTGTCGATTTGTTTGCCGTTTCTTCTCTGGTTGCCAGTGAGCTTGAACATGTCTACTTCATAGCTTCTATAGCTATTGGAGAAGAGATGTTGTGTGAATACTTTGGGGGCGAATTTTAAAAGGCACCATTCACCCCCCTTTATTGCCATTTTCGATCCTACATAAAGTTCAAATTTATCAGAATTTTCTCTTTTTTTTTGCTATTACATAGAATGAATTTGAATTTAAAATTTTATATATAGGTGGAGTAAACCATGAAATACTTATAAAAAAATTTCAAAATATTTCGTAACTTGTTTTAGTTAGGGTGCACTAAACTTAGGTGCATAGGATATGTTGCCGCCAAAAAAGAGGGCACGATTTGGAGGCCAAGCGATTGCGTGATTCTTTTGTGGGAGTCAATCTACTGGCATGACCTGATGGGCAACAATGAGTGGAAAGCACATGGTTCGGCAACCAGCCATTGCAATGAGGAGCTCAATGTTGAATAGAACTTGGAGGAAAGATGTTGAGAAAGAAGACTTTATCCACTGTGACCTCACAGGTTTTTCTTTCCAATGTTGCTAGCACTTACGCTAGGATGCAACATCATTAGACAACGTATATAATAATTTTAATTACTGTGTGCAACATAATACATAAATAACCATACAATACGGATAAAAAACTTAGGAAAAATATTATCTTTTCATCGAAATTGCATGAAACCATTAGCTTGGATCTTAGCTATGTTTTTAAAACAAATTCAAATATCCCAAACAAACGAAGTATGATATTACAACATTGCAACATTTGAAAATAATAGTAGCAACATTTAATAATAAGTGATGTAATGTTTGTTTTACAAAGATGCAACAACCGAGATAAATCTACAACAAACAGAGACAGATCATGCAAACAATTGAATATGCAATAAATTTACATTGAGGTGAAACATCAATTCGATGAACATAAAATAAAATCCCCCACAATTGTAACAACATATTACAACAAAATACAATGCATAAATCTAGCAAACCTATTGTAACAAAAAAAATCTTGTGCAATAAATCCACAATCCAACTACAACAAAATTTCCTTTTGCTACAATATTTGTGAAGACACGCTGCAAAAACATGAAACATCTCATGTAACAATTTGAGAAAGTTAGTTGCAACAAATACAGAAAAAATACTTGCAACAAGTATACCAGAGAAGGAGATGGGGGCATTCGGGCGTCGCTGACCAGGATGGAATAGGAGTACTATGACAGTGGTATAATGGTTAACATCAGCGGCTTGTGGTGTTGATGGTTGCCGGGGTGATGGTGCTATGATGGAGGGAGCTTCATGACGCAGTGGTGGTGCCTCAGATTAGGATTGAGTACTCGCGCAACTGCAGATTGACACAATCACTTGACATTGGGGTGGCTCAAATGGCATCCGGTGTGGCTAGGCGGAGCTCGCCAGAGTAGGTGGTGTGGATTCCTTTGTCCTCACATCCAGCGATGAATTTAGGAAAGCAGCTTAGGTGAGTTTTTGGGATGAAAATAAAGTGGGAGAGGACTGAGCTTCCTATGCAATCGGGGCATGAGTGCGTGTGAACTTTTGCATAACAAAAGTTTGTGTCCATGATAGGGCCATTGAGAGCATTAGATTGGTATGTAGTGATGGATGACCGTCTGGGTGGGCAAGGTCCCATCGGACGTATAGCCCATATCAATTCCATTTTCTTTTTGTTTGTTACCTTTTCTTAGGTGCTTGAGGAGAGCTCACATGAGGCCCCTGAATCGTACGAGTGTTGAACACTAAAGATTGTATACATAGCATTTTCCTAAAAATAAATAAATATACAAAACCGCATCGCCTGGTACTGCCATACTGATAGGCTGTCGTGAAGAAGGCTAGTGTAGAGTTGTAAACGATGACAACGTGCAACTTTTCCCTTTGTCAGTTATCATCGATTTTGAAATCGACAACCACGTAAAGCTGGCAGGATTTGATATATATACCACCAAAAAAATCCCAATACACTTTAATACAATTGACATATTTCTAGACTTCAAAAAAACACCACTGTTCAGTCATGTTTTGTTATCGGTGGCTCTCTATCCCGTCCTTTCTCTTCACCAAAGCGCTGCCCAGTTGCCCTGCTCTTCCTCGCAACATGGAGGAAGGTAGTGATGATCCAGAAGGTGATGCAAGAAAAGAATTTGAGGCTAGTGCGTGAGGTGATCAGGGTGGAGGAGAGGCAGCGGTGAACAGGTTCTAAGAACAGGGGTGTGGTCAGTGCTGATGCCGTGCGGGAGGGGGTAATGAGCGTGATGGTATTTGTCGTGTCCATGCGCTCAAGGCCAGCGTGCCCATCACCATCTTGATGGAGTGTCGTGCCGCATCATGATCCGGATATGTGGCCAGATCAAAGTTTTTATTGAAGCTTGTAAGATGGAATGGGGGAAATTGATCAATTGGAGTGGTTTCTTCCCAAATTGCTGATTGTTGATCTGGCTTCATCCATAATTTGGATATTTGAGTAGCAACTCTGGCTTGGTCCATAATTTGAATACTTGTGTAGGAACTCTGTCTTTGTGTGATGTGTTTGAGTAGGAACTGCTTGGCTACTTTTGATAATTGGATTAAATGGAAATTGTGGCAACCCATTTTAAGAATAGGACCATCGTATTTCGCACAATAACCTAAGAGTTTAGTTACAGACAGAAAGAGTATCATATTTGCTCATAATTATTCAAAAAGCATTATCTTAATTAAAATATGATCTAATGGCTAAACTACAACAGCTTTACGGGTGTTTAAGCCCAAAACATAACTTACATTTAGAAGAACTAATGAACCTATAGGAACACTTGAGTGTGGTCGTAACCCTAACATGTTAGCTAATGCATCATTCCTTCTTCACGTGTTTGTTTGGATGAAAATAAGCAAGTTTGAGTACACTAGGTACTTAGCAAGCTACACGAGAAGGCTATTTAACCACCATACAAGGTGTTCAACTGAATAGAGTCACAGTTTGTAAAATGGTAAAAGTAGATACAAGTTTGTCAGGTTTGATACAATCTACTTCAGTTGCTCCAGTAGCTTCTCTGTTGCCAACTAGTCGAATCCGGAAGCTAGCGTAAAAGAATGAAAACAAATAAGTCCCCCGCTTTGCAAAATACAAGACGGGAATAAAATAAAATAAAAAATCCAAAAAAAAAATATAAGAACATGGGTTTGGACGAATAGGGTTTGAACTAGGCTTGGTTAGGTTGAACGGAGTTCAAAATACATTAGTCGGGCTTAAAATGGTCAAAATGAGTATAAACAAGACTATCGGGTTTTGGGTAAGGAGTAATGGGTTGGGTATACAATATCAGTTGGTGCAATTCCTAGAGGGTCGGGTTAAGTGAACTAAATCAGGTTGAACATTGTCGAGATGGGTTGAATAAACAGTGTTGGGCTGGACTGGGTGTTATTGGGCTGCATAGTACTGGGCTGGCTCAATTTGGCTAACTAGGCTAAGAGTTGGCTCAGACAAGCTTTGCCAGCCCACCTTGGCGGCCCATGGAGCACACAACCCAGTTCCCTCTAGAGTGAGATGGAGCTCACTCCCATGTAAGGCTATAAAAATAGCTCGAGGCTCACAAGCTACTTGAGCTCGGTTCGGCACAGGCTTGATTCGAGCTCGGCTCGAGCTCTAGTTGAGCTGAACTCGAGCCTGATATGAAGCTCATGAGCCTATTCGAGCCGAGCTCAAATAGTTTGGTGGAGCTCGTTCATGCACAGGCGGCAGGGTTTGTCATGACTAGGGTGGCAATCTAGACTGTGGAGACCCCGACCCCAAGGGCCCAATGGCCCAATTCACCGACTCCCCCAACCCTAGATCTCATCACAACTGAAGTACTCCCTGCTCTAGTCCCCCAGTCGGCCACCCGTGACCTATCCCTAGTTCCCCACCCAGCCACCACCCCAAGTCCTTGCTGACTCCCCCAACCCTAGATCCCCTTCCTGGCTTCCTCGTAGTCTCCACTCTCCACTGACACCGCTGCCCCTCCCAGCTCCCAGCTCCGACCTAGCCGATGGACACCGGCGCCAAGGCACCAACCGTGGGCAACATTCTCCACCTCATGCCCTAACCCTAAGTCTTCTCTTGCTCCACCTCCAAGCGGCGAGCCAGCAGCGGCTCACCATCCGTAGATCCTGGCATCCTGCAGCCCGCACTCTCTCTTGCCCTCACGAAATCACAAGAAGAGAGAGACCTGGCAGCGGCCACCCGACCAAGAGATGATAAATCGACGTCTCACTTCGGTGACTCAGGTCAACAGGTACTCATCTCCTTCCACGATTTACAAGCTAGATGGACCCAAATTTATGTGTTGCGCGCCATTTGTGTTGCTTAGTGTAATGTGTTTTTCAGCCAGATGTTTCGTCGATTTGACATAAATTTTTCGCAGATCTAGCTTTACTATATTACAAATTGGGTTTAATGCTTGTCTAGCTACTACTAAAAAGAAATGCAACTCCTCTAGAAATTTTGAGTCTTCCTGCATGCCCAAAAAACCGATGTTTGAAAGTGATAGCTAGCACGTGATTCTCTGAAGCTGTTGTGATTGGGAGACTCGCATCGGATTTGTAAGATGGTAGTACTCGCGGAGGATTTGTAAGATGGTAGTAGTAGTAGCCCGCCAATTGCTCCAAATCTCCAATATTGTAGAAAAACTTCTGACTTAAGTGATTGTTATATGAAGCTTGCAATGCATTGAGTTGAACTGATTCTCTGAAACTATTTCGTTTCCTTTAGCTTTTGAGTTTGTAATTGCAATGCACTGAAGTTCGTAGGAACCTAAATTTTTATCATAAGCGACAACTCTTTGTAAATTCAATCTAAAATTTTATCATAAGCGACAGCTCTTTGTAAATTCATTGCTTTAATTATTTTGCAGATATCAACATGGATTCAACTTTTGCTCCACTCTCAATCTGTCATCCCCCTCAAGCCCTAACCCTGAGCCTTCTCCAATCTCCAGTGCCAACTACCAAGGTTGCCTCTCTTGATTTAGATATTACTGAAGTTCATATTTTATTCTTGCACTCACACAATTATCTTATGGCACTATATGAATTGTTGTAGATGTATGAAAATCAACAATCAATACAACTATCTATTGATTCACGGGCAAAAGAGAAGGATGGAAAAAAGAATCTCATTTGCATTTGCATACACCTTGTTTTAGGAGGACATTTTAAGGATTGTGTTCGAGTTATCTGCTCATAAAAAATAAACTCATAATTTGCCTTCTAGTCATCACATATTGTCAACTACCTTGTCTTTTTTTGACATATCCTGTAAAGATACAACCAGTGTACAGATGAACTAATCCATTTAAAATTCACATGTTGCGGGAGGAAGATAATCAAGTAAATTTGCATGTTGCAAGAGGATAGGATTTATCCTTTAGCAGTACAACTTGGCATAGCTATGTTGGGTTGTTCAAATTAACCGGATTGGATCGACAATTGGCTGATGAAATTAGTAATATTACCTCTTGGAAAGTTGTTTGGATGTTTGATTAGGAATGTGAAAAATGAACTCAATATATTTCTATGTTTTGTTATAGATGAAGTGGACAGGGGTACATTTCTATGTTTTGTTGGCCATTCCCAATATATTCCAAGATGTTTCTGGCCCTAGCCCTGGCTTGCTGCTATTACTGCACATTTTCTTGTACTATGTTTTTGGATTCCTCTTCATCGTCTTGTACTCTTGTTGCTTCTAGTTATTGTTTGCGCTGAGGTTTCCCTGGTTCTGACTTAATGCACTTCTGCGTCGAGGATTGGAAATGGTGGCGGATTTTGGAAATTGGCATTATGTGATGGTTGTCTAATTTGTTATCATGCTGCTAGCCTCCTATTCAAAACTTTTATATGTGATGGTTATTAACTTGTACTATTATCATGAGCTGATCTGTTTTGTGCTACTATGTACTATTACAAACTAATGCTATATTGCTCTCTCATTGGCTGATTGCCCTGGTTAGAATGTTGTTTTTTTGCTGATTCATATGCTACCAAGCCTACACAAGCCAAGCTCGAGCTTTGTTCGAGCCGAGCTCGAGCCTAGCTTAAAGCTCGACGTCAATCTCAAGCTCACTCGAGCTCGGCTCGTTTACAGCCTTACTCCCATGGTGGCCAAGCAGAGGAAAGCAGCGGCGGCGCCAAATTCGACAATGGCAACGACAGCGAGCAGTGGTGTGGCGAGTATTTACGAATCATGGGAAACCCATTTTGGGCTTCAACATGGGCAGTGGTGGCATAGAAATGGCTGGTAGTGGCGACGCATGGCCAAAATAGGGGACGGCATAGCGGAGCTACATCAAAACTTCAGCCAAATTGGTGATGGTAGCCATGGGTGGCAAAGTGATGGCACACGGTGGCGGCGAACTAGGGGCAGCAAGGCTAGGCGGGAAGCTATAGCTTTTGTGGTGGTGAGGAGATACTAAGGACACGGTTGATTTGAAGATGGTGTGGACAGAGACAGAGAATTGTGAGTAGAGCTCACCAGAGGGAAAACAGGTCGTCAGCCACGACGACGCGACGTGACCGGTGATGGGGGAGAAGGTGGCAGCTTTGGGTGTGTGGAGATGTGGAAAAAGGATAAGGGGGTCGTAGAGCTTGATTAAGTAGGCTGCAAAGGAGGTTGCTCCAGTAGCAGCGTGAGGTGAGGACATCATGTGGGTAGTGGCGGGGATGGGCGTGCGGTTTTTGCACTACAGCAGTGAAGCTAACGAGCGTGTTGGTAGCGGGAGAGACATTGCCTCTCACTGGCATGAGCACACGAGGTGGCACAGCGAGCAGCGACACTGTGGTGCGTGTCGAGCGGCTAGTGGTGTGGTTTGACAACGGTGCGAATCGATAGCAAGGACGGCATGGTGCTAGCGTGGTCAGCATTTAATGCCGGTGTGAGGTGTCGGGCGAGGTGGCATGGGTGCTAGCATAGTTTGGCGCGGGCGCAGGCGACGGCGGATTGAAGATGTGGCATGGGTGCACGAATGGCAGTGCGATGCGAGGCAAGTGGCAACAAGGGAGAAGACGGGCAACAAGAATGTGCTTTCTCGAAGTGGAAAGTGTAATTATGAAAAAGGAAAGCAGGGTTTTAGCTAGAATTTTTAGATTTGGCAAAAACCTTCAAATTCAAATGAAATATGTTCAAATTCACATCATGTAGTGAGCACTTGCGCGCCCAATCTGATCTCATTTAAACCATGTTTGAGATTGCTAACCACCCTTCTCGTGTGGTGAGCCGAGATGCGTTGTCCGGGGAGCACCTTATTAGCATGCACGTTCCTACTTGCTTGACCGGTATGGTACAAATCCAAGATAGCAAGAATAGAGAAATCCCAACGACTAGAATAATTCTGTAGTTAACTTTGGCCCAGTTGTAGGCCCAACAGCAAACGTTAGTGGTTTTGGACTGGTGGTGTCACGGTTCTGAGATGGCCGGGCAGGCCATTCGTGCTAATGAAATTGACCTAAACTCTGCAGGCCGCGAGGACCAATAGCTCGGTTGGTGTGACTGCCAGGTGAACAGTTCGCCCACTTAGATTTAAGCCTATGGATGTTTTATTTTTCGGAGGGTACTATTTACATAAATAGTACTCTCTGAGTAAATGTGTATGTGGGTATGTTCAATGATTAAAACGTATGTCTGTACTTCGTGAGACTGTAGGGTCTTCGTCTCATCTCAAGCATGTTCATTGGACGTACCCACATGGGTGTGTAAGTATGTATGGTGTCGTGTGTGTACGCGTACGTAAATACATCCTTATTATACTTACTTCCAAAAAATAACTCTACAGGTCGCTGATATGGATAAATTGACCAAAATTGTTGTGCCGACAGGAAGCCCTGCACAAGAAACAGTTCCGAAGTCCTCCAGTATCATCGACCTAGGGCTAGCCTAACAATGTCATCACTGTTAGAAATTGACTCATTTAATTATGACATATTTCTTTAATTCCAAAGCATGCATGATTTAGTACCATATTGCTAAGGCAGGGTGAGGAAGACCGATTTATAAGGTAGAGTCATCCCCACTCCTTGAATATGGAAAGAGACGATATGAGAATGGTTTTGTCTAGTCACACACGCACGCACGCACGCGCGCGCGTATTTGCGTATTTTCGCGTGAAAATCGCGTGACTTGTGACTTGCGACGTGACACGCCACTTGGCAGACTAAGTCCATCTTTATTTTTTGCTAAACTCTGCACCACTCTCTCTCTCTGTGTATTTGAATGAGATTCAAACGTTTGAATTTGAGGCTTTACTGGGGTTTTGATGATAGAAAGTTACTAGTGGATAAATGACTGGTTGAATGTGTCAGTTATCAGTGGGTAAATGGCTGTTTTAATCATGTCAGTTATCAGTCTGTCTAAATATACCTGGAGACGTCCAGAGTGTAAAGAATAATCCTACTGCTTCCATTTTTTCCTTCTCTGTGATTTTGTGCTCGAGTACTGTACTGTCTGAACCTCGCCGACCTTTCTTCCCGGCGTGCACCTGGAAGGAGAGAGAGCGGCTATCTCCGAACCATTGCCGCAGAGAGTACCTGCACGGGGGCGGCAATAAGGTTTCTGGGCAGCGCATCTGCGCGACCGCTCACTGCACTGCGTCATCTATGTTCTGCACTGCGTCAAGCCTGTGCGGCTTCCTGTTCTTTATCAGGCTAACAAGTAAGTCGTTCGCGCGCACGTTCGACTTGATTACTATATTCTTTTTTGAGTATATTCTGAAGTATGATGAGTAGTCTGCTGTTAGTTGTGAGTTTTGCATCATTAATTTGTTGTTTTTGTCTCTTAATAAAACTTGGAATTAAAATATTGCCCACATTTGTAACAATCACTGCCACCTGCATCTAGCTGCCCATCCCCTACGATCGCCTTTGTCCATGCCAAGAATGCCAGTGGTGAATCTAGAATGTTTGGCTCGGGGTGAAGTGACACCGACGCCTTTCACCCTAGTCCATATAACCCTTTGGTATATAAAACATTGATCCCCATCGCAAGTTACAAATTAGTGTTTTTATAGTTCGTAACGATCCCGACAACTTTTTGTTTTCCTGATCCGCCTCTGAGAACGCGTGCGCTAAGTTCTGTCCGCCTGCATGCCCTGACATCTCATCGCATTCTATACCTCACTCACGGCATGATGCCACCAGGTTCAGTTGGTGCCGCGCGCGCGCATCCCAGCGGCTCAACATCTTGGGAATTGCATCTCCAAGCTAATTATCGTAACTAAGCGTTCAACTTTGCTCAATTGCTTGAAAGAGCTAGCTCTCATTGGTTAATGCATTGTGTTCTTGATTCTTGATGAAGTGTTTGCGTGTGGTGTAGGGTCTGAATGCGAGCCTAGAACAGCATGCTGATACTGCAGGAGAGCGTCGGGGTTGCTGGTGCTGTGCACGCGTGCAAACGCACGCGTCGTCCTCTTAGTTGTATCCTCTTATCATGTGTTTGATTGCAAGGACTAGGTGGGACGGGATGGGATAGACCTGTTTTTGTAGGTGTTTAGATGGGAGACAAGCAGAGTCAAGGACATCCCACTAGGAATATTCCTTGTAGATCCGGGACCAGGCAATCCTCTTTTTTTCATGGGACGGAGTCATCCCACCTCTTTGTTTTTTTAAGTACTGTTTTGTTTAATTTTTTTTTTAAAAAAAACTCAAAGGCTTATGTGTAGAAATATATCAACAATAGCCTTCAATTTTTTTAAAAAAAAAACTCAAATGCCACACATGTCTCACCTTCATCCTTCCATCCAAACAAAGGATGTGACCATTCCATCCCACTTTATCCTTCCAACCAAACAAAAAATAGGGATGACTCTATCCCCCCAACCAAACAAAAAATAAGATCATGCCATCCCAAAACTAGGGACAGGACCATCCCATCCCACCTTGTCCCTAAACCAAACACAACCTTACCCTCGCACTTGCGATGATAGCAGGCGCGGTCGAGGGAGAGTGCCAACAGATGCGCCGCGCAGGCATGAGAACTGCCGGCCAGCAGACGCACGCAAGCGCTGGCATGCATGCCACGGACACGGCCGTATAAAGGATTTCTTTTTTGTTAGGGTTTGTAGTTTTTATCTGTAATTTATTAATCTAATAAATAGTATGATTTATAGTTTTTATCTGTAATTTATTAATCTAATAAATAGTGATTATTGAGTGAAATTAAAAACCAAAAACCACTGAAAAACAAAAAAACATAATCTATTGCACGCGAGTTGTCCAGGAAGAAGATGGCCGGGGTGGCCGGTTAGCAAGTCTTTATACGCAATTCAAGTGATTAGCAGCTTAATTATGGCACGTCAAATTTGTTGAGAAACTAGCGTCGTGTAGCAATTCATGCAACCAATTCATACAATTAGAACAAGAATAAACACAATAATTAGACAATGCAAAAGTATATGAACAATGGATAAAGATGAGAGAAAGCAATTCAGGGATCTTTTTTATTCAAATGATTTTTGTGTATAAAATAGATAGTCTCTCCCCTATTTTTATAGTCAACTAATTTAAAAGAGTATGGGTAGGAAACCACCTCTTCTTGTTGGACAAGAAGAATGAACTCAAGCGGGGCTTGGCCGCACGTCTCCTTACGGGGATTGGTTTCTTAACCTTTTCCTTGGACTAATACCTTACAGGCACATGTGTAACAGCCAAAAAAGTTTAAAAAATACATAATTTTTTTTTTGCAAAATCTCGAGTTGTTTATTGTTTTTTCTAAGTTAGTTGCATTTTTCGTGTGCCGGAATCCTATCTTTTTCCCTAAAATTCCTGAACAGTCATCTAATTTTTTTTCAAAATCTTTTTCTTTCCTGGGTTGTTTCTAGCCCGCCCCATGGCATTATCTCTTTTCTTTCTTTCTTTCTTTCCCCTTTTTTTTTGTGGGCCGAAGCCCATCTGTTTTCTTCTTTTTTTCCCTTTGCTTTAGCCATCTCATCCCAACCTAGCTCCTGTGCTGCCCAACTCTCGGACCCAACCATCCCGGTTCGCCTGGTCAGCCACCTCGCTAGCCATGTGCCAGTGCCACCATTGCCGCACCCTCGCTCCTATGCCAGTGCCGTCATAACTCTACATGATGACTTCCACTCCACTGCACCGCAGAACACAAGATGTAGTCCCAATGTCTCCTCTCAACTTTATTGATTGAACCTTTATATATACAAAATCAACCTCCTCTCCCTTTAAATAGGGGAGGAGTGGAAGGTAGTCGAATAACTATTTATATAGGACTAAATTATTCCTATTATGGCATCTGGGCCTCATAGGTCTTATAGGCCTATTTAGATAAAATGTTCACATAATCAGACTCATCAAAAACGGGCCAATATACAACAAGGATAAAGGATAGAAAGCAAGCGATTTTAGTGGAAGAGCGAGGAGTGGCTTAAGAGTTGTTTGTTTTAGATGGAGATAAAGTTTGCTTAGAGTTAGCTAGGAGAAGTGATTTTTTTTCTGGTTTTTATAGGGTTTTTTTGTGGAAGGTGGAGGTGGAGCAATGCATTGCCGATTCGCATTGTTTTGTGTTTGATCATTTTTGTGAGCAATTTTTTTGCCCGTGCCCCGCCCCTAGCTCTATCACGTTAGTAAGCACAAAGTTCTCCATCTTAGGGCCAGTTTATGGTTGCTAAGTTGTGTTGTGCTAATTGTTCGTGCATTGTGGAATTTAGTTACTTACTAACTAATTGTTCGTGCATTGCAACGGATAGAAAAGACTTAGGCCCTGTTTGGAATGCGGGAATTTTTCCCGATTCCTGCGGGAATTGAACTGTTTTCTGTAAAATTCCTGTAAAATTCCTGTGAAATTCCTCTGTTCCAAACAGGCCGTTATTACATGTTCTATAAATAGGATACCGGGTTGTTTTAACAATTGTATTTATTCGAAGTACGTGCACAGCTTGTACTGCACCCCCGGTTTCATCGTTGCGTCCAGACGAGCTCCGCTCCAGCTCGCTGTGCCTCTCATCACCGATGTTAGGCCTGTGTCGCGCCTTCGGTTTCCTGTCACACACCGAACAAGCTCCACCCTGGCTCACGTCGTGCCGGGCCAAGGTCCGTTCGTGACATCTATGGCGCCTTAGTCGTGGTGCTCGGCAGTAGCAAAGACATAATTTGGTTACATCCCGAGTTTAGTGGTGGAATAAACTAAGGTATTTATGAAAATATTATCTAGACTAAATTAAATTTACTTGAGTTATATATTAGATATTTTTTATATTTTAGACTAAAGTTTGCTCCGCCTCTGGTGCTCCACCTGCGGCGCCACACCCTCGCACTTTTATTGCTTGACTCTTTCCGTAGGCAACTATACACGGTCTTCTCTTCCAGCAAACTTACAATTGGGTCCCACGATGTAACCGAACTGAACTGCAGCGCATGCAACCGAACCCACCGACTTGTTCAGGCATCTAGCTAACAAATCAAATACACTGCAACTAAACGACCGAAATAAAAATTAAGCCTTGAGCCGTTGAGCGTAGGCAGAGAAGGATGCTTAGAGTATGTACAACAGTGTAATGCCAACTGTTTATAAGATTTATCACGTAGAACACGGGATAATATGAAGAACATAGCATCTCCAACAGTATGAGCTAGTTACTAGCTCTAAGACAACTTCTCCAATAGTACTAACTTTTAACACATAGCTCATAACATAAATAGCCTCACATGACACTCTCACATAATCTTAGAATGTGTGTATGAGACTAGCTCTTGATCAAGAGATAGCTTTTCTCTCTCTTC
Source organism: Dendrocalamus sinicus (assembly GCA_036346575.1). Classification (NCBI taxonomy): domain Eukaryota; kingdom Viridiplantae; phylum Streptophyta; class Magnoliopsida; order Poales; family Poaceae; genus Dendrocalamus; species Dendrocalamus sinicus. Next base: position 13,460,403 of record CM070669.1, on the reverse strand, counting down.
TATTAAAATATGAAATAATATGCTTAGAGCTAGCTCATAACTCACTATTGGAGATATAGAGAATTGAACCATCTCTCATGCAGTAATCAACTATAATACGAAAAATAATATATATTATTCATAAATGAGTTGTCTATAAAGATATATAAAAAATAATATATTATACGAGTTGTCTTTAAGGCAACATATACTATACACTCAAACTTAGGGTGCACTACGGTACACCTTAACTAAAAGTCACGAAAAATTCTGAGAAAATTTATACATATATTTAATGGTTTACTCCATCTATGTATAAAATTCTAAGTTTAAATTCATCCTATGTTAATAGCAGCAAAATAGAGAAAATTCTGACAAATTTGAACTCTTAACATTTGTCAGATTTTTCTTCTTTTTTGTTACCGCTAACATATAATGAATTTGAACTTAAAATTTTGTGCATAGCTAAAATAAGTTTAGAAGTAAATGTATAAATTTTATCGGAATTATTTATGACTTTTTTTAGTTAAGATGCACTGTGAGTGCACCCTAAGCTTGAGTACATAGGATATGCTGTCTGTCTTTAGTGCTATTTATAGATGATATTATAGATAATAATTATCTATAGTATTATATATACCCTTGTATCTATGTACTATCAATGTATCATCAAGTTTGTTTATCTCCGCAGGTCCATGGACATATTAAGTTCTTCCGTTGAAGATTACTCGCAAAAGCACTGCGTTGTAACTTGTATGTAAACGCCAACTAATTAAAAGCATTCACATCAACCAGTAGCACAAACACGGCCGAGTCAATAAAATCTAGGAAAGTTTTGGCACACATGTCCAAATAGAATTGTGGCAAGTATGCTAGTCTCACAATCACATTTGTTGTGGCTTGTGGTGTGTGGTATCCGTTCTCGTTCTTTCCACCCAAGCAGAGCCAAAATCGTCTAGCCAGCTGCGGCGCCACCTCCAGCCGCCGCCGTGACCGCCACGCCGCGTTTCGCACTACCGTTTGCCCGTGCACATGGCCGTGCCTTGCAGGTCGCGGTGGCCAGTGGCTAGGCTCGCGCCGCTCTACTGCGCGTAGCCCTGCCTTGTCTTGTTTCCGCTCCTACCTCGCCGCTGGCACGCACTTCGCCGGGTCCTAGCCGTGGCGGCTGCCCTTGCAGTCCGATCCAACCGTGGTTAGCTAGGAAGACATCAGCTCGATCGCCTACTGGCCAACGCCTTGCGGCGGCACAGCTCGACCGAAGACCGATGCGATCCGGCACCTGCTCCTAGCGAAGTCGCCTCCTGACGACTTCCTCCTACGATTTTGTAGCGCGGCATGGAGGTCACCGGATTGGGAGAATTTAGTGACAACGCTCAGATCGAGCGAAACACCTTTCTCTTTCGTCTCCAATGTAATTCCCTCCCTCACTCCAGCGAGAATGGCGGAGGCTCGGATGAGCACGGCTATATACGTCGACGCCACGACGGTTGAAGAGCATGGTGGCCACCTTGGTATGGAGGGAGCACGGCAGCGCCAAATTTGCACCATGCCTTGCAAGGATGCCGATGGCTCGGGCGAGGTGGCGGCATTGAGATTGGTGACGAGGTGTGTGGCCAGCGGCTGGCCGGCGGAGGGCGTCGTGATCGGCGACGAGGTGAGCGGCCAGCGGCCGGTGGAAAAGAAAAGAGAGGTACTGGAGGCGGAGCGATCATGGTGGAAGAGGTGGCACGTTGGCTATTGGTAAAAATCCAAGAGGGAATCGTGTGAAAAACAGGACTGAAGAGCAGAGAGACAAATCATCATTTGAGGGTGTCCTGACCTGTCGGCGCTTTGGGGAACGGAAGGGGGAGAGGATGATGCATTACTCATTACTCACCAACTCATTTTTTATATTAGTAAAAACAAAGATATGAATCTTTACTAATTCCAGTAAAATTTCACTGTTATGAAATATGCTTTTAATGAATTATTATATTCAAAAATATAAATAAATAAGTACTTTCGAAAAGCCACAACTATGCCAAACGAAGCCTTGCACAGGGGAACAACGGTGAAACTCAAAATCTAATTGACAATATAAATAGAATCTTATCACCTGCCTTTGCATAGTAGCATGCCTTTGAGTGATCATCAACCCTTGGATCACGAATGAATAGCGAAGATTTTGAGCGAACAATGCTGCTTCAGTGCATCTCTGCAGGGGCGGAGCCAGGATTTGAGTATAGGGGGGCAATGAACAAAGCAAAGTAGAACTGATAGCCATGCCAGCTGGTTTTAGTCACATATAATAGTAGCATGTTTCACAAGTCTTAACCAAAACAAAATTACATATCTATCAGCTTAAATTTAGCTCTACGACTAGAAGCAAGATCATAGGCTTTAATAATATAATCAGTACTAATTGATGCAGCCAATTCCTTCTCAATATAAATTACCAAACAATCTCGCAGAAATCCATCTCCCATTGTACATCTAAGACGTGTCTTTGCAAGTTTCATAGCTTAAAAGCATCTTTCGGTGGTTGCAGTTGATACTGGAAATTTAGATAAGGATTATTGATTAGATAAGATGACAAGGGAGTAGCACCTTACCTCCTGTGCGATGCAGAGTGCTAATAATTGATCTGATTAATAATCAATAGACGACAATCGGTAGGTCGGCTGCGGCGGCGTCGCCGCTCTCGCGACATCGCCAGAGTCGCGCCCGCCGTCCGGCAATCTCCTGTCTGGCCGTCTCCGGGCGAGTGGACAGAGCAGAGGCGTGGAGCCGCGGAGGGCGAAGCCAAAAGTCGAAGAAGACGAACAGACGAGCGAGACGAGCAGGGCACAGCGACGCTTGGCATTCCCTTCGTGAGACTGAAGCGGCACCAAGATGTGAAAGGGCTAAATCTAAATGGGTCATGACGTACTAGCCAATGGGCCTCAAATACAGTCAATACTTGATTGCTTGGGCTGGATTAGGAGGGGCTAAATACCTATTGAATACATATATTAAGTATCTAATAGAGGGACTAGTAGAGCATTAGGGGGTGCCAGGCCCCCCCCAGCCCCCCCTCCCTCCGCCTCTGCATCTCTGGACTATGCCCTTGCTACGGTTCCGTGGGGGCTATTGCACAATGGGAAAACCTATGGCCCAGACGTACGAAATCGATGTACGCGAGTAACCATTGCAACACATGCGCTTACACGGGGTCGAGGCGCCGAGCCAGTTGGACCCGCAACAATGCATTGAGCGCCATGGAAGACGTGAACCCGTCCTCTCCTCTCTCTCTCTCTCGCATCCTCTCCCACTCTCTCTCTCTCTTTACTCTTCTCGTCATACACTGAATCCTTGCTTTTGTTGCCACCACCGCGCTATGGCTCACTGCTGTCACTTCCCCACACCATGCCTAGCCTCCGCCGCCTCATCTCGCCTCGCTGCCATCAACCTCGATCCTGGCCGAATTCAAGCTCCCCCATTGGCAGCAGCTCTATCACGAGCGGTGGTGGTGCCCTTAGATCCTAGTGGATCGTGCCATATCTGCATCGCCGGTGCCATGATCCAATGTTGCGGTGATCGAGGAGAGAACAAGGTAGGGGGAGAGATCTCGAGCCGATGAGGCGATGAGGTCCCGATCTTCCGATAGGATGATAACTATTGATTTTGGTGGAGGTGACTCTTGCGATCCGACTACAACTGTACGATGTCGCTTGCACCTTAGCAATCGCTGAACCACACTTCAAGTCGTTATCAACCATGCCAAGAATGCGGTTGACCTGACCACGAAGGTCTATTCCTGCATGCAACCGAAGAACACGCAAGAACAAGATAACAAGCAATCTGAAATTGCAAATATTTATATTGAGCTCAAAAGGTGGGATTCCGTAGAGGTTTTTTACAGTTGGTCTAGCCGACACAAGCGAAGAACAAAAGTTTTCACAATGGAAAAATAATTCAAACGAAATCCAAGAAAACTAGAAGGGTGCAGCCTCCTTAAATATGGGTGGGAAAGCCGCACAAAAGTAAGGAAAAAGGGGTGATACTATTCACAGTACTGTTCACGTGAAAAGTACCCCCGTGAACCGTATGGGCCTAGGAGGGGGGCACCTCCCCTTTGGGCCCAAACATTATAAGACCCAATTTGACCTAAACAGGTGATGTAACACCTTCTTTGAATGATTGCGGCAAGCACAACAAGAATTTGGAGATAAGGCCACTTCCATTGGAAAGAGGACGAGAAAAGCTTTCCATCGAGTACTCGTGGACCTCAAATGGACTCCGTATGTGAAAGTTATGCACATTTGAAGTTGGGCCGTCAGGCTGAATCCGAACTGATCTGGAGGCCGAATTGGATTCCAAAACGTGTCCAAGATGAACTCTTGCTTGAATTGGTGCAAAAGTGATGTGGTGCTACAAAAATATATTTTTTTCATCATTAGGTAGCATCATATTCTCATTTAAAATATGTTGAAACTGAAGAAACGAATTCACCTTTAGTTCAATATTGATATTGGGCGCTATGGTCATATGTGTTGGTGGCGTGGTTACATCACGAGCTGTAAGTGAATATTCAAGTTTAAAGTTTATGAAATCTCGGGTTGAAAGTGATTTTTTTTGTGTTGAAATTTATGAAAATCTAGAGTTAAAAGTGAAATTTTGAATTGAATGTTTTATGAAATCTCGAGTTGAAAGTGATTTTTACAGTTGAAAGTTTTTGAAAACCTTGAGTTGAAAGTGAAAATTTTGTGTTAAAGGTTAGAAGTTTTAATTAGGAAGGAGGGGAAAGAAATTGAAGGGGAGGGGGCAGGGAGAAAGCGTACATGACTAGTGGCGTGCCGACCATGCGTGCACAAGAGTAGAAAATTGTACTGTAGTTCTCTAAACTTGTGAAATTGTGCCACTTTACTCCTTGAACTTGTATTTTACTTTCTTAGCTCTCTGAACTTGTAAGATTGTGTCACTTTACGCCTTAAACTTGTATTTTACTTTCTTAACCCCTTAACTCGTAAGTTTGTACCACTTTATTTCTTGAGCTTATATTTTACTTTCTCAGCACTTCAATTTGTATTTGTTTGTATTGCAGGTCCATTGGACCGTTTATTAACAAAAAATGCTGAGCTAGCATAGTACATGGCTTGATCGTGTGGACACAGTGTTGAGTCGGCACAATGCCCTCTTCTCCCTTACAGCGTGATAGAGCAGGGGATAGAGAACGCAAGGCGACAACAAGTGTCATGGCGGGGCTTTGATGATGCCGTTCATGTGGAGTGTTCTTGGGGCTTACGAAGTTGTGTGCGGAAGAGTGACGACTAGCTCGAGGAGGTTCTATGAGGACGACAGGGAGAATACCGGTGAGGTCGATGGCAACGAGGAAAATGATAACTAACATCCAAGCATACCATCCTAACCCGTTTGCCACTCCTTCAAGCCTGACCCTACGACATCAGCTATGTGCTATATGAGCTTAGTGTTTTCTGTTAGTAATTGGTCCAATGGACCTACAGTGCAAACAGACATAAGTTTAGGGGGCTAAGAAAGTAAAATACAAGTTCATGATGTAAAGTGATATAACCCTACAAGTTCAGAGGGCTAATAAAGTAAAATGCAAGTTCAAAGGGTAAATTGATACAACTTTACAAGTTCAGTGAGCGGAGAAAGTGAAATGCAAGTTCAGAAAGTAAAGTGGCATAACTCTATAAGTTTAGACAGTTATAGTGCAATTTTCTCATCTTAATAATTTTGGAAAAAGCTCCTAGACGTATGAAGTAACCCTAGAAGCTAAAACACATGAATCTTGAGACCTATTCGAAGAAGTTTTATGTAAGTCACATAACTATGAATGACTATATGGCCGGGCAAATCAGGGCCTAATTAAAGGGTAGGACCTTTTAATTGCTCTGTTTGGGTAATCCTAAACGGGCTGAGGGCAAAAAGGGTTAAGGTAGGATTTGCTTGAAAATACTGTTTGGTCATGGCCTAAAAGGGCTGAGATTTTTCGGCTAAACCGGAGGGTCTTGCCTACAACGCAAGCAAGAGGGGAAGTGGAGGGAGAGAACAAACCTAATTGATATAACGGGGTAGCTAATGGCAAAGGCCTACCAGTCTATAGATATTCTTATATATAAGTGTTTAAAGACAGAATATAGCTATATAGTTAAGTATTTATATAAAAATACTTAGATACAACATCTCTATATAGGTGCTCAGACAGTTGTATTACCTATTAATTAGATATAGTTATTATATGTATTAGCGTATGTTAAGCACCAGTGCTTATTCAAACATCTATGCTACAAAATAAATACCTTAATTGTCTTATGAGACAAGTAAACTAGTTTTTATTTGCTCCTTTTAAGCATAAGTTTTTATTTACCAAGCACCTCTCTTCCCACTTCGTGGGCCAGGACAAGATCAGGTTTTCCCACTTTGTGGGCTGGCCTGGAGCTATTGTAAAATTAATCTGGTGGGTTCGAATTGGGTTGGGCCGTGTTCTAGTAAAGTGGGTTAAGCTAAGATTTCGGGTTGGACAGTGGCCCATTACTCAGCCTAACTGTAGCATACTCAACTCTCATGCTTCAGTGAACCACAATAGAAGCAAAGCTACATCACTTACCATAATCATAGACACGATTAAACACCGTAGAAATGAAATCCCGATGGTAGAAACTCATGCTCACTAGCGATAATTGCTTTAAGGTTTTAGTACATATCAATAAATTGTTTTAAAAATCCTGCAAAAGTAAGAAAAATATATGCAAAGTGAGCTATCAGTTGCTCTTAGCCTCTTATGGGCCAAGTAGGCCTCCCAACCCCAACCCTAACCCAAAACTAGAGGTGGTCAAATGGGCTATGCCTGTCAGGCCGGCCCACATCCCACTACAATGGGCACGACCAGGCACGACATAGTCCGCGACGGAATTGTGTCGAGTCGACACGGGACGAGGCGCTGGGCCATGCCTGGGCTGTTGCCTCGGCCCAGTGTACTGGCTTAACATGGCACGAATAGTGCCGAGCCAAATCATAGCCCGTAACGGGCATGTACGACACGGTAGCCCATTAGGCACGTTAAGCTCGATAGCACGGTTAGCTCGTCAGGCATGAAAATCCGACCGTTAGGCATGCTTAGCTCAGCATGGCATGGTGGGCATGACCCATTTGGCACGAATGTGGCCCATTTAGCCTGACAAACAATCAGATTTTGGAAATTTCTAGTCGTTTTATAGCTATTTGGGAGTTTAAAAAAAATTAAAAAATCTCAAAATTTTTTATAAATAGGTAGTGTACCCCCCATTCAACCATACTCCAATCTGCAATCTCTTCTCCAAATTCTCTTGTGAAAATTTCGGTACACTTTTGTGATAATTTGGCAAAATTCAAAATATTCTTGCAAAAAAACGAAAATTCAAAATCCATCCTACAGTCAAGAAAAGAGGTAACAATTCTATTTTTCATATATTTTTGTTGTTCTGATTTTTTGTTGTGATGTAAAATAGGTAATAGTATAATTTTCTATTTGCATTTTGCAGTTTTTCATATTTCTCCATAGAACATTTTGACAAATTTCTTGCGAGTGAATACGGAATTGATCAAGAAAATCTTTCATCCTTTGAGAATGAATTGTCTTCAACTCCACCTTCGCCTCAAACTGGAGAGCAGACCTTGGCTACACCATCATCAGACTCTACGAGTGTCGCTGCGTCTGTAAGCACCCAAGCAAAGAGGTCTAGACCCAAAATGTTGGAGGTGTGGTAAGATTTCAACAAGATAATAAAGTGAAATGAGACCAGAGCTCAGGTAAGATATGTTGTTTACAAATTTTATTGTCATGAATTATCAATCTACAGGTGGAACTGGGCACTTGCGCAGACATGCCCAAAGATATAAAGAAAAATAAGGCATAGCCATGAGGCAAACACAACTGCAGTTCAACTCTGACGGTACAGTATGTAACTGGGATTATAATTCCAAGGTAGCTCGAGAATCTCTAGTCTGTTTAATTGCCACACTGGGTCTACCTTTAAACTTTGGTGAGTCACAAGTGTTTGAAAACTACATTAGAATTGCTCATAATCCTATATTTTCTTCAGTTTCTAGACAAACAACAACTACATGTTTAGTTAAATACTACATTAATGTTCATTCTAAAATAAAAAAACTCTTTCAAACCTGCACATTTTCAGTGGGCTTCACCTCGGTGAAAGCATCTAGGCACCTAAAAATAGTTTTGAAAATTAATGACATCATATGAATATGGGACTAACATGTTTACTGAGTATTTAAAAAGTTTAGTCCCTATAATTATTGTGATATGCATGTTAAGGATCAACATGAGATCAATGTGGCTCAAGACAAAGATATAAGTAGACTAGGATCCCTTTTGTTTTTACCGGTCTTAGGAGAAAGGGTGGAAGATCAGATTACAGGATAAATGCAGTACTATTAAGAGGGAGCATAGCTAATAACTTGATAGTATATTCTTGTGCCATTTGGATCAATTTAGGATCATGCATTCACTTAAAATTAAAATTGATAGTCAATCTGTGCTCTGTCTAGATAATTGGAAATATTGGAGTGTAAACGGCAATACTTCCACTTTCTGGAAGTTCTGACAAAATGATCGGTACGTTTTTTCCAGATAACATCCTTGGAATCACTTTGTCTCTCTAGAAAACGGAAGTATCAGAGTTTCAACGGTGAAACTACCGCAGAGCGGTAGTACCGTAACCCTTGAACAATACTTTCAAATCATGAAAGCTCTGAAAATCCAGACGGTACGCTTTTTCCAGATAGCGCTAATTTTTGGCCTCTAAGCAAGCGGAAGTACTGCACCAAAATTTTGAATTTTCGAATATCAAAACTACCATAATTATAATGGCGGTAGTACCGCACCAACTTTCAACGGCTGGTTCAGAAGCTCTGAAATAACCCTTACTTTTGCGTCAAAACAGGTGCAGTAGTACCGGTCGATAAACGACGGTACTTCTGCTCTCCTTGATTTTTTCAGGGATTGCCCTGTAACGACTAGTTTTGATTTGTAGGGGTATAAATACTCCCCTACCTACTCAAGAACAGATGTAAGAGACTCCATTGAACATCCTTGAGCATTGAGCATTCACTCCACACCCCAATTTCACATTGTGCATTCATTTAAGGTGGTTGAGCCAAAATCAAGTGCATACATCTTAGATTGATCCTTTTGGTATTTATCGCCGTTAAGCGATGCTGTGATTTATTACTCTTGGTGCTTGCTGGCACCTAGACGACTTGACGGGAGCTTGCGTGGTGACTTCTTTAAGAAGGTTGTGAAGAAACCCGGTGCAGGCTTGTGAGTGGTTTAGTGTCGACCATCTCTGGAGTAGATAAAAGACAACCACTAGTGGATTGAGGAACTGAGGCTTAATTCCTAGAACCGATCCAAGTCGTTTGGGCTTTTCTCAACGTGGATTAGGGGAAACCGGCAAGTTTTCGAACACCACGATAAAACATCGTATGTCAATTGGTTATTTCTTTGTCTCTTTTTTCCGCACTTGTATTTCTAGCATATTGTGATTATTGTGATTGTTATATTTATTTGTGCTAAAGATATACTTGTACAGTCTTGTGCTTGTAGTGCCTTCGACATACTAATATTGTGTAGATTTGAATTGCTTTAAAATCTTGCTAGACTAACTTGTGGAAATTGTTTTTAGAAGGCAAGAATTTTTAGAACCTCCTATTCACCCCTCTCTAGGGTAAGAATATAGCAGAATGTATTATTAAAAGTCATGGAAGATTTTGGTCTTACATATAACATTTGTGCAATTACCTTGGACAATGCTGCAACAAACTCTAGGGCAATAGATATTCTCACTCTGTTATTTGGTATATATGCCGAATCCTTCTTACTACATCAGCGATGTGCCTGCCATATTATTAATCTTATAATTAAATGTGATTTAAAGAGGTTGGATACATATTTTTAAACTTTTCACGATGCAGTTTCTTTTGTAAATCATTATAACCAACGAATTGCAGCATATAAGAACTTCTTCATTGCATGTGTGTATGTCCACGAAAGTTCAGTGTGGATATGCCAGTAAGGTGGAACTCAACTTATCTCATGCTACAAAACATTTTACCCTATAAGAGCATATTTTCTGTTTTTATCCACACGCACTATCATAGGCATGATGGCAATATATTATTGACTAAGCAATACTGGTATGTTGCTGAAAATTGCTAGTATTTCTGGAACTCTTTTACGAAACCACTATTTCTTTATCCAGAGGCATCATATTCTTGCGATTGTAGGTTACTTGAAAGCTAATAAAAATAACACAGTGTTAAGAGAGATTGTGTATTATGAAAACTAAATATTTGAAATATTAAAAAGAGATTTTATATTTATATGTGTTTGCATTTATTTTAGATCTAGGTGCTAAAATTGAAGGATTCATTAATGTTCTTTCACTTTCAGGTGATGCTGCAGGGATATATTATTCTAACTATTTTTCAGTTGTTTGTACTAAATTATTTGAAGTTTATTAGAAGTACGAACAAAAGTTTCAGGGAGTTTGCTTGCAACAAACTCCATCAGCACCTACCATAGGTAAGAAGACAAATATGTAGTACAAAATCTTTGGTGCACCAGGATCCTCTAGAAGATCAAGCTCTACAACACCAAGTGCTACAATAATCCATACCAGTGGCAATAGAGAACTATCAGTCTTTCTAGATAGCGATCCCATGGATCACCATGCACACGACTTCAAAATTTTGGGATGGTGGTACGAGCACAAGCTAACATATCCAGTGCTATCCATATTAGTATGGGATGTGTTAACTGTTCCTATCTTGATGGTTTCTTTTGAGACTATTTTCAGTCTTTCTGGAAGAATATTGGAGACAAAAACAAGTCTCACGAGTGAGATGGTGGTAGTACTTCTCATAATGAAAGACTAGGAACAAGTTGATTCGCTAGCTCAACACTGTGTGGAGAATCCGGAGTTGGAACACGCGTTCAACGATATCTATCTAGACGACATCGACGCTACTTAGAGCATCGATGTATACATTGTACATTTTTTTGATTTTTTATATGTACCGCTGAGTTATTGGCTGTTCTCTTTTTTCTTTGCCAAGATTTTCTCAAGTTGAGTTTTTACTTGACAAATTTTTAACGAGGTATCCATTTAAATATTATAAAGCTCATTATTATATTTCTATAATTTATTTTACCTTTTTTGAATTCTACACACTTTTTGGAATTATTACATTTTTTTTAAAAATTTTCAGACCAAAACAGGCTAGCTATGCCTCCTTTGCCTGTCGGGCTAAACAGGCGCATGCCGACTGGCACGACACGAATGATCGCTGGACTATGCCTAGGTTGCCGCCTCGGCTCAAGGGCCGGCACAACACGACCTATTTAGACTGACGAACTAAGTGAGCTATGCCTAATGGGTCCATATCGTATCAGGCTCGTGCCGTGCCAGGCCGTGCTGCCCATGCACCACTACCCAAAACCCAGCAAACGGGCTTCGTCCCATCTCATCCATTTATCCACTCTCCCACCCCATATCAGCCGTCCGATCGAGCCGTCAAACACCACCCTTCCGATACATAAGCGCCACCACACCACCAGGGTTACAACCCCTACCGAGCGCCCAAACCCTAACCCCCTCCCACCCGGAGGCCGCGCCGCCACCCTTCCCACCCTCCGCCGAGGTCGCAGCCATGGCTGTCGGCAAGAACAAGCGCATCTCCAAGGGCAGGAAGGGCAGCAAGAAGAAGACGTGAGTTGTGCAAAACCCTCGCTTCTCATTTTCGCGGAGCTGTTTTGGATTCTTGGCGCTGATGGTCTGGTTTTCTTGGTGTTGGTGTGTGTTTGCCTGTGCAGCATCGATCCCTTCGCCAAGAAGGATTGGTACGACATCAAGGCGCCGACGGTGTTCAGCGTCCGCAACATCGGCAAGACCCTCGTCTCCAGGACCCAGGGTACCAAGGTTCGTCTACCGTGTGCACCGCTTCTTGATATGCGATCTGTTCTATGCAATGCTTGCATTGGGTAGTTTGCTAGACGCCTCGCTTACTGATCTGTCTCGAGTGGTGACGTTGAGAGCGTGCTTTGTTTGAATCTTGATGTAGTTGCGCGGGCTGTTTTTGTTCACCTATACGTGTGTAGGCTGTAGTGATGACCAGGACATGGTGTTTGTGTTCTTGTCATGCTGTAGGTTTAACTAGGTTGTTGTGGAATTAGCTGACTTAGATGTAGTGGTTGTGATTTGGTCATCTCGATGTTTTTTGTAAAAAATATTAACTACAAATCTGCTTGAGACTAGAAATTTGGGATCCCTCCACCCCCCCCCCCCCCCCAATTTTTCAGCACCAGGAACCCTATTAATGTGATAAATTAGTCTCTGGCGACACACCCTTACAGTTTTAAATTCTAAAGTCTTGTTTGTGTCTGCTAAGACCGCCAATAATGTTGAGATGGTGTATAGCCTGTTGTTTATCTGTTTATGTACCATCTTTCTCAGCTCAGTTTGGATATGAATGAGAAATTATTGATACAGCTCTGCCTTTGCTATTGAGAAGGAATGGATTACCCTACTGCATTTGCTTTGATCAAAGCATCAAACTTTATGGTTTCAGGCTTTTGAGCTTTTGGTTGCTTTGACTGTGCTATAGCTTCTGCCTACTCACTTGTTCTGGATCATTCATTGTTTTTTCATGATTATACCTTATAATGTGTTTTGAGGCTGCTTCTGATATAATTATGCTGTTGTGCTAGGAGTCTGATGATTTATTTCTGTTTTTGAACCTTCTCTTGGATTGTATGATCTGATTTAGAAGTTGTGTAGAATTGTAACTGGCGATTCATGCTTGCTGTGTGGTACTTGTATTACTTCTTAGTCTTGCCTTTAGTGTCATGACACACAAGATATTCCATTTGGAAAACACTGTCTAGTTGTGTCACTAAGAAAATTTTCAGGTGGTTTATACTAGCTGTCTAGCTTTAAAAACAATTCATTTCATTGCACTATCCTTTCCTAGTTTTTAAAATTTCTTCTTGATTTTGTATGATTGCTACTATTGCTGATTATTCATGATTCATGTCTTTAGATTGCATCCGAGGGTCTCAAGCACAGAGTTTTTGAGGTTTCCTTGGCCGACCTTCAAGGCGATGAGGACCAGGCATACAGGAAGATCAGACTTCGTGCAGAGGATGTGCAAGGAAAGAATGTGCTAACAAACTTCTGGGTAATAATGGCAGCTGATTATGTATTCCTCCATTTACGTGTTGTCCTATGATCTCTGACTAGTTTCTTTTGTAGGGGATGGACTTCACCACTGACAAGCTTAGGTCCTTGGTGAGGAAGTGGCAGACACTAATTGAGGCCCACGTTGATGTTAAGACAACTGACGGCTACATGCTCCGCCTGTTCTGCATTGCTTTCACCAAGAGGCGTCCCAACCAGGTTAAGCGTACTTGCTATGCTCAAGCCAGCCAGATCAGACAGGTAAAATTTTGAAGTCCTATGTTTGCCATTTTATTTATTATAGCACACTACTACTATCAAGCAGTTGCTGACTTCGGTTGCATCTGTTTTTGAAGATTCGCCGTAAGATGGTTGAGATTATGGCCAACCAGGCTTCAACCTGTGACTTGAAGGAACTGGTTTCAAAATTCATTCCCGAGGTCATCGGCAAGGAGATTGAGAAGGCCACATCAAGCATTTTCCCCCTCCAGAATGTGTTCATCCGCAAGGTCAAGATCCTGAAGGCACCAAAGTTCGATATTGGGAAGCTCATGGAGGTACTGATCCTATTTCCTAAACATAAAATGCTACTTTCATTCCCAGTTTTACCTTTTGCGTACTGATTTCGATGTGTAGAACTCTACAGTTTTCTAATGTAATTTGTGGTTCACAGGTACACGGTGACTACAAGGAGGATGTCGGTATGAAGTTGGACCGGCCAGCTGAGGGTGATGAGTTGATGGCAGGACAGGAGGTTGCAGCAACTGAGTAGAGATTGTGCTAGTTGCTTATTCGTTGTTACATTTAGGAGATGTGCGTCCTCTGTTAAATTATGGATGATGTGAACTTAATTCAGTTTTGAACCTGCTTTCGTATATCTTCTCTGTTGAGTTGGATTCTCAGAACAAATCAAGGAACTTGTTGGCCCTTTGCGATTTCACTGCTAGTTCTTTTTTAATCCACTTGAATTACTAGTATATAATCCTAAAATATTCACTATGATGTGCTGGTTCTGTCATTACGCCTTGTTTATCATGTTGCTGATGATGAGTTCAAGTTGAGCAATGGTACTATCTTCTTCGGTTCTTCAGTGAGGTTTGCATGTTTATGATGTGATTAGATTTCGTTTGCCTGTACCTAATCACTGCCTTCTTTGTAATGCAAAATTCAATGCCTATGTATTTGATGGCCTTTTGATGTTTGCCAATACGCATTCCACAGCAGCTGAGATGTAAACAATTAGAGGAAGTTGCTATCGCCTGGACGCTGCTCATGTCGTCGCAGAGACGAAGGTGCAGACTTGAGTGGTCGGCTGGACTTGTCCGCAGCAATGACGAAAGTCATAATCGCATGACGAATCGATTGATAAACACGCATTCAAGCTAGGTTCGAACTAAAAATGTGCAAGTCCAATACACAAAATTGAAGGCATGACATGGTTGTGAAGGATTTTGGAAGAGAAGCCACAAATCATGGCACTGGGGTCTTGGGTGGTACGGGACGTAATCGAATTGGGCAGCCAAGGACACGAGGCAGGCCCTGAATCGCGTTTTTGTAGCTTCTCTGCCACGGCGGGCACGGTGATTCGCCTGCTTCTTTGCGCCGCCGCTAGAGATTTGAGTGTTCTAATTGATGATTTTAGGAGGTGGTCTCTCGTACGAAGAGGGGTTCTATGAATATTGCCGAACATCTTGGCTTCTTCGAATCTTTTCAGAATGTGTTTCTTCTTAATGTTGAAACAAACTGGTTCTATTCTATGAATAAATGGTGGAATATCCCCAACATCTTGGCTTCCTTAAATCCTTTTAAAATTAGTTCTTCTTAATGGTGAAGCAAACTGTTAGTTTTGCATTCTAATAACTTGTTTGTGTAAGTTTGCTATTTAGTTCTCAAATCCATGCACTAATTGATGATTTTGAGAGGTAATATCTCATGTTGAAGATGGCTTCTATGAATAAATGGTTGAAAATCCTATAATACCAAACAAGAAATTCCCACTAACTGTAGTTAATGCTATCTCTCTCTTCATGGTGCGGCCACATCACCCCTATTGTTTACAACCTTTAGGGCCTGTTCTTTACCTCACAAGCCGACGGCTTTTGGCTTTTACTACAGTACCTAACTTTCAAACGGAGTATTTTCTCAAGATGAGGTCTACAAGTTAAACGATCTACACGTTAAAAGCCTAATATCTGTACCAGCCAAAATCGCAAATGAGTATATGTCTCTCCGTAATCTGTACCGTAAACAGCCAAAATTTAAAAATTTCAGCCAAAAGCCATAAGCCGCAGCCGAAAAGAACAGGCCTAGATCAGTGTTGAAAATTTGCATCAAACAGCCTAGATTTTCCTCAAATCGGTCCATTCTTGCTTTGCCGTTTGGTTCAGCTCGAATGTCCCATATTTGGATTGCACCATCCCACTTTCCCAGGCCATACCTTTCACGGCCTTTTCCCATGTTGTAACTGAAGCTTTCCCACCTTTCCCATTCTCCATTTATCCTGCCCACTCCACTTCCTCTGCTTCCTCCCAATCTCCTATTGTCCCATTTTTCCCAATCCCCGTCGCCGTGGTGATCTCGCCCTCCGCCCAGTGCTGTCTCCACACCACTCTCTCTCTCTCTCTCTCTCTCTCGAATTTTTTTAAATAATCCATTTTATTCCGAAATACAAAATTATACCTACGTTTTTTTTACAGAAATAACCCCTGTAGCTCAATTGTTAGGTGATTGGCTCTTATTGCCAAACAGTCGAGCGACAGGAATTCAGTCGCCCAACTATTGGGCGACATAGATGCAGGCGCACAACGATAGGATGGTAGGTGCTGTCGCACAAACCGCTGGGTGACACCACATCCTGTCACCCAATGGTTAGGTGACTGTAGCATGCTTTTTTCGTCATTTAATATTTTTTAATTGCAATTCTGACCCCTTTGGCTTGACACTTCATGCATGCTTCCAGTACTTTTTTCCATGTTGTTGGATGTCTTGTTATGCGAAAAATTGAATGTGAAAAGATGACAAGATTTGATGTTGCGAATTAAAATTGACTTTATAATAAAGTTGAGAACAATATGGCGCACAGAATTTTATTACGTACATAAGAAATAACATCATACACGATGCAACAAACCGAAGTACTCCTACGATACTTAAGTGCCTTTTTGGAATGGAAATAAATTCGACCTCCAGTGGACTAGTTCGGAACAGCTCGACCTACTGTGTGGACCGGACCATTTTTCCCTTTCTTGCGAGTTTGCGTTGAACTCCTTGGTAGCCTCTTTGGCCTTGGCCGCCATTTCTCTTTTTTCTCGTGATCCCTCTCGCGAGCCTCGCGCTCCCTACGTGTGTACACCTTGAGATGAGCTTTTGTCTCCCAACGTATATACTCGGTTTGCTCATCATTGCGGCACTTCTCCTCTTGGATCTCACAGGCCCTTTTGACATCCCACTCCTTGTAGTCGAGAGTCCACTGGTCATATGGGTGGATCTCTATGTCAATTCACTTGCGGTAGCCACATAGTGGTTCTGGGGACTACGGGTAGACGGGAGAGATTATTAGTGTACTTTCAAAGAGAAATAGTAGGGGAACACACTGTAAGTGGTCCTTACTGGTTGCCGATAGCTACTCATGCCCCAACGGTGATCGGGATAATCACAGGAGTAGTTCGCGTAACCCCAGTAACGCATGCCCAAGCTGAGCAGCTATTTAGACTTAAAGAACTTGGATTGGTTCTTGCACCAATAGAGGGGCAGCATCTCCTCCTCGGGTGAGTGTTGTGGTGAATGCTCAGTTGGAACGTTCGGGATGGGGCTGCTGCTACGGGGGCCATCACTGTGGGGAGGTGACCTCATGGCATGCTTCGCTTGTTTGTCCCGAGCCGAAGTAGCCCTTGCTTGTTTGTTGCGAGCCGCAATAGACTTTGGTAGTTCATGGGTCTTCTTCCATTGCTTCATCATGTTGTCCCATTGCTTCTTCTGCCTCTTGTCCATCCCGACATGCTGAAGCAAGCTCTGCTGTAGTGTTAGGTTTGGTTGTGTAGTTTTCTCTCACATATCTCTTCCACCTCCTTTTATAAGTTGAAGGGTTGGCATAGTGTGGTTAATTTTACGTGAGTAACATGTGAGGCAGAGTGTTGCCTTATTTTTTTAAAAGGTAGCTGGGGAGGCAGAGTGTTGTCACGTCTTACATTGCAAGGCGCTATCACGTCCTGCTTTACAAAGTTCTATCTTTTGGTCTAAAAAGCTGAGGGGGTATAGTGTTGTCATGTTGATCTGAAAAGCTGGTGAGGCAAAGTGTTACCATGTCTTACTTAAACGTAAACTATAAAACCATAAACTGTAAAACCATAAACTCTAAAACCCTACACCCTAAACCTAAACCTAAACATAAACCCTAAAATTCGAAACCCTAACCTAAACATAAACCCTAAGATAAACATACTTTTTATAAGATTTTTTTGATATATAAAATGAGGTTAAAAATAATTTTAGATGTTAGATGTTTTTGTAATTTTTTTAGAGGTTAAAAATAAACATACTTGCTTGTGTTTTTTTTTGTAATTTTAGATGTTAAGAATTTTTGACCATAATTTATTTATATGCACTGCGCAAAGATGTGTCGTTTGGTCTCAGCACTGCACAAAGCTGGCCCGTTTGGTCTTGTCATTGCACAAAGCTGACCCATTTGGTCTTGTCACTGCACAAAGCTGACCCATTTGGTCTTGTCACTATGGAAGACTGACTCCTTTAGTCTTGTCAGTGCTCAAACCTGGTCTGTTTGGTCTTCTCATTGCGCAAGCATGTCTCTTTTAGTCTTGTCACTGATCAAAGCTGGCCTATTTGGTCTTGTCACTGCGCAAGGCTGTCTCCTTTGGTCTTGTTAGTGTTGAAAGCTGTTCAATTTAGTCTTATTACTACGCAAAGCTAGCTCATCTAGTGTAGTCACTGCGCAAAGATGTCCCGTTTGGTGTACTCACTGCACAAATCTAACCTATTTGGTCTACCCACTGCGGAAAGCAGGCCCATTTGGTGTAGTCAGCACGAAAAGTTGTAGCTAACACATGACCCTCTTTATCAGCCTCCCCCCGTGGGCTATGAAATGCATGCCCCACGCTTCGAAAGTAGGAGCACTTGACACTGTTAACATTAGGAAGAGATACCTTCTCCATCGTACAGTAATATAGCATGGCGTACGCCGAGGGGCCAGTTCAACCGGGGTCACCAAAGCAAGACCTTCTCTTGGAAAGGCGAGAGGACTTTGGCCCTAACTACCTCTTGATGCTAAGCAAGCGTGCTCAACTGGTATGGCTAGAATGCAGACACAGGGAGGACACAGTCGTGCAGGTCTTGGATGCCCCGTTCGAATGTGGACATCATTTCTTCTATTGCCCACACTCTAGAGTACAATTAGTCAATAGTTTATTTTCTATTACTGCAATTAGAGCTTCCATGTTAACCCTCCTTTCTAGCAAATGAAGAAATACGATTTTGTTTGCTGGATCGATCCTCCACATAAACACCATATTGTGGCATATGTGGATACGTGTGGGACTAGATCTTAGAGTTGGAGACGCGGATTGACAATCTCAATGAGGAGAACAATGACATCTGTCCACAGATGCAACACGATAGAGACAATGAGGAGGTCATCAAAATAGGAAGTTCCTATGATCACACATGCTGCTGCGCAAACCCTAATTATATATGTGCATGCTATTACAACGACGACCAGCCACGTTCGAGGTGGTCCCCCTCTACAACACTTCATATGGGTAGCGTGAGGCACCTTTTACGAATAGGCATGTATTATTTTGATAGACTAGAGAGCAAGATTGACTTAATTTTGTGTGCTATTTTCTTTCTTGTGTTCGTTGTTGTGTTGAAGCTGTACCACTGAGAGTGTCGTTTTGATTCGCGTTGTTACATTCAGTGCTATGTATGATTTATGTATGTGTAATGCATACCCCGTTTGGTGTTGTTAGTGCATAAGGCCCTCTTGTTTGATAATGTCAGTGCATAAGTCTACCACAAGCTTTAACTATGTACAGTCAGTCGTACTGATCATTATCTATCTTCCATTAGGGATGTGAAAATACCATTTTGCCCTCGCATTTCAGGCTATAAAAGGGAGCCATGCCTCAGTCACTCCCCCTGCATTGTTCTCCTTCACGTTCTAAAGTAATTCTTCCCATTCTCTCTGCCTTGGTTTGCTTTTCCCTCTCCGGACGTCGAGATGAGTCAGGTTAGTGCCTCTTCGTTAGCACCTGCAATGATTTGCTCGAAGAGTAATACGTTTGTCAGACATAAGACCTCATAGATGGCTGTGAATCCTGGATGACACTACTACAATGCCCCTTCCACTCGGTGAGTAAGCATGTTTTGGGTTGGTTCGAAATGTTCAACAAATGTTAAAAAACCTTCTTCTTATGGAATTGCAGAATGGCCCAGGTGGTTGTCGATTATGGGTGTGGGAGGATGAAATGGGCACTAGGCCCAGCATTATTCCACAGGAGAAAGTTGTGATGGGGGGGGGGGGGGTAGAAAAATGCTAGAAATGCAGCATCGATTTGATAGAATAGAGAGCATTATTCCACTCTTGGGTTTGTGACCACTCTCAGATCCTTGACCACATTGGTTGTTCGACCGCATATATTTGTCTTCAACCACGTAGTTTGTGATCACATCGATCTTTGACTGCGTTGGTTTCCAACCACTCATTAGTTCTGGACTACGCTAGCCTTTCGACTACACACTAGACATCGACAACGCTGGATTCGACCATGTTGGTTTCAACCACGTTGGTTACGCCACACTAGTTATAGTCACGTTGGTTTCAATCACAGTGGCTTCGACCACGTTGTCTGCCTTTCAACCTTGTTGCTTTTCTCTGTGGACTGATTGCGTTCAGTTTGGCTGTCCGGTGCTTTCCGACTAGTAGTTGTAATCGACTATGTTGTGTCTCCGACGAGTGGTCATAACACGACCACGTTGTGCTCTAATCTGGTCATACTGAGCTCTGTGTTTCTCTGGGTTTTCAAGTAAACTTGACTTCCTAATCTTCATAGTTTTGTAGCTATCAGAGTAAAGGATTTGGTGAATATTTAGAAAAAAATTTAAAGGCATCATTTACCCCCTCTGTTGCCTATCCGGTCCTACAACTTCCGTCGTAACCCACACATCCACACATCCCTGTTACATTCCTCACGGGATAGATAGGATCAAAGCAAGAAACTGGAGGTTGGGGAAGTAGAATTACGGACTTGGAAGGAAGAGAGAGACTGGGAACGATAGAATTGGGGATAATAGAGTTTCAATTATGTGTCTACAGATTCGATGATTCCAACCGTCCCATGACACCGGCGATTACAATAGTACAGTTAGGTGTCTATAAATCTACATTATATAAAATTTTAACCTAGAGAAGAGAGAAAGGAAAAGAACAAAGGTACTATCTACTATTTGATATCAGTCTTAAAGATAACTTTCTACTTTTGTCATTGTATAGATAACTATTTAAACAACTTATTAATTGTATGATACTATTACAAACAACTATAGATAACTCATTATATGAATTGTATTTAGAACTATCTATAAACTATATAAAAATATATTATAGACAACCGTTATCTATACATGCCTTGAAGGATGGCCACATAGGCCACGCACGTGTTACATGGGCTTAGGCTCAAGCTCACATGACCTACACCTTGCTCCTTGCTCATTTTGGTTTCTTAGTTAGGTTTTTAGATTCTAACTTCTTAATTTCATCTTTTTTTTTGTGTTTTGGTTATTTTTAGGTTTTTATCGTATTCATTTGCATTGTTTATGATAGAATAATTTATTTTTTATTTTAAATTTAGTTACATCAAAAAACTATCGACTGTTATATTACAAAATAAATCTTAAACAGTGCAAAATAAGTCTTTTGACTCATGAGAAGAGAGATGAGAGCTGGGCTTGCGGATCCTCTTCTCGACCTGCCTTCTGGGTTCTCGCTAGCGTCACTCCTCTCGCTCGTGCATGTTCCTCGCACGCCGCAGCCGCTCGCTGAGGCCCACACAGCCCTCCTCCCACATGGGTGCGCCATCTACGCGTTTGACGATTAACCACGACGCGGCGGAGCAGGGTCGTGAGGGCGCGAAATGCAACATAACTACAGAAGCAGCAGGTGATCGAATCCAGGGGCGGACCCACAGGGTATGCCGGGTGGGCCACGGCATACCTTGGGGCCCAGCCGAACGGTTCGCCTGCTGACGGAGTGACAGTTCGCCTGCCACATGGCGCACACGCTGCCTCGATTCATTTACAAGTGTTTCGGCTGTTACAGGATTGACTGTAAGCAAACAAATCTTGGGAGGGTGATGGAAGCACTTGGACCCAACTACCCAAGCTGTTAGGATCATCTTATAAGGACCCGATTTCAAGCTTTGACATCTTCTACAGGTATTCCGTAGAGCATCAGGAGGTTAGTTACTCTAAATTAGTAAATTTTTGCTTCGCACTATAAGTGAACGACTAAAATATCAGCTCAAAATTTTATTATTTCTTCATAATCGTTAACGTGGTCCTTTCTTAGGTCTACTGGTCAAAGGTGCTAAAGGAGCTCTCAGTCAAGTTCCACAGCCGTCTCTACGTGACCGCATCTCTTTTTTTTTGGAATTGTTCAGTTATGAAGAGAAGCAGAGATATTGCATCTTTTTTCGTAAACATGCACCAAGAAGGCGGTGGTCTGCTTTAGATCCTGCCCCATCTCCGGTTGAAACTGTGGCGGAAAAGCAAACTCAAGAGCAAGAGAGAGTAATTGATGAAATTGTGAATCCTATGCCCCCGCCCCCGCCACCGTCACCGCCGCCGGTTTATGACATCAATCGCCTTCCGCATGATCCAGGTGAAAGGCAGTCCATTGAAAGTTATTCCGTTAATGATCAAGATGCAATTCGAAGAGCATATATTATTAAAGGTCCATTCCAACCTTATACACATGATTTTCCAAAAATAAAGATTGGAGATAGAGATCGTCAATTCAATTTTGTATGGTTTCATAAACATGAGGAGTGGCTTGAATATAGTATCAAGAAGGATTCTGTGTTTTGCTTTATATGCTACTTGTTTAAGAAGGGTACCGGGTTAGATAAATTTACTGTTGGTGGCTGGAGAAATTGGAATATAGGAGAGAAAGCACTTCTCAAACATCTGGGTTCTAAGGCACATAATGCAGCTCAAGAGAGATACATTGGCTTTAAGAATCCCAAGGTAGCAATTGATTATCACATTGAGAAGTGGACTGATGAGGATCTTTGTCTTTATAAGAAAAGGTTAACTTATTCACTTAGATGTATCAAATTTCTTTTGTATCAAGGATTGGCATTCCGTGGACACGATGAAAGTGAAGAGTCTAGTAACAGAAGGAACTTCCTTGAACTTTTGAAGTTTCTTGCAGTCAACAGTTGTGGATTGGCATACATTGGCTTTTGAAGTGAGCAAGCATGTTTTGAACAATGCTCCAGGTAATTGCACCTTAACTAGCCCAAAGATACAAAAGCAAATTATTCACTGTTGTGCCATAGAAACTAGAAAGAAAATAATTGAAGAACTTGGTGATGAGCCCTATGCAATTTTAGCTGATGAGTCTAGCGACATATCACATAAAAAACAACTAGCTCTTTGCTTGTGTTATGTTGATAAATTGGGAAGGCCATGTGAGCACTTTATTGGAGTTGTTCATGTAGATGATACTATCTCTTTATCACTTAAGGATGCAATTGAAACTTTACTTGTTAGTCATGGCTTGATTATGGCTCAAATCCATGGTCAAGGTTATGATGGAGCTAGCAACATGAAAGGAGATATTAAAGGGCTGAAAACATTGATCATGCAAAAGTTACCTTTTGCTTATTATATCCATTGTTTTGCACATCAACTCCAACTAGTTCTTGTTGCTGTTGCTAAGGGCAACACTGATTATGTGAGTTTTTTTGATCAAGTATCTCTCCTGTTGAATATTGTTGGAGTTTCTTGTAAGCATCATAGCATGCTTTGAAATGTTAGGCTTGAGAATATCAAGAAAACACTTGATTGTGGTGAACTTGAATCTGGGAGTGGATTAAATCAAGAGATGGGTTTGCCTAGGCCTAGTGAGACTCGGTGGGGCTCTCATTACAAAACTGTATGCAACGTCATTATTATGTATTCCACATTCCATGATGTACTCATAGATCTTGGTGATGATACTGCACATAAGCCAGATTGGACAAAAATACATTTTGTGCTTGGAGCATTTGAGACCTTTGAGTTTGTTTTCTTTGCACACTTAATGTTTGTTATTCTTGGATACACAAATGAATTATCCGAGTGTTTGCAAAGAAGGGAGCAAGATATTCTTAATGCAATCTCACTTGTTAATGTGGCAAAGAACAGAATGCAACAATTGAGGTCTGATGGTTGGGATAAGTTCCTTGAGAGGGTCACTTCGTTTTGTGATAAACATGGTATTGAAGTTCCTGCTATGGACGGTGATTATGTGCCTTATGGGAAATCAGTAAGGTACACTCGTGCTCGAAACCAAACAAATGATAATCACTTCAGAAGAGAAGTATATATTGGTGTCATGATCAAATTAGCCAAGAGCTTGATAATAGGTTTGATGAGGTTAATATGGAGTTGCTCTCTTGTATGTCGGCCTTCAATCCTTCCAACTCATTTGCTTCTTTCGATGCACAGAAGGTACGTAGACTAGCTGAGTTCTACCCTAAATAGTTCTCGAACAATTATTTGCTAAAACTTGAATTGCAACTTGGTAATTATATTGATGACATGAGATAAGCTGATAGCTTCAAAGATCTAGACAATTTTGTTGATCTCTCAGTTAAACTTGTTGAAACAAAGAGGCATAAAGTGTATGATATGGTTTACATGCTTCTCAAATTGGTTTTGCTTCTACCAGTGGCAATAACAAGTATTGAAAGGGTATTTTTGCAATAGTTTTAGTGAAAACAAAGTTAAGAAATAAGATGGGTGATAGTCTTTTGGATGATTGTCTAGTCACATTCATTGAGCGGGATATTTTCTTTGAAGTGGATGAAGATGATATAATCGAGACTTTCATGTCTTTTAGAAAGCGTAGGCTAAAAAAGTCAGACAAGTAGTATTGTAAGTCTCTTTTATGTATATTTGAGACTATTAGTATGACGTTTGAACTATTTATATTGTAATTTGTGCAAGTTTCCAACTTAATCCTTGAATTTAAGACTTATCATATTATTTAGTGCCTGTATACCAAATTACGGTGTAAATTTTACAATTATTTACCGAATTGGCAAATGGTTTTACCGAATTGCATATGAAAATTTTAGTGCGGCATACCTTTTGGTAAAATCTTAGGTTCGCCACTGGCGACAAGCCGATCAACATTGGAGTCAAAGGTCTGATCCCAACATTTACCATCTTGTAAACCCAAGGTGAGAAATCTCTCTTTTTCAATTGAGGGAAAAAAATATATTATGTGTATCGGTTTTGTAGTTGTGATGCTTTTCTTTATAATCGATTACAATTGATTGTGATACAACAGCTTCTGGGATAAACTGATTTAGTAAATGGTCACTGTTTGGCAAGGTTGAAATCACACGTCCGTAGTCATTTTTGAGGAAATATTCCATGCAGGTAAAAGGTCATCATTGGGCATTTGCAGCTTGGATGGAATTACAAGTCCGCCTCTGCCTGTCATTAATGCTATTGCCCTGGTAACAAGAGAACAAATATGTTCAGTGCGCTTAGAAACTCCAGTATCACAATAGAACAGCTTAAAGCTTTCAAGTTTTATAGCTGTCTCTGCTACTTCCCTGAGAGCCTTGTCCATTTCATACTGCATGAATACTTCGATGTAGCTATTGTCCTTTCGCAACATCCAAATGATCAGTTCGACCGTAACTCTTCTTATCCCTGGGAACTCAGTGGTTGGTGACCTATACAGATCAAGAATCTTCTTAATCTTCTGTAAGAACGTATGCACTTTCAAATTGGCAGTCATGAGCGTGTCAGTGAAATCCCTTGCTTTCAGGCGTGTGCAGATCTGCACGCTGAGGCTGATAAAACTCTCCAGCAGTTTGCCTTGCTTGGTCCTTAGTTCTTCCAGGTTCTTCACATGTACAGAAAGAAAATATTCAAAGATAACTTGTCAAGAAAAATCAAATCCTGAGAGAGGTAAATCCGTGCTTGGAAGGGCACATTGTCTTACTTGAGCAGAACGTTGGCCACGAGACACTGCGGCATCTAACTTTTCCACTCCTATCTTAATTGCTTTCAACACCTACAACGACATGTCATCGAAGTAATAGAATTGTCAGATTCATTGATTCAATAGTTCTATTTCTAAATAGTTCAAGCACATAGTCTCGACAACAAAAAAAAGTACAGAAACATATATTGCAATATATAGGTTGCATACTCTTTGGCCTTACATAGCAACAAATTTTATTGCAATTTGAAATCAGGGACACTTGAAGAATGTAGTACATTAAAAATATACTTTGCCTCGGATGGGAATTACCTCGGGCAATGCGATATTGACGTTTTTCATATGACGAGCAAAATCTGCATTTGAGTAGGCATGCAAATTACACAGGAGCTGCGCTATAAGATTCCTGTGCTCTTCTTGCTCATGTGACAGCATGTTAACAAATTGCTGAATGCCTTCTGGCTTGATTTCTTCCAAGATGCTCACCGTATTGCTTTGACTCTCTGTAGTAAGGAAAACCAGTGTTTGTGCAGCTTGTACAGCTAGTTTTGCTCTATGAGATCCATCCTCTACAATATCTGTTGACCGGATAAGGAAAGAAACAAGCTTCCTGATTGTTCGACGAGAAGTGGCAATGTCTTCTCTAGAAGTCTCATCCAAAGCCAAGCAAGCAAGAATGCCAATTGCTTCAACTAGTAGCTCCTGTGTGCTCCCGGGATGGTCTAGGATCTTTGCAATGCCGCTGAGGATGTGGACATTCTTGGATATGTTGCGCCTAAGTGCCTCCCCAGCCTCACCAGTAGTGCTAGCAAGCTTGTGCAAGACTTTAACTGACTTCTCAACTATTTTGTTTCCCTCAGAAGAGGTCAAATATTCATCAGCGCAGCTTATAAGATCTATTATCTTTGATGGCAGGTCATTGGTGGTGTGTGCTACTTGCCTAGAATTGTCAGCATTATCCATAAGCTTTTCAAAAAGTTGCACACCAAACATCCTTTTCTTCTCAGTCTTAAGCAGTGAAGATACTAATTGCAACATACCAGGAAAACTCTCTACCAGGAGGTCCGGAGCAAGCTCCAGCAGTATGCGTGTGGCGTGTTCTCTGACATCTTCCTCCGAAAACTTTGAGCCCAACATATAAATAATTTTATGTACTGTCTCAACTGAAGCTTGAAGTCTCATACGGACCCATCCTTTGTATTCATTGCTTCTGAGGAGTAGGTCAAGAGTCCAAAGTCCCATTTGCCGGTATTTGACTGAATGAGAGGTCGCTAGCTCCTTTGCAAAGGTCACCAAATCCATGTTTAGCATGTTGCGTTCATTTCCGGTGACACATTGCATAAAGTTATCTAGCACATAACGAGTAAGTATATGCATGCCCACATTACCAAGCTCATATTTCAGGCAGACCCTCTTCATATGCTTGATCTCTTGGTTTGCTATAAGGTTAATGAAGACGGCGATACCCTGCACAAGCACCAACCCGTAGAAGATGTTCAGTGACATCTTAATATTCCTGTGGTCATTGCTACCTTCATACATTTGATCGACAAAATCTTGCTTTATCAAACGCAACAAAGATAGGACGATGGATGCGGTGACTGCAGCAAGCTGTGCAAATGCAAAGGTAGCCGTCAGTAAAAAGCGACAAGAGAAAACGTTATGCTTAAATGATCCTATCTTTTCTCTGGGCTCTTGCATGGACTCCTCACTGTCCTGGTGTTTCTGCCGACTTTGCTGCTTGAAAGCTTCCATTTTTTTGACATCTGCCATTGCTTCTGGCGCCAGGAACCAAATCTGATTCTCGGGTTCCTCAGAACTAGTGAAAATCCTGTAAAACAAAAAGGTAAGTATGCAAAATGACTTATATGTTAGTATTGGTTTGCAATTAGTGGCTGCATACTGCAGTGCATAACCAGATAGTTATATCCGAGCATTTGAATTAGCTTGTTCCGAAGGTTAAACTAAATAGTTGCGAACAATACAACAGATTGGTGTGAAAACGCTAAATTAATTTGTGGTGAACATTTGGTGCTTTTGTTCAAAAGAAAAACCGCATCAGATCTTTTCATTCTATCGCAATAATAAAATATACTAATTTAACAAAATGAATGACCTTTTGCAATAAATAAAAGGTGTAGCAACAATTGGAATGAACTGCTATTAACTGAAGTCAAAATATGTGCAACATGGGTCCATCTCGTCATAATATGGTTGAAACAAATTTTGACACTCGTTTTTAAAGATATCAACATTTGTGTTATAAAACGCATGGTAACAATAGAAGATCAAAAGAACGAGAGACGAGGATTTTACATGAAAAACTTTTGCAGGAAAAACCACAGACGCACAAAGGCGAAATTTACTATATTAGGAGAGATTACAATGAGGTTCTTACTTTTTCTATATACTACAGAGACATATATCACCTAGGGAATAGGTGTCCCTAACGAAGAAGGAAATTGAATTAGTGTCAGATGCGTCTACCCTTACTACGTCTGACACGGCTCGATGCCAAGTCTGGTGCAGTGTTCACTACAGACATGATAATGAATTCGGATCACACTTTAGCAATCTCCACCCTGAGATGAATTCTCTACTGTAGCCGAAT
Source organism: Dendrocalamus sinicus (assembly GCA_036346575.1). Classification (NCBI taxonomy): domain Eukaryota; kingdom Viridiplantae; phylum Streptophyta; class Magnoliopsida; order Poales; family Poaceae; genus Dendrocalamus; species Dendrocalamus sinicus. The sequence continues at coordinate 13,432,358 of CM070669.1, read as the reverse complement.
ATCAAATATCCTCAAAGTAAGTCTTCATTACCAGACTTTGTGCCTCGAAAGTCTATCGGACTAATCTGGATAAGAAAGACTGAATCAGTCTTATCCAAACACTTCTTCCAAAGCAAAATTGAGCAAATCATGTCCAAACATACAACTATCAACAAATAATACAAACAAATTAGGGTCTTCGATAATTCATAACCACAGCAAAGTCTGTGTCTGTGCAACTGACCTCCTGAAACAAATGCTTAATCGTCGAAACAGCATAAGCCAAAACATCATGTAATACTTGGGTAGGCTTTGGCCCAGTCCAGTCCACATCGATCCCTTATAAGGTGCAAGCCAGGAGGAGAAATTGATTCACTCCTCCTCCCCGTGCTGAGCTCAATGCCTCCCCTGTGCTGACCCTACCACATGCCGCAACCTTCACTCATGCACATCGCCACGGCCAAGCTCCACTGGCGCCGTCGCCTCCACCCTCCGACTAAGCTGCAGCCGAGCACTGCCTTTGCTTGCAGCCTCACCGTTGCCAGTCTGTGTTGCCATTCCACCCCAACGTGTGATGCCTGGTTATCCACCGCGGTTGCCCCCTTGCTCCACTCTGCACTTCATCGTCGCCCTGCCCCCTTTCTTGTTGCCGGCCATAGGCCATCACCGCCCAACTACGGTTGCTGCTGCTGCTGCTGCGTCGCGCAGGAGGTGGTAAAGGGGAGAGTTGACCAGCCGTGAGGGGGAGGATCTGGCCAGCCAAGGGAAAAGAGGAGGGAGCCCATGTGCCGACCAAGAGGGAGGAGAGCTCGGTTGGCCAAGTGAAGTGGAGAAGGGGAACCGGCTGAAAGGAGAGGAAAATGAAAGGAAAAAAGAAGGATTTATTGATCATATACCCTCCATTTAGATGAAAATTTAAGATTTACCCTTCTGACTCACGTGTCAGTGACTTATGATGACCCCACATGTCATTGAGATGAGGAGGGTAAATCCTGAATTTCCCAACTAGAGGAAGGGTATATGATCCAATCCCCCGAAAAAAGAAAGAGCCAGCCAACCGGCCATGAGAAAAGAAAAGAAGAGAAGAAAAGAAAGGGGAAAAAAAGAGAAAAAACAGAGAAGGGGAGGACTAGACCGACGCTTGATTTACCAGATCCGGCCAAGGAAAGGATGGAGCAGCCTCGACCCATTCGTTTGAGGCTAGGGTAACGCCCAAACCATTCCCCACTTATTTATCATTTTGCATGGAAGCTAAAATGTCGATTATTGGGATTAAGTCATGTAGAGGTCGAATTGCCTAATATCGAGATAGGAGCATACAATGGTTAAAACATGGCTAATCATTGGAATTCATGTGCAGTGCGGTGGTGTTGTGGCCATGTGTGTGTAGAACTAGTGAAGAGCACTGGTCGTGTGCTGTTGTGTCGGTGCAAGCATGATCAACTAGTGTTCAGTGAATGATTAGTGAGTCGGCACTTAGTACTTGTCTAATTAGTGATTGATTAGAGCAAGCAATTAATTAGTGTATGTGATTAATGAGATGAGTAAATGATTTGCATGGTGTTGTAGGGGTGGCCCCCACCTAACCCAGCAGGCCTGTTAGAAGGTTGTAAGACCCAGAGTAGGATATGTATAGCGACTTAAATACCCCTGATAGGGATATACTGATGTAAGGGTACAATCAGAAAAACACTTCCCACATGGGTACCTGTATATATAAGACATGGGCTATGGGAGAGGACTCAAGGACCATTATTCTCCCAACTCTCCACAACCACATCTCTCTCTGTTTGGTCTGTAGCCACAACACATGGATTAATTAGTATAGACTAATTAACAAAGGTAATTGCTAAAGCTCTATAGAAGGCTAGAATGCCACTTTTGGTATATTGTGTTGGAAGTTTGTCGTCTGAGTCGGATGCTTCTCAGTATGAGACCACATGTCCTTTGGGTCTGAAATGGGAGATATACCTCTGGGATGGCCATAACCTGGAATGGGATAACACGGCCTTTGGGCTGAGATCGGAGTTTTAGATGGCGATCATAGTAACTGGAAATATGTGAGTAGAGGTATGTAGATTAGCGAACCCATAATATTTTCTATGTTAGGTTTCAGGCTTTGAAAGACGCAATTGTTCGAGCACCCTGAACAACGGGATGATATCTAGTAAAAGAGTGTAGTATGTGTTGGTTTTAAGCGTAGGAACGATGATGTTCGTCTGTGTGCGTGTATCGCTATAATGTATTGAGGCTGGGTGATGCTTGTACAGGTGGTGATTTGGGATTGCTGCCATCCACGTATCGTCCGCCAGGTTAATAGGTAAGTGCATGGTAGAATAGTGGGTTGTGATGAATGCCTAGTACTTGTTTCATGCCATGTTTTATGTCATTTTATGAAATAATATCCCTACTTGTTTGTTAATTATGCCGTGATGAGAGATGCTTATGATTGATTGTTATGTTGAAAAAGTGTTGCGTCGTGCTGCGCACTCATAGTAAAGGCCTACTTCGCATAGGCCTACTGCAGCAGTGGGATAAAAACTTACTTCACTTAAGCATTCCACAGTAGTGGAAAGATAAAGAATTACTTCGTAGGCACTCTATGGGAGTGAAGTTTGTGTAGAGCTGATTGTGAATGCTGAAAGGATGCTGCATCATGTAAATTGCATATAAGCTAGGGTGGTGAGTAAGTCATATAGCTTGTCTGGAGTGCATGTACCAGATTGGTGAGAAAGCTATATGACTAATCTGGAGTGCTCATGAGTAATACCTACTGTGGTAGGAACTCCACAGGATTAGAGTTTGAGACCCCGTATGAAAGATGACGGGGGCAAGGGTGGTTAATTGACGAGTGAACACTCAGATATACCATATGAGCTCAGAAGGTGCATGTGAACATGGCATTGCATTGCATTGTATTACACTGCATGAAAGAAACAGGAGATAGTGGAACAGTTGCAAAGTTTATGTTACAATTTTACGGATATATGATTTACTAATAATTACAAAGTTTGTGTTTACAGATCTCGGACACAGAGTTTACCGAATTAGTATTGTTGTAGCCACTAATTTATTATATACTTACTGAGTCTTTGGACTCACCCTTACTTTGCTGTTATTTTAGCTGTATGGTGAAGGTGACATGCATGGGAGGGAGTAGCATACATACATTCCCTCGTGCAACAGTAATTCAAATATCACCTCTAGATGTCATGATCAAACTTTGATGTCAAGCTCTGGCAGTTAGCTTTAAGATTGTGTTTTATTGGAATTGCTTCTTGCTGTGTGGCTTATGCTTTTCTTTCAATAGTTGGTAAACTGGTGCAGTTTGGTAGTAGTAGCAGCATTCTGAGCCAGTGGGTGGGTTGGGGTGTTACAGTTAGTATCAGAGTAGGCGTTAGGTCCGTGGTAGACAATTGGTAACCTAGGCTATCTTAACCGACTAAGAATTTGAATTAGGGTTTGATATTAAATGAAAAATGTAGCTTAATATAACATCCAAATTTTTAGAGCCTTTTTGAAGCTTTTAAAATAAAATTCACCATTTAGATTTTTCGGAATTAATAAAAGCTTAAATTGAATTTTTATTAATTAAAAATATTTAATATGATTAAACCAAACATTAACATTTGGTGAAAGTATTTTATTTGGGTTCCTTGTGTTTCAAGGAATTTTTGTGATTTTTCTAGATTTATTTACTATTTTCAAGAGTTCAAATGGATTTAGATAAATTTCTGAAAACAGAAAATCCCTAAAGGACAAGTGGGCCGAAGCCCACTAGCCGGCCCAACCAAGCCCAGTCCAGCATATGCATAAGCAATCTCCGGTCTGCCGTCTCGATGTGTGTCAAGCATCAGGCCACCGTCCCCTCTGCTGGATGGTCGACACGTGTCAGCCATTGGCCATGTCTTCTTGCCCGCGCCCTTGCATCTTGGCTGTCTACCTGTCGTTGCATGCGTCGTCGTCCTCACGGACTCTCGCCACTGCCATCTCCGACCAGGACTTCCTCAGCGCCTGAGTTCGCCCTACCCTCGGCGTCTAAACCATGCCCGTCACGAACTCGTCGTCCGTGCCGCCCGTGGTCTCCTCGGTGTCCGGGTATAAAGCCACGGTCGTACCTTCGCATCTCCCGAAGCAGCACCACCCTTTGCGTTCGCCGCTTCTCCGCAGTCGCCTTTGTCGTCGTCTTCAGTGTCGATGTCCGCCGTTTGTCCTCATCGTGAAGTTGTCGTCTTTGTTCTCCATCCCGGTCGCCACCTCTGCTGTCTTCGACTTTTGATCCACTTCACTGTCACCACAGGTGAGTAGATGCTAACAAATCGCACTCACCTCGCCCGGTTGAATCCCTTGTTCGCCACTGCATCGCCCGCGTTGCCTCGGTTCACATGCCTGCCTCAGTTCTTGCGCCGCCGAGTCACACCGTGCACTATTCCATGAGCCGAGTTCACCGTAGACCAGCCTTTCCATGCACCAGGTTCCCAGCACAATAGCTTTTCCAATTTTCAGCCCTTTCCTTTAGATTAGATTTTTCGAGAGCCTGTTCTTCTCCATCCTAACTCTGATTAGCCCGATTCTTCTTCCTAAATTCATCTAAAATTGAGCTCTATCTTTTTGTTATAGTATTATGGTTTTTGGAGTTTATTTGAATTTTATTTGATTTGATTTTATGTATTGTTTCATTTTCTCTCTCGTTAGATCACGCATTCGAAGGAGCTGAAGCAAGATTTGGAGATCAAGAGCCATTAACTAAGCAAGGCCAAGGCAAGTCTTGTCTTTTGATCATGTTGAACCTAGTTTTCAAATCTATTATTTATTATTTTGTTTTAAATTATCATGCATCGCTGTTTTATTATAAAACCTTTGTATTGGTAGTTAATGATCTATTTGATTAATTCCTCTTTGATAATTTGAATGCCATTGTTCTATTGTCACCATAGGATGGGTAATTTATCTAGTGATGTAATATTAGTTATCACATGGTTTGTACATTTAATTAGCTTAGCCATGCTTATAGTAACGTTGGGTTTATCATCACATGTGATCAAATAATTAATTTTGACTTAATGAGATATTGAATCGTAGTTGTAACCACTGTTATAAAATTTGAGTACCATGATATGGGAGGTACCATTGGTGTTGGTTATACAAAATTAGTTTTTTCTTGGGCGAATGATCGTGCAGTAAAGGGTGCAGTTCGCATATTGGGATGTGGATGTTTCGCCTGGGTAATGTTTAAGCACTTAATTTTGTGCATCATTGATCTGAGCCTTACCGTACAACTACATGTCTAGTATGGGATAAATCTGGCTAACTAATTTTTGATATTTCAATTTTGATTCCACCATTGTGATGAACATAGTTGCTGATTTCCATGAGGCGCAAGGGAGGTATGAGGCGAAGCACTAGCGGGCGAAATTGGGTTGGGATTGAGCATTGTAAAGGCCTTGTCATGATTTCTCCGCCTCAAACCAAAGAAAGTGTGTTAATCGCGTGGTAATATAGATTATCATGTCTTGTGGATAAAGTTGTACAACCTCTGTAGAGTGTAAAACTATTCGAATAGCCATGTCCCCGGTTATAGATAATGCTTGATAATTTCACACAAGGGGTAAAGTTTTCATAAAAACTTGGTGTGATCAAGTTGGGAAGTGAATGGTTGATTCACAGGTGGTTTATTACGTGAATGGTAGTTCACAGGTGGTTCATTGGAGTGGATAGTTAGTTCACTTGTGGTTACTCTCAGCTCCTTTGATTATTTATTTATTAATCATTTTCAAAGTTCGCTTTCAATCTATTTATTGTATTTACTTAAAATTATTGCTTTCTGCAAAATAACCTTTCAGCCATCTATTGGTAAGCCTTGCATACTATATTGTATCTTTGTTATAAACGATTTGCTATGTACTCTATGTACTCACGGCTATATCTACATTTGTTCAGTTGAGGAAGAAGGACCAGATCAGCAGGAGGTGCCTAAAGGAGGATACTTCGACGACTTCGTGGATTAGGACTTCGCTCCCTAGTCGATTGCCTGTGGGCATGTCAAATGGCTACTACACTTATTTCTATTTTCTGCTACGAGTTTCTTAAGCTATTCAGGGTATTATCTGTAAGCTTGGCTATAAGGTCGTAACTCTGATAATTATTAATGATATTTGAGCCTTTTTTTAGTAAATCATGATATGGTTGAAATTTCGTATTTGTTTATATTGTGTGCACTAACGTGATCCTAGACTAATGCAGAATACATAGAAGAGTTTGGATGAGCAGATTCGGGTCTCAACAGAGGTGGTACCAGAGATATATTGACTATAGATGAAGCCCTAGTTAGAATGGTTGAATTAGCAAAATTTTCAAATTTTATTTTCTAAATCAAATCAACCAAATGATTATATAGTAATTCTCTATTCTTACCTTATTCTTAGAATTCTTACTCTTCGTCTCCTCTAAGATATTGTTGTCAAAACTTAATTTGACTTCTCATCCCCATAATATCCATAGTTGTTTCGAGTGTCCCTTAATCAAAGAAAAGGGTTGGCCTGGAATTCTTCAAGTCTTGATGTGAAGTTTGGAACAAGGAAGCACCCAACGTTTCAAGACAAGATTGAAGATTATTGTAAAGATTAAGAGCCAACAGATCAGAACCCTATCATAGTTTTAGCATCGTGTAGATCATCTTGCTTTTTCTTTGCCGTTGTGTGTGATGTGAGCTGCAGTTTTGCTTTCTAGCATTATGATGCAGTCTTGTCAAAGATCTTTATCTGTGGAGATTATTGCTTCTTTTGTTAGCTTTTTCAGCTAAGCGTGTGTTTTAGTTTAGGGTTGCCATTAGTTATATCCCCCTTAGACGAGTTTACCTCTTGTCTTTGCTATTCCCTCTTTCCTTATTAACCTGGCTATCATCCTGTCAGATGGTGGATACACGGAGTTCAGCTGGTCATAATCAAATGCCTTCAAAACCTATCAATAGTGCCTCAGATCCTTCAGCTCAAGGGCAGTAGCCAGTTCCAACAAGAATGGATCCAACTTTGAGTTAGTTCATGGCAGCTCAAACTCAACTCATGAACATGATGATGCAGAATTTAACCAATATGATGAATCAACAGTATCAGGCAGCCATTTCACCCTAGCCAAATCGTCTGTCATCCAGATTTGCAGAATTTATGACTAGACCACCAACTTATTCCAATTCATCTGAGCCTTCAAAAGCAGATGATTGGATTTGTTCAGTGGAAAAAAACTAAACCTTGCTCAGTGCACCGATCGAGAAAAAGTCCTCTACGCCACTCACCAACTAGAAGGTGCCACATCAAAATGGTGCGAGAACTATTGTGCTGCACATGAGGACCAAGAGAACATCACCTAGACAGAGTTTGCCATAGCATTTCGCCATGCCCATATCCTAGATGGAGTGCTTGAAATGAAGAAGGAAGAATTTCGGGAGCTACAGCAAGGGAATATGTCAGTAAGTGAATATCTCAAGTTCATATAGTTAGCTTGTTATGCTCCAGAAGACATTGCCAGCGACGATGCACGACAGAAGCGCTTGAAAAGAGGACTCAATCTAGGATTGAAGGTTCAAGTCATGGGCAATGATTATACTAGTTTCCAAAAAAAAAGGTAGATAAGGCCATACTTATTGAAGAGTCACATCATGAGATGGAAGAGTCTCACAAACAGAAGATGATTCACCAAGGAATTCAATTGCAACAGTCATAGAGAGCCAGATTCAACACATACCAGCTAGCTCGTCTACCGCAACAGTCAGATTTCAGGACTCCAGCTCCAATGCCTCATTATGATATTTCAAGATCACACCCTATCAATGTCAGCAATCAGCCTCAGAGGGACAGAAGCCCCGTAACTTCATCTAATTGTTTCAAGTGTAAAGAGCTAGGTCATTTAGCTTGCAAATGTCCGTAGAAGCGAAGCAATCACGCCAATTCCGTTCAACCTCGAAAGTACACCTTCCAAGACTCCAGGAGCAAGCCGTGGAACATCTTTAGCTCAAGTCAACCAGATACCTCAGAGCGTTGTAAGGGGAAGCCTAAACAACATCGTCTCTAATGTCGACCCTGGTAACCTATTCCTTTAGTGAGCCTAAATCTCAGAGTCAAGATTCTGTTTAAGGTGGGATGTTTGTAACATCCCAACTTTCAAAGCCTTTTTGAAGCTTTTAAAATAAAATTCACCATTTGAATTTTTTTGAAAATAATAAAAGCTTAAATTGAATTTTTATTAATTAAAAGAATTTAATATGATTAAACCAAAAATTAACATTTGGTGAAAGTATTTTATTTGGGCTCCATTTGTTTCAAGGAATTTTTTTGAAATTTTCTATGATTTTTCTGGATTTATTTGCTATTTTCTAGAGCTCAAATGGATTTAGTTGAATTTCTGAAAATAGAAAATCCCAAAAATCCCTAAAGGCCAAGTGGGCCGAAGCCCACTAGTCGGCTTGACCAAGCCTAGTCCAACCCATGCGTAAGCCCACTCCGGTATGCCGTCTCGACGCGTGTCAAGCATCAGGCCACCGTCCCCTTCGCTGGATGGTCGACATGTGTTAGCCATTGGCCATGTCTTCTCGCCCATGCCCTTGCATCTTGGCTGTCCACCTGTCGTTGCATGCGTCATTGTCCTCACGGACTCCCACCGCCGCCATCTCTGACCTGGACTTCCTTGGTGCCTGTGTCCACCCTGCCCTTGGCATCCGAACCGTGCCCATCACGGACTCGTCGTCCGTGCCACCCGTGGTCTCCTCGGTGTCTGAGTATAAAGCCATGGCCACACCTCAGGCTCCTCATCTCCCAAAGCAACGCTGCCCTTTGTGTTCTCCGCTTCTCCGTCGTCGCCTTCGTCGTCGTCTTCAGCGTTGGTGTCCGTTGTTCATCTTTGTTGTGAAGTCGCTCTATCCCGATCGACGCCTCTGTCGTCTTCGACTTCTGATCCACTTCACCATCGCACTGGTGAGTAGCCGCCAACGAATCACGCTCGCCTCACTCGGTCGGATCTCTCGTTCACTGCCGCATCGCCTGCGTTGCCTCGGTTCGTGTCCCCGCCTTGGTTCTTGCGCCATCGACGTCAGCACCGGCGTCACCCCACACCCGCACGTCCACGTCCCTTCGGCTTCTCTATAGACCCAATCTACCATGCACCAAGTCTTTGACAGTCCGATCCCGCAAGCATCCACGTCAGCCCTATCAGCCATGTCAGCAACCGAGTCACACCGTGTACTATTTCGTGAGCTAAGTGCACCGTAGACCAACCTTTCCATGCACCAAGTTCACAGCACAATAGCCTTTTAAATTTTCAATCTTTTCCATTAGATTAGATTTTTTGAGAGCTCGTTCTTCTCCGTCCTAACTACGATTGGCCCAATTCTTTTTCCTAAATTCATCTAAAATTGAACTCTATCTGTTGGTTCTAGTACTATGCTTATTTGAGTTCATTTGAAATTTATTTGATTTTATTTTGTGTATTCTTTTGTTTTATCTCATTAGATCATGCCTTCGAAGGAGCTGAAGCAAGATTTGAAGACCAAGAGCCATTAACCGAGCAAGACCAAGGCAAGTCACGTCCTTTGATCATGTTGAACCTAGTTTTTAAATCTATTATTTATTATTTTCTTTTAAATTATCATGCATCCTTGTTTTATTATAAAACCTTTGTATTGGTAGTTAATGACATATTTGATTAATTCCTCTTTGATAATTTGAATGCCATGATTCCATTGTAACCATATGATGGGTAATTATCCAGTGATGCAATATTAGTTGTCACATGGGTTGTACGTTTAATTTGCTTAGCTATGCTTATAGTAACGTTGGGTTTATCATCACATGTGATCGAATAATTAATTTTGACTTAATAAGATATTAAATCGTGGTTGTAACCATAGTTATAAAATTTGAGTACCACAACATGGGAGGTGTCATTGGTGTTGGCTATACAAAATTGGTTTTTGCTTGGACGAATGATCGTGAAGTATAGGGGTGTAGTTCACACATTGGAATATGGATGTTTCGCCTGAGTAATGTTTAAGGACTTAATTTTGTGCGCCATTGATCTGATCCTTATCGTACAACCACATGTCTAGTATGGGATAGACCTACTAACTAATTTGGGATATTTCAATTTCAATTCCACCATTGTGATGAACATGGTTGCTGATTTCCATGAGGCACAAGGGGGGTAATGCGGCGAATCCCTAGCAGGCAACATTGGGTTGGGATTGAGCATTGTAAAGGTCTTGTCATGATTTTTCCACTGTACCCCAAAGAAAGTGTGTTAATCGCATGGCAATATGAGATTATCATGTCTTGTGGGTAAAGTTGTATAACCTCTACAGAGTGTAAACTATTCGAATAGCTGTGTCCCCAGATGTGGACAATGCTCGGTGATTTCACACAAGGGGTATAGTTTTCATAAAAACTTGGTGGGATCAAGTTGGGAAGTGAATGGTTGATTCACAGTTGGTTCATTAATTGAATGGTAGTTCACAGGTGGTTCATTGGAGTGCATAGTCAGTTCACTTGTAGTTACTCTCAATTCCTTGATTATTTATTAATCATTTTCAAAGTTCACTTTCAATCTATTTATTGTATTTATTTTAAATTGTTGCTTTCTGCAAAATAGCCTTTTAGCCATGCATTGGTAACCCTTGCATACTATATTGCATCTTTGTTATAAACGACTTGCTGAGTACTCTATGTACTCATGGCTATATCCACATTTGCTCAATTGAGGAAGACAGACCAGATCCGCAGGAGGTATCTGAAGGAGGATACTTCGACGACTTCGTGGATTAGGACTTCGCTCCCAGTTGATTGCCTGTGGGCATGTCGAACGGCTACTACGCTTATTTCTATTTTCCGCTGCGAGTTTTTTAAGCCATTCATGCTATTATCTGTTAGCTTGGCCATAATGTCGCAACTCTAGTAATTATTAATAATATTTGAGCATTGTCTTAGTAAATCATGATATGGCCAATATTTCATCTTTGTTTATACTGTGTAAACTAGTGTGATCCTGGACTAGTGCAGAATACACAGGAGAGTCCGGATCAGCAGATTTGTGTCTCGACAATTAAGTTAAGTAACTATTAAAATCTGACCTAAGATGACTACTTCCTAAAACTTGACACACTCTGGTGCACAGTAGGTTGGCTTAGGGCAAAGCATTACATTTACGTTTCCGTAATTCATGTTGCTGATTTGTAATATTTTGAGATAAATGCTTGTGAGTTGATGGCAAGTGGTTGAATTTATTTCTTATGTGTCCTAGGGGACTTTGTTATGATTTTATCACATAGCGATACAAAAGAGGCAAAGATTGTGGCCGCTAGAGAGGCCAGGTCATGTTACCATTCAAGGTACGGAGGTAGCGATGTGTTGTTCATGAGATGTTTTACCCTAATTTTGGGTAGTGAGTATCCTTAGTTAATGACTCCCTAAGTTGTTGAATTATAGCTGATAATGGGTAGTGCCCTTAGCAATTCCAATATTCGGTGGGAGTTTTGATCCTACGAATATTTGGAGTAACTTGTGTGATGAGGCCAATGCTTTTGTCTTGAGAAGACAATATCCAATAGTGGCTGAAATGCCTAGTAGGCTCAAGTGGGAGATGGTGGTTAAGGTAACCGGCTGGTAGGGCATGGAATCCTAGATTGTGAGAACATAGGAGAGTAATTGACTTCAGTTATGCCCGTGGGATCGAAGTTGAGTTGAATTCAATGAGAGTCCAGAATTTACATGAGAAGTAGTGGTGTAAGGCATATCCATTTTTGCTTAATAGTGGGATCTAGTATATCAAACCAATAGGTCATTAAAATTGTTTATATTGTTGAGCTGGTGAAGTTTAGTTAGCACCTTGGAATCAAGTGCTTATGGGATTATTTATTGATAGTGGATTTTTTGATCCAAGGGCCTTGTCTGCACCTTGTGGTTGCACACTAGACAGTTGCGATGATTGTACTATTGTGTGTAGTAAGGTGGTAGAGTTCGGTAAGCTAGGGAGTAAAGATGGGGGAAAGGGTACCTAGTTCTATGGTGAGCCTTGGGAATGTTTATAATAGAATATTGAAAATCAATGATTCTTGTTTTAGCAAATTGACGTTTGCTATTTTGTGTAAGCAGTACTAGGGGTACTGGCTTATTGCTGTTACGGGATAAAGAATTTTGATTGATTTTCATAATTGGCATTTGGAAGAAATGCTTTGTCTTTTGACGTGCATAGTCATTTGGAGTTCATGACTCCAGATGAGGTCATGTTCAGTTTCTAATGATGATAAATGCTTGGAATTACGGTAGGAGATCCGCATGACTCAGTTGATTTACGTGTATATGTCCTGAGTGTTACATGACTTCCCTCACTTCTGTATATGAAAACTTCCCGGATGAATAGTCTGTTGTGCTCCTGAATGCGTAAGTTTCGGGCGTACCCAAGAATGAAGTCCCGAGCTTACTCATACTAAAGACCTAATTCGTGTAGGCATCCCACAGTAGTGGGATAAAGGCCTACTTCACGTAGACATCATGCAGTAGTGGGATAAAGACCTACATCGTATAGGCATTCCATAGTAGTAGAAAGAAAAAGACCTACTTCGGTAGGCACTTCATGTGAGTGGAGTTTGTATAGAGTTGATTGTGAATGCTGAAAGAATGTTGCATAATATAAATTGCATATGAGTCAGGGCGGTGAGTAAGTCATATAGCTAGTCTAGAGTGCATGTGCCAGGTTGGTGAGAAAGCTATATAACTAATCCGGAGTACTCATGAGTAAGACCTACTGCGGTAAGTGCTCCATGGGAGTGGAGTTTGAGACCCTTATGAAAGAGGACGGGGCAAGGGAGGTTTATCGATGTGTGAACACTCAGCTATACCGGTATGAGCTCAGAAGGTGCTTGTGGATATTGCATTGCATTGTATTGCATTGCATGAAAGAAATAACAGACAGTGGAGCAGTTGCAGAGTTTATGTTACAGTTTTATAGATATATGATTTACTGACAATTACAGAGTTTGTGTTTACAGATCTTGCATACATAGTTTACTGAATTACTATTGTTGTCGCCACTATTTTATTATGTACTTGTTGAGTCTTTGGACTCACCCTTGCTTTGTTGTTTTTTTAGATGTGGTGAAGGCGACATACATGGGCGGGAGTAGCACACGTATATTCCCACGTCCAACAGTAATTCATATATCACCTCTAGTTGTCATGATCAAACTTTAATATCGAGCTCTGGTAGTTAGTTTTAAGACTATGTCTTACTGGAACTGCTTCTTGTAGTGTGGCTTATGCATTTCTTTCAATAGTTAGTAAACTGGTGTAGTTTAGTAGTAGTAGTAGCAGCATTCCAGGCCCAGTGGGTGGGTCGAGGTGTTACACATCACTTGTAGCACTGGATAAATAGAGAATAACTCATATCATAGAATCTAACATGCTCCATTTGGAACACAAAACTTGGCAAACAATGCTCATTGGAGAGCAACTTGCACGTGTGGCATCACATATGTGAAACTATCGGCTGCAAAAGTAACTGAAACCCATAATATGGTTAAAACTACCTCTTAAAACTGTTCATATGAAAGGAACTCTTGTGCTATTAATGGAGTATAAACTATACTAGACCTCTCATATTGAGCTATAACAAATAGCCAAATGTTATAGTATGCATGCAAAGACAAACTCCTTCTTGCATGTTAAAATCCTTCATCTTGAACTGGAATTAAAGCAAAACCTTCGCTTTTAAAGAGCAAAAACTCTGAAAAGCATCATGCTAGCTGCCATTAAGGTGTCATCAAATTCTAGAGAATTAATGTTGCCAAAGAGAAAACCTCGTGTCTCAATCCAGTAGTGGAAGATCATCCTTTAGAGTCGCCATGCGAAAGAAATCTAAATTTGCTGGTACAAATTTGTTTGTATCTAGCCAAAAAAAAACTCACAATCGGTAACTCCTAATACACCACTCGGATGCACTTGACAATTTCGCCGAAAGAAATAAAAAAAAACACCAAAGAAACAAGCCAGCACCAGCAGCTTGGACGCATCTCCCCTTTTTTTGAACTCAGGTTCCGTGCTGTTTTTTCTTTTCGCAGGCTTGGACTTAGCGTCTGCTGCTAGACATGGAAAAAGCTAAAAACTCACGAACTCGGCGCATGACATAAATGAACCGAGTTAAGCCTATATTTTAGCTTGGTTACTTAGGGCACTCCCAATGCAGAAATTATGGATGGTTTCTATGGCATTAAATAAGGTGCCAAATAAGCAAAATGCTGATGTGTCATTGGAGTTAAGGAGGAGAGATAAGGAAATGGTTTCTTATTTAGAAACCATGTCTACACGAGAACCAAGATAGAAAGAGCTGTGATAGGTAGATGATAGGAGAGAGAAGATAGATGATTGGATGAAAATTTTATTTGTAGAAACTATCCATTGGGAGTATAGTTTCTATGGGTAGTGTCTACATTAATTAGCAAGTATAGAAACTACTTCATAGTTTCTGCATTAGGAGTGCCCTTAACGAGCTGAGCTGAGCCAGCTTGGTAGCTCATTAGGTTTGGCTTACTCAAGGCCCAGCCCAATAATGCTAACTCCAAATTAACGTAACCCCAAATCTCCGATGTACACAGCACAACGTAGGCACACAAGCTATAGCTACCGCCACACGGTGTCCACCTCCGACGACAACCACTTCTCCCTCACCTCATCGCATCGTCCTCCACCTCATCTCCCTCCTAGCACTGCCCCTTCGTCCCGGCACCTGAGGCCAAGGACACGTCGGACTTTGATGACAACCACTTCTTCCTCATCTCCTCTGACTCTAACACCGCCGTGGACCCCACCGACGTTCTGACAACGCCTGGCAACAGCGAGGACCATGTCAGCCGCCTCTCCGATGTGCTGCTCTCCAGCATCATCTCCCGCCTCCTCACCAAGGAATCCACGCGCACCATGGTGCTCTCCACATGCTCCTCGTCGACGACGTGCACCTCAAGGGTGCGGACGGGCCCTGCCAGATCTCCGTCGTGTGCGCCATCTCGCACTGCGTGGCCACGCACTCGAGGCCCCATCCGCTCCATGCGCGTCACCCGTGTCTCCTTCCATGGGCACGAGCATGCGCTCCGGCGCCTGATTGCGGGCCTGGCCGCCAAGAACGTCGAGGACCTCATCCTCTTCAATCGCCCGTGGCCGCTGGACATGTAGTATGTATTGGAAGGGATAAAGGATGTGGAAGGTGTGCCGGCCTACTACAAAGACCCACCTCTATCAACTCAGACATGGCAACAGTACACACAATTATTGCAAACCATCGCATTATTAACACATGCACTTATTTTTCGAGTTAACGTTGTAAATAATTTAGCAATCTGCTTGGCAAATCAAAGGTCCTTCCCTAATTTCTCTGAAGTGGGTACAATCTTTAGAAACTACTCCCATATATTTTCTGTTATTTGAAACACAACAATATCTCCTGTTACAAAATGGTTTAGAAAATAGCACCAAATCAAACATAAAAAGTATGCAAATGGTTCGATATAATGAGATATCGATCATAATGCTTCTTATTGCCAAACAGAGCGTAAGCACCTGTCCCATGAGCCCCCACGTCTAAGTCAAAAGATAAAACTGTTAGCAAACTTGGCCTCGGCTTGAAGTCTTGGCCCATGATGGGCACCTCACCATTAGGTTATAAATAGGGAGTACTATTGACTATTTTGTATACAGAATAAGAAAGAAAGCAATAAAGAAAGACCAGAAGTTCTCTCTATCTCTTTGTTTTTAATCTACTATTTATGTCTTCTGTGATTGATCTGGTTTTACATATCGGAGGAATCGATCGGACTGGTCGCCAGCGATGGTTCCTCAACACGTTATCATTGCTCCGATGATTTGAAAGGTAATCATCGAACCATTAGTAGATTGAATTGTCTATATCTAGATCGCTCTAAATTCGTAAATTCCGCTTTCTAGATTATTTTTTCTACGGTGCAAATCTACTCTAATCTACCGCGAGCAAACTTGAAGTCGTCGGTACAATGTCGATCGGTAGATTATAGGAAAGAGTAGATGTTGATTGCACTGCAGATTGAAAAAAAGAAAAATTGTGCACGGCCAGCCCCATATGGCCACTGTGTGTGAATCCGTGCGCCGGCCCTCCGCTGCTGCGCCGCCGCGCCGCCCAAAGTCGCCGCTCGGGCATTGGTGGCAACGGGAGCGACCAACCGCGCGCCTCGGCTTCGCGACATCGTGCCCGCCCCGCATGGCCGCCGCCGCCTCGGCCCGCGGCGATAGCATCGCCGGCTTCTGTCTGGCGCGCCAAGCGCCACCGAATCCACCATCCGGCGCGCCGCTCTGCGCCATGGCCGACCCCGGCGCCTCTGCTGCGCCCGCTCGCGATTGACGCCACCACCGCGCCCGCTTAGCCTAGCCACCGCGCCGCCAGCGCCAACGAAGGAGCTAGGTAGAAACCCTACCCATTGTTTTCTTAAGCCGTGGAGCAGGTTATTTGGTGCAGGTGCAAATGGGCCGGAAGACGGCCCGGAGGGGGGGCACCGACAAAATTGCAAAAAGGCCCTCTGAATTTCAAAAATTATGAAAGGGTCCTTAGATTTTCAGATAGGTCCTAAATTTTGCAGAAAGGCCCTCGAAAAATCAGAAAATTACATGAAAATTTTCTCTGAATTGAAAATTTGCGTATAGGCCCTTGAAAATTCCATAATTCACTAAAAATTCATATTCCAACATAAAAGGGCCTCGAAAATTCAAATTTTGAATTATGTTTTTTTGCATTTTAAGCATGTTTATTACTGTCATTATTATTTTCTATGTTTTCTGTATTTATTTACTATTTTGATTAATTGTAATTATTTAAATTTGTTTTAATCATCGAAATTAACAGTAAAATTTATAGAAAATGTATAGAAAATTTTGGAACATTATGAAAATCTTTTGTACCTTTATCCAATTTATTTACCTGCAGTAAATTTATTTCATGCATGTTTACCGGCAGTAAGCTTATTTATTCGTTTCATGCAGATGTGGATGACAACCATCACGAACCAGGAGTTTGAGGAGCTGGCCAAGCATGGCCAAAACTACTTGACTTGGGTTTCCGATGTCGAGATAGTACTTGGAGCAAAGAAGCTCCACGCTCCGCTCTGCACAAAATTTGTACCAATTTTCAACTTTGTGGCAAGCAGATTACAGATGAGCAGAAGATTGAGAAGACTCTTTCCACTTTCCATCTCAATGCAGTGCAATCTACACGCAATTATCGTCAAGACGGCTACAATGAGTATGCTGAATTGATCGATATGATGCAAGATGCAGAAGCTCAAGACGAAGTTCTCTGCATGAACTACGTCACACAGCCACCGGGGAGCTCCGCTGGCCGTGAAGCCAATGCTGGGAGCTACAAGGTGCGAAAGCCCATGATGACGAAAAGGGTAAGGAAGGGTAAGGCCGCAGCCCAGAAAGGTAAGTCAGATACTCCACATGAGAATAAGGCAAGCAAGCCAAAGTGGGACGGCAAGCCCTATGGTCAGCAAGACCAATCCTACTACAAGTGTGGCAAGTGGGGGCACTAATTGCGGATATGTAAAGAGCCGCAGCATGTCATCGATGCCTTCCAGGCATAGAAGAAGAAGGATGGCAAAGGAAAAATATGAAACCCACTTTGCAGCTATTGAGGGGGAGAGTTCTAAGCAGCTGCCTGCGCTAATAGAGGTTGAAACCATTCCATCAGCAGCACCCCCTTTTGACATTGCAGCTGCGACCACCATGATTTCTCTCGAAGAGCATATCACTCCCGAGAAAATAGCAGTCGAAGTCTCTGACTTCTTAGCAGATTTAGTCTAATGCACAGAATGCATTTAGAATTTAATTGTCATTTACTTTTGTGTGGAAGAATAAGTTAGAACTTGCATGGATAGTACTTAAGCAATTTTATTCTCTCGTGATGGTTGGATGATATTGAATAATTCGTTCGTTTATTCAGTTTCAATGGCATGATATGTTCTGATATTGAAGTATTTTATTTATGTGTTGATTACCTTCTAATGCATATTAATAAAATACATTATATTGAAACACGTGTGGTGCCTTATGGAGGAAGTGTGCTTAGCTGACAGTGGCACAACGAATACCATCTTAAGAGAGACAAAGTATTTTCAGTCGATTAGTAAGAATGTTAGCAGCCTTACAACAATCGTCGGTAACGATGCTTGTATAATAGGTTCAGGAAAAGCCGTAATTATACTCCCAATGAGCACAACTTTAGTCATTCAAGAAGCCTTATTGTACCTAGAATCGACTAGAACTCTCCTAAGTTTTAAGGATATTTGCACTAATGGTTTCCATGTTGAGACTGAAGAAGAGTACAGTAAGGAATACCTGCTCATTACGAAGCGCGAAACAAATGGAAAAAGGGTATTAAATAAACTTCTTTCATTAGAAACTGGGCTATACTACACCAACATCAAGGCATCTGCAGCCTATACTACCCTAAAAATAGAATTTAGAAGCTCTGAACTTTTCTGTCTTTGGCATGACAGATTAGGCCACCCAGATGTTAGGATGATGAGAAATATAATTAATAATTCACAGGGACATAATATTAATGTAAAGAATTTCCCGAATCCTAAAGATTTTGTGTGCCTTGCATGTGCCACCGGGAAGATAATTACTAGGCCTTCTACTCTGAAAGTAAAGAATAAAGTCCCTGCATTCCTGGAATGCATCCAAGGAGACATTTGCAGTCCCATACAGCCACAATTAAGGCAATTTAAATATTTCATGGTGCTCATTGATGCTTCCTCGAAATGGTCGCATGTATGTTTATTGTCTATGAGAAACCATGCTTTCGCAAAGCTGATCTCGCAGATAATTCGCATTAGAAATATTTTCCCAGATCATCACATAAAGTCCAACAGAATGGACAACACCAGAGAATTTACTTCAAATGCATTTGATGATTATTGCATGGCAATGTGTATTACAGTTGAACATTCTGTACCGCATATTCACACCCAGAATGGACTAGCAGAGGCATTAATTAAGATAATTAAATTTATTGCTCGGTCACTTTTGCAGAATGTTAATTTACCATCTACATGTTGAGGACACGCAGTTCTGCATGCAGCAACTCTCATCAACTTTAGACCATCGGCATACAACATCCATTCACCTATGCAACTAGCGCAAGGGTCAGCACAAAAAATTTGATGCAAGGTTTATGTTCTATATCTCCTCCACAACATACTGCAATGAGTCCTTTCTGAAAGACTGGGATATATATTGGTAATGAGACAGCATCCATAATCAGGTATTTAGAATCCATGACAGGAGATTTGCATACTGTCCATTTCGCTAATTGCATATTCGATTAGGATAATTTCCCAACATTAGGGGGAGAAAATCAACCCCTTGATGAAAAATATCGGAAAATTACATGGCAAACCAAAGGAATCCATGCACATGACCCACGCACTAGTGAAGCAAATAAAGAAGTCCAGAAGATCATTGATTTGCAAGCATTAGCAAATCAACTGCCTGACCACATTAGTGATTTGAAGAGCGTGACCAAGTCGCATTTACCTGCACGCAATGCACCAGAGAGGGTTGAAATACCAAAGGAAGTTGAAGGTATCCCTAATCCCGTCCAAAGACCTCAGAATAAAATGACAAGAACTCCGGCCCCTCAAATCCTAGGTAACCGAGGACGCCTGGTGAAGAAGCATAAAAAGGACTTGACACAGCCGATCACTGAAGTTCCCCACAACCAGAAGGGGAGCTAGTTGAGGCCTGGCATCAGTATGACACCTTCAGAAAAGGGCATACTGGATGTAAACATCCCCATAGAAGGAGAAATCGGCATGGATATGTGTGCACACATCGGAGCCAAAAAACTAAATGGACTTGCCACCACAACTGGAAGAAGCGATGAGCAAGTAGAAGCACAAGAAGGAGCAACTCATGATGAAATAGCTATAAACTATGTGCACACGGGAGAGTCCATGAATAGGACAATAGACAATGTTGATATCTACTTTGCAAAGAAAATTGCCACAATAATTGATCATGATGCAGAGCCTGCATCGCTCGCTGAATGTAAGAAAAAATCAGATTGGGAAGATTCGAAGAAGGCAATAGAAACTAAATTATTATCTTTAAACAAAAGAGAGGTGTTTGAGCCCGTAAGCCGCACACCTCCCCATGTGCACTCTGTAGGGCATAAGTGAGTATTTGTTCAAAAGAGAAATGAAGTTGTAAGATATAAAGCAAGGCTTGTTGCATAAGGTTTCACTCAACGCAGGAGTTGATTATGAAGAAACCTACTCCGCAATCATGAGTGGAATCACCTTTAGATATTTAATCTCAATGGCAGTAAACCTGAACGTAGAAATGAAATTAATGGATGTGGTAACTGTATACCTTTATGGAAACTTAGATTTGGAAATTTATATGAAGGTACCTGAAGGTATCCCTATCCCGAACCAAGATAGAACAAATAGAAATCTGTACAGTGTGAAACTCAGGAAATCAATGTACAGACTCGAACAATCAGACAGAATGTGGTATAATCACTTAAGTGACTTTCTATGCAAGAAAGGCTACACGAACAATGAAGATTATTCTTGTGTATTTATACGATGATCCCAGAATGGATTTTGTATAATATTAGTATACGTAGATGATCTGAATATCATCGGGACCATGGAATACATAAAAGACACAAGTTTTTACATGGAGTCAGAATTTGAAATGAAAGATTTGGGTAAAACCAAATACTGCTTTGGCCTGCAACTCAAGAATGTCCCTGAAGGAATATTAGTACATCAGTTAGTCTACATCCAGAAGGTGTTAGAAAGGTTCGGCTCTAAGAAGGCATACCCATCGAAAATACCGATGACCGGAAGATCTTTACAGCAAGAAAAAGATCCATACCGACCTAGGGAAAAGGGGGAGGAAGTTCTGGGACCGGAATTCCCATACTTAAGTGCAGTAGGAACACTTATGTATTTAGCGAACTGCACTAGACTGGACATTGCATTTGTCGTAAACCTATTAGTAAGGCGTAGTGCAGAATCTACCAAAAGGCATTGGCAGGGAATAAAGGACATCTTCCAATACCTCCAAGGAAGTAAGGACCTTGGATTATTTTACAGAAAGAATCAAGACTTGAATATGACTAGCTATGCAGATGCTAGGTACTTTAGACCCACATACCGTAAGGTCACAAATAGGCTATGTATTCCTGTGTGGTAGAACTGCAATTTCATGGAAATTGTCTAAGCAAAGTCTTGTAACGACTTCGACGAATCACTCAGAAATCATAGCACTGTACGAAACCGCACGAGAATGTGCTTGGCTCCAACGAATGATTCACCACATCCAACAGTCTTGTGAGTTGAACATCATGTAAGCTCCCATAATTATCTACAAAGATAATGCAGTTTATATTGCACAAGTGCAAACGGGCTACGTGAAGAGTCATCTCACAAAGCATATCAACCCAAGTTCTTCTATGCTCATGAATTGTAAAAGATAGACGAAATTAAGGTACTACATACTAAGTCATGTGAAAATCTTGCAGATTTATTCACTAAGTCACTCCCAGCATCTAGTTTTAAAAGATGCATACGAGGAATTGGAATGATAAGACTTAGAGAAGTGCAGAGTTTAGAGGAAGATTTTTCTCAAGCTCGTTATTAAAATTTAATCATGAAGATCGAGTACCCAATAATAAATCCTGAAGATCAAATGAAATTGGGTGGATTGTACTCTTTTCCCTTGACGAGTTTTCCTGAAGTTTCTCAGTCAAGGTTTTTAATGAGGCAATTCGTGCAACGCAGCATAACATATATGATGTACTTTTCTCCAAAATTTTCCTACTAGGTTTTTATGGAATTTTGACGAGGCATGAACATGTCGGATGAGTGCCCAAGGGGGAGTGTTAGGAAACCTGGGCCTGGGCTTGAAGCCTTGGCCCATGGTGGGCACCTCACCACTAGACTATAAATAGGGAGTACTATTGGCTATTTTATATACGGAATCAGAAAGAAAGCAATAAAAAAAGACCAGGAGTTCTCTCTATCTCTGTGTTTTTAATCTACTATTTCTATCTTCTGTGATTGATCCAGTTTTGCATATCAGAGAAATCAATCGGATTGGTCGCCAGCGATGGTTCCCTAACAAAAACAGCCGTGGTTTGTAACTTCTCATATATTACCCCTTAACCCTACCCTGTGGCTTTGATTGATCTACCATTTGGCCCTCTCCTCCCAAGGGAAAAAATCCTGGATTTCTCAACAACCTCCGGTTAACCCATAAACCAGCCAAATTTGAATTTGTTGTGTTTTCCACATATTTGTTTGAATATGGTTTTTTTTGACAAATTTCATCATAATTTGGTGCATTTTTCTACTCATTTAGTTTTAATTCAAAATTTTGTTTTCAAAATCTCGGCCAGCAAATTTCCATGTTTCAATCCCAAGTATCCACTCAGCTCCTTTCTCCAATAGCTACTGAGCTATGAAGACTAGAGTTGAAGTCTCACTGGCAAGACAAGAAGAGAGACCGAACAGAGGCGAAAACAGAGCAGAGAATAGACAGTGGTTGAAGATCAGCAATGTGGTCGAAATATGGCAATGTGATCATAAACACGACAACGTGGTCGTCAACACGACAACATGGTCAGAAGCAGACAACATGGCCATAAATCGTTCTAGTCGATAACCATAGAGAACAGAACCAATGTGATCGGAAATGGTTGTAGTCGAAACTGATGTAGTCATAGATAACGTGATCAAATGCCAACCAGTGGTCGAACAATCAACGTTGTCATAATCAGTCAACTCCGTGGTGGAAACCAACGTGGTCATAAGCCAACGAGTAGTTGAACAACCAATGTGGTCGAAACCAGACTGCAACTCAAAAGATCAACGTGACCGAAATCAGTGCGATGTAGTCTAGAACTTGATCTTGGTCGAAACCAACATACTCATAAATCTAATCAACGTTCCAAACTGAGACTACACAGACTATGACTACGTTAGTTCAAATTCAAAAGAAAATGAGAACCAACAGAACTAAATGTGGTTGAATAAGTTCTTGGAAGAACAGAGGAGAGGCAGTGAGGTGCACGACCACAAGATCCAAACTCCAAATAACTTTTGATTCAAGGATCAACCGGTCATGAAACTTTGAACAGAGTTGGAATAAGATCTCAAGAGGCTGTTCTAAGCTTTAATTGAAAACTTAGCAAGCAGAAAGAAACTCCAAGAACACATGAAAGAAACGCTGAGGGGGAGAAATGTCAATCCGACCAAGCAATTTGGTGAAGAATAGCCAAGATGACTTCGAGTACATTTTTCTATCACCAGGCAAATCAGATCAACACCAAAACAAATGAAAACAAACTCTAAGATCAAGAAAGAAAAGAGCCATCCAAAGAACAAAGAGAGCGCACAACTGATACGACCACCACCAACTCAACTCCAAGCATACGAGCATACACAAATATAGAAAGAAAGATGATAACCTCTTGCTACCAGGGATAACCCGTTAACCCCCTACTTACCACTAGGTTTTCTTACGCACACCACTGGCATCAACCCGTTAACTCATACAGGACAAACTTCCTAGCTGTCTACGACCACTCAGTAAGTTGTTAAGACCAACGCATAGGCTGTTACGACCATGAAGACATATGCTACGACCACGTAGCAAGCGCTACGACCATTGCTCACAGCGGCTATGACTTTAATAGACCTGGTCGCTACGACTTACAATCACTCAGGCAGAGCGCTACGAACATCAACCACATCCAGGCACAGCTACGACCAACGACCATGTCTATGCAGAGCTACAACTATTGGCCATGGCCAAACAGAGCTACGACTATTGACTACGACCAAACAGAGCTACAACTATTGACCATGGCCAGACAGAGCTATGACTACTGACCACGGCTAGATAGAGATACAACTATCAACCACGGAGTTGTAAAAGCCTCTGCCGACCACCAAGTCGTAAAACCTACTGCCAACCACAAAGTCGTAAAACCTACTGCTGATCACAAAGTCATAAAATCAGCTACCAACCCCAAGTCGTAAAATCAACTGCTGACCACCAAGTCGTAAAATCAACTGCCGAGCACAAACTCGTAAAAACGACTACCGACCACCAAGTCATAAAAATGACTACTGACTGCAAAGTCGTACAACCGACTGAAGAGCACAAAGTCATAAAAACGACTGCCAACCACCAAGTCATAAAAATGACTGCTGATTGCAAAGTCGTACAACCGACTAACGAGCATAAAGTCGTAAAAACGACTGCCGATCAGGTCATAAAGGCTTAAGACCTCACAGAGAGCCAACTTTTGCACAAACCACAAAAACCAAACTCAATCTCTCTAAACCAAGGGTCAATTACTTATCACAAATATGGGGTGACCTCCACATGGTCTCACAATCTCCCCCTTGATGAGTATATTAACAAACACAGAAAAAGCATGAAGATGAGTTTGTTTTTTGAAAAGAAAAGCAAGAAGTTGCAACAACCACACATGGTCTAAAAGAAGTGAAGAAGAGACTCATGACCATGTTGACAAAGAGTGAACTAGAGCAATCAACAAGAAAGAGTAAATTTTCATCAAAAGCTCCAAGACATCCCCCTTTAATGCCTTTTTCTCAATTATTCTCCCCCTTTTGGCAATAGAGTCATCAAGATGCATGGAAGAAAATAGAGCATGAGTGAAATGGAGTGACTGTAATTTATTCATTATGAGCCATGAAGATTATCCAAAGTGACTTTTCAGGTATTACACCAAGCCATAAAAGGTAAAAGTGCTATCTAGATCATAACAGACCATATATTGCCGAGTTAAAGCTAAATAAGCCATAATCTGAAATTAGTTGGATTGATTCACATGTCAAGTCACTCAAGATCATAGTCTAATTAAAGGTATCCAAACATGAGTCAAGCCATGTCAATATTCTAAGTGAAACCAAGAAGCTATCATTGAGTCAATTTAGAGTGCTACAAGTTCAAAAATGAGATATTTGATCAAGTTCTTGATATTATTTATAATTGAGCAAATTTAGCAATTTTAGAAATTCATGGTTGGTTCCAACCATTTTCCACTAGACTTTGTTTCCTTAGCCATGTGCTAGATCTCAAGCCTTATGCGACCCCTCTAAGCAAGAAGCTTAAGGAAATGATCTTGGTCATCCAAAACTCCCCCTGAGTTCATGCCTAGTGCAATAGCAAACCGTCTCATGAGAAAGGATTGGTGAGATCAGTTTTTCTGCACAAAAGAGATCTTTTTGCATTTTATTGACTTGGTTCAAGAACAACGAGTTAATGCTAACTCATGCTTCACTAAAGAACTAGTGTAGCTCAATCAAAAGCTCAATGCAGATTCAAAACTCAACTCAGCTTATTTGACATGGCATGAATCATAAAAGGATAACTAGAGCCAGACTAGTTACAAGAACTAACAGGACATGATTTAATTCAAATTATTCATATTTACTTAAGCTAGCATGGTAAAGACTAGGTTACACACAGAAAGTCATGATAAATCTAGCAACTTAGCACAATTCATGGCAAAATATAATGCAATCAAATTATGTCAAATAGGAATAATAATCAAGACTCCATGTAATTATATCATAATGCTAAGATTAAAATGCAAGAAAATCCAGCTCTCCCTCAACATGAGAAACAATTTGGTTCAAGTTGAGTTATGTTAGCATTAAATTCCAGAAAGTCTCAAATGAACTCCCCTTGAACGAAGGCAATAAAAATAGGAAGAAAGCTTGAAAGAAAGAAGAAATGGCAGTCCTTAAAACATAAACAAGATACATAGAATACTATGGCTCAGACTGGCTTTCATCTACCCCATATGACTCTAGGACTATCAGCTAGTTATCTAACACACTAAGGAGTAAACACGTTCCCTGTCTACCCAAGGGGAACCAACCCTTGCTAGACCTACAAGAAGTGAGTGAACTCAACCTAGTGAGAAGAGAACAAACTAATACGCAACATCCTAGGATCATAAGATGAGAGAAAGAAGTCTAAACAACCAAGAAAGAAAACCACTCTCGTCTATGATAGAAGGACTAACCCAAATACACCCAATGAAATGCAATAGAATGAGGTAGAAGAATATGAAAAATATAATACATAAAGAACAGGAAGCTCCCCCTCAAAATAATCCATAAGGACAAACCACCTGAAGCTCTCCCTGCAAGGTCGAAAACCTTGAGCTATCCAAAGGCTTGGTGAAAATGTAAGCCAACTGGTGGTTACTCTCCACAAACTAAAGCATTATGTCACCCTTCTCCACATGGTCTCTAAGGAAATGATATATGATATCTATGTGCTTGGTTCTGGAGTGCTTCACTGGGTTCTTGGCAATGTTGATGGTAGATGTGTTATCACAGAAGAGAGGAATACTATCTATGACTAACCTAATGTCCCGCAAAGTCAAAATCATCCAAAGCACTTGACTACAGCAACTAGCGGCTACAATATACTCGGCCTCTACGGTGGACTGTGCAACACTGGACCGCTTCCTAGAGGACCAAGAGACAAGAGAAGTGCTAATGAATTGACAAGTGCCAAAAGTGCTCTTCCTATCTATTCTATAGTCAGCAAAGTCTGCATTGGAGTAGGCTCTAAGGGAAAGACAGAAAGTTGAAGAGTACCAGATACCATAGTTTATGGTTGCTCGAAGGTACTTGAAGATGTGCTTCACCGCTTGGTAGTGAGATACGCGAGGAGAGGCCTGAAATCGAGCACACCGACACACGGTGAAGTGTATGTATGGCCTCGAGGCAGTGTGGTACAGGAGAGAGTCAATCATGCTAGGTACTCCTTCTGATCTACTGGCTCTCCATCCTCATCTAGATTGAGTGAAGTTGATGTCGCCATCGGAGTTAACACCGGCTTTCCCTCACTCATGTCAAAGCACCTCAGGAGGTCTCGAGTGTACTTGCCTTGATGCAAAAAAAGTACACCCCCAAGTCTGCTTGATCTGGAAACCAAGGAAGAAGCTCAGCTCATCCATCATGCTCATCTCAAACTCTGTACTCAAGGCTTCAGAAAACTGAGAAACCAGAGCATGAGATGAGCCACCAAAGATCATGTCATCCACAAAAATCTGGACGAGTAGAAAGTCATTACCATGCATGCAAATCAACAAGGTCTTGTCTATCTTTCCCATCTCAAACCTATGACTTAACAAATAGGACTTAAGCCTCTCATACCAAGCTCTAGAGGCTTGCTTAAGTCCATACATGGCTTTGAAAAGCTTGTAAACATGGTTTAGGTACTTGGGGTTCTCGAAACCTAGAGGCTGTCTAATATAAACCTCTTCCTCAATATACCCATTGAGGAAGGCACTCTTGACATCTGTCTGGTACAGCTTGAAGGCCTTAGACGTTGCGAAGGCAAGCAGAATTCTAATAGCTTCTAGCCTAGCTACAGGGGCAAAGGTCTCCTCAAAATCTAAACCCTCAACCTGAGAGAAACCCTGAGCTACAAATATAGCCTTGTTTCGAATGACTACCCCATCCCCACTCTGCTTGTTCTTGAAGACCCACTTGGTTTCTAAGACATTATGACCACTAGGGGGCTCGACAAGCGACCAGACCTTGTCCCTCTCAAAATTTTCTAGCTCCTCATACATGGCATTGACCCAAGACTCACCAGAAAGAGCATGATAAATATTCTTGGGCTTGAAAGAGCCGACGAAGGTAGAATGAAGACAGAAATGAGATAAGCCAGATTTTGAACGTGTGACGCGCCCGAAAAGATCTCCTATGATCTGCTCCAAAAAATGACGTCTCTAGATATGATGGGGAGGACCTGGATGAGAAGAGGAAGTGGACTCTACCTCATGAGCTAAGGAGATAGGAACAGAGCCACTAGCTCTAGAAGAGCTGGAAGGAATGGGCTGATCTCCCTGAGGTGCACCTCAAGGGAAGGATGGATTGGATCAGGTAAAGAAACTTTATCTCCATCCTCCTCAACATCTAAAAAGATGGTCTCAGACTGTGCTACTGAACCTGAGATGTCGAGTCTAGTGCTAAGACTGGCCTCATCGAAAGTCACTTCACAGGTTTCTATAATCCTGCTAGTCTCACAGTTCCAGACCGATAACCCCGCAAAGAAGTCGAGTAACCCAGAAAAATACCATCACACGAGCGTGACTCGAACTTATCTAGGTTCCCAGACTTCAAGATAAAACACTTGCAATCAAAAACACGAAAATAAGAGACACTAGGCTTTCGCCCACACCTCAACTCATAAGAAGTGTGATGCAAGTGTGCCCTCAGAAAAACTCTATTTGAAACATGGCACGCGATGGCTATAGCCTCAACCCAAAACTTTCTAGGTGTAGCATACTATCTAGCATCGTCCTGGCCATCTCAACCAAGGTACAGTTCTCCCTCTCCATGATGCCATTTTGCTGAGGGACATGTGGAGAAGAGAATTGATGCTCTACACTTGTCTCATCACATAACTTCTCAAAGTAGGAGTTCTTGAACTCCGTGTCATTGTCACTATGGATTGCTCGTAAGGCACTAGGGAGCAATACAGACAACCTAGTAAATAATCCCCGAAAATGACTGAAAGTCTCATCCTTCGAGGCTAAGAAAAATACCCAAGAAAATCTCAAGAAGTCATTAACCACAACAAGAACATACCACTTCCCACCAGCTGACTGCACTCTAGCTGGACCAATAGTGTCTATATGAAGAAGCTGTCCTAGTGCATCGGTCATAGTCACAGTGATTGGGGTTAAGAAGTAGCAACCATCTTGCCATGCCGGCAGGGAGCACAAACTAAGTCTTTGACCATCTTCAGTTTGGGCAGACAATGTATGAGACCGTGGCTACTAACTCGAGTCAAATGATCAAACCAATGTGACCAAATCTCCTATGCCAAAAAAGAGATCAAAGGACTCTGAAGCAACTAAGCACCTAAGAGAATCGCCAGAAGACTCGACAAAATCAGCACAAAAGATTCTCCCAAATCTAGATATCCTACAAACAAGACTCTCCGAAGAATTAAGAATTTTGCAAGCATTTTTCTTAAAACTTACCTTGAAATTGTCATCGGTAAGTTGAGAAATAGATAGCAAATCATATCACAGCTTACTAAGGCAACATCCTTAACAATAAAAGAATTATTAATGCACACAGTACCTTTAGCGATAACTCGACTAGAAGAGGCACCCCCAAAGGTGATCTTCTCATCACCTGGAGCACGGACTAGGTAAGAGAACCAACGGGAGTCTCCAGTCATGTGTTGAGAACAGCCGAAGTCGACAAGTCAAACATCTCCCTTCCTAGCTTGGCGAACCTAAGCAATGAGAGAACATCTGTGGTTCAGTACTGGGGTAAATAAGAACAGATTTAGGAACCCAGTACTGAGTCACACGATGAACAAAGAAACAGTCATAGACACAGATGACTGACCTCTAACTACCCTACGCTCTCCGCCTCTCACAGACTCAAAAGGTCTGGTTGCAGACTTGGAGCCTTTGCTGAGTCCGACCGCTATTGAGGAGTGGGTCTGACCATTAGCAATGTGCTGATCACGCTGCAAATAGCTATCTCAACAGGGAAAACGAGATCTATCCTCAGGACGGCGGATATCCTGACCAGAAGCATCTAGAGGACCAAAAATAGAAGAAGCAGGAAAACCAAGTTCTCGACACTGCCTAAACACCTCAAAAGAGTTTTCTATGACTCTGGACCTCGTGTTGGTCTTAGGAGCACCCGGAGTTTGGAGCTGACCCTGAATACGCCTAAGAGCATGAACATGGTCTCTTCACACGATCTTGGCGTGCTTAAAACATCTCTCAACACCATGTCCATCCTTCTGACAGAAGGTACAATGAAACTTCACCTTCTAGGAGGTCGAAGCAGCAGGTGGTACACCCTTACTGTCAAAAATTCCCTGGACAAAACCCGCAGATTTAAATTCAATTTTCTTGGATTCAGGCGCAACTTCGATCACACCTGTTGCTATAGGTCTGACAACAGTAGTTGGATGTTTTCTTACATCCTCTAAAAAATCATATCCTAGACCTTGATTGAACTTGCAAATCTTGGATTTGTCTAGGATAAGATTAAGCTTTTTTTTTTCCTCCAGTGAATTTCTCAACAGTGTTCATGAGGTACTGACACTCTTGAAAAAGAGACACACATGAAGAGCAGGGAAGAGGAGAAGATGAGACACCAGAAGGAGAGGAAAAATAACCAGAAGCAGAAGATCGAATAGCACGTGCATATCTCTCCTTGTGCACCGCCACCTCAATCTTGAGGGTTTCGCAAGACGCACAGGGGGGCAGTCTTAATTCTAGCTGTCAGGTTCTCGTGACTCTTTATAAAGGTCTCTAGCATTTCCTTAGATTTCCCCCCCACTTTAGCACAGAAGGAGCAAGCAAATTGTGGCTTTTCTAGAAGATCCTTAGTTAGTTTCACACATTTATCATCCAATGCAATCAATTCAGATTTTAGTTTTTCACAATTATTGCATGGTGAGCTAACAGGTGCCTTAGAAGCATATTGAGCCATTTTCTTGTTATGATCAACCATGCCTTGAAATTGTTTAGAGACAAATTCAAGTTCAGCAGTTAGTTTTGGGCAGTTGACATAAGAAACAACTGGTTAAGATACTTGTTTGTTGCCATGGCTCCAAAGACTAGTTAAGATCTTATTGAAAAGAGCTAACCGGGCTCTGATATCACTTGTAGGACCGGACATGCAACATAAGGGGGTGAATGGTGCCTTCAAATTCTCCCTAAGTATCCACTTAACTCCTTTCTCCAATAGCTAATGAGCTATGAAGACTAGAGTTGAAGTCTCACTGGCAAGACAAGAAGAGAGACCGAACAGAGGCGAAAACATAGCAGAGAACAGACAGTGGGTCGAAGATCAGCAATGTGGTCAAAATACGACAATGTGATCATAAACACGACAACATGGTCGTAAACACGACAATATGGTCGGAAGCAGACAATGTGGTCGTAAATCATTCTAGTCGATAACCATAGAGAACAGAACCAATGTGATCGGAAATGGTTGTAGTTGAAACTGATGTAGTCGTAGACAATGTGATAGAATGCCAACTAATGGTCGAACAATCAATGTTGTCATAATCAGTCAGCATCGTGGTGGAAACCAACGTGGTCGTAAGCCAACGAGTGTCGAACAACCAACGTGATCGAAACTAGACTGCAACTCAAAATATCAACGTGATCGAAATCAATGCGATGTAGTCTGGAACTTGATCTTGGTCGAAACCAACATACTCGTAAATCCAATCGACGTTCCAGACTGAGACTACACTGACTATGTCTACGTTAGTTCAGATTCAAAGGAAAACGAGAACCAACAGAACTAAATGTGGTCGAATAAGTTCTTGGAAGAACAGGGGAGAGGCAGTGAGGTGCACGACCGCAAGATTCAGATTCTGAATAACTTTTGATTCAAGGATCAATCGGTCATGAAACTTTGAACAGAGTTGTAATAAGATCTCAAGAGGCTGTTCTAAGCTTTAATTGAAAACTTAGCAAACAGAAGAAGATCTTTCTACCGAAACTCCAAGAACACATAAAAGAAACGATGAGAGAGAAATGTCAATCCAACTAAGCAATTTGGTGAAGAATTACCAAGATGGCTTCGAGTATGTTTTCCCAACACCAGGCAAATTAGATCAACACCAAGACAAATGAAAACAAACTCTCAGATCAAGAAAGGAAAGAGCCATCCAAAGAATAGAGAGAGAGAGCACAACTGATACGACCACCACCAACTCAACTCCAAGCATACGAGCATACACAGACATAAAAATAAAGATGATATATTGCTCTGGAAGTTGATTCTACAGCCACTCCATCCTGGAGGACCAAGAGTACAAGTGCTCCACACAAAAATGAACGCACGCAAGAAAACAAGAACACCAGAGAGAATACCAATCTGGAAGTTGATTCTATAGCCACTCCATCTCGGAGGACCAAGAGCACAAGTGCTCCACACAAAAACAAATGCACGCAAGAAAACAAGAACACCAGAGAGAATACCAACAAGGGTAGCTCTCCTACTCCTTTTATAGCCTCTTACTGCTGGGGATAACCCATTAACTCCCTACCTACCACCGGGTTTTCTTACCCACACCACTAGCATCAACCCGTTAACTCATACAGGACAAACACCCTTTAACAAAACAGCTTCCTTTTTTAGGTCTTGAGCATTTCACCAAAATGCCCCTCTGCTACCTTACTGGAAGCTTCCTGTTTTCTTACCGACTATGCTTGCAACCACCTTGCAGCCTTAGTCATCTTCGGCTTCTCCTGACCGTTCTGGACCTCAACACTTCCCTGTGTTTAGTCTCAATCCTTCCACGCCTCACCATGACCTAGCTCTAAAGTCCTGCAAACACCACTGACAAACAAAGCATCACATAGCATCACACAATACACGGGAATCAATCTGCATAGATAGAATGCACGTAGAGAACAATCCAGGTAGTCTTATACCACTTACGACTACTTAGATGCACTGTATATGAGGTACTCGTAGCCCTAGAAGACTTCCCAGCTATCTACGACCACTCAGCAAGTCGTTACGTCCAACATATAGGCTGTTACGACCATGAAGACAGATGCTACAACCACGTAGCAATCACTACAACCATCACTCACAGCGGCTACGATTTTAACAGACCTGGTCGCTACAACTTACAATCACTTAGGCAGAGCGCTACGACCATCGACCACGTCCAGGCATAGCTACGACCAACGAACACGTCTAGGCAGAGCTACGACTATTGACCACGGCCTGACAGAGCTACGACTACCGACCACGGCCAGATAGAGCTACGACTATCGACCATGGCCATAAAGAGCTACGACTAATGACCACAGCCAGACAGAGCTATGACTATCGACCACGGAGTCGTAAAAGTCTCTGCCGACCACCAAGTCGTAAAACTGACTGCCGACCACCAAGTCGTAAAACCTACTGCTGACCACAAAGTCATAAAATCAGCTACCGACCCCAAGTCGTAAAATCAACTGCCGACCACCAAGTCGTAAAATCGACTGCCGAGCACAAAGTTGTAAAAACGGCTACCGACCACCAAGTCGTAAAAATGACTGCTGACTGCAAAGTCGTACAACCAACTGAAGAGCACAAAGTCATAAAAACGACTGCCAACCACCAAGTCGTAAAAATGACTGCTGATTGCAAAGTCATACAATCGACTAACGAGCACAAAGTCGTAAAAACGACTGCCGATCAGGTCATAAAGGCTTAAGACCTCACAGAGAGCCAACTTCTGCACAAACCATAAAAACCAAACTCAATCTCTCTAAACCAAGAGTCAATTACTCATCACAAACATATGGTAATCTCCACATGGTCTCACAAATATATGTGTCAAAATAGATATTTGAATCCCTACTCTCAGCCGCCCGCCACTCCTATCATCATGTATAATCTCCAATCCCTTAACCCTTTATACTAGACCTGATGGAGGTGGCTCATTGCTGTAAGAGGATGTGCGCCATGGCACTGGAACAACAAAGTGGAAGTGTGACGCGGTGGCAACCAGAAAGCGGAGGTGAGGGAGGCAAAGTGGCATAGAGTAAGGGGGGCCATGGAACTCGCTAACATTTTAAAATATATTATTTTTTTATATATTATAGTTTGGAATATGATATATGTATTCTTTTGCATATGTTTAGACTATATTTGTATTATATATATAATAAAAGTTTTGCTCTGAAGCTCTAATTTTTGGTAAAAGTATACCTATTACTTTATAAATTAATGAATATAGTCATTAACATTTATAATATAACCTATAAATTATTTTCCAATCCCCATGAAGGTGAGTCCGCCATAGGCGATGGGGCGATTCCTCCCCTTTAGCCTTCGCGGACAAAAGGGTTTAGAAAGTAATCAGGGAGTCTTCTAGATGTCATTTCATAAGTTATGGTTGGTTTGCAAATACTTGTTATTTTAATTTTTTAATGCAATATTTTCCATCAAGTCGTTCTCTCTCTATATATGGGTGTGTGGCGGTGCGGGAATTACATAAGCACTCGTTAAGGCCCTTCTCAAAAAAGCTTTTTGTTGTGGTTACAGACCAAACAGGAAGAGAGTATGGTAGTGAGGAGTTGAGTAAATGAATGGCTTAGGGGTTCTCCCCCATGGCTTGTGTTACATATATACATACACATGAGGGGCGCTTTTACAATTATACCCTTACACGTGAGTATTCCCCCAGGGGTACATATGTCATTATACATGTCCCATTTTGGGTCTTACATCCTTCTAACAGGCCTATTGGGCTTAGGGGGGCCACCCCTACAACACTTTTTTTAGTAGCTTATGGCTGAAAAAACATTGTAACTAACAGAGCTTTATTTGACAAAATTAAATTTTAAAAGTTTTAAAAATAGAAAAAATATGTTAACACATCACGTATAATGCAAACAAATATGAGAAAAAAAAGAACTGGCAAAAAAAAACTCAAAAAAAGCTAAAAATATAGAAAAAAGACAAAATTTATGAATAGTACAAAATAAGTCGGAAGCCAAAACAAACAGAGTCTAATTGGACAAAATTTGTCAAAAACTAAAGCACCAATTGAGACAGCGTACCTGGTTGCTTCCATGAATACAATGCCGGTGACGAACCAGAAGTCCATGGCCTTGATGAGGGTAGAGAATCCACCGAGCAGCACGACGGTAGCCCACACGAATGCCAGTGTCCCAAAACCCCTTATTGCCTTGTGAAACAGGGCAGCCCGCAGTATGACCTTGTTCAACCTCTCCTCTGGCAGCTGGAGTCTGCCTCCTCCTTCCTCCGCCTCTGCAGGCAGCTGGAGTCCGCCTCCTCCTTCGTCCGCCTTGTCAAATTGAGGGAGAGCCTCGTGAAATTCAGGGAGAGAGTCGTGCCTCAGACGAACTGCTAACGGAGCCCGCACCGGCACCATAGGCACCATAGGCACATCATCAGGTGAGCACCTTATCACTACCTGCTTGCCATGGCAGAAAGACGGCCAACACATTAACTCTGTAGATTTGAAGCATTTTCAAGAGCAACACGCAAGGAACAACCTCAGTCGAAAGGCTTGGTGAGTACGAAAAAGCATGTGCCCAAATAAAACCGAAAGGAATTGTATGGGGGAGGGCCTCACGTGAGACCCCTCCTCCAGATGCTGCTATATCAGTTCAGAGAGGGCATGTGGCAGCATCTGAGGAGGGTCTCACTGGAGGACCTTCCCTAGTGAATTTTTTCCAAATAAAACGGGCCTCGTGGGATAACCTCATTGAGGTATGTACGTACAGGCGAAGGTGGCTCCATATCTCCTTGGCTTGCCCACGCCGTGGCTGGCGGCGGCGGCGAGGAAGGGGACGGAAAAGCGCAGTACGGCGGGTGAACGAGGACACAGTGTGACGAGGGAGAAGGTGGGAGAGGTGGTGCGTTCGCCTTTCGCCTTCGGTTTGGCTAATTGTTACGTACCTGCACTACTCCCATCCCTCTTATATAGTCATGGAAATCAGACTTGAGATACACGAAGATAGGAGAAATTTCAATATTTGACACTGAATACGTGCGCCTCTCAATTTTTAACCCCCAATTCGCACGCCTTTGGAAATTTAACCCTGTGACTGCGAATTCTTTTGATTCAAGGATTCTCTTCATTTTCGCGATGACAAGTGTCAAAATATAAAAGAGAGAAAATGAGAAGAATCCTTGAATCAAAAGAATTCACGATGTGAGTTAAATTTCAAAGCGTCTTGAGTGGGGTTAAAAGTTGAAAGGCGCACGTATTCAGTGTCAAATATCGAAATTTCTCCGAAGATAGAAGCCTTGAATTCGGCAATATTCATTTCTGTTCACCCCCTCACACTCACACCTACAGACCTGGCTTGTATAGTTATATCAACGCCATCCCTCTTACCTCTCTCCCTTTGGTCCCACACGTAAGCAATTAGTAATTACAAAACTGACCAACCGGCAGAGAAAATTTATTGTTTGGGCGAACTGACAGAGACTATACATTGAAGATGTTGCATCTACTGTTATTGATAAATTTATACGGAGAACATTAGATAAAGTTTTATTGTATGTGCACTGAGAATTATTGCTTGCCTTACCACATCACATATAGACGCGATGGATAATGCCTAGTAGTGCCGTCTCCGTGGCAACTTAATTTACAGGCATAATATGTTTTTCAATTTGAATAAAGCCTCTGTACTTATTAGACCGGTAAAAAAGACAACTATGCATGCTTAAACGTGGGGGTAGATGATTACACTATTAGCTGATGTTAAGATTCAAACTTTTAGGTAAGTGCAACAAGTGTGCGTACTCGGAGCCTCTTTGGAACATATGAATGCAAAAACACATGAATAGAAAAAAAGAAAAGTGATAAGAAAGTGTTAACGTTTAATATGAATTCGTTACCGTGTTCGTATCGAACACTGTGCCAGGCGTGACGTCGGGCAATGCATGTGTCCAGTCATGTCAGATGTGGCACGATTAGCGCATTCAACTTTGATTTGGTTTCCTTCTTCGTTTGGGACACGTCTCCCTCGACCTATATATGTACTCCTGTAGTCTATAAAAAAAAAGCAAGAACCTTATTGTCATGTCTTCTAATATGGTGAAAACGTTAAATTCATGTCTCTCATTCTTCTGATTGTCTACTTTTCCCCTAGGAGTAGCGACTACCAAGACGGCCATCACGGCATCAAGTAGATCACAAGAGATTTGAAGAAAAGAAAAAAAGAGATCACGAGTGTTTCATGCACCCAGGTGCCTAGACATCCATATCAATACCCGTTGATTTGCTTTGAGATTCGTAACGTTTGATGTGGGTATCTTCATATACCCATAAAAAGGTATATTTGAGATGTCAAACTCCGAAAAAAAATTAAATTCAACTTCAGTTTAATTAGTTTGACTATTTTTATGGTATATACTCACTGTAGTCGCATTGAACTCAAAAGTAGTTCAAACTAGTTTGAACTGAGTTCAAAACTTACTTACCATAAATATATCAAAGGTATAAACCAGTTTCATACCCAAACTCAAAAAATTATCAATCATACACGTGTATCGGACGGTTCTTGATGTAGGTGCCTAGGCACTGGTATATATGTAATTTTCTATATATATATATATATATATATATATATATATATATATATATATATATATATATATATATATATATATATATATATATATATATAATATCTTTTACACAGGTGTAATTACACCCACATCTAATAATATACCACCTAAACGAACTTAAAATACTCCTTTATCACTTTAGGTATACTCGTATACTAATTATAAGATACTTCAATGTGAACCACACGAAAAAATTGCAAGGGAGACCATAGTTTTTAGCATATTTTGTAAATATCTTCATATACACACACATAAAAAGGAGTATGTCTAAAAAAATGTACATACCACCTCTGAAAAATTGTTCATACCACCTAGATGGTCTTAAATACTCGTATACTACACGTACATACTCTCTATTACGTGAGATACTCCCTATGTTGTGAGATATAACATAGGGTGTAATTACACCCGGATGTAGAAAAGAGGCTATATATATAGTAGAAATATTGAATACTATTAGGTGTCCGGACTCCTCAATTCAGAACCGTCCGATCGCGCACGCGCAGTGATCCGTAGGAATATTGATTAACGGGTTGGGCGGCTGATAGATCCGTTGCTTCTGCAGATCGCAGGCAAAATAGGAATCTCCGTCTCTCTTCAGACTCGGTCACGCATTTTCCCCCGGTCTCGCCTCTTTCCCCAAATCGCGTGCGGGGTTACTTCACCGGAGGCCAAATCCGCCGTTCACAACACCGCGTCGTCTCCATGAAGAGGAGGCGATGGCGTCGCCTCCAGATGATGACAGTGGCCGACTGTCTAGCAGCGATGTCAGCTACCAAGCACAAGATGAAGGCGACGGCCGATGGGGAGCATCTCGAAGGCATGGGCTTCTCATCAACTTCTTCGGTGGTGCTAGAGTAAATCCGAGGTGTTCCGTGCAATCTTTAGTGCCGAGGCTCTTCGCGCATGAATCTCACGGACATTCTTCTTCTCATCTTATTGTTCGATGGTGTAAGAGCAAATCCGAGGCGCAGGGAGGCAAGGTTTCCTCTACAGGGCGGAGTAGATATGCGGCGCGGCGACTTCTTCCCGAGTGGCTCGCTGGCGGCAGCGTCTTCTCCTCACCAGTCGTGATGTTCTCTACTCCGTGATCTTCTCCTCGCCTGCCGATATACTTCTTGCTGGTATACTAAAGTACTAGCATCATACTTCTTAGCAATATACTCCCTAACGCTACCTCGGCAGAACCCATTTGTGAAGAAAAACTAGTAGTATCATACTCCATTTGTTTAGTAGTATATACTTCTTTCAAGAAGAAATGTAGTATCATACTCCATTTGTTTAGAATACTAGCTATATACACTCCTTTTGTAAAGAAAACTTGTAGTATCATACTCCATTTGTTTAGTAGTATATACTTCTTTCAAGAAGAAAAGTAGTATCATACTCTATTCGTTCTCAGTGACATACTTCTTTCCAGTCATCACCATATTCCCTAGTTCATACTTTTTCGCAAAAAAAAATGCCAACTACTTATATACTAATTTTCTATGTATTGAATACTGCCGACCATATCTTACACACTCCACACTAATTATCTTGTTACAAGAAGTATACTTCATTTATATGTTATGACCTTACGAACCTTTCCAGTATCACATATACTGGAAAGTAGTATGATCTTCTCTGCTCCGTGATCTTCTCCTCGCCTGCCGATATACTAAAGTACTAGTATCATACTTCTCAGCAATATACTCCCCGACGGTACCTCGGCAGCACCCATTTGTGAAGAAAAACTAGTAGTATCATACTCCATTTGTTTAGTAGTATATACTTCTTTCAAGAAGAAAACTAGTATCATAGTCCATTTGTTTAGAATACCAGCAATATATACTCCTTTTGTAAAGTAAACAACTAGTATCATACTTTTTAGTAACATACTCCATACTTTTTCGTAATCATGTCATACATTAAAGCTACCTCATCCTAGCATAAAACATAATACATTTCCTTGCCCAATAATGAGTTAAATTCCATTACTGTTTCTGTTTGAAATTAATGAAATTTCTGCACTTGATACAATATTTCACTTTAGATTTATCTTTTCGTATTGAGTATATACAATTGTGATTTTGAGTGATTTGTGTGTGCTTACCTCCGGAGGGTCATTTGTATACCAGTTCGGAGATGCGTAACATTTTAAGATAACATTTGATGTCCGATTCAACTAAAAAATTCACACAAGATTTCACCCAAACCAATATCATGACGTACAAATTCGCTGCTCTAAATCATTCACTGCGACATACGCTTTTTCTTACGCCGATCGTCTCCATGAACCATTCAACAATAATTTGTTGCTCGAATGATACGAAAATTTCACATAATATTTTCGCCTTAACTGCTAACATTATGTACAAATTCGCTGCTCTAAATCAGTTCGTGCGTCGTATAAAAATTATTGGAAGTCAACACACGCGATTGTTGTCCGATACAATCAATAAATTTAAGATAACATTTTGTTGTCCGATTATGATGAAAAATTCATACAAGATATTAACCTAAACCCTTATCATGACGTACATATTCGCCGCTCTAAATCATTCCCTTCGACATATAAAAAAATGGAAGTCAACACATGCAGTTTTTCCTACGCCATTCGTGTCCATCAACAATTCAACGAGCATTTGTTGCTCGAATGAGATGAAAATTTCACATAAGATTTTTACCTTAACCTCTTACATGACGTAAAAAATCGCCGCTCTAATTCATTCCGTGCGGCGTATAGAAAATAATGTAAGTAAACATACGCGTTTTTTCTGTACCGTTCGTCTCCCTCAACCATTTAATATAGCTTTTTGTTGTCCGATTTAGATGAAAAATTCACATAAGATTCTCACCTTGAATGCTAACATCATGTGCTAATTTGCCACTCTAAATCATTCTGTGCGACATTTAAAAATTAATGGAAATAATGCAAGTCAACATACTCGTTTTTTTTTCTATGACGTTCGTATCCATCATCCATTTAATACAGTATTTCGTTGTCCGATTGAGTTGAAAAATTCACATAAGATACTCACCTTACCTAATAACATCACATGCGAATTCACCGCTCCGAATCAATTCGTGTGGTGTATACAAATTACTGAAAGTCAACACAGTTTTTCTTA
The DNA here is from genome assembly GCA_036346575.1 of Dendrocalamus sinicus. Taxonomy (NCBI): domain Eukaryota; kingdom Viridiplantae; phylum Streptophyta; class Magnoliopsida; order Poales; family Poaceae; genus Dendrocalamus; species Dendrocalamus sinicus. Next base: position 13,392,020 of record CM070669.1, on the reverse strand, counting down.
TACCGTAAATTGACCACTTAATTTTTTTTTTGAGTATAATACTCGATTTGATCACAATGATTCATCATATGTTACGCGAAATGATATTTTGCATGCACCATATACTATTAAATATATATGTATAAGCGAGCATACTTCCAATACTGCCGTACGGATTTGCATACCTACTCCAGGTTAATTATTACATCGCCGATACACATACCTATTCCACATTAATGACACATTGAGCAGGAAATCTATTTATGGCAAATAATAATCTTAACACATACATATTTACACGTTACTTCAAAAGGATCTACACACATACTTCAAAAGGATCAGGTCGCTGGATATTTATGGCAATAACAAATCCGGATCGCGCACGCAAAGCAAACCGGATAAATGACGCCCATTCAGATCGCTGGATATTTATGGCAAAAAATATTCCGGTTTGCACTAATCAATCAGCCGTTTGAATACTACGGTAAACAGTATTGGCTAATGGGTATACTACGGCAAGCAGATATTTATGGCAATAAATATTCCGGTTTGCACTAATCAATCAGTCGTTTGAATACTATGACAAGCAGTATTAGCTAATGGGTATACTACGGCAAGCAGATATTTATGGCAATAAATATTCCGGTTTGCACATTTCAATCAGCCGTTTGAATACTAAGGCAAGCGATCGAACGGTTGATAGGTTAGGTGCCTGGACTCCTTGAGTCCCATTTTCTCTCTCTCTCTCTCTCTCTCTCTATATATATATATATATATATATATATATATATATATATATATATATATATATATATATATATATAGGAAAAATACTTTTACTCCCAGTGTAATTACACCCACCTCTAATATACCACCTAAACAAACTTGAAATACTCCTTTATCATTTTAGATATACTCGTATACTAATTATAAGATATTCTAATGTGAACCACACAAAAAAATTGCAAGGGAGTTCATAGTTTTTAGCGTATTTTGTAAATACCTTTATATACGTACATAAAAAGGAGTTTGTTGAAAAAATGTACATACCACCTCTGAAAAATTGTTCATACTACCTATATGATCTTAAATACTCGTATACTACACGTACATACCCCTCGTTCTGAGATACTTCCTACGTTAGAGATACGACATAGGGTGTAATTACACAGGGTGTAGAAAAGAGGCTTCTATATATATATATATATATATATATATATATATATATATATATATATATATATATATATATATATATATATATATATATATATATATATATATATATATATATATATATATATATATTCATGAATAGTAACGTAGTTAGCTACTTTAGAAGAACAATTTAAGGTATTGATAATTATATGTAAGTATTAGACTAACTAGCTATAGGAGTATTAATCTAATTTAACACTAATTTGTTACGACGTAGCATAGATGGACCGAAGCTGAATGTACGTTGAGAACCATGTAAGTAAATAATACATTGATGATATGTCTGCTTTTAAAAGAACGGCTGAGCAGGATATGTTGAAGGGGATAAAATTTATGTACTGTCCATACATTGATTATGATATTTTGATCATGTTTACCAACTTAGCGTAGATCGAAGCGCACTTGATTCAAAAGAGTTTCAAAACGGGGTATACATGTTGGACCAGTCACGGTGAAGAGCAGATTATACAGGAAGGTAGTAACATCGTTGAGAGAGACAATGATATGCCGGATGTGGACTGTGCTTTCGATAAGGATAGGTCATACGATGACAATCTGGATTAGATGCTACACGATGCATAAGAGAACTACAGTGAGAGAGAGTTTGGTAAATTTAAGAGTTTGATGGAGGACTCGAAAAAACCATTGTTCTCGAGCTGCAAGCCAGAATACACAAAGTTGTCATTTATGCTTGAATGCTGAAATTGAAAGCAAGCAATGGTTGGTCTAAATTACTTTGGACAACTGAATTTAGCTAGGTGGTTGGAGACTTTGAAAAAAAGAATAAATCAACATCTGTTATTGGGACAACTGAATTTGGTGTTTTATTCACTATTTGATGACACACTAATGATCGCTAGCGTGATGCTCCTCGGAGTTTTCCTATTTGAAAGTGAAGGTTTTGCTCCAATTTCATTTTGAGACAAAGGATTTAAGTGTAGGAAGGGGTTTATTTTTGTGTGGATACCACAATACATGTCTAGTTGTCATAGCTCGATACCAAGGGTCTACTATAGTTTATTTTCCATTGATGATAGAAGAGTTCATTTCATCCAGATAATTTTACAAGAGTAGTTTCAACTATATCATAAAATTCGGTTACCTTTGAAGTTGACAGTTTAATGTACGTGATGGCCACACGTACAAGTTACTATTTCAATGAGCATTGTTTGCTGAGTTTTGTATTCCAAGTGGAACATGTTAAATTCTATAATATGAGTTATTCGCTATCTATCCAGTATGTGATATTTTGATTTATGCCTTTCGACAATTGAACATTTGTTTCAGGAGGTCATTTGCACAGACTTAGACTTTATAGGGATTATGTACTACTAAATATCCAGATTTATTCATCTACTTTGTTGATAGCTGTGTGTTTGAACATGCTGGTGGTTTGCTCAATCTTGTTTCTCGAGAAGCGTTTGAATAAGACTGTTCCAGTCTTTTTTATTGAGACTAGTCCGATGGATTTTTCAAGCACAAGGTTCGCAAGAAAGAAGATAAGATACTACCTCCACTAATTTGTTTTGTAAGTTTGGATCAATGGCTATTATAACTACATGCTCAAGTTAGGATGTGTAGTTTGTTGGACTCTGAGGGCAATTTGAAAATTTCCCAATTTGTAAAAAGAAAGAGAGATGAGAGGGGGTTCCATCTGTCAGTGGGACACTTGAAGAGATAAGGCCGAAGCCTTCTCGAGTGATAGGGGCGCAAATGAAACCAGCGTTAAACATCCTGCCCTACCCATCTAAGCAAGGATAAACAACTTGTGGTTAGTGGACCTACACATAAATAGAGATCGTAATCGGTACAGTTGGATCATGTGACTGACATAAAATTATTGACTTGAGAAGCATATACTCCCTTTAGTCCACAAAAGAGAAACGTTTTTTTACTTTTCAAAGTTAACAAGATGCCACTTTGACTACTCCGTTTTATCATCATATATTCATAAAAGTGAAATATTATAAAAATATTTTTCATGACAAATTCACTTTTATTATTTTTGTATATCCAAACCATACATTCGAGGCAATATGTTTGGCCAAAATTATTCCATTTTGATTGTACGCATTCTAGAATGTCACTCTTTTTGTGAGAGTATCATTGTAGTTAGTACAGTTAGATCTAATGGTGGATATAAAATTATATAATTCAAGACTTGACCATAAGATTAAGATCTTATAGTCAAGTCTTCAATTATAGCACCGGGCGCCATCAACAATAAGTTAGGCGACGACGACAACACAGACATCAGTGCGAGGGAACGGCGCTCATCATCAGCATGAAAAACGTGTTCTCAAAGAACAAAACGATCGGTAACGTTGGTAATCAGCAGCTACTCCTAGGATTACAGTACTGTAGTGCAGAACATGTTAATTCCTTTTCTCATTGGTAGATGTAGATACAAGTGATATTGTAATGAGTTGGAATTGGGAAGCTTGTAAGAAGATGTTTCTATTAAATTAAACATACATGTATGTCGATAATTTATACTTGACTGCTACTATATCAGTAATAGAGACGGTCACGCTTATAAAACCATATGTGATAATTATAAATTGATGGTTCTACGGAACCGTCTATGATAATTACTATATCATTATAGTTTTTTTGTAGTAATGGATCAACTGCTTCCAGCATCAGTTCCAGCTGTAAAACTTTAGTCTCAAGTTCTTTCAGCTTCTCTGATCCATCAAAGCAGAGGTAGGAGAAGCCTTTGTTGAGGACCTTAGAGATGATGAGCAAGATGACCCACCTACGGCAGATATGCCCTAGCCCACTGCGGCACCAATGGTCACCGGATCCGGCATTAGAAGCTCACAGAAAGAGATTAGACAGCTTCAAACGGCTTTTAGCTCTGGGCTACTAATTTTTTGCTTTTTTTTTTAACTTTTTCGCTATTTTTTTTGGTTTTTTTGTTTTTCGTTTTTACCCTTATTCTTTTGCATTGTTCTAGTGATATAGGTGTTCTCTAATTTTTCTGCTGCTACAGTGCATTGCATCCCACATGAGTCAGCAACAGCAACAGCTGCAGCCCGCAGCCTCAGGCCAAAAGAGGGGAAAGAGGGCTAGGCTGCAGGTTCTTGATTGCTCTTAGCAATTTGCAATTAGTGTTGCATATATTGAGTTGCTGAGACTCAACAGGAAGCGGCTTTGCACTGGCCATGTTAGGAAGTCGTCAGTCCGCGTCCGAGTAAATGGTTTAGCTGTTTAGCATTTGGTGAGTTGTAGTCAAGAAAAGAAAACAGCTGGTTCATACAGTCTGCATATAAGGATGGACTTGTTCCAACTAACCATTGTCATCTTGTAATCTCCAACCGTATCTCGATGGTATTTTGCAACAATCCGTCCTATAAAAATGCAAACACTAATGTCCCTTTAGCAGAACAGTTAATTTGACTAATTCAGACAAGCAGGATGACTGTGCCTACAATGTCTCCGGTCCGGTTTCTGAACCCAACAGGGCACAACCCCGCACACCACTGGGCCGAAATCTAGCACCTGCAAATGGTAAAGCTTCGTAAATGTGCTGGTAAAATTGGCTTGAAAAAGCCCGTCTTGGTTGCAAGATCGCGTGTATGCTTTAACTGGCCAGTAGATGCGGGGACTGGGAATTGCCAGAACGTGTCCAGACTTTTACGTCTTAATTGCAAGATAGCGTATACGTTTGGAGTGACGTCAGCCTGATAATGTTTGTTTTTTTAATTTCAGTGAAATAGAAACCAATGTTTTAAAATGTTATGAATTTGAAACTCCTAAATTTGTTATATTTGAATTCAGAACTACCAAATTATTAGAGATTTTGAAGGGAAATTCGGAGCATATATAGAAAATTAGGGTGTGAAAAAAAATAATCTAAATTGCCAAATTTATTAAGGAAAAGTGCCCCACATCTATTAATACATAGGCCCAGATTCTACATCTACTTTGAGTGACAGGGGCGCAAATGAAACCAGCGTTAAACATCCTGCCCTACCCAACTTAGCAAGGATAAACAACTTTTGGTTAGTGGACCTACACATAAATAGAGGTCGTAATCGGTACAGTTGGATCATGTGACTGACATAAAATTATTGACTTGAGAAGCATATACTCCCTTTAGTCCACAAAAGTGTGACGTTTTTTTTTACTTTTCAAAGTTAACAAGATGCCACTTTGACTACTCCGTTTTATCATCATATATTCATAAAAGTGAAATATTATAACATATTTTTCCATGACAAATTCACTCTTATTATTTTTGTATATTCAAACCATATATTCAAGGCAATATGTTTGGTCAAGCATCAATTATACTTTCAGCATAATTATATGCGTGGCGGATCAACGGTGGGGCGGCGGGGGCTCGAGCCCCATAAATTTTAGCCATGGATGTATAATGTAGAAGGGGTGAGGTCGAGTGAAGGTCTTGACCCTCCAAAAATTTCTGGATCCATACGATTATATGCCAACTGTCAATTATCCGCCAATTCCCCGGCTAAATGATATCCGCAAATGAGCATTTATCTATATCTTTTAGGTGCTTTTCATGAAGGGGCTCCTATACTTTTCTAAAATTGTGAAGTTAAATTACATATCCATGCTCCCGCTTGTTGGAATTATCGTAAGGGTTTTTTGTTGCATTGATGCACTCTATCTTTTGGAAATTCTTATTGGCTCCGCCCTGGGCCAAATGGGGAGAAGCATTTCCAACTAACTAACATAAGTCCATCAGTACATATTCTGGGCAGAGAGTGGAAAAAACAAATCATAACTCGTCCATATGAGAGTTATGTTAGAAAAATGGATTTAAAAAACATTAGGGAATGCAGATTTTCTGCACATATTTGCGTTTGGGCCTATATATATCTTGGTTTGTACACGTAGCATGGCTTAAAAAAACTAGAGAAAAAATTTGCGGATACAAAACATACATGTTAGCAGTTTGGCACATTAACTTGCTGATGGTCGTGCACAAAGATGGTCATATGTCCCACGTAAAAATAAAAGATTACACAAGCCTGTTTTTCTTATTAGAGTGGACAACATTTTTCAAGTACGCACATGTTCTAATGCCGACGTCTATGAATTTTTAGGGAATTTTCTTGAAGTGTTCAAGTATGTGTTTGGATAAAATAGGTGTTGTTGCCATCGTAGGAATCCATGCAGGATTGCAATGCATCTAGTCTTGTGGGCAAAACCAATGTATCTGCTTGTATATGCTATAATAGTCCAATGTCAATGATTAAAAATACAATTGTATTCTCACGCTCATACTATCCACATACACACATGTCCGTTCTCTACACACACTTAAAATTTATCGGAGGCGGCCAAGGCCTCACCTTATAGATAGATAATCTCTAGTTAAAATTGTATTTTAAGGAGCATGCTTAAGAAAATGTCACTAAATTGTGACGTGAGGAGTAAATTAGATAAGGGATATGTATGCATGCTTGCATGACACACCTCTAATCGATCAAGCTGGAATATCTATCAGTTCTCCTAGGCAAAACCAATATATGATTGTCACCTGTCTTATTCAAATAATTCATCCTTGTAGCTACATCTTGACAGGATTGATCGATCGGGTAATCAATTACATGCATGTTGATGGACAGTACTAATGTTAGCTTGAAGTGAGGGGTAGTACATAGGTGAGTTATTTTATGTTGTAGCTTATGATTTTTAGCTTATAATTTTTTTTCTATTTGCGAGAGAGATTACGAAGAGAGATAGTTCTATACGATTTTAGTTAGTACAAATGAAGTCAACATATTGTGTACTATAATTGACCTTTAGATCTCGCCTTAAAAAACACACTGATTTGAAAATATTACTGTTCATCCGTATGTAAGCAAAACACTCCAAACCGATTCAAACCCAGCCCAGGACAAATGCATCCAATTGGGCCCGACTTGGTTGATAGTTACTATTTCTCAATTAGTGATGATGTATCTCTGTCACGTTCAATTAATAGGATAGTTGGCAACTGTTTGTGTATTATTGGTAATGCATCTCTCTTACGTTCAATTAATAGGTCAATAGAGCAGTATATGTCTTGTTCCATCAAATAGTTGCCCTTTGAATAAACGATGAGTTGTAGATATTTGGGATATACGTTTAAGTTTTCTTTTTAATAGGAGAAAAGGAAATTATTTTAGGCTGCTCAACGATGCATACGAAGTTTCTCTTTTGCTAAGGCTGGGTGCCTAGGCCTGTTCTGTTTTTTTGGCTTGATGGACACCCTTCCCATCCATGTGCCATCGAAAATGAAAGCTTGGCTAGCCTGCAACAGATTATTAAAGTATGTGAGACAGGAGTTTTCCAGGGAAGAGCGCGCTCAAAACATCACTACCTCTTGGTGCCATATGAGATAAAAACACGCCAGGTTAATGGCACAATTTTTGTTAATATTACACTTGACACGAAAATAACACCGATTCTCCTAAAAAACAAAAGAAATGAGTAACACCGAACATTAGTTTTTGTGTATTGGAAACTAACAACGATCATTGTTGATACTTTCTTTGAGATGGATCATTGTTTTTTTTTTGAGAGAGAGAAGACATGTATCATTGTTGATAGCATCAGCAGCCTCAGTATGAACATGCGCATCTATGTTTCCGTGCATATATGGTTCTCTTTTTTTTTTTGCTTTTAAAAACTGTTTTTGACTTTTTTACAATAACTAGCTTTATAATAGAGTGTCTTTTCAATATAGAGTTTACAAGTTGATTGTAGTATTCATATACAATATAGAATTTACAAGTTGATTGTAGTATTCACATAGTAACTTCATTTATATCGGTCAAAGCCACATGTGAGTTTCTGTCACTCCGTATTCTCTCTTACGAACAGTCTAAAAGAAAACTATAAGTTACAACCAAAAACTAAAAGCTGAAGAAAAAAACAGACCCTATGTTAACACCTGCAAGGTGGTGAGAGCTCAAGATTTATTAGGCTCATCAGCCCAGTTATTAGGCGCAGACGCCTAATCATCATATATTATGACCGGGGGCAAGCGCCCTTGGCGAGCGCTGCCATGTCAACGATTTTGCCAATAGGCCCTTCGAGTTTCACGAAATCACATTCAGGTCCTCAATTCTTGCAAAAAGACCCCTGACATGTTTTTTCCCCCAAAAACCCCCTCCACTTCTTCAAAATTGTGTACAGATCCTTGCATTTCCATGAAGGCCCTCCTTTTGCAGGATAGCACCCCGCGGTTTTCAAAAAAATACATATAGGTCCTTGATTTTATGCAAAAAACCCTTCGCTTTCTCCAAAAATACATACAGGTTCTCGCTTTTTTTAGATAATCCCCTCTCACAAATTTTCGTCTCTTGTACTTCGGTCACATGGTAACTAGCACAACATGGTGCCGTGCTTATAATGCTAATAGTCATCATGGGCACTACATGGATTTTTTTAAATAATTCATTTTTTATTCGAAATTACAGAAACATATGCACGTGAGTCGCCCAACCGTTGAGCGACTAGAACCTTTCGCCCAATGGCTGCATGACGCGTGCGATGCCGTGGGCGTTAGGCGACAGTTGCACTCACCCAACATTGGCGATAGGTTGCAATCACCCATGATTGAAGCGCTGCGAGCTCTAGTCGCCCGACTGTTCGGCGATTGCAATTTAGGCCCATTTTCCGTAACTAGCCGCCCAACTACGCATGGGGTAAATGACAACCGTTGTTGGTAGGTACCATGTGTCAAATTTTATGTATAAGTTGCATTTTATTTTGGGAAAAATAACAGGAGGCAATGTCGGTTTATCCATTTATGATTTTCGTAGACCATGAGTGATACAAAATCAGTTAGATGCGCAATAACATTTTGTGATCGTCGTATATTGTTGTAGTGCAAATTTTTTTGTGAATTTATTTTTGAGTACGATTGAGATAGCAACGATTGGTAAGTACGACGGTAAGTGATATTGTGAAGCAACCGGAATTTCATACATGGAGGAGAATTTTTTTTGTATTCTTGGATGTGTTGCTACGGCAAGAATTGAATACGAAAAGACGATGAGATGTGTTTTTGTGAAATAAAATAGACTTCATAATAAACCTAGGAATAACACAATGTGCAGGGTTTGCGTACATGCATATGAAGGAGCATCATGCACGATGCAACAAACTGAACTACTATGATATATATGCGCATTTTTGAAATAGAAATAAATTTGAGCTTCGAGGGAGCAGTGCGGAGCGACCCAACCTACTGTGTGGACCGAGACCATTTTCTTTTCCTTGCGAGCTCTGCATTGAACTTCTCGGCGGCCTCTTTGGCCTTAGCCACCATCTCCCTCTTTCTCGCGGTCTCTCTCGCGAGCATCACGCTCCCTACGCGTGCACGCTTCGAAATGAGCTTTCGTCTCCCGATGTATATGCTTAGCTTGCTCATCGTTGCAGCGCCCCCCTCGTGGATCTCGCAGGCCCTTTTGACACCACATAGTAAGTATGAAATATAAATATTACAAAAATGACAAAAACACACCCAGCACTAGACCCCAACAGCTCCCCTAGCACCCCCTCCATCGCCACCCTGGCCCCCCTCCGTCTTTGCGTCCGCGTCCTCCCGTACAGCCCCGCTTGGCCTTCCTCCTCAATGCTGGGTATCGGGGCCCTAACAAGGTAAGAGACTCAGGAGGCATGCGTGTACTAGGTCAAAGCCAGAGGGCTAGACTGTAGTGCCGCCTGTGTGGTACCTGGAGCACCGGTGAGCTGCGACTTAGAGAGAACCTCCGGAGGTGTGGGCTAAGGTCCTCAGCCCGTAGCCTGGTCGCCCAAATCCGCAAAATACCGGTCCATGTCCTCCTGTCCCAAGGAGACCCCAAACAAGTCAGTGGGCATAAGACCTGCAGAGGAAGTAGCATTGGTTCATGAAGTATAGGGATGGGAGAAAACAAAAGGAGGCACAGCGTACCCTCGGCTAGCGCCATGGCATGCTCGAAGCTGTCCGGAGGGATGTACGGCATGTCGTATGTGCCCTGCGTGGGGAAGCCGGAGTAGTCCCAGGGCGCCTGACTATTATCTTTGGCGGTGTCTGAGCCCTCGCCAAGTGACCCCGGCCTCATCAGACTGAGGTGGTGTCGGATGTGCCTTGGCCGACCCTCCGGCCTCGTCAAGGCGTAGCGGACGTGACCATGTAGAACCTCTCGTGCAGTGTTGTCGGAACCCAGAGTAACGACTCCTGGATCCTCTGTGTAAATCGCACTAGTCCAGGATCAGCTAGTGCACACAGTACAACAAAGATAAATACCAAGCACAAATGACTGATTATATTAAAAAAAGGTACGGCCTTATGGCCAAGTCTTACATCAACGCCCATTGGCAAAGATAAAGAAAGAAAAGAACCGCGGAAGCAAACTGATAAATAGCGAAGCCCAAGCACCTTACGAGGCAAGCAGCGATAAGGCGCGGCCTATTCGTCCAGATCTTCACCGTAGTCGACGTCATCTTCCTCTGTGTAGGGGGGTGCAAGGTGAGTACAAACTTGTACTCCGCAAATCACACGGAGAATGCAAAATAATGATAAAGGCTTCAATGGAAGGCTTATAGGGTTAGTTTGCATAAAACAACATTTAATGAAATACGATAGATAGATTGAAATTGCTAAATTTAATACAGTAAGTAAAAACAATAATTGTAATTGAAAATAATACAGTTAGTGCAGGCTCCGACCATACACCAACCTATTCACGGGCATCCCACCCAGACCATCTTTTCCAAAAGATCACGTATGGATTCCATCCATCCACACGTTTTCAAACACTCGCGGATTCCATCCATCCACAAGTTATCATCCTCTCATGGGTTCCATCTACCCACAAGGTTTTCACTCTCTCATGGATTCCATCCATTCATAAGGTTTTCGAAAACATTTTGAAAAACAAAATCTAATCCATGAAAAACTTTTACTCAGCATGCCCATGACCGTGGGCACGGCTATCCAGGATAGATTATACACTCTGCAGAGGTTGTACAACTTTACCCACAAGACACGATCATCCCATATTGCCACCGATTTACACACTTCCTTAGGTGTGCGGTGAGGAGTCGTGACAAGGCCTTTACAATGCAAGGCCTTCAATCTGGTCGAGCCAACTCTAAGATTTCACCCTAGTAAGGAATCCACCAGACCGGGACCCCCTCTTGAGCCTAGACGAGACTTCTCATGGCTCAACCACGCTCGCCCAAGTGAGACTTCACATGGCACCAACCACGCTCATTTTCAACCTACGACTTGACTCAGGTTGGGACTTCACAAATTATTCAGCCGGTGTCCCATACCAGACCATGTGGTAGTACGATTAGGGCTTTGCAGATATCTCCTGACCGGTCCTTAATCTAACTTAGGCCTAACCACATACCCTTGTGCACGACAATCAACCACTGCGGCTCCAACCAATAGGGCATGCCTGCACCCACCAATCTAACCAATTGCCTAAGTCTAAACCAGGTTTGATATTTCATTTTCAAAATAATTCATAACACTCCTTGACTCACCAAAGTCAAGAGCACGATTGAAAAGCTTATCATTTCATGTGAAAAGGGTTATCATTTTATGTGAAAGATATCCCAAAACAAAATTATATGACTATGCAGGGCTAAGTATTTGATTAAACTTTCTAGCCAACACTAATGTATTAACTAGAGTTTGATTCTAGGGTGACAAGGTATTGAGGAATTCAAATTCAATGGAGGGATTAACAAGTAGGCAATAACTAAATTTAAAACTGAATTGAAATACGTTGAATAAAAATATGCATGCAATATAATTTAAATCAACATAATTTTATTTTGAAAACTGAGATCAACATGATCAAGGAGTGTGACTTGCCTTGCTCTTCAAATTTGTTTGAATCTTCGTCGAAGAATTCTCCCGAATTGTCGAAGTCTACATGTGAAAATAACCCACCAAATTCAAATAAATTCAAAAACATTTCAAATTGACTTCAAATATTTGAATTGAGGCTAGAAATGGATAGAGGGGAATTTGTGATGAATTTAGAAATTTGAATGGGCTAAATCGGAATTAGGATGGTGGAGAACGGGCTCCGGGAAGTTTAAAAAGAGGGAAAATGGGAAATCTGACTTTCTAGAATTATTTTTCTAAAGAAAAATCTGGATTATTGCATCAGCAGGGAATTTAATTTCGGCCGAATTATTTTTCAATGGAAAAAGGGATTATGGCGTCATGCTTGCGTCAGCTCTGGGTGGACTTTTCGGACAAGGCAATGACAAGTGGGCGAGTCTTTGGGCCAGGCCCAGGACCAAATGCTTGCTACCGAGGTGGCACGGGTGTGAGCAGCGCTGGCCCGGGGTTGCCCACGCGGCGCCGACGTGGCAGCCATGTCTGCTGCCACGGTGGCATGGCGCCCGGAGTGGCGTACGGGGGCGGTGGTTCGCCGCGAGCAGCGGCGGGAGAGTAGAGAGTGAGGAGCTCGGAGGTGGGGCGGGTTTTCCGGGCGGCGGGGTTGGCCGGCATCGAGGAGGCGGCGGTGGCGCTCGGGTGGTGACGGCGAGTGGGCTCCGGTGGCGGAGTGGCGGGCGGCGGCGGCGCGTGCGCGGCGCGGCAGCTCACGGAGGTGGTGGCGGCGCGAGGCGGCGGGTCGGGCGCAATTGCTCGCCGGAACAATTATGGCGGCGGCGGTAGCAATGCGGCGGCGGGGTTTTATAGGGCGGAGGGCGGGGCGCGTGGAAGGGTCGCCGGCGTGGCGCGGGGGCGGCGGCCGTTGCGGGAGGTCGTGTGGGGGTGGGGAGTGGGCACGCGGAGGGCGGAGGCGGTTAGGCGCACGAGGGAGGGCGGCACGCGCGGGGAGTAGGGGAACCCGGGTAGGGCGGGCGGCGGCGTCGCGGGAGGAAGGGGCGCTGGAGGTAGGGGAAGATGCTGACGGGTGGGCCCCGTCGGCAGAGAGAGAGATGGGGAGAGGGGGCGTGGGCGGTTGGATGGCGATCGGGCGGCCACGGGGTTAGAGGGAGCGGGCGGGTGAGATGGGCCGTGCGCGCGGGGCGGGAGATCCGGGCCGTCCACGCGTCAAACGGAGGAGGGGGTTAGGCGGATCCGGGCGGTGGAGATGGCGGCGACGTGCCATGATCTTGGCCTTCCACGTGGCGGCCGGAGGAGAGGGAAAGGGTTTTAATTTTCTGATTTTAACTTTTGATTTTCAGAAAACCCTAGAAAATTCATAAAGTCTTAGAAAAATATGAAATAAACTCCAAAAATTCCAGACAAAATCAGAGGACCTCCTGGACACTTTTTGTACTTAATAAAAATATTTTCAACTAATGTTGGTATTTAATTTTCATACTTAAAATAGTTTTTAATTTCAAAAATAGATTTTAAACTCCTGAAAACTTAGAAAATCTAAATAAAATCCAAATAATTATTTTGACATATAATTTTTTTATAGAAAATCAAAATATCATTTTATTTAATAATAATTTTAGGTTTTCACTTAAAATATTTTTTAAATCCAGTTTTTTTTCAAAAACAGAAAATCCAGGGCAAAACCAAAAGAAATTTTGGGCCACTGAAATACTTATTTTAATTTAAATTTTACCTTAATTAATTTTTAATTATTTATATATTTTTTCAGAAAAACTTGGGCTGTTACAAGTGTGATGCCGGACGTGACGGCACTATTGGACGCATGGAATGTGCAGTAGGCGCCAGCATGCTGACCTCCGGGAGCCAAGTGCACGATAACAGCGTGACAACACGTGCACAACCTGCCTCCACACGACTGGTGAACAGGACCAGCTCCTCGTGTGTAAACTTGACACCAGCGGCGATCCTGTCCCCCATGGTGCGAGTCGTTCCAAAGCACAGCACCGATATTCGCCAACAAGGAAAACAGGAAAGGGTGAAACTTATTTGTGGGATTGCCAGAAGCAATGATTTAGGAATATGGTGTAACATACCGCGACGTGAACATCCCGATCGAGGTATGTGGGAGACCGATTCCAAAGCCCTTATATGACGACACTGCACACTACATGGTCCAAGGAGAAGTTGCAGGTGAGCCAGTGCTTGACATATGCAATTCCAGCATTCTCATCATCCGGGTGTGCCAGAGTGTCTTGCGCAAAATTGCTCAAGTCAACACCGTTCGAACCTTCACGAACGGTGACGACACTGTTATGTACTTTCAATGTAGTGGGTATCGGCATTACTGATGGCTACCTGCAAATATTTTCAAAGTTGCAAATAGTGAAATTGCATCGCATATTAAGCAAGTACTACTGTATTGTAATTTACATTTTCTACTACCGTTGGCCTATCATAACCACCTACGCTACCCTCGTAGCGTAACTCACCCTCATTCGCACCGACATCACTCCCTTTCCTCCCACCCAATACGTATCAACTCCCTATCACTTCCCACATGCACTGATGATGCTCTTCTCTTGCTGCTTGAGCTCTCTCTGCTCTACGGATATTAATTTGCTACTGATGCTAATTTTCTACAACTATAATTCTGTACGAATGCTAATTGTCTACAACTATATTCACTAAATTTTCTACAACTATAATTCCTTACGGATGCTAATTTTCTATAACTACGTTGACTAAATTTTCTACGACTATTTACTTCATACCTAAATTGTACCATTCTTTTCTACAGATATGATTTTCTACTGATCCTAATTATACACCAAACAAACTATTTACTTCAAATAAAAAAAATTAACTACAACATAGAAAAATTTTACCCCGCGCAAGTAGCGGCACCTCTCCCTCTCCCTCTCCCCACTCTCCTCTCCTCTCTTCTTTCTTTTCCTTCTCTTCCTCTCTCTCTCTAGCGATGGTGGATACTAGCCAGGGGCTCGGCCGCGGGCCAAGTTTATACTCATGTCCAGTCGCCAAACTGTTGAGCGACTAGAATTGCAGTTGCCTAACGGTTGAACAATAGGTCTCATTCACCCAACGGTTAAGCAACTGCTATTATGTCGCATAACGGTCCACGGACTGCATGCGTGTCACGCGACTGTTGGGTAAGAGGTTTCAGTCGCCCAACAGTTGGACGACTGGAACTCATTTTTGCAAAAAAAAAATCGTACTGATACGTTTTTGTAATTTCAAATAAAAAAGATTATTTAAAAAATTCTGGAGTATGCGGCTGCATATTCTTTGTAAAGCCATGATATCATTATTCTCAACAATGAACCATGACTAGGTAGAACTGCGAGCTACGCCGCGCTGGAGCATAAAATAAGAAAAGACACACTGACACTGCAAAAACACATTTGTATTTGTTAACAGGCTTTAACTGACAGTCTTTGTTAGATTTAACCAATGAAACAACATGTACGTAATCCAGCAGTGCTGAAATTTGCTTCAAAGTACATAACTTCGGTAATTAAGGTGCAACAAGCTCAGGTCCGTTCATGTAGCCTAATTCCACCGTTAACACTAATCAGATCCTGTAGTACACAACAATTGCACGAATGTTTTGAATTAAAATGCTACGCACACATTAAATTCAATTCCCATTCTGACATCTGCCAAGTTCTTTTGTAGCTCAAAAATACTGTAGGGACAACAAATACACATACCGTAACATCGTTCATCAGTTTCTCCAGCTGAATTTGTTCAATATATGTGGGTGGAATATAAGAACCATCCAAATCTAACTGGCCCGCTACAAATTTGACATAAAGCCTATCTCTTCGTTGTACCTTAATAAAAAGGAAGCAAGGTAAGATTTTTTGCATTTCTTGGTGAGTTGTCGGGATGCGCCCAAAGACGGATCATATCGACAGGAGCTGCAGGAATCAAATAACAAAGATGATGCTCATCTGAATATATACCTTCGGTTAGGTTGCTCCAGGCAGTCAATTTTAACAGTTGCCTTGCCATCAGAAAATACACAGCTGCTTCTCTTCAATATAGGTGCTATACTATATCCCAGTGCCATGAAACCACAAAGAAGAAGACGTACAGTGACTTCAAAAGTAATCCTTGGTGATATGATGAAAGAATTATCAGTTACCCACTCCTTCATATTACCAATAACACAAGCTAGGTAGTGAACAGTGAACACCAAGGCCAACGACAAGAATTTGTTTAATGCATATAGGATAGGATAGTGAGAACAAAGGTAAAATAGGGTATGTCTAAGCTAGGTACCATGGTAGAGATCCCCATAAATGTCGAAGGAATACTGAGCAAATGAAACACAGTTAAGAAAACGAAGCATAGTTAAGACTTGGCTGGTCATAATGAAATTTATGAACTAACAGGTGCTTCTGTGGTGAAAATCTGAATATTTTACCAAAGTGAGTCCTGTAGCCGTACAACCACGTTGTAGTGGTTACGACCACCTTCTGTGTCGCTACGACCACTTTGTTGGTCCTCTGACCACACAGACAATCGTTACGACCACACTGCGATCTCTTCGATCACGTTTCGCTGGTACGACCACGCAGTCATAACCTTCAGCAGAAGTTACGACCACATTCACCGCCTCTGGCTGCACCACCTTCGACCATGGCCGACCACCGTAGTCGTAGCTCCTTACGACTACGCAGTGATACTATCGACCACGCTAAAGGCTCTGTCAATGTTGTAGTCGTAACGCCTTACAACCACAACTTCTGCTTCACAACCATCCGCCCCAGTCTAAAACAACTTTTACATTTTTAATTTATTTTAGAATAACATTGGCAACATCAATCGCCACTAAAATTTCTGAATACAAAAGACTAGTTTAAAGAATTATAATTTCCCATTCCAAGGTTACCAAGGTTAAATAGCTTGACTAAGCATTATACTACCATTCTATTATTAACAAAATGTTATTTTATTCTCATTATTGAGACAAAGGTGATCCTAGGGTTACAAGGGTACATGGCATTCAATTTCAATTGAGGGCATAATAATAATTGGTTTAACTAATTTGCTAAGACATAAATTAGGGTTCTATGTAAATAGCGATGCACATAACTTTAAAATAATCAAAACATTTCTCAAACATAGGTTCAAAACGTTCAAAGGAGACTTGCCTTCTTGCACGCTCTCTGGATCTTCTTGCTGCGGAGCGGTGAACTCTTCGGCAACGGCGGAATCTACGCGCGAAAAGACAGACAAACAAAATAAATAAATACAAACAAAATTCAAATAAAATTCAAAAATTCAGAAGGAGTGCATATTTTAATATTGTATGATTTTAGAAAAATTTAGAAATTTAAATGGTTCAAATTGGAGTCAAAATGAGAAAGTTATGGCTTCCGAAAGATTAAATAGGGGAAAAAGAAAAAAAAATACTAATTTTGCTGATTTATTTTTATATTGAAAAAGATGATTTATGACGTCAGCGAAAATTTGAAATTTGAAATTTTATGACGCGCGGGCCCGGTCTACCGTGGACCGAGTCCACGGAAGACGGCAACGGCCGAGGTGGCGCTCTCGATGACATGGCGCCAAGCGGCGCGACGTGGAGGCCACGCGGGCGGCCGGCGGTGGCGGGAGGTGGTGGCGGCAGAAAAAGTGGGGGCGACGGCGGGAGATGACCGGAATGGCGGCAAACGGCGGCGGGGCGGCGGCCGAAGAGGAGGGAAAGGGCGGCCGTGAGAGGAGAGGCCGAAAGGGGAGAGGAGGGCGGCGGTGAGAAGCTTTTATAGGTGGAGAGAGAGTAGGTAAAGGGGCAACGGTTTTAGGGAGGGATAATGAGGGGAGACGGTCGGCCACGGTGGGGAATGATTAGGGCAATCAAATGCAAGCTTTAGATTAGAGTTTAAGTGGAAGAAACGGCCGTCATTAATGCTTTTATTTTCGGCATCAATGGAGGAGCGAGAGAGAGCTAGAGGAGGAAGAAGGTGAGGCAGAAGAAACATATGACATGTGGGGTCCATGCGTCGGTGAGAGAGAGGGGAAGTGAAGGGGTACGGGACGTCGGATTGATGACACGTGGCAAGTGGATGATTCATGGTCTTTGGATTGAGATGAAGGGGTAAGTGACTTTATACGGCTAGGATTAAATCGTGGAGAGAGATAGATTCAATCTGAGAGCGACACGTGGCAAGCTAGGATTAAATTGATTTTTATTTTCGGATTGATTTTCTTAAGATACTAGAAACATTATAATTGCTTAGAAAATAGTAATTAATGTCTAAACATTCTAGAAAAATTATAGAATATTCCTGGAGTTATTTTAGACTTAGGAAAAATATTTTTAATTTCAGATTTGCATTTAATAATTTTAGAAAATACTTTTTAACTTTTAAAAATTGATTTTTAATTCCAGAAAATTCCCAAATAGTATTTTAAAATTCAGGGAAGGTTGGGAAAAATAATTTTAACTCTTTTTGGCTTTAATAAAATATTTAAAATACATTTTCTTGATTTAAAGTTTGAAATAAAATCCAGATAAATCCAAATAGAGTTCAAATACTTTAAAAATAATTAATTTGAAATTAAATTTTTCTGAAGGCAGATTGTTTTGGGATGTTACAAACCTACCCCCCTTAGAATGAATCTCGCCCCCGAGATTCGGACGAACTAGGAAAAAGCTAGGGAACTTTGCTCTTAGATCTTTTTCACGCTCCCAAGTTGCTTTTGATTCAGAATGATTGCTCCATTGTACTTTACAGAATTTGATGATCTTGTTTCTGGTACAACGTTCTGCTTCATCCAAGATTTTGATTGGATACTCTGGATAAGTTAAGTCCTCCTTCAAATTTACTTCATCTAGAGACATCTGTTCTTCTGGCACTCGTAGACACTTTCTTAACTGGGACACATGAAAGACGTCGTGCACTTTTGACAACTAAGGCGGAAGCTTCAACTGGTAAGCAACTTCTCCCCTTTTTGCTAGAACAGGAAATGGTCCAATGAATCTAGAAGCAAGCTTCCCATTGACTCCAAAATGACGCATTCCTTTGAGAGGTGAAACTTTCAGATACACATGATCTCCAGGTACAAATTCTAACGCTCTTCGACGATTGTCCGCATAGCTTTTCTGTCTTGTTTGTGCCGTTTTTAATCTATCCTGGATCAGACGAACTTGTTCTTCTGCTTGCTTTAATACATCTGGTCCAAACACTTGTCCTTCTCCTGTTTCTTTCCAATACAACGGTGTCCTGCATTTTCTGCCATACAGAGCTTCAAACGGAGACATTTGCAAGCTGGATTGATAACTATTATTATAGGAAAATTCTGCATAGGACAAACTTTGATCCCAGTTAGTCTTATTCGCTAAGACACAAGCTATCAACATGTCTTCCAAAATTTGATTTACTCTTTATGTTTGACCATCTGTCTGCGGATGATATGCTGTGCTGAAATTTAGATTTGTGCCCAAGAGTCTGTGCAGTTTCTGCCAAAATCTTGAAGTGAATTGAGATCCACGATCTAACACAATCTTCTTTGGAACTCCATGCAAACACACGATTCTTGACATATACAGTTCTGCGAGTCTATCTCCAGAATATGTAGTCTTTACTGGAATGAAATGTGCGACTTTTGTCAGACGATCCACAATAACCCAAATTGAATCATACCCTGATTTTGTTCTCGGTAATCCAGTTATAAAATCCATACCAATTTCTTCCCATTTCCACTCAGGTATCTGCAAAGGTTGCAAAAGTCCGGCAGGTCTCTGATGTTCAGCTTTAATCCGTTGACACACATCACACAAAGCTACATACTCTGCAATCTCTCTTTTCATACTTGACCACCAATACCTTTCTTTGAGATCTTGATATATCTTTGTACTTTCAAGGTGAATTGAATATCCAGATTCATGAGCTTCCTTTAGAATTAACTCCTTTATTTCTTTCTTTTCGGGTACAAGAATTCTTTTTCCAAACTAAATGATACCTTCTTCATCTTCTGAAAATCCTGGTGCTTTTCCTTTCTTCATATTATCTTTGATTTCCTTGACATACTTGTCCTCTTTTTGAGCTGACTTGATCTGGTCTTCTAAAGTTGGTTGAACCTCCACAGTAGCCAGAAATCCTTCTACTACTACCAAATTGAGTCGCTGGAATTCTTCTTGAAGTGCAGGCATACTGTCTTTAATCATCAAACTATTGCAGTAACTCTTTCTGCTCAAGGCATCAGCTACTACATTAGCCTTTCCTGGATGATAATGTATTCCAACATCATAATCTTTTATTAACTCGAGCCACCTTCTTTGTCTCAGATTGAGATCGGGTTGAGTAAATATATACTTTAAACTTTTGTGATCTGTGTAAATCTCACAACGATTACCAATTAGATAATGCCTCCATATTTTTAGAGCATGCACAACGGCAGCTAGCTCTAAATCATGGGTTGGATAATTCTCCTCATGGGGTCGCAATTGCCTTGAAGCATAGGCTACCACCCTTCCTTCTTGCATTAGCACACAGCCTAGTCCTTGTCTTAATGCATCACAGAAAACTTCAAAATCCTTTCTAATATCTGGAAGCGTTAACACTAGTGCAGAGGTTAACCTGTTTTTCAGTTCTTGAAAACTGTCCTCACACGATTTACTCCATTCAAACTTCTTCTCCTTCTTTAGCAACTGCGTGAGAGGTCTTGCAAACTTGGAGAATCCTTCAATAAAGCGACGATAATAACCTGCCAACCCAGAAAACTTCTGATCTCTGGTACTGACTTTGGTTGTGTCCAATTAAGCACATCATTTACTTTTTTGAGATCCATGGACAGTCCTTCTGCAGAAATCACATGACCCAAGAAAGCTACTTTCTTCAACCAGAACTCACACTTGCTATACTTGGCATACAACCGATGTTCTCTTAGCTTTTCCAAAACTATCCTCAGATGTTCTGCATGCTCTTCCTCATTCCGGGAGTATATCAAAATGTCATCAACGAATACAACAACAAACTTATCCAAATAGTCCATGAACACCTTATTCATCAGATTCATAAAATATGCAGGCGCACTGGTAAGGCCAAAATACATCACTGTAAACTCATACGATCCATAACGAGTAGCAAACGCTGTTTTTGGTATATCTTCTGGTCTTATCTTCAATTGATGATAACCTGATCGAAGATCAATCTTGGAGAAGACACATGAACCTTTCAACTGATCAAATAAATCATCTATCCGAGGTAGAGGGTACTTGTTCTTAATTGTCACATCATTCAAGGATCTATAGTCCACACACGTGCGTAGATTGCCATCTTTCTTCTTTACTAAAAGTACTGGTGCTCCCCAAGGCGAAGAACTTGGTCTAACAAAACCTTTCTCTTGCAGCTCCTGAATTTGTTTCTTAACTTCGGCCAAGTCATTTGCGGACATACGATAGGGTCTCTTGGAAATCGGAGCTGTACCAGGTACCAGGTTTATAACAAATTCAATTTCTCTGTCCGGCCGCATTCTTGGCAAATCCTCAGGAAATACATTTGGGTATTCACTTACTATAGGCACCTTTTCCAGAGTTACTCCCTTCAAACTATTCAATCCACACCTATTCTGAGAAGATGTGTTTGACTTATACTTTACTTGAATTCCTTCAGAATCGGTAAGAGTAATGGCATGATCAGCACAATCTATTTGCCCATTATATTTGGTTAACCAATCCATACCAAGTATTACATCTAGGCTCTTGGAGTCTATTATAATAAGATTTGCTAGGAATTTTACTCCATTTATATCTACAGTTGCTCTAGGGCAAACTATGTTAGTCCTCATTTCCTTTCCAGGTGATTGGACTAGCATAGGGTTCTTTAGCAAACGCACATCCCAATTATATCTTTCAACAAAATCTTTTGACACAAAAGAATGCGAAGCTCTAGAATCAAATAATGCTGATGCAGGTACTGAGTTGACAAGAAACTTACCCAGAACTACATCGGTGCATCCTGAGCTGCCTCTGCGGTAACATGATTGAGATGTCCTCTACTCATTGCCCGCGGAGTCCTTGGAGTTTGAGGTGTCCCACGGCCTTGTCCTGCAGTTGGAGCTTGTGCTGGTGTAGTCCCCAGGTTGAAACGAACAAGGGTAACTGCTGGGCGCTTTTGAGGACAATTGTTGGCATAATGTCCCATGTTCTTGCAGTTGAAACACTGTACTCCTGCCGCTGCAGTCTTGTTCTGCTGAAGTTGGCCACCATTGCTTGCTCGAGGGCTTGCGGAATTGGGCGGGGTCCTGCGAATGGTGTCCTTGGCACACTTGGCTCTGAGGGCCTGTTGAACTGGGGTGGACTAGGACGAAAACGAGAACTGCTTGCACCTTGCTGAGCTTGAAACTTCCTCTTTCGAGTCTCATACAATTGACATTGAGCATCCTCTTGAATAAAAGCCTTATTCACCATGTGTTGGAATGTGGGATAATCATTGGATACCAATTGCACCTTGAGGTTGGGATCAAGTCCCTGCATGAACCACCAGATCTTTGTTGACTCCGATGCAACATCTTCCAGTGCATACGTGGATAGTTGGTGAACCTATTCACATACTCGGAAACACTAAGGTTTCCCTGCTGCAGCTTGTGAAATTCCCTTTTCTTCATTTCCATTATGCCCATAGGAATATGCGCAGTGCGAAAAGCTTCCACAAATTCAGCCCATGTGATGGTTTGCACATCTTGATGAGCAGCACAATAATTTTCCCACCAATTAGCAGCAATTCCTTTAAGCTGATGGGCAGCATACAACACCTTCTCATGGTCATTGCACTGAGCCATAATCAACTTCTTCTCCACATCCTTGATCCAATCGTCCGCCTCCAACGGATCCACTGAACCGGCGAAAGTAGGAGGTCTGGTTCTCATAAACTCTCCTAGCTTGGACTGCGGTGCTTGAACGGGTGCCTGCGGAACCTGTTGGACCTGATTCTGAGCAAGAGCTTGAAGAATTTGCAGTTGCATAGCCATCATCTATTCCAAGTTAGGGGCTTGAGCAGGAGGTGGTGGAATGTTGTTTTCCGGTTGACCATTGGCACCACAGCTGCTGCCTGGGTTGCTCCTTGTGTTCACCATCTGAAGCGGTTTCCGGGGTTAGCAAAAGGTAAGAGGGAACTAGCCTAGGTAAGAGATTAGGGGGAAACTAAACAACATCCCAAACCAACACACAAGAAAGAAGTAAGCAACAACTTAGAAGAAACTTATATTGAAATCAAAATAGTTTTAAGAATGGCTATACCACAAGTGCACAAAGGCTTGGTACAGTGCATCTAGCACACCAAAACATAATATAAAACGTTCTAAGGATGTAAACATTTATTTGGGTACTACTGACTCAACCACTACTAATGATCCAAGATGATACGCTCCTCAGGATCCTCCTCGGGCTCACCCACGTGGTTCTGCCCACAACCACACGTGGCACGAACGCCTGAAGTGCGAGAACGGGAACGGTTACGACTGGAGGCAGTCGACCGGGAACAAGAGCGAGAACAGAAAAGACTGCGTCTTCTGCTGGAATCGCCGATGTTGATGACGGGTAGCGGGCTAGGACGCCGCACACTCTTGCGCGCTGTGAGCCTGGTGCGGGGTCCCAAACGTCGAGTTGGCGCCTGGTTGTTGGGGACGACGGCTGGTACGGGTGAAGATGGCGTGTAGTCAGCTGCGGCTCTGAGGCGTCCCAACTCGAACTCTGCTGCCTGGCTCTGGCGAAGCTGAGCACGAAGGGTGTCGAAATGCTGGTAGCTAGAAGTGAGAAGCATCCGAAGCTGTCCAATCTCCTCCAAGGCTCTAGCATATGTAACTGCCATGGCCTGGGTGAGCTGCACCTGATGCGACAGTCGAGGATCATCTGCTACGATCTCGAAGGGCTCCAAGTAGCTATGTCCTACTCGAGGGGTGATGAAGAAATAAAAGGGCGACTGCTGCACAACATTCTTGTGAATCTGGCACAAGTCAGCTATGGCCAGGCGAGCTGCATCCTGGATAGCATCAAAACAGCGAGTCCAGGGATGCTCGATAGGTATTTGTGGGAATCGAATTTCTTATCCCATGCATACAGGAATACCTCCATTGACCAAGAATCTTGATCCAAGATCCGGACCTTCCGCCCCCTGAAGATAGGCGGCTGGCGATACTACAGGTACTGCATAAGCTGTCGAAGAAGACTAGCGAATGCTCCAACACTCTCGCCATTAGAAAAATAGTCCCACGAGTCAGCGGAGGATGAACTGGCCATCTACAAAGTTGAAATAATAAAGATTAGTAAAAAAAATTATCAAATGAATTTAAAGACAATAACGAGATACTAAGTAAGAAAAGAGTAGAAGTAGAGAAGCTTATATATTTTTAATATACTCTTTTTAATAAAATATGAGTGCTTAAGGTTTTACCATTTCTAATCTAGGTCACGTCCTACAGTTAAATTGGCTCTGATATCATCTAAGGGACCATGTGGAGGTGACCACATGCTTGTGATGAGTAATTGACAAGTATTTTGGATAGATTGAGTTTGGTTTGTGCGTTTCGTGTTGGCTCAGTCAGGTTTGGTTAGTCGGACTTGAGGCGTATACTTCTTCCCGTTTGAGTTTTTGGGCCATTTAATGCTTGAGTATGATTAATTGATGCTAATTGTGATTATTTGTGTCGAGCGGTGCTATGTGATGTGTTTCTTGTCTGTGATGGCTGCAGGACGTCGAGGCAGAGTCGTGGCGAGGCACGGGACGACCGGACTAGGCGCAGGCGGTGCCGAGGTCAGAACGGTTGAGGTGTGCCGAAGACGGTGAGGACTCGAGGTGGTTGCGAGGCTTGGACAGCAAGGAACGAGGAAGCTTCCCGGAAGGTGCACGAGGGGCATTTTGGGGAATACACAAAGCTGCACTAAAGGAAGTGGATTATGGATAAAGCACTAGAGTTGGTGGAGGCTTAGTGGGTAAAGAGAGCATCAAACCCATTAGTGGGAGGCTATAAAAGGAGGAAGGTTCCTGCATGTAGTCTTCAAGCTTTGGTTGGTTGTTTTGCTTTACATCTCTTTTCTTTAGTTGGTGAGAGTTGGTAGGAGAGTGCAGAGCTTCATTGTTTTCTTGTCTCCCTCTGTGTGTTTGAGTGAGGAAATGAGTTCTTGAGATGTTTGTGTGAGGAGAGAGTTGTAATCCCTGTACAGTCATTCATCTCTCTTCCTAAATATCAATGGAAAAAGGATTGTGATTGGCTATCTTCGTTTCCTTGCTTTATTTGTGATGAACTTCATTGTTTCCTTCTCTCTGTTCTTCTCAATTTTGGGATGATTTTGAGTAAATCTTGTGCTTGCTTGTTTGTCTCTTGGTAGCCCTGAAATGGGAAGTAATTCTAGACCTCATGGGCATCCCATTTTCAAGATCAATGAGAGAAATCACTGGTTTCCCATCTCTCTCTGAGCGTCGTCAAATCTTCCTCTGATTTTGAGTTTTCTAGGGTTTAGGTTTAGAGCACTTTTGGATCTTTTGATTCCCTTATGTGAGAGGCTTGAGCTTCAGGTTTTCAAGGGCTTTGATTATTGCTAATCTAATGGCAAAAGCTCATGAGCAAAGAATCCAAGATCAATGAGTAATTTGGGTTTTGGTTCAGATTTAGCATAAGTTTCAGATTTCTGTCTTAATATGAACTTCTTGCTCTTTTGATGATATTTTCTGGTTCTTGAGGTGTTACTGCTATTTAGGTCTGGGCTATGCTCTCTTCATAGCTTCTAAATAGCCATTGGAAAGAATTTGGTTGTGGATACTTTTGGGGGTATTTTTATTGAGCGACATTCACCCCCCTCTGTTGCTAATTTCGATCCAACACCATCTCTGTCGGGACCCCGGATTTCCGAACCCGGACCCTCTGTGTAATACAGCACTAGTCCCAGATCAAAGCTAGTGCACACAGTCAAACAGTGATGATTACATAACCAACAACGATTATTACAATAATAAAGAGTACCGACCGAAAGGTATCTGTCGTAGGGGTGGCCCCCACCTAAACCCAGCAGGCCTGGCAGGAGATTATAAGGCCCAGAATAGGCCATGTGTAATGACATAACTGCCCCAGAAGGGATAACCAGATGTAAGGGTATAGCTGTAAAAGCACTCCTCATATGCATATATATATGAGTGCAAGCCATGGGAGGACCCGAGCCATTACACTTATCTTCATCACTCTCACTACCATCTCTCTCTGTTTGGTCTCAGAGCCACAACGTTGGCGCCGTCCGTGGGGAGGGCGAAGACAAGCTCAAGACCAAGAAAAGATGGCACCGAAAAAGCTTCCTCGGCGGCGAAGGAAAGAAGGCGGCGGGCGGGCGTCGTATGGGTACGAGCCGGCATCGGCGGCGGCGGACGCGGTGGCGAGGCGGCGCGGTGTCGGAGGCGTCGGCGTTCGCGCGGTGGCGACCAACCCCGCCACCGCACGCGGCGACCAACCCGCCACCGGCGTTGCGAGGACGGACCCGCGGTCGAAGGCGTTGACACGGTGCGGCGACAACCGACCCGCCGACGCGACGGCACCGACCTCGCCGCTCCCATCGCAGCCCTCGCGGCGGTGCGGACCGGCGGTCCGAGTAGCCACGACGAGCGACCGGCAGCTCGGGACCCCGCATGCGGTCGTCCCGCGCCGACCGCCCGTCGGAAGCTGCCGGCGACCCGCCGCACCGGGGATGGAAGCGCCTGCCGGGCGGCTCTCAACGCGTTCAGCGGGAGCCGGGGACCTTCACGGAGCCATCGAGATATACAAGAGGCTCGAGTCAGCCGGCTGCGCCGGCAAGAATCGCATCCGAGCCCGCGCCGGAAAAGGGCGGGCGATCGCAAAGCCCCACGCCCAGCCGCGTGCGCTGCGGCGCGTGGATCGAGTCCCGCTCGGCGGGGCTGCAGCAGCGGCATGGCCGAAGACTTCAAGTTCCCTAGCGCCATCGACTCGTATAAAGGTGACACGGACCCCGTGAGTTCGTGGCGCGTATCTGAAACCGCGATCGGCGCGGGCGGAGATGACACCACGAAGGCAAAGGACTCCCCTCGCGCTACAAGGAGTGGCGCTCTCTTGGTTTTACCATAGAGCGGGCTCCATCTGGCGTGGGAGCAGCTCGCGTCGCCTCCACAACAACTTCCAAGGAAACTACGTCGGCCGGGTCGATGCGGACCAGCTCTTTGCCGTGAAGCAAAAACCTCGAGAAGCTCGGGACTACTTCAAGCGCCGCCAAGATTCGATGTCAAGTGAAGGGCGCCAACGAGACCACCATCGTCAATGCAGCCATACGGGGCCTTCGTCCGGGCCCGATGGTGAGTACAATCGTGAGCCGATCAAGGCGGTGGCGGCTCTTCGACAAGATGGAAGAATATGCCGGGCGGAGGAAGACGCGGCGAAGGCAAGGTGGCGACTCAGACACTAACAGGCGGAACCTCGGCAAAACCGAAGATCCGTCGAAGGCGGCTCTTGAAGAAAGCGTGGCGAGTGTCGTCGAGACGCGCCGACCGCAGGGACAACTCGCATAGGAGTCGTCGGATCAGCCCAGCGGCGGCAAAGGTCGAGGCGAAACCGTGCGTCCTCGACATCGCCGAAGGGAATCGACGAGGTGCTCAGCGGCCGAGGCGGCCGGGCGCCGTGGCGCGGCGTGGCGGGCCGCGACGATAAAGGGTCGTGGAGACTACGACGACCGGCATCGTGGGCGTGGTGCTTAGTCCACGGCGCGGCAATCACGATACCCGAATCGCACCTCCATCGCGGCGCTCGCGGCAGCGTCGCTAGGACAGAACCCGAGGCGCGCGCTGCGGTGGCCCACGCCCAATTCCCATACGAGGCCCCATGCGAGTGCAGCGCAGGGATGCGGTGTACAGCGCGGGAATGCAACCTCAGAAGGCACCTTGAGGATCCAAGCTCACATACAGCAGCCTCGGGAGGGCCTCACTGCCGTTGCGAGCCCGGGCGCAACCTACCGCAGGTCATTAATGTCATATCCGCGGCTCTGCGCTAGAATTCGCCTCGCGCGGCGGCGAAGGCCTCTGGCGAAGACTACATCACGTGGCGGCATACCCGCGCAAGCACCGCCGAATGGGCGCGCACGAGGTTACATTCACACCGATGGCGCCCAAGGTGTGGACTTCTCATCAGGACCCCCGGTCATCCGGTCACCATCGCGGGATGCGGCGTGGGCGCGCTTGGTGGACGGGGTAGTTCGCGAACGTATTGTTTGCGGCGGCCTCGACAGATGGGGATCCTCGGCCGCCTAGGTCCTCGGGAATCCCACTGCAGGCTTGGGGACAGCCCTGCGAGTGCTGGGCGGTCGCCTTCAAGTCTCCTTCGGCCGAGATGACAACGTGCGGACCGAAGATGCCACCTTCGACGTGGTCGACCTCCCGTATCCCTAAAATGCCATACTGGGGCGCCCAATCCTCAACTCCTTCGGCGCGGTACCACATCACGGCTACCTGTGCATGAAGATCCAGGGTCCCCGGACCGTCATCACCGTCCGAGGCGACCAGGATATGGCTCGGCGCATCGAGCCAGGCACCAGATGCCCGCGTCGCGAAGCCCAGCGCCGCTCTTAGAGCCGGCGTCACAGCGCGGAGGTCCGTGGGGTCATCCATAGGCGCCTGCGCGGGCCCCGCAGATGTCTAGCGACTAGAGGCTGCGGCAGCACCAAGGGCAAACGGTCAGTATATTCACCCTTTGTAGTCGCCCACCCGCGCAAACGGGGGTATAGTGAAGATCGCCGTTTGCCGTTAATTTTTCTTCGTCACATGCAAGCACGCGGTGAGGGCGCGCGCCGGCTTGGCCAACACGCGCGCCCCCGCAGTATAAATCAAAGACGCACGTTCGCGTGTGCACTCGCCGTCGCCAGGGAGGGCGGGACTGAGTATAAACCAAAGACGCACGTTCGCGTGTGCACTCGCCGTCGCCGGGAGGGGGCGAGTATAAAGCAAAGCGCGACGTTAGCGTGTGCACTCGCCGTCGCCAAGGTAGCGGGACCGAGTATAAACAAAATACGCACGGGGGCGCCCCGCGGCGCAAGTCTCGGACTATAAAGAAGACGTGGCGTCGAGCCTAGCTCCGCACGCAATAGTCCACGGACTCTAAAGAAGACGTAGCGTCGAGCCTAGCTCCGCACGCAATAGTCCACGGACTCTAAATAAGGCGTGGCGTCGAGCCTAGCTCGCACGCCGCGAGTCTCGGACTATAAAGAAGGCGTGGCGTCGAGCCTAGCTCGCACGCAATAGTCCACGGACTCTAAATAAGACGTAGCGTCGAGCCTAGCTGTAACATCCTGAAATTTAAATCAGAAATATGTAAAGCTTTTGAATTAATTTTGCAATGTATTCCATTTGCAATTGGAGTTAGAATGTTTTCCTAAAAATTGGGCAAAAGGATTTAAGAGTTAAAAGGATCCAAAAAAAAAGATATATATATATATATATGTTTGAATAGTAGAAGATTTAAAAATCTAAATTAAGAATCTGAAAAGATGATCCATAAAATATAAGGAGAGAATTGTAATTAAGCACAAAATATCACCTACGAAGAAAAGAGTATAAGAGGTAAAGTGGTAAGTAAATAAAAATGGGTCTACAAATAAAGAGCATAAATACCTGTATATAAAACTATAAGTGTATGTGTATATTTTCGTATACATGTGATGAAGATAGCAAAAGAAAAAGATAAAAAAAAATATATGTTTGGGGGGGGGGGGAGAGTCAGGCCAGACTAGCAGCCCAGCCCAACTCCCCGCTCTCCCCGTTTCTTCAGCGCGGCCGCCTCCCACTCCTTCTGCCCCGAGCGCACCCCCAGCGCTGGCTCCCTCCTCCTTTCTTTTTGCCTTCGCTGCGCGGACGAGCTGTGTCCACGTCGTCCCCTTCCTCCGCGCCTCCTTTCCTCCGCCCCGCCTCGGAAATGTTGGGCAACGTCGCCCCCGCCCATTGGCCAGCCGCGCCAGGAACTCTGCCCCGCTCTCTTTTTCTTCACCGATCTGCCGCCGCTCTCTTTTTCCTCCCCGCGCTGGCTGAGCCGTCTCTCCAGGCGGATGGATCGAGCTCCCTGCCACCAGCAGTCGCAGCATAGTGGCATGATGCCAACTCCCTCCCCGCGGGATCTCTCTGCCTGTCCATCATTGGTTCGCCGCTCCCCGATGCAGCCGCGCGGGCAAGCTCCCGAGGGCAGCCTTCCTCACGCGTTTATAAGGGTCGCTGTGTGTCTCTATGGATTCCCCGCCTCACCTGCTCCCTCCCGCAGCAAGGAATCGGGATTTCGCCCCAAATCGCCGCCACAACCCCCCCTTCTTCCCCAAGTCCGGCCGCCGAGCCATCTCCCTAACCGCACCACCATTTCTCAATTTCTAGCATCTACACCATCTCCATGACGTCGTGAGGTCAACCGTGAGGTCGGCCGAGCCTCCCCGGCCTTGTAGCTCGCCGGTGACGAGCCTTCCTCAAGACCGCCGCCACCGCTCGCTGCCGACCCCTCCCCGGCCTCCCACGACCCCGGCCGACCACCCCAGCAGACTCCACGCGGTGCGGGTATTCCGTTGTGGCCATCATCCGAGCCTCCCCGGTCCCTCCACGCCGACGAGCCCACCGCCGAAGTCTTCCCCTGTTTCGGCTCTCTCGCCCGATCCGCTAGCACGCACCTCAAAAGGTAATAGTCGCTCAGATAAGTGAGCAACCTCTGAAAAGTCCTCCGGCTAGCAGCGTCGGTGAAAGAACGCACCGGCCGCGCGCTGCTCGAGCCTTGCTCCGCCGTGTCGGGTGGGTTTTGGTTATTTTTTTGCTGCACCCAAATGAACCATCCGACGATTGCATGGAAGTAGGAAACGATGCGGTAGGGGTGTATACTAAATCCTTTAGCATGAGCAGCTAGCTTGGGCACATGGAATATGAGAAAACTTGTGTATTAATCCCTCTGATTACAACAAAGGGTATTTAGGGGATTCTTAAGTATGGATACATATATATGTTAGAAGGTAACACTTGGATATAGATGTAACATGAGTAGTATTCTAGTTTCTTGTCAAAAGAGAGGGTTTTAGCAGTAGTGTGATTAGGGAAGAATGTCACATGGAAAAGTGACCCATCAGTTGAAGGGTAAAGAAACCAACCATTAACAAGATAGGCTATAAAATATTATCCATAACCTAGGTCATGATATCCAAATATAATTATAGAATGCAGAATATTAAAATGAGTATGATTAAGCATTAGTTACTCAAAATGAGATTACTATAGCACCAAAACAAATGAAATTAGGAATTTGGTGTTGGAGTTATTTGGGTCTTTTGGTGAATGTTTACTGGTTGCTGATTGCCTTTTTCCTTTTATCCAAATTATCGCGCGCGTTAAAAATAGCTTACGAGGCTCAAGAGGAGGAGGCAGAGGCAGCAACGCTAGAAGCTTCCGACAACCCAGAAGACGCCCACTGTGACCAAGGCGAGTCAACACTTTTTGATCATTTTGAACCCATGTTTTTGCAAAGTTAATTTCTTTTAAATTATCAACATGCATGCTGATATGTTATGTGGTAAAATATGTTCATTTCCAGAAGTGGTAGTTATACACCTAATATAATGTTTGCTAATAATAATCCGTTGAAATGTTTGGATATGTGAGCCTTGTCGCCTTAGCAAAAATATAATAGTAACATTTCAAAATAAGTCCATAATTATATGCCATGCTTAGCATTGATTAGAATTCGGGCAAGAAATTGTCCCAAGCATTACACTTATTCATGAGAAAAGTTATTTGGGCAGTCATGACGGGTATGACTGGTATATCTTTGATATGATTACGTTATGTTTCCAAAACCCCAAAAATGCTTAAATATCCAGGCGGATTGGTTCGAGGGTGTGAATGTGTGGTGCGGTGGAAGCACAAAGTGGGTTAGTGGTAGACCGCCTGGGATACCAATAAGGACCGAATCTTGTCATGTCAACCGTGTACAACAAGACAACCACAAGTCTCGTAAAGTATAGCTTGGCTTAGTAGATGTCTGGGACCACGAAAGTCATCCTTCCAGGAGTGGGTAGTGGAGTAGTGCAAGCGGCAAATGCGTGAGGCGGCTTGAATGGGACACTCAGAGAGTGAAGTTCACTGTATGGCGGGCTAGCGGGGGCTTGGCCAGTGCTAGAGCGTTCGAAGGAGAACATCCCGCACAACGTATGGGACCCACCGCAAGTGGGAGCGCCCATAGGGTGAAATGATGGAAGGCGAGGTACTTTGAACAGATCCACCGTGATGATCTGCTCAACCACATGACTAAGGAATCTTGTGGGGCAACGAGTTGATTATCTCTTGTGGTGAAAGTGTACAAACTCTGCGAGTCAAAACTATTCGAATAGCCGTGCCTACGGTCAAGGGCGACATGGGAACTTGATTGGATATAGTTACATTTCAAAATCTTTGTGGGTGGAAATGGAAATGTGGAGGGCGAGAAAGGCCCTAGTTTGGAATTGTCCCAGGTGTCGCCCGATGGTAAGTTAAGCGGCTATACGCTGAAAGAAAATATATGGTGGAAGCCATGTAATGGTGGATGGATTTCATAACAACGATATACATGAGTATTTCTTAAAAAAAACTCAGTCATTTCTAAAATGCTAAGTCTTAGGAAATTTTTATATAATTGTATTCAAAAGCACTCCTGCAAATAAAAGAACCTGAGCCATTCCTTTATTTAGCCATACATGTTAGATATTGCATTAGGTGTGTTGGCTCATGAGCACGGGGTCGGAGTGCTCACGCCGCCTTTGCGACAAAAATTCAGTGCATGAGGACACAGGACCATTATGCCTATGAAGATGCTCCTCTACGGAGGAGAAGGACAACGAAAGGAACTAAGGCGAGGCTACGATGTTTTAGCATAGACAAGTGGACTTTAGGCTTTGTGTGCACGTATGTTGCTAGTCATCTAGCGACATATAATGCGCACA
Organism: Dendrocalamus sinicus; assembly: GCA_036346575.1. Classification (NCBI taxonomy): domain Eukaryota; kingdom Viridiplantae; phylum Streptophyta; class Magnoliopsida; order Poales; family Poaceae; genus Dendrocalamus; species Dendrocalamus sinicus. The sequence continues at coordinate 13,359,045 of CM070669.1, read as the reverse complement.
TTACCCCTCCAGTCGCTTGCCTGTGGATTGTGGGTCTTACTTTTGCTTTCGTTTCCGCTGTGTGTTTGTAATAATGTCATTTGGCCAAGGCGGCCCCTTTTGTAAACATTCACCCGACGTGGTGTATTTCAGACTCTGTAATATTATTATGCGATGTATGAAATGATTCAGCAATGTTCCTGTGTGCATTATCTACTGATCCAGGGAATAATGCAATTAACACAGTAGATTCCGGATTAACAAATCTGGGTCTGACACTAGCTCCGCACGCAATAGTCCACGGACTCTAAATAAGACGTAACGTCGAGCCTAGCTCCGCACGCGCGAGTCTCCGGACTATAAAGAAGACGCAGCGTCGAGCCTAGCTCCGCACGCAATAGTCCACGAACTCTAAATAAGACGTAGCGTCGAGCCTAGCTCCGCACGCGCGAGTCTCCGGACTATAAAGAAGACGTAGCGTCGAGCCTAGCTCCGCACGCAATAGTCTACGGACTCTAAATAAGGCGTAGCGTCGAGCCTAGCTCCGCACGCCGCGAGTCTCTCGGACTATAAAGAAGACGTAGCGTCGAGCCTAGCTCCGCACGCAATAGTCTACGGACTCTAAATAAGACGTAGCGTCGAGCCTAGCTCCGCACGCGCGAGTCTCCGGACTATAAAGAAGACGTAGCGTCGAGCCTAGCTCCGCACGCACAAGTCCACGGACTCTAAATAAGACGTAGCGTCGAGCCTAGCTCCGCACGCGCGAGTCTCCGGACTATAAAGAAGACGTAGCGTCGAGCCTAGCTCCGCACGCAATAGTCCACGGACTCTAAATAAGACGTAGCGTCGAGCCTAGCTCCGCACGTGCGAGTCTTCGGACTATAAAGAAGGCGTGGCGCCGAGCCTAGCTCGCACGCATAGTCCACGGACTCTAAATAAGGCGAAGCGCCGAGCCTAGCTCCGCACGCGCGAGTCTCCGGACTATAAAGAAGACGTAGTGTCGAGCCTAGCTCCGCATGCAATAGTCCACGGACTCTAAATAAGACGTAGCGTCGAGCCTAGCTCCGCACGCGCGAGTCTCCGGACTATAAAGAAGACGTAGCGTTGAGCCTCGCTCCGCACGCGCCAGTCCACGGACTTTAAATACAACGTAGCGTCGAGCCTAGCTCCGCACGTGAGAGTCTGCGGACTTTAAATAAGACGTGGCGTCGAGCCTTGCTCCGCACGCGCGAGTCTCCAGACTATATAGGAAGTCGCAGCGTCGAGGTCCGCCTCCGCACGCACTAGTCTACGGACTCTAAATAAGACGTGAGCGCCGAGGCTCGCCCGCACGCCGCGAGTCTCCGGACTATAAAGCAAGGCAAACGCGGAGGTTCGCCTCCGCATACGCCGATCTGGATCGTCCGTTTCTACGGAACTCGGCGCACCTACGCCGCCAACGGCGCATCAAGACACTGACACACAACTTAAAATGCCAGGAGATCGCTACGGAAGAGTCACATATACAAAGGTCCGCCAACATCCCGCCGCTCTAAGCGCTACCCCGCTGGTTCGCCCTAACACGCGCCAAAGTCGGGCCTCGCCGACGAAGGCCAGCCGCCTAAAAGTCGAGCGAATCTTCGGCCCTTCGCCAGCGTCGAAGGTGTCGTCGGGTTGAAAGGTAGGCCGCCCGAAGCCGGCCCCAGCAAGGAAGCTGCCCGGGATATAGGTGAAAATCAGCATGCATGAAGAAAGTGTGCGCTTTATTAGCAAAAACAAGGGATAGTACAACGCACGCCTACACCTAGGCGCCGCGCATCGGACTGCGGGTTCCGGCGCCGGAGGTCCCGCCGCCATCATCGCGTCGAGGACCCCGCCCCGAATTGGCCGAGGCTCCCCGTCCGTAGAGCGACTTCCGGAGCTCGATCCGTACAGCTTCCGCCCCGACGGGATCCCAGATCCGGTCGCAGAAGGGGCCAAGGGCACGGCGAGCGGAGCGACGGCGCCGGACATTACTCGGCCCCGCCAGCATCTCGGCTAGGGGTCATTCAGCCCGGTGACATGCGTCTAGCGCGGTAGCTTGGAGGAGCGCGCACCAAGCAGCCGGCGAAGTACGCGCGATGGGTGCCGGGCGTCGCCGCCGCGCGCGCGACGTTGGCGGCATCCCCGATCCAATGGAGCGCCCGAGAACTCCTCCGGACCGGGCGCGCCCCGCACCTCCGCCACCCGGCCTTGAAGATGGCTCTCCAAAGACTTGCATGGCGTCCCAAGCAATCACCGAGGCGCCGCCTAGCGCCCGGTTATGCTCCGCAGAGTCAAGGCAAGTTCGCCTTTCTCCTTCTCTAGCGCGCCGACCTGCTCCAGAGCCCGCCCCGCCCATCGCGAACTTTTGATCAGCGAGCTGCGCGTCGATTCTGCGCCGATGCAACAAGCCCCTCGGCGTGCACCTCGCCGGGCGCATTCCGCTTCCGGTGGCGGATGCGGGCGTCTGGCGAGCGGGCGCCGAGGCTTCGCGCACTCCCCTCGGCTGCCCGCAGCCTCATCTCGAGCGCTTTTTGGCTACGAGCATAGGCCGCTTGCGTGGCCTCGCCCAAGACAAGTGTTCGAGAAGGCAACAGACTTAGCAAACTCAGCGTGGTCGCATGAGTAATTACCTCACCCCGACACCTCGAAAGCATCCTCGAGGCGCCCGCACCGTAGGCTGCAGACTTGCGGTCGACGCCGTGGCCGCCATTTACAATCCCGCCACGCCTCGGCGTCTCGAGGCGGCACGAAGTCCGCAGGGCTCACGTGCTCGAGGCCCGTGTTCGCCGGGTGCTCCTCCGAATGAGCAACGCTGCAAACAAGGATACGGTGATCACCCCAAGGCATAAAAGCATACACCGAGTAAGCTAAGTCACCATACCTTGGTAGCGTAAGAAATGGCCCCGCCGTGAGCGGAGGCCTCGCGTTCGGGAGGACGACGGCTGTCCCGCGGGCGGGCGGTGTGGCTGAGGGGCGCAAGGCGATAGGCCACGGGCCCCGGTGCTTGCGCCGAATCCCACAAGCCGGATGCCGTAGCCACGGCGAACCCCGTGGTGTCCGGTGGAGCTCGCCGCACACATGGCCGCTTTGGCGGGCAGCTAGTAGCGCCACCGCCCGCAGCGCGTGGTCGGGAAGACCCGCGCCGCCGCGCCGGGGCGAAGGTTCCACGGTGGCGATCGCCGGCGGGGCACCTCGGTCCTCTCGCTGTTGGCAAGGACAACCGCGGCTACGTGCGCCCGCGAGGGCGCCCGCACCGCGGCGCCGCGCCGAGGCCTCCACCTCGGCATCGCTGGTCCGCGACGGATCCGCTCGGCGATTTCGGGCGGTGGTGAGGCTTCCTCCGCCGCGCGCGCAAACCCACCGTCGGGACGCTTGCCGAAGACACGCCACCTTCGGCGCCGCACCACCTAAGCCCGACCGGCGTACTCGCGGAGTTCGACTCCGCCCGCCGCGCGCCTCGGAAACACTAGCGGCAGCGCGGCAGCGCCCGCCGCGCCCTCTTCCGAGACGAGGCCTTCTTCTTCTTCGCTCCACCATCGGCTGGAGCGACACGGTCCGGCGCGGCAAGGCCCAGGACCTCGCACACGCGGTTTAGTCGCCCCAGCCCCGCCTTGGCGACAGCAGACGCGCGCTGCTCGTGCTCCCTGGCGGTGTACGGACCCAGGAACACGCGCACGGCTTGCTCCGCCTCCTCCAAGGAAATCCCTGAAGCAAAGGAGAATAGCATCAGCATACAACGCATTTCGCGTCAACAAAGGAGGGGCGCAATCGAGGCTTACGGGACCGGCGCGCGCGTAGCGAGCAAACCCACAATAAACATTGTCATCTCGACGCTCTCGGCGGCAAGATGCCGATCGAGGCAGCGGGGCCACGCCAGACATCACGTACTCTTCGGCAAGGTCGCGCATGTTAAAGCGGCGGCCGTGCCTACGAGCCGCTTGACCCTCCGCTTGTCCTCGCCATCGAGCCGCTCGCCGGCGAAGGCTTGAACGCGATCGATCGGCCGTGCACGCAAGACCGCCCCGCTCTCACACGGTGGTAGAACCACCGCTTCATCGATAGGACTTCCACTTCCCGCGAGTTGAGTTCGCAGGAAGAGCTTCTTGCAAGACAAGCGAAGAGTAAAAGAGACGCTACCGGCTCGACAGCGCCCCGCCCCTCCGCCCGCCGGTGGCATCGCGCCTCGTGGAGGTAGGCGACAGCGACGCTACCTGGGGCAGACGCCCGAGCGCAAGGCCCGGTGTACACCGCGAGCCGCCACGGTGTTTGAGTCGATTGCGCCCGCTCCACCGAAGGTCCGCAAAGACGCCGCCACCACGCCGCCGCCGGGTCCGCCCCGCGTCGAAAAGGCAACAAATCGACCGCCCCGACTCTCGGGATGCGGTTCCGCCTCGTCGCCGGCAGCAATCGACGCCCTGGCGCCGGACAACTTCCCCGCGCGCAAGAGCCCTTGGATCGTCTTCTCGGTCACGAGCGAGGGGCCTAGCTCGCCGGAAAACATGCCTTCCTCCGCCGCCACCCGCTCCTGGTCAGCCGCCGCCGGGTCGCGCTCTTGGAGCACGTATTTTACCTCCAACTGCGAGGATCGCCGGCGAATGGCAGGGCCACCAACCGCCTGGCCGCGCTCGCTGCTGGAGGCCATCGCTTCCCACGACGAGACTAATACGGTGAAGATAGCGCGAAGGTGGGGAAGGCCGAGCAAACAGGAAAGAGGGCGTAAAGGTGTGGGGACGCTGTTACGGGGGGGCTATTTCAAGCCGCCTCGCCCATATCGCCGCTACTGAAGCGTCGCAACGATCAGCGCGCGAGATGCGACCGCGGCGGTGTAAAGGCCCGCCCGCACGCTTCCTCGTAATCGAAAGCGGCGGTCGCGAGGTCCGCGGCAGAGGCGCGACCGCCGTCGTATAAGCGCCCGTCTGGCGCAACGCCCCACCTAACGCTGGAAGGTCACGACCACGCCGCCACTCGCTGCCCGCCCGTGTCCCCTTGCCTAGGAAGAGGCGAAGCGGCCGCAAACACGCAACCGCCCACATCTCGCCGCGGTCATAGGCCGCGCGCCCCGGCGCGTCGGGTCACACGCATGACGGGAACCTAACCTCGTCGGGCGAGGACGGCGTGATTCAAGGAACTGTAGATAGCGCAAGGCCGCATCAAAGAGCCCAAGTTGCGCGCGCGCTTACGCCCGACTAGGGCGCCGGCCGCGCCACCCGCTCAAGGGTAGGGGCGGAGCGCGACGCCTACCTCGACCAGGCGCCCGGCCGCCGCCACCCGCTCAAGGGTAGGGGACGGAGCGCCTGCGCCGACCAGGCGCGGCCGCCGCCACCCGCTCGAAGGGTAGGGGACGAGCGCGCGCCTACGCCGACCAGGCGCCCGCCGCGCCACCCGCTCAAGGGTAGGGGACGGCGCGCGCGCCTTCAACCACTGGCGCCCGGCCGCCACCCGCTCGAAGGTAGGGGACGAGCACGCGCGCCTACTTCCACTAAGCGCCAGCCGCCGCCACCCGCTCAAGGGTAGGGGACGGAGCGCCTGCCGACCAGGCGCGGCCGCCGCCACCCGCTCGAAGGGTAGGGGACGGCGCGCGCCTACCGACCAGGCGCGGCCGCCGCCACCCGCTCAAGGGTAGGGGACGGAGCGCGCGCGCTTAGCTCGACTAGGCGCCGCCGCCGCCACCCGCTCGAAGTGTAGGGGACGAGCGCGCGCCTCCTTCAACTAGGCGCCGGCCGCTACCACCCGCTCAAAGGGTAGGGGACGGAGCGCGCGCGCCTACTTCCACTAAGCGCTAGCCAGCGCCACCCGCTCGAAGGGTAGGGGACGGAGCGCGCGACGCCTACTCGACCAGGGCGGCCGCCGCCACCCATTCGGCGGTAGGGGACGGAGCGCGCGCTACTTTTCGACCAGGGCGCCGGCCGCGCCACCCGCTCGAAGGTAGGGGAGCGCCGCGCCTACTTCCACTAAGCGCTAGCTTCGCTGCCACCCGTTCGAAGGGTAGGGGACGGAGCGCGCACGCCTACCTCGACTGGCGCGCCAGCCGCGCCACCGCTCAAGGGTAGGGGACGGAGCGCGCGCCTCCTTCAACCAGGCGCCGCCGCCGCCACCCGCTCAAAGGGTAGGGGACGGAGCGCGCGCCCTACTTCCACTAAGCGCCAGCCAGCGCCACCCGCTCAAGGGTAGGGACGAGCGCGCGACGCCTACCTCGACCAGGCGCCGCCCGCGCCACCCGCTCAAGGGTAGGGGACGGGCGCGCGCGCCCTCGACCAGGCGCCGCCCGCCGCCACCCGCTCGAAGGTAGGGGACGGAGCGCGCGCCTCTTCGACCAGGCGCCGGCCGCGCCACCCGCTCGAAGGGTAGGGACGGAGCGCGCGCGCCTACCCGACCAGGCGCCAGCCACGCCACCCGCTCAAGGGTAGGGGACGGAGCGCGCGCGTCGCCGACGGCGCGCCACCAAGAACGGAGAACAGACACGGCACCACCATAACTCGAACAGCAAAGGTCAATATTGCGGCAAGAGCAGACATGATTCGAGGCGCATATGAATCGCCACACCAAAGATATGCTCGTTCGCGCGAGCGAGCTTACTGATGACTCCATATCGCTCACGAGCAAGTCGCCTTGCCATTTCGCATCAAGCGCGAAGCATTCCCACGAACGGGCGAATTTGGTCCACCGGCGCCGCAGTATTGACGCCCGATCGACGATCATCAAACACAGTGCACAAAACTTTTCCCGCATATGGGAAATTAACCATGGGCAGCACGGATGTACGGCAAAGGATGTCTAGGCAATGCCCCGGCGCCAAAGATATTTATACTCGGCCTCGCAGCGAAGAGTCGCCAGCGTGGAGGCATGCCAACAGACGAAGCGCAAGCGCAAGGCGTCGGCGGGGCAACTACCGATGGCGCGTAAGAGCAACCGCCCACACCCCACCGTGCACTCGAAACCGCCGACGCTCCACTTACGAAGGCACGCCGCACGATGCGACACCGCCTCGCAAGCCAACCGTCGGTAAAGCACCCAACCAGCGGCAAGGTCGCAACGATTGCGGAACGCGCGCGCCTCTGAAGTCCAGATGCCGGGAGTCCGTCGTCACATTGACGCTCGCGACGCCTCAAGGCCCGCACCGCGCCGAGCATGCTTCACCACGTGGACGCCCACAAGAGCACGCATCTGCTTCGGCCGCAGCACAGCTCGGGTCAAGTACTGGACAGGCTCACAGGCCGCGGGACGGAGGGGGCCAAAGGACTCGACGGCATGGCTTCGGCCTTGTGAAGCCCTTTACCATGAGAGGCTCCTGTCGTAGGGGTGGCCCCCACCTAAACCCAGCAGGCCTGGCAGGAGATTATAAGGCCCAGAATAGGCCATGTGTAATGACATAACTACCCCAGAAGGGATAACCAGATGTAAGGGTATAGCTGTAAAAGCACTCCTCATATGCATATATATATATATGAGTGCAAGCCATGGGGAGGACCCAGGCCATTACACTTATCTTCATCACTCTCCACTACCATCTCTCTCTCTGTTTGGTCTGTAGCCACAACAGTATCATTATTATAAATTAGGTTTCAAGACCTCACACACACCAAACACAGCGGAAACAAAAGATAAATCCAGCGAAGACCCATCAATACGCCACAGGCAATTGACTGGGGAAGCGCAACCTAGTACTTTGAGAAACCTTCATCGAATACACACGCGAAGTAGTCATAGTCTTCCTCTTGAGCTTCATATTCCTCTGGGTATTATTTTTGAGTGTAACATGTGAGTACATAAAGTACTCCACAAGTCTTGGGAAAGAAATGCAGTAGATGCAAGGCTTAACAAAGGAAGGCTATATGGTTCTTTTGCACAAAGCAATATTTTATTTCAAATATTATTAAATATTTTCGAAGGCATTAACTTTATAAAGTAATTGTTTTAACTGAAACTAATAAGCATTTTATAGTGAAGGTTCTATCCACCAACACTACAAAACCAACTCTAACCGAGAAAGTTTAAAACAGCAGGTTACATCCACCCACTCTGGCTCCAACTGCCAGGATACCCTTTCGAGAGTTCCCTCCACTCTCGAGACCTCAAAACTTTGATTTTAAAAAAACAAAACCACAAATCTACCATGTGAATGCATTCCTTGCCCGCCCTTGACCGTGGGGCACGTCTATTCGAATAGTTTGACACTCTGCAGAGGATGTACAACTTTACCCACAAGAGATAAGTCATCTTAATAGTCAGCACGCTTCCTTTGGCATGAGACCCAGACAACATATCACAAAGCTTTTACCTTACTCTAATCTAGCTAGACACCACCCGCTAAGGTTTCACCGCTGAAGGGTTAAATCCACCACAATCAGAAGCCCCCTCTTGTGCCATATGAGTACAGTAAATCACTGTCCCTCACTGTGAGTAAACCAGTAAATCCCTGGCACCCACTTACCACTGGTGGTACCTAAACTAGACTATCGTAAGTTAGTCAGCTAAGTCGTACCCATATAGACTTGTGGTTGTACGATAATGCTCAGTCTGGACAATCACAAGTGTCGGTCCTTAATTGACTAGGGCAGAACATACACTTTACAAGATCTCGTGCTTACCGCACCAATCCAAACCAACCATCTGCCCCGGTTTAAAACAACTTTTACATTTTTAATTTATTTTAGAATAACATTGGCAACATCAATCGCCACTAAAATTTCTGAATACAAAAGACTAGTTTAAAGAATTATAATTTCCCATTCCAAGGTTACCAAGGTTAAATAGCATGACTAAGCATTATACTACTGTTCTATTATTAACAAAATATTATTTTATTCTCATTATTGAGACAAAGGTGATCCTAGGGTTACAAGGGTACATGGCATTCAATTTCAATTGAGGGCATAACAATAATTGGTTTAACTAATTTGCTAAGACATAAATTAGGGTTCTATGTAAATGGCGATGCACATAACTTTAAAATAATCAAAACATTTCTCAAACATAGGTTCAAAATGTTCAAATGAGACTTGCCTTCTTGCACGCTCTCTGGATCTTCTTGCTGCGGTGCGGTGAACTCTTCGGCAACAGCGGAATCTACGCGCGAAAAGACAGACAGACAAAACAAATAAATACAAAAACAATTCAAATAAAATTCAAAAGGAGTGCATATTTGAATAGTTTATGAATTTAGAAAATTTTAGAAATTTAAATGGCTCAAATCGGAGTTAAAATGAGAAAGTTATGGCTTTCGAAAGATTAAATAGGGGAAAAAGAAAAAATACTAATTTTGCTGATTTATTTTTATATTGACAAAGATGATTTATGACGTCAGTGAAAATTTCAATTTTGAGAATTTATGATGCGCGGGCCCGGTCTACCGTGGACCGAGTCCACAGAAGACGGCAACGGCCGAGGTGGCGCTCCCGATGACATGGCGCCACGCGGCGCGACGTGGAGCCACGCGCGGCTCGGGAGGTGCAGCCGCGGCGAGGCGGGACAGTGGGAGAGGAGGGCGGCGGCGCACCTACGGGCGGCGCGGGAGGCCGGGCGGCCGACGGTGGCGGGAGGTGGTGGCGGCGAGAAAAAGTGGGGCGACGGCGGAGATGACCGGAGCGGCAAGAACGGCAGGGCGGCACCAAGAGGAGGAAAGGGCTAGTGAGAGCAGAGGCGAAAAGGAGAGGAGGCGGCGGTGAGAAGCTTTATAGGTGGAGAGAGAGTAGGTAAAGGGGCAACGATTTTAGGAGGGATAATGAGGGGAGACGGCCACGGTGGGAATGATTAGGCAATCAAATGCAAGCTATAGATTAGAGTTTAAGTGGAAGAAAGCACGGCATTAATGCTTTTATTTTCGGCATCAATGGAGGAGCGAGAGAGAGCTAGAGGAGGAAGAAGGTGAGGCGGAAGAAACATATGACATGTGGGGTCCATGCGTCGGTGAGAGAGAGGAAGTGAAGGGTGCGGTCAGTCGGATTGATGACACGTGGCAAGTGGATGATTCATGGTCTTTGGATTGAGATGAAGGGTAAGTGACTTTATACGGCTAGGATTAAATCGTGAGAGAGATAGATTCAATCTGAGAGCGACACGTGGCAAGCTAGGATTAAATTGATTTTTATTTTGGATTGATTTTCTTAAGATACTAGAAACATTATAATTGCTTAGAAAATAGTAATTAATGTCTAAACATTCTAGAAAAATTATAGAATATTCCTGGAGTTATTTTAGACTTAGGAAAAATATTTTTAATTTCAGATTTGCATTTAATAATTTTAGAAAATACTTTTTAACTTTTAAAAATTGATTTTTAATTCCAGAAAATTCCCAAAAATTATTTTAAAATTCAGGGAAGGTTGGGAAAAATAATTTTAACTCTTTTTGGCTTTAATAAAATATTTAAAATACATTTTCTTGATTTAAATTTTGAAATAAAATCCAGCTAAATCCAAATAGAGTTCAAATATTTTAAATATAATTAATTTGAAATTAAATTTTTCTGAAGACGGATTTTTTTGGGATGTTACACCACGACTTCGCCTCAAAGTCTTGCAATCATCACAGACAAGAAAACATCAGATAGCACCACTCGAAATACTGTAATCAACCATTTGCATCAGAAGAAAGTACTCGTGCACGAATTCATAAATCAAACTCAAACTCTCTAAAACAAGTGTCAATTACTCATCACACAACATGTGGTTGAGTATATGGACAAACACAGAAAAAGCATAAAGATGAGTTTGAATTTTGAGAAAGTCACACAAGGTCTGAAAAGGAATAACAAGAGACTTATGACCATGTCGACAAAAGGAGCAAAAACAGAAAGAGCAAGTTTTCCTCAAGGGCTCCAGAAAATCCCCATTTTATGCCTTTTTCTTCATTATTCTTCCCCTTTTGGCAATAAAATCATCAAGATGGAGGGAAGAAAATGAAGCATGACTCGATTGAAATGACTGTAGTTTATGCACTTTTGAGCATGATGAGCCATGAAGATTATCCAAAATGACCTTTTGAGTATTATACCAAGCCATAATACAATAGAATGCTATCTAGATCATGACAATTCGTGTATAGATAAGCTAAACCAAATAAGTCATAATCTAAAAATTAGACAAATTTCTTAGCATGTCAAGATATCCAAGAGTATAGTCTAGCTAGAGATATCCAAGGATGACGCAAGCCATGTCAATATTCTAAGTGGAACCAAGAAGCTAATATTGAATAATTTTAGAGTGCTACAAGTTCAAGAATGAGACATTTGTTTAAGTACTTGTAAGTTTTGTGATTTTAGCAAATTGAGCACATTTGACATGTTTCTGCTTTAGAAAATCATGGTTGTTGCCAACCAAATTTTTTGTTGCTTAGCCGTGTGCTAGATCTCAAGCTTTATGTGACCACTCCAAGAAATAGCTTAAGAAATGATCTTGGTCAACCAAGACTCCCCTGAGTTCATGCCTAGTGCAATGGCAAGCAGTCTCATGAGAAAGAATTAGTGAGATCAATTTTTTCACACAAAAGAGATCTTTTTGCTACTGCTGAATTTAGTTCAAGAACAAGGAGTTAATAATAACTCATGCTTCATAAAGGAACTAGCATAGCTCAATCTAAAGCTCAATAAAGATTCAAGACTCAACTAGCCTATTTGACATGGCATGAATCATAAAAGGATAACTAAAGACAAACTAGTCTCAAGAACTAACATGACATGATTTAGTTCAAGTTGTGCATTTTTAATCAACTTATCATGGCAAAGACTAGACTACACATAGAAAGTCATGATAAATCTAGCAATTTTAGCACAGATCATGACAAGATGTAATGCATTGTAAACAAATCATAAAAGGATAATAATCAAGGCTCCATGTAGTTATGATGGACCATGTGGTTATGACCACATGCTTGTGATGAGTAATTGACGGGTATTTTGGAAAGATTGAGTTTGATTGGTTCGTTTCGTGCTATGACGACATTTGGCTCAGTCAGGTTTGGTTAGTCAGACTTATTGCATATTATTCTTCCCGATTAGTCGTTTGGATCATTTTATGCTTGAGATCGATTTATTGATGCTAATGAGGTTTACATGTGTTGAACGGTGCTATGTGATGTGTTTCTTGTCTGTGATGGCTGCAGGACGTCGAGGCGGAGTCGTGGCGAGACACGGAGTGACCGGACTAGGCACAGGCGGTGTCGAGGTCAGAACGGTCGGATGTGTTGAAGATGGCAGAGACTCGAGGTGGTTGCGAGGCTTGGATGACAAGGAACGCGAAAGCTTCCCGGAAGGTGCAGGAGGGACGTTTCGGTAAAAGCGCAAAGCCTGCACAAGTGGAAGCGGTTCCGTTCGGGAGTTAGCGGGCATAACGGGTTGGAGACCCGTTAGCCAAAGACTATAAATAGGAGAGGGTTCCTGGTTGTATGTATGGAATTCTAGGGCTTGAGGGGTTGTTAGGGTTTTGCTTTAGTCAAAATGGCCTTTGGAGGGTTGTTTTGCCTTTAGGCTTTAGTGGTTGAGAGAGCAGGAGTTTGTCTCCCGTAGTGTCTCTGTGTCTCCTCTCAAGCTTGTGTGCTCTTGGTGTTCTTGAGCTTGTGAGGGGGTGAGGATGAGTTGATGCCCATGTAATCTTTTCTCTTGTGTTCAATCGCGTATGGGGACTCCTATGTAATCATTGAGCTATTAGAAATGAATCTTTGAAGTTTTTCCTTCAGGCTTGCAATTCTCTGTGTTCGTTGTTTTTAGTTCCTCTCTGTGTGATTTTTGGGTTTTTGCGATTTGGAGTTGTTTCTTGCCGAGAAGGTGCAAAATGGATTACTAAGTGATGGGTAGGGCTGGCAAAAAAGCTCGGGCTCGTGAGCCGGCTCGGGCTCGGCTCGGGCTCGTAGAGGCTCGGCTCGGCTCGTGGATGAAACGAGCCGAGCCGAGCCAGCAAAAAAGCTCGGGGTCTAAACGAGCCGAGCCCAAGCCAGCTCACGAGCTGGCTCGGTTGGCTCGGCCCAACTCTCCCGATGGGCCTTCTCCTTTCCGCCTCTACCGTCTGCCGACGCCCTTCCATCTCCTCCTCCTTTTCTTCTTTTCTCGCCCGATGCCCACTCAGCCGGCTCTCTCTCTATGACTCTATCTCCCTCTCTCTCTCGCTCTCTCTCGATCTCCCCGCTCTCTCCTCACCCGCCTCCCCTCGGCTCCTCCTCTACGCCGCCGCCTCTACCTCCGTGCGGCTCCTTCCGCTCGCGCCCCTGCCTCCTCGCGCCGCCGCTCTGCTCCTCCAGCGGCTCCGCCGCCCACTCGTGCCTCCCCTCCGACGCGCCTCCTGCCCGCCCGCCGCCGTTCCGCCAGATGTCCGGCGCCGCCTAGGGATCTCCAGCCAGATCTGGCCAATCTGATGCTTTCCCCTCCTTTTCCCCCTTTCTTGCTTTGATTCTAAGTTGGTGATTTGCTAACGTTGTGAGGTTTTGCCTAGGGTTAGGTTTTGGGAAGTGGGTGACCGTGGCTGACTCCGCCGGTGAACCGTCGCCGTACGCCGGGGGATCTCCAGCCAGATCTGGCCAATCTGATGCTTTCCCCTCGCCAAGCTTTGCCGCCCGAACCGTCCTCTCCTCGCCGCTCGGCTCTGCCCCTGCGCCAGTGGTAGCGCGCCGCCGCCGCCTCCATCTATGGTCTTCTTGATGTATGTGGTGTTTTTTGGATTTTTATGTATGTGAAAGTGAAACTATCAGTATTGGTTTGCACAATACGTGTATATGGCAGTTTATGTTATTTTCATTGTTGGCTCGTGAGCCCTCGCGAGCTGGCTCGAGCCGCATCACGAGCCGAGCCGAGCCCACAAAAAAGCTTGATATCCTAACCAAGCCGAGCCAAACCGAGCCTCCATTTCACCGAAGACGAGCCGAGCCGAGCAGCTCGCTCGCTCGCTGCCACCCTAGTGATGGGATTGTATTTCTAGACCCTTTAGTCAGCTAATCCCAAGAGCAAAATGATTGAATCGGGATAATCCACTTCTTTTACAGCTTGTGCCCTGTTCTTCCTCTGTGTTCTTGTTCTAGGGTTTGATGCCATTTTCGTTTTCCCTTGAAAGAGTGTGCCCAAAGTTGAGTCTCAGAATCCTAAGACTATTCCCTAGCTATTCTCTGAGTTTCATGATCAAAGAATCAAAGATTAGATGGGAATTTGATTTTTGGGCAGCTCTCTGTACTCTTTCAAGTTCTTGGCTAAAATCTGAAATTCATGAGTTTTTGTTGATTTCCTGTGATGTTTGGAGCCTCTATGATGTTTAGTTTAAGCCTTTGGTGTCTTGGTCTGTAAAGAAAAGGGACACTTCTCTCATTTTCTTGATTTCGGCAAAAATCTGAAAAATCAGGATTTTCACTTGGGCTGCGCAGCTGTCTGGGCAGAGGAACCGGTCGATCGGTTCATCGCTGCGGTCCGACCGCTCCACGGTGGTGGTCGACCGCCCTGTTTAACCGATCGACCGGCCACTAGCGGCTCGATCGCTTGACCATTGCGGTCAAACCGGCCAGGGGTTTTTGCTGCGGTTGTTTTTCTGATTCAATGATATCTCTTGTTGCTTCCTTCTAATATCTTTGCCATGTCTTCTCTCTGTGTATTTGAGTTTCCAGTGAGCCTAAATTGTTTCTTCATAGCATTTGTTGCTATAGGAGAAGAACATTTTCATTTTGAGTACTTGGGGGAAATTTGAATTTGAATAGTCAACATTCACCCCCCCCCCCTCTGTTGCCGATTTCGATCCAACAAGTTATATTACAATGCAGAATGCTGAAATGCAATGCAACAAATCCAGCTCTCCCTCAACATGTGATGCACTCTTAGTTCAAGTTGAGTAATGTTAACATTAAGATCCAGAAAATCCCAAATAAACTCCCCCTGAACCAAAGCAAAAAAAATGAGAAGCTGGCAAGAAAATCAGAAAAGGCAGTCCTTAAGGCATAGATAAGATATAGAGAATGCTAAGGCTCAAACTGACTCTCATCTACCCCATATGACTCTAGAACTATCAGCTGATCTTCTAGCACACTAGGGAGTAAACACGTTCTCTGTCTACCCAAGGGTGGCCCAACCCCCGCTAGACCTATAAGAAGTGAGTGAACTCAACCTAGTGAGAAGAGAGACAACTAATAAGCAGCATCCTAGAATCACAAGATGAGAGGAAAAGGTCTAAGCAACTAGGCGAGATAACCACTCTAATCTATGCTAGAAGGACTAACCCAAATGCACCCTCATGCTATGCAACAAAGAGAGACAGAAGCATGTAAACAGGATGAAACATGAAGCGTGAAGCTCCCCCTCATAACAGTCCATAAGGACATACCACCTCAAGCTCTCCCCGCAAGGCAGAAAACCTAGAGCTATCCAAAAGCTTGGTAAAGATATCAGCCAACTGGTGGTTACTCTCCACAAACTGGAGCACTATGTCACCCTTCTCCACATGGTCTCTAAGGAAGTGATACCTGATATCAATGTGCTTGGTCCGAGAGTGTTGCACTGGGTTCTTGGCAGTGTTGATGGCAGAAGTGTTATCACAAAAGAGTGGAACACTATCTACAATTAACCCAAAGTCCCACAGGGTCGAAGCCATCCAAAGTATCTGGCTGCAGCAACTGGCGGCAGCAACGTACTCGGCCTCTGCGGTAGACTGTGCAACTCTGAACTGCTTCCTGGAAGATCAAGAAACAAGAGAAGTGCAAATGAATTGGCAGATGCCAGAAGTGCTCTTCCTATCTATCCTACAGCCAGCAAAGTCTACGTCGGAGTAGACTCTGAGAGAAACATAGGATGATGAAGATTACCAGATACCATAGTCAATGGTAGCTCAAAGGTACCGAAAGATGCGCTTCACCGCCTGGCGGTGAGATACGCGAGGGGAGGCCTGAAACCGAGCATATAGACACACGGAGAAGTGTATGTCCGGTCTCGAGGCAGTGAGGTACAAGAGAGAGCT
The DNA here is from genome assembly GCA_036346575.1 of Dendrocalamus sinicus. Taxonomy (NCBI): domain Eukaryota; kingdom Viridiplantae; phylum Streptophyta; class Magnoliopsida; order Poales; family Poaceae; genus Dendrocalamus; species Dendrocalamus sinicus. Next base: position 13,343,146 of record CM070669.1, on the reverse strand, counting down.
AATCATGCTTCTGTACTCCTTTTGATCAACTGGCTCGCCATCCTCATCTGGATCGAGTGAAGCAGTTGATGCCATTGGAGTTGACACTGGCTTGCCATCGCTCATGTCAAAGCGTCTCAGGAGCCACGAGTGTATTTGCCCTGATGCAAGAAAGTACCCTCCCGAGTCTGCTTGATCTGGAATCCAAGGAAGAAGGTCAACTCGCCCATCATGCTCATCTCAAATTATGTGCTCATGACATCAGAGAACTGGGAAACAAGAGCATGAGAGGAGCCGCCAAAGATGATGTCATCCACATAAATCTGGACGAGTAGAAGGTCATTGCCATGCCTGCAAGTGAACAAGGTCTTGTCTACCTTACGCATCTCAAACCTATGACTCAATAGATATGACTTAAACCTCTCATACCAAGCTCTAGGGGATTGCTTAAGTCCATATAGGGCTTTGGAAAGCTTGTAGACATGGTTTGGGTATTTGGGGTTCTCGAAACCTGGAGGCTGCCTAACATAGACTTCTTCCTCAATATATCCATTGAGGAAGGCACTCTTGACATCCATCTGGTAAAGCTTGAAGCCCTTAAACGCTGCGAATGCAAGCAAGATTCTAATGGCCTCTAGCCTAGCTACAGGAGCAAATGTCTCCACAAAATCTAGACCCTCAACCTGGGAGAAACCCTGAGCTACCAATCTAGTCTTGTTTCGAATCACTACCCCATCCTCACTCTGCTTGTTTTTGAACACCCACTTGGTACCTATGACATTATGACCTATAGGGGGCTGAACAAGCGACCAGACCTTGTTTCTCTCAAAGTTTTTGAACTTCTCATGCATGGCATTGACCCAAGACTCATCAGAAAGAGTATGACTAACATCCTTGGGCTTGAAAGAGGCAATGAAGGCAAAGTGGAGACAGAAGTGAGACACGCCAACGCGTTTAAAGAGATCTCCTATCATCTGTTCTGAAGGATGATGTTTTTGGATATGACGAGGAGGTCCTGGATGAGAAGAGGAAGTGGCCTCTACCTCATGAGCTGACGAGGTAGGAATAGATCCACTAGCTCCAGAAGATGCGGAAGGAATGGGCTGATCTCCTCGAGGTGCGGTGGTAGAAGCAGGCACCTCAAGGGGAGGAGGAACTGGATCGGGTCGACAACCCTCATCTCCATCCTCCTCATCATCCACAAAGATGGTCTCGAACTACTCTAAAGAACCTGAGATATCGGGCCTAGTCCCCAGACTAGCCTCATCGAATGTCACCTCACAGGTCTCTACCATTTTGCTAGACTCGTAGTTCCAGACCCTATACGCCCGCGAAGAAGTTGAGTAACCTAGAAAAATCCCATCACAAGATCGTGACTCGAACTTATCCAGATTCCCAGACATCAAAATGAAACACTTGCTACCAAACACGCGAAAATGAGAGACACTGGGCTTTCGCCCATATCTCAACTCATAAGAAGTGCAATGCAAGTGTGCCCTCGAAAAAACTCTGTTCGAAACATGGCACGCGGTGGCTATAGCTTCAGCCCAAAACTTCCTAGGTGTAGAGTATTCATCAAGCATCATCTTGGCCATCTCAACCAAGGTACAGTTCTTCCTCTCCACAAAGCCATTTTGCTGAGGAACGTGCGGAGAAGAAAACTGATGCTCCATAGCTGTCTCATCGCAAAACCTCTCAAAATAGGAATTCTTGAACTGCGAATTGCTCGTAGGGCACCTGGAAGCTCAACAGAAAGCCTACTAAAAAGACCCCAAAAATGGATAAATGTTTCATCCTTCGAGGCTAAGAAAAACACCCAAGAGTACCTTGAGAAGTCATCGACTACAACAAGAACGTACCACTTCCCTCCCGCCGACTGCACTCTAGCTGGACCAACTGTGTCCATGTGGAGCGATTGTCCCGTGCATCGATCATAGTCACGTGGATGGAGGATGAGAAGCGGCAACCATCTTGCCGTGCGGCAAGGAGTGCAAACTAGATCTTTGACAATCTTGAGTTTAGGCAGACCACGAATGAGATCGTGGCCGCTAACTCGGGTCAAATGGTCAAATCCAATATGACCAAGTCTCCTGTGCCAGAAAGTAAGGTCACGGGACTCAGAAGCAACTAAACACTTCAGAGGATCACCAGAAGACTGAAGAAAATCAGCGCGAAAAATCCTCCCAAATCTAGAGATCCCGCAAACCAGACTCCCCGAAGAATCAAGAATTTTACAAGCATTTTTCTTAAAGCTCACCTCGAAACCGTCATCGGTAAGCTGGGAAACCGAGAGCAAATTGTATTGCAACTTACTCACTAAGGCAACATCTTTTAAAACGAAGGAATCATTAACGCGCACAGTACCTTTAGCGATGACATGCCCAGATGAGGCATCTCCGAAGGTGATAGTCTCATCACCTGGAGCTCAGACAAGGGAAGAGAACCAACGAGATTCTCCGGTCATGTGTCGAGAACAGCCAGAGTCTACAAGCTAAACCTCTCCCTTCCCTGCCCGGCGAACCTTAGTCAATAAGAGAGGGATGGCTCAGTACTGGGATATATCAAAAGAGATTTTGGAACCCAATATGAGTCACACGTCGAGCAGAAGAAGTAGTCACACATGGCTGACCTCTAACTACCCTATGCTCTCCGTCGCTCAGAAAGCCAGAAGGTCTATAAGCAAACCTGAAGCTGTTGCTGGGCTTAACTGCTATGGAAGAGCGAGTCAGAGCACCAGCAACATGCTGATCTCGCCACGGGTAGCTATCTCGACGGGGAAAACAATATCTACCGTCAGGACGGTGGATATCACAAACAGAGGCAAATCTAGGACTTGACTCTGCCTAAACACATCAAACTGATCAACCCTAGACCTCATGTTGGTCTTAGGAGTACTCAAAGTCTGGGGTTGACACTGAATATGCCTAAGAGCGCAAACACGATCTCTCCGCGCGATCTTGGCGCGCTTAAAGCATCTCTCGATCATTTGTCCATCCTTCTGACAGAAGGTACAATGAAACTTCGCCTTCTGAGAGGTCGAAGCAACAGGTGTTACCCCCTTACTATCAGATATTCCTTGGACAAAGCCCACAGATTTGAACTCAACCTTTTTGGTTCTGAGCATGACCTCGATCACACCTGCTGCTATGGGTCTGAAAACAACAGGTGGATGCTTCCTAACATCCTCAAGAAAATCATATCCTAGACCTTGATTGAACTTGCAAATTTTGGACTTGTCTAGAATCAGATTCAGCTTCTTCTTGCCTCCTACAAATCTCTCAAGAGTGTTCATAAGATACTGACACTCCTGAAAGAGAGAGGTGCAAGAAGAGTAGGGGAAAAGGAGACAGCAGAAGGAAAGGAAGAAGAACCAACCGTAGAAGAACGAGTAGCACGTGCGGATTTCTCCAAATGCACGGCTGCCACAACATTGAGGACTTCGCAAGACGCACTGGGAACAGTCCTACTTCTAGCCAATTGGTTCTCGTCGCTAAACGTCTCTACCATTTCCTTAGGCTTCTCCCCCATCACAGCACACACAACACAATCAGTTTGTGGCTTCTCTAGTAAGTCCTTAGTTAGCTTCACACATTTATCATCCAAAGCAATGAGTTCAAGTTTTAGTTTTTCACAACTATTGCATGGTGAGCTAACAGGGTCCTTAGTCGCATACTGAGCCAATTTGTTGTTGTGGTCAATCATTTCTTGAAACTGTTTTGAGACAGATTCAAGTTCAGCAGTTAATTTTGGACAATTAGTGCAAGACACAATGGGCTCTAGCAAGGAAGCATGCAATTCAATAATTTTATGATCTGCGTTCTTTAGGTTAATCTTTAAGTTATTACAACTTTCAGGCAGATCAAGAAGCATAGTGTAAAGACCTCTAAAAGCATTGTCCTTAACCTCACATGAGGTGCAAGAAGTAGTCTCAGCAGTAGTAAATAAAAGAGCAGCTACCCTACTCATCTCTAGTTCAGCAAGCAGACTAACATTCTCCACCTTAATCATGTTAAGCTCAAAAGTCATACTATCATGTGAGGTCCTTAGTTTCTCCATATCTCCAAGCAAAGCAATGCACATATCACACTCGTCACGGGAGGGAGCAGATCTAAGTGAAGTAAGCTCCCATGACAAACTCTCTACTTCCTTCTCCAACTCACTACACCTAGCTCTAGATCTAGCATGAAATTTTCCTAGTTTGAGAAAGGCATCATTGAGCTGGTCATAAGAGGGACATACCTCATCGGAGTCGCTGTAGAGCTTGCTGTCGCTGACGTCGGTCTCGTTGGCCATGAAGCACATGCCGATGAAGTCGTCGCCGTCCTTGGGATCTTGATCATCCTTGCCATCGTCGTCACTCCACCCTTCCATGTCGCTGAAGTTGATGTCGTCGAAGGCGGTGAGGATACGGTGGAAGAGCTTCTTGGCTTTGCCAAGGTTGCGGTACTTCTTCTCTTTGCCTTGGACATGAGCTGGAGGCTTCTTGTTGCGGTTCTTGTTGGTGTAGTCGTTCTTGCTCACACCGCTGTAGTTATTCTTGCCCTTCTCCAGCTTGGGGCAATTCACTCGAATGTGGTTAGGGCCACCACACTCAAAGCAAATTACAGGCCCTCCTCTCTTTCTGTCCCTCACTCTCTTGTATGCATGGGAGAATTTTCTGGCTAGGAGGGCTAATTGCTCTTCTGGTAGCTGCTCTAATTGATCATCGGTTACTTCACAAAGAGTAGCAAGAGAGAATCCAGAAGCCAAGCCAGAAGAGGATCCAGAAGCTGGACTGGGATCGGTGACTAAAGCCATCAACTGCGACTTTGACCTATGAGAGACTATGTCAATCTCGTGAGTCTTGAGGCGTGAGTACAACGCATCAAGAGTCAAAGTCGAAAGATCGGTCGTGTCCTTGATGGTGGTCACTTTCATCTTCCAAACCTGCAAATCAAGAGCAGAAAGCATTTGGAAAGTTCCAAACCTGCAAATCAAGAGCAGAAACCTTCATCTTCTTGAGGATAGCTAATTAATAGCCTCTGGACTCAACATGCCAAGTTTCATGCCATCTCATGAAGGAAATCACGATTCTCACCAAAACCCTAGAAGGAGAAGCAAGAACAGAGAAGGCCAAAAATCAAAAACTGAAATCAAAGATGGGCTCTTGGGATTTTAACTGATCAAATGATCTTGAGACATCATCCCAACATAGAGCAATCCATTTTGGGCCTTCCCAGCAAGAAAGAACTCAAAAGTCAAAAAGTCAAAAATCAAGCCAAGAAGAGAACGAAGAACAGATAGGAGCACGAGAGAAAAACTTCTGAAATTTCATTCCCAAACCAACAAAGATTACAGAGGAGTCCCCATACGCATGGACATTAGAACAAGAGGAATGATTACAAGATTTCTCCCCTCATCTTCCCCTCTCTCAAATCAAGAAACCCTCACTCTCTACATACTTGGGGGAAGAACACACACAGGGAAGCTCACATAGGGGACATCGAAGGAGACACTTCCTGCTGCCCTCAACTACTCTCCAACAACTAAAGCCTAAAGCCAAAATAAACTCTCAAAGCTTCTTTTGACTCTAGCAAACCCTAACTCTCTCCCAAAGCCATGAGGGGGCATGCAGCCACTCCCTCCTATTTATAACCCTTGGCTAACGGGTCTCCAACCTGTTACATCCGCTAAACCCGAACGGAGCCCGCTCCCGCTTGTGCAACCTCGCGAAATTACCATTTTGCTCCTCCTGCACCTTCCGGGAAGCTTCCTCGCTCCTTGTCGTCCAAGCCTCGCAAACACCTCGAGTCTCCACCGTCTTTGACACATCTCGACCGTTCTGACCTCGACACCGCCCGTGTCTAGTCCGGTCACCTCGTGTCTCGCCACGACTCCGCCTCGACGTCCTGCAGCCAACACAGACAAGAAACACATCAAATAGCACCGCTCGACACATGAAAGCATAAATAGCATCAAAACATCGTACTTACGCATGACGAAATCCAAACCTGTCGAATCAAAGGAATAAGCGTCCTAATCCCATACGACCAAGTTTGACCAAGTCCGACCGAGCCCGAATGCACCACACAACGTCTAGGTCCGAACTATCCAAACAAAACTCGACTTTCCTAAACCGATGTCAATTACTCATCACACACATGGGTTGACCTCCACATGGTCTCTCAATCTCCCCCTTGATTAGTATATTGACAAACTCAGAAAAAGCGTTAAGTTGAGTTTGAGAACAAAGTCAAACATGGTCCAAAGGAAAGAGCAAGAGAGGCTCATGACCATGTCGACAAAGGAGCACTAGAGCTACACAAGAAAGAGTAAATTTTTCTCCAAAGCTCTAGAAAGCTTCCCAAATGGCTTTTTCTACCACTATTCTCCCCCTTTTGGCAATAAACACATCAAGGATGCAAAAGAGAGAATATGACATGGTATTGGATGAAATGGTTGAAGTTTGTTTATTTTAAGCATGTAGAGCCATGAGAATTATCCAAGATGACCAACAAGTATTACACCAAGCCATAACACGTAAACATGCTATCTAGATCATGACAAGACATGTATAAGCCAGCTAAACCAATTAAGTCACAATCTGAAATTTTAGTGTAAAGTCTTAGCATGTCAAGTCATCCATGATCATAGTCTAGCTAGAGGTATCTAAGGATGATGCAAACCATGTCAATAAGCTAAGCGGAATCAAGAAGCTAGTATTGAGTCTAATTAGAGTGCTACAAGCTTAAGAGTGAAATATTTGTTAAAGTACTTGTAACCTTTGAAATTTTAGCAAATTGAGCACATTTGACATGTTTTTCTTTAGAAATCTCATGATTGTTGCCAATCAGATTTTTGTTTTGTCAAGTGCTAGATCTCAAGCCTTATGCGACCACTCTAAGCAAGAAGCTTAAGAAGATGGTCTAGGTCATCCAAAACCCCCCCTGAGTTCATGCCTAGTGCAATGGCAAGCCGTCTCATGAGAAAGAATTGGTGAGATCAGTTTTTTCGCAAAAAAAGAGATCTTTTTGCTTTCATAATGGATTGCACTAACTTATGCATCATCAAGAACTAACATAGCTCAATCTAAAGCTCAATAGAGATTCAACGCTCAACTCAGCCTATTTGACATGGCATGAATCATAAAAGGATAACTCAAGAAAAACTAGTCTCGAGTGCTAACATGACAAGTTTTAGTTCAATTTGAGCAAGTTTAATTAACTTTTCATGGCAAAAGCTAGTCCACACATATGAAGTCATGATAGATCTAGCAAATAAGCACAAGTCATGGCAAGGTGTAAAGCATTGTAAACATGTCATAACAGGATAATAATCAAGGCTCAATGTAGTTATATTACAATGCAGAAATGCTGAAAATGTAAGAAAATCCAGCTCCCCCTCAACATGTGATGCAACTTTTGGTTCAGGTTGAGTTATGTCAATATTAAGCTCTAGAAGCTCCCAAATGAACTCCCCCTGAACCAAAGCAGTAAATACGAGAAGCTGGCAAGAAAAACCGAGAGGGCGGTCCTTAAAGCATAGACAAGATATAGAGGATACTACGGCTCAGACTGACTCTCATCTACCCCATGAGACTCTAGGACTATCAACTGATCATCTAACACGCTAAGGAGCAAACACGTACCCTGTCTACCCGAGGGTGGCCCGACCCTCGCTAGAACCTATAAGCTGTGAGTGAGCAAACACGTACGCTAATAAGCAGCATCCTAGAATCATAAGATAAGAGCAAGAAGTCTAAACAGCTAGACAAGAAGACCACTCTAACCTATGTTAGAAGGACTAACCCCAATGCACCCTGAAAGCAATGCAACAGAAGGGAGCAAGAGCATAATCAAAATAATAAAGCAGTAAAGCACAAAGATCCCCCTCACAACAGTCTATAGGGACAAACCACCCCAAGCTCTCCCCGCAGAGCTGAAAACCTAGAGCTATCCAAAGGCTTGGTAAAGATATCAGCCAACTGGTGGTCACTCTCCACAAACTGGAGCACGATATCACCTTTCTCTACATAGTCTCTAACGAAGTGATAGCGAATATCAATGTGCTTGGTCCGAGAATGCTGCACTGGGTTCTTAGCAATGTTAATCGCGGAAGTGTTATCACAAAAGAGTGGAACACTATCAATAACTAACCCAAAGTCCCGCAGGGTCGAGACCATCCAAAGCACCTGGCTGCAGCAACTGGCGGCAGCAACATACTCGACCTCTGCAGTGGACTGTGCAATGCCGGACTGCTTCCTAGAAGACCAGGAAATGAGAGAAGTGCCAATGAATTGGCAGGTGCCAGAAGTGCTCTTCATCTATCCTACAGCCAGCAAAGTATGCATCCGAGTAGGCTCTCAAGGAAAGACAGGACGAGGAAGAGTACCAGATACCATAGTCGATGGTAGCTCGAAGGTACCGAAGGATGCGTTTCACCGCCTGGCGGTGAGATACGCGAGGAGAAGCCCGAAAGCGAGCACACAGACACACAGCAAAATGTATGTCTGGTCTCGAGGCAGTGAGGTACAAGAGAGAGCCTATCATGCTACGATACTCCTTTTGATCAACTGGCTCGCCGTCCTCATCTGGGTCAAGTGTGGCAGAAGATGCCATGGGGGTTGACACAGGCTTACCATCACTCATATCAAAGTGTCTCAAGAGGTCACGAGTGTACTTGCCTTGATGCAAGAAGGTACCTTCCCGAGTCTGCTTAATCTAGAAGCCAAGGAAGAAGGTCAACTCACCCATCATGCTCATCTCAAACTCGGTGCTCATGACATCCGAGAACTGGGAAACGAGAGCATGAGAGGAGCCGCCAAAGATGATGTCATCCACATAAACCTGGACGAGCAGAAGATCAGTGCCATGCTGGCGAATGAATAAGGTCTTGTCTACTTTACCCATCTCAAACCCATGAATCAACAAGTAGGACTTAAGCCTCTTATACCAAGCTCTAGGGGCCTACTTAAGTCCATACAACGCTTTGGAAAGCTTGAAGACATGGTTTGGGTATTTGGGATTCTCAAAATCTGGAGGCTGTCTCACATAGACTTCTTCCTCAATAAAGCCATTGAGGAAGGCACTCTTGACATCCATCTGGTAAAGCTTGAAACCCTTAGAAGCTACGAAGGCAAGCAGGATTCTAATGGCCTCAAGTCTAGCTACAGGGGCAAAGGTCTCCTCGAAATCTAGACCCTCAACCTGAGAAAATGTAACATCCTGATTTTCAGAGCCTTTTTGAAGCTTTTAAAATAAAATTCACCATTTGGATTTTTCAGGAATTAATTAAAGCTTAATTAGAATTTTCATTAATTAAAAGGATTTAATATGAATAATCTGAACATGAACATTTGCCAAAGTTATTTTAATTGAGTTTATTGAGTCTTAAGGAATTTTCTGGAATTTTATTGGATTTTTCTGGATTTATTTACTATTTTCTAGAGCTCAAAAGAATTTATTTGAATTTCGGAAAGAAAAGAAAAGAAAATCCCAAACCGCCCAGCCGATCGCCAGCACCGCCATCACGGCCGCCGGCTCGCCTCGCGCGTGCCACGCGGCGTGCATCCACGCCGCGCCGCTCCGCTTGACTCCGCCCGATGGCCGACACGCGTCGACCATCCGTAACGCCGTCTCGCCCGCGCGCCATCCTCGCCGCCGCCGTCAAACGGCCGCGAGTGGGGCCCACTGCCAGTGCGTCGCCCCGGCGGGACTCCTTCCCGTCTCGAGCGGTCTCTCCGCCGCTTCCGTCTCGGCGTCCGTGTTCGGCACGAACTCCATGTCGTGGCGTTCGGGACACCTCGGTGTCCGGTATTTAAGGCGCCCGACCGAGGGTTTCCGCCGTCTGCAGCCGCCGCCGCTGCCGCCACCGCCGCCCGCTGACGCCGTGGCGCTGCCGACGCCCGCTGCCGTCCGGCTGCTTCGCCATCTCGACTACGCCGCCGTCGTCGTTGTCGCCGCCGGTGAGCTCCCGCCGCTGCCTCGATTCCGCCGCCAACCGCCGCCGCCCCGATCCACCGCGGCCACGCGCGCGCAGCCGCCGCTGCGTTCGCGCCGCAGAGGAACCGCGCCCGCGCCTCCTCGGTCCCTCGCGCCGCGTCAGGCGTCACCGCCGACGCCGCCCGCCGCGCCGCTTTCCTCGTCTCGTCGCGGCGCCGAAGTCGCCGCCGCGGCGGGCCCACCGCCAGCCGTGCACCCGTGAACCGCCACGCCACCGAGCCCCGTCACACCCGGTCGCCGGCCACGCTAGCCTTAGGGCCGACGTGTCATGCCACGCCGACCCTAGCCGCCACGCCCGCAAGCCGCCGCCCGACTGTTTCGTGAGCCGAGCCCACCGTGAGACCCAATGTCCTGCGGCGCGGGCCCACAAAGATGCTGCACTTTTCCAATTTTCCCCGATTTTCTTTAGATCCAATTTTCCAAGGGCCCGTTCTCCCTCATCCTAGCTCCGATTGACACGATTCTTTTTCCTAAATTCATCTAAAATTGAGCTCTACCTTTTGGTTCAGGTTTGAAAGTTTTTGGAGTTCATTTGAATTTATTTGATTTTATTTTGTCTTTTCGATTCGCTTTCTCTCTCGTTAGATCACGTGTTCGAGGGAGCGGAAGTTGGATTCGAAGATCAAGAGCCATCAACTGAGCAAGGCCAAGGCAAGTCGTGTCCTTTGATCATGTTGAACCCAGTTTGCAATCTATTATTTAATTATTTTGTTTTAAATTATCTTGCATTGCTATTTTTATTCAAACCCTTGTATTGGTAGTTATCGTCCCAATTGGTTATTTCCCTCCTTGATATTTTGGAATACCTTGATGCCATTGTCACCTTAGGTTGGGAATTTAATTAGTGATGCTATGTTATTTGTCACATTGGGTTGGTACGATTAGAATGCTTAGCCTTGCTTATTTTGCGTAAAGGTTTCATCATCATATGTGATTAATTAATTTGACCTAATGAGATATTGAATCGTGGTTGGTGCCACTGTTATAAAATTTGTGCCGTGACGTTGGTGCGCCATTGGCGGTGGTTATACAAAATTGGTTTTCACTCGCGAATGATCGTGCAAGAAAAGGGGAAGTGTTGGAGCACTTCAAGGGATGTGGTAGTCTCGCCCGAGAACACTTAAGGACTTAACTTTGTGCGCCATTGATCCGAGTCTTACGTGCAAACCACATGTCGGTATGGGACAGACTGGCCGATTAATTTGTGATGTTTCAACTCGTTCCGCCATTGGGATGTCATGGGTGTCGATACATTCCACGGGCGCAAGGGGGTGTGATGAACCTAGCGGGCGGGATTGGGTTGGAATTGAACATTGTAAAGGCCTTGTTGTGATTACCTTAAGCTGAGGCTAATCACATCGTGTGGGTACAGTTGTGCAACCTCTGCAGAGTGTAAAACTATTCGAATAGCCGCGTCCTCGGTCATGGACAATGCTCGGTGATTTCACACGAGGTATAGTTATTTCTAAAAGGTTTCGGACAGTGGATGGTTAATTCACTGTTGGTTGGGAGGTCCATAAGTGGTTGGTTTAGCTTATGGATGGGAGATCCATAAGTGGTTACTTCAATTCCTTTGATTATTATTTATTATTGTTTTACTTCAAATGCGCCTTCAATCTATTTATTGTATTTTCAAATGTTGTTTTATGCAAATTAACCTTTTAGCCTTCCATTGGTAAGCCTTGCATACTATATTGCATTCATTTGTTACAAACGACTTGCTGAGTACCAATGTACTCACGGCTTTGTGCCCCTGTTGCTCAGTTGAGGAGGAGGAGTGTCACCAGCAGGAGGTTCCAGAAGGAGAGTTCTTCGACGTCTTCGCGGATTAGGCTTCGTTCTCCACTCGATAGCCTGTGGGTGTGTCGATTGGTTGCTGCGCTTTCTTTTGGATTTCCGCTGCTAGTTTCTTTTAAGCCTTTCAGGCTATTAATTGTAAGCTTGACCATAAGGTCGTACTTTGATAATTATTAATAATATTTGAGTCTTTTCTTAGTAAATCGTGATATGTTCGATATTTCATCTTTGTTTATACTGTGTGCACTAGCGTGATCCTGGACTAGTGCAGAATAGACAGAAGAGTCCGGATTTGTATATTCGGGTCTCTACAGAAAAGCCCTGAGCTACCAGTCTAGCCTTGCTCCGAATAACCACTCCATCCTCACTCTGCTTGTTCTTGAACACCCACTTAGTCCCAATAACATTGTGACCTCGAGGTGGCTCGACAAGCGACCAGACCTTGTTTCTCTCGAAATTCTCTAGCTCTTCATGCATGGCATTGACCCAAGACTCTTCAGACAGAGCATGACTAACATCCTTGGGCTCAAAGGTGGCAACAAAGGCAGAATAGAGACAGAAATGCGATATGCCAGACTTTGAACGACTCGCTCAAAGAGGTATCCAATAATCTGCTCAGAAGGATGGTCTTTTTGGATATGTCGAGGAGGTCCAGGATGAGAAGAAAAAGTGGCATCTACCCCGTGAGCTAAAGAGGTAGGAACAGAGCCACTAGCTCCAGAAGAAGCAGAAGGCATGGGCTGATCACCTCAAGGTGCGGTGGAAGAAGGCACCTCAAGGGGTGGATGAGGGACTGGATCGGGTAGACAACCCTCATCTCCATCGTCCTCATCATGCACAAAGATGGGCTCGGACTGTTCTAAAGAACCTGAGATATCGAGCCTAATCCCCGGACTGGCCTCGTCGAAGGTCACCTCACAGGTCTCTACCATTTTACTTGACTCGCAGTTCCAGACCCTATAAGCCCGCGAAGAAGTCGAGTAGCCTAACAAGATGCCATCACAAGAACGTGACTCGAACTTGTCTAGGTTTCCGGACTTCAAAATAAAGCACTTGCAACCAAACACGCAAAAATGAGATACACTGGGCTTTCGCCCATATCTCAATTCATAAGAAGTGCGGTGCAAGTGTGCCCGAAGAAAAACTCGATTTGAAACATGGCACGCGGTAGCTATAGCCTCTGCCCAAAACTTCCTCGGTGTAGAGTATTCATCGAGCATCGTCCTGGCCATCTTGACCAAGGTACAGTTCTTCCTCTCCATGACGCCATTCTGCTGTGGGACGTGCAAAGAAGAGAACTGGTGCTCTACACCTGTCTCATCACAGAATCTCTCGAAGTAGGAATTCTTGAACTCCGCGCCGTTGTCACTGCGGATCACTCGTATGGCACCCGGAAGCTCAACAGAAAGCCTACTGAAAAGATCTCAGAAATGTGTAAACGTCTCATCCTTCGAGGCTAAGAAAAACACCCAAGAGTACCTCGAGAAGTCATCGATCACGACAAGAACATACCACTTCCCTCCTGCTGACTGCACTCGAGCTGGTCCAACTGTATCCATACGGAGCAGCGGTCTTGGTGCATCGGTCATAGTGACTGTGACCGGAGGATGGGAAGCGGTGACCATCTAGCCGTGCCAGCAAGGAGCACAAACTAGATCTTTGACCATCTTGAGTTTCGGCAAACCACGAATGAGGTCGTGGCCGCTAACTTGGGTCAAATGGTTAAATCCAATATGACCAAGTCTACTATGCCAGAAAGAAAGGTCGCGGAACTCAGAAGCAACTAAACACCTGAGAGGATCACCAGAAGACTCAGAAAAATCAGCACAAAAGATCCTCCCAAAATGAGAAATCCATAACCGGACTACCCAAGAATCAAGAATTTTGCAAGCATTATCCGCAGCTTACTAACCAAGGCAACATCTTTCAAAATGAAAAAGTCATTAACGCCAAGATCGCACCTTTGGCGATGACGCGCCGGATGAAGCGCTCCAAGGTGATCGTCTCATCACTCGGAGCACGGGCAAGGGAAGAAAACCACGAGAGTCTCCTGGCCATGTGTCATGAACACCCGAGTCTACGAGCCAAACCTTTCCTTCCTCGCCCGCGAACTCGAGTCAAACAGAGTAAAGTCTCGATGATCGGGATGAATCAAGAGTGATTTTGGCAACCATCTTGAGTAACACGCCGAGCGGATAAAGTAGTCAAGCACGATCGACCTCTATCTACCCTACGCTCTGTCACTCAAAGAAGCAAATGGTCTATGTAGACTGGTCGCATTGTTGGGCTTGCCTGCTCACATGGAGCGAGTCAAGACACCAAAGAACATGCTAATCACGCCGGTAGCTATCTCGACGGGGGAAATGAGATCTACCCTCAGGACGGCGGAAGTCACGACCAAAGCGAGCATTAGGACGAAAACCAGAAAACTCGGAAAAACCAAGTCCTCAATGCTGCCCAAACCCATCAACAGAAGCAAGTCTAGACCTCGTGTTGGTCTTAGGTGCACTCAAGATCTGGGGCTGACCCTGAATACGCCTAAGATCATGAACACGGTCTCTACGCACGATCTTGGTGCGCCTAAAGCATCGATCGATCAAATGTCCATCCTTCTGACAGAAGGTGCAGTGGTACTTCACCTTCTGAGAGGTAGAAGTAACACGGTGAGGCTTCGCCTTCTGAGAGGCCGAAGCTGCAGGGGGAGTCACCTTGCTGTCAGAAATCCCTTGTACAAAGCCCGCTAACTTAAATTGGACTTTCTCGGTCCTGGGCTCAATCTCGATCTCACCTGGTGCTATGGGTCTGAGCACGGCAGGTGGATGCTTCCTCATGTCCTCATAGAAATCGTATCCTAGACCTTGATTAAATTTACAAATCTTGGACTGGTCTAGAATAAGATTCAGCTTCTTCTTGCCTCCTACAAACCTCTCGAGAGTGTTCATAAGGTACTGACACTCCCGAAAGAGAGAGGTGCAAGAAGAGCAGGGAGAAGAAGAGACAGCAGGAGGTAAGGGAGCGATGAAGAACCAATAGCAGAAGAGTGAATGGCTTGTGCACGCACAGCCGACTTGAAAGGGACAGTCCTACTGCTAGCAGTTTGGTTCACATCGCTAAGCGTCTCAACCTCACCCTTGGGCTTCTCCCCCACACCAGCAATCACATCACAATCAGTTGATGGCGTCACTAGTTGATCCTTAGTTAGCTTCACATATTTTTCATTCAAAGCAACGAGTTCAAGTTTTAGTTTATCACAACTAATGCATGGTGAGCTAACAGGGTCCTTAGTCGCGAACTGAGCCAATTTCTTATTAGTGTCAATCATTTCTTGAAACTGTTTTGAGACAGATTCAAGTTCAGCAGTTAACTTAGGACAATTCAAACATGAAGCAATGGGCTCAAGTAGTGAAGCTTGCAGTTCAGCAATTTTATGATCTGCCTGTTTTAGGTTCATCTTCAGGTTATTGCAATTTTCACAAGTCTCGGGCAGATCGAGCAACATGGTGTAAAGACCTCTAAATGTATTGTCCTTATCTTCACATGAGGTGCAAGAAATAGTCTCAATAGTAGCAGATGAAATAGGAACTACCCTACTCATCTCAAGCTCAGCAAGAAGACTAATGTTCTCCACCTTAATCATGTCAAGCTCGGAGGACACACTATCATGCAAGGCCCTTAGCTTCTCCATGTCATCCAAAGAAAGCGAACATACATCACAATCGTCACGGGAGGGAGCGGATCTAAGTGAAGTAAGCTCCGTGACAAACTCTCTACTTCCTTCTCCAACTCGCTACACCTAGCTCTAGATCTAGCATGGAATCTACCTAGCTTAAGAAAAGCATCATTAAGTGGTCGAGGTGGGGATACCTCGTCGAGTCGGAGTACAGCTCGTTGTCGCTAGTTCACCCTCAAGGGCTATGAAGCACATGCTCGAGAAGTCGTCGCCGCCCTTGGGTTCTTGCTCGTCCGTTCCATCGTTGTCGCTCCACCCCTCCACCTCGCTGAGATCGAGGTCGTCGAAGGCGGTGAAGATGCGGTGGAAGAGCTTCTTGGCTTTGTAAGATCGCGGAACTTCTTCTTGTCTTGTGCGTGAGCTGAGGGCTTCTTGTTGCGGTTCTTGTCGATGTAGTCATTCTTTCCCGAACTGCCGTAGTCACCTTTGCCCTTCCCCAGCTTGGGGCAGTTCGCTCGAATGTGGTTGGGGCCACCACACTCGAAGCAGATCACGGGTCCTCCTCTCTTTCCGTCCCTCCTCCTCTTGTAAGCATGGGAAAATCTCCGAGCTAGGAGGGCTAATCACAAGATCCGCAAGCTGCTCTAATCGATCATCGCTATGTCACGAGCAGCAAGGGCTAATCCACCTGCGAATCGTAAGAAAGACCGGAAGCGGCGGGATCGGTGACTAGGGCCATCGACTGTGACTTCGACTTGCGAGAGACGATGTCAATCTCGTGAGTCTTGAGGCATGAGTACAGTGCATCAAGAGTCAAAGTCGAGAGGTTCGTAGTGTCCTTGAGGTAGTCACCTTCATCTCCCAAACACGAAAGTCGAGTGCAGCGAACATCTATCGGGCATTATCCGAGTCGGGGTATGTGAGACCGACCGCTCGGAGATTGCTCAGAATCTTGTGGAAACACGCAAAACACTCATCGAGGGACTCGTCAGCGAGCATTTCAAACTTGTTGTAATCTCACTTGAACTGGTCCTGTCGCACCATCTTTATTTGGGTGGTGCCCTCATGGTAAGCATCAAGGGTCTCCCAAATATCGAAGGCGGGCGAAAGATGAGATATGCGGTCAAACTCGGTACGACTCAGGCCCTGGATCATGATGTTCCTTGCCTTAGCGTTTGCCTCAACATCTGCCATATTTCCGGCGTTGATGTTCTCATCGGCAGGAACAACAAACCGGACCTTGACCTTACGCCAGATGGCATACCCCTGAGCCTGGATGTATGTCTCCATTCGGCTCTTCCAGAAGGGGTAATCGATGCCATCAAAGACGGGAGGCTTGGTCGAGTACTTGTCTATCGCCATGGCTCTAGAGACCGGTTAAGATCTATGGAAAAGAGATAACCGGCTCTCATACCAATTGTTGGACCGAAATGGCGACAGAGGGGGGTGAATGTCGGCTTTAAAAACTAACCCATCAATAACTCAAACTTCTCCGATAGCAACCAATGCTATGAAGAAGAAGAGTTCAAAGTCTCTACTGGAAACAACACTTACAAAGAAAACACAGAGGAGAAAAAATACTGAAAAGCAACCAAAACAAGAGGTGCGCACCAAAAGCCTGCTGGCGGTCCGACCGCTTAGTCGTGGCGGTCTCGACCGCCGGTTGGTGGTTCGACCGCTTGGGCTGGGCCGGTCTGACCGCCCAGCTCAAGCCGGTCTAACCGCTTTTTACAAGCCGGTCTGATCGCTCCCCTGTTCCAGGTGACCCAAGAGCAAAACTGAAAATCTGAAATTTGGGTATAACTTCAGATCTTCGAAAATCAAGGCAAATGGTGGTTTTCTTTCATTCTTTTTGACCCAAAGCATTACTACCACATACTAAATAGCAAGGGGGCTTTGGGAAACAAAGAAACCACACCAAGAAACAAGAATTTCAGATTTGGGTAAAAATCTGAAATCTTGCAAGAACCGAGGCAAAACCCAAATTACTCCCCAACCTTTGATCCTTTGGCCATGAAACTTTGAGGATAGCTAATTAATAGCCTCTGGACTCAACATGCCAAGTTTCATGCCATCTCATGAACGAAATCACGATTCTCACCAAAACCCTAGAAGGAGAAGCAAGAACAGAGAAGGCCAAAAATCAAAAACTGAAATCAAAGATGGGCTCTTGGGATTTTAACTGATCAAATGATCTTGAGATATCATCCCAACATAGAGCAATCCATTTTGGGCCTTCCCAGCAAGAAAGAACTCAAAAGTCAAAAAGTCAAAAATCAAGCCAAGAAGAGAACGAAGAACAGATAGGAGCACGAGAGAAAAACTTCTGAAATTTCATTCCCAAACCAACAAAGATTACAGAGGAGTCCCCATACGCATGGACATTAGAACAAGAGGAATGATTACAAGATTTCTCCCCTCATCTTCCCCTCTCTCAAATCAAGAAACCCTCACTCTCTACATACTTGGGGAAGAACACACACAGGAAGCTCACATAGGGGACATCGAAGGAGACACTTCTGCTGCCTCAACTACTCTCCAACAACTAAAGCCTAAAGCCAAAACAAACTCTCAAAGCTTCTTTTGACTCTAGCAAACCCTAACTCTCTCCCAAAGCCATGAGGGGGCATGCAGCCACTCCCTCCTATTTATAACCCTTGGCTAACGGGTCTCCAACCCGTTACGCCCGCTAAACCCGAACGGAGCCCGCTCCCGCTTGTGCAGCCTTGCGAAATTACCATTTCGCCCCTCCTGCACCTTCCGAGAAGCTTCCGCGCTCCTTGTCGTCTAAGCCTCGCAAACACCTCGAGTCTCCGCCGTCTTCGACACATCTCGACCGTTCTGACCTCGACACCACCCGTGTCTAGTCCGGTCACCTCGTGTCTCGCCACGACTCCGCCTCGACGTCCTGCAGCCAACACAGACAAGAAACACATCAAATAGCACCGCTCGACACATGAAAGCATAAATAGCATCAAAACATCATACTTACGCATGACGAAGTCCAAACCTGTCGAATCAAAGGAATAAGCGTCCTAATCCCATATGACCAAGTTTGACCAAGTCCGACTGAGCCCGAATGCACCACGCAACGTCAAGGTCCGAACTTTCCAAACAAAACTCGACTTTCCTAAACCGATGTCAATTACTCATCACACACATGGGATGACCTCCACATGGTCTCTCAGATTGAAAGAACACCTCTGCAGAAAATCCAGACCTAGAGAGAAAGAAGATGCAGACTAAGACCAATTGACAATAGTGAATACTGTTTCTGCTGAAAAGAAAAACTGCAGGAGAGACAAAATCAAAATACTTGTGATACTTGAATCCTTTGGTCATGAGACTTTTGATTTCAGAAAGGAAATGATTTCAGATCAAAAGAACTCATAGCTCTAACATCTTTTAGTTGGCACAAACATGAACACATGAATCATCTGCCTCCAAACCCTAGAAAAATGAAAACAGAGGAAGTGCACCGAACCAGATTTTGGAGAGAACTCGGCTATTAAAATGATTGCTCTCAGGAATACCCTAGCCAAGGGGCTTGAGAAGATTCCCAGTTCTAAGCAAAATCATTTTGTGGCTCCTTGAACCAAGATCCAACTCAAACCGAAAAGAACCAGAGAAGAACAGAGCAGAGAGAGCGAAGAAACACTGAAACAGACACAGAGAAACAAGAGCTGGAAATCAAAGCATCTCAAACACAGGACTTCTTAGAGAGATGAATGATTACATAAGTTTATGTCTACAGCCATTTCATCCGTTCTCACATTCTGAGAAGAACCGAACCCGCTTCCTCAAGCCTGAGTCAATTTTACCGAATTGCCCCTCACGCTCCTTCCTGGAAGCTTCCTCTTTTCTTGCTGTCCACGCCTTGCAACCACTCCGAGTCCTCGCCGTCTTTGGCATCTCCCAACCGCTTTGACCTCAGCACTGCCTGTGCCTAGTCCGGCCATCTCATGCCTCGCCACGACTTCGCCTCAAAGTCCTGCAATCATCACAGACAAGAAAACATCACATAGCACCGCTCGAAATACTGTAATCAACCATTAGCATCAGAAGAAAGTACTCAAGCACGAAATTCATAAATCAAACTCAAACTCTCTAAAACAAGTGTCAATTACTCATCACACAACACGTGGTTGAGTATGTTGACAAACACAGAAAAAGCATAAAGATGAGTTTGAATTTTGAGAAAGTCACACATGGTCTGAAAAGGAATAACAAGAAACTTATGACTCTATCGACAAAAGGAGCAAAAACAGAAAGAGCAAGTTTTTCTCAAGGGCTCCAGAAAATCCCCATTTTATGCCTTTTTCTTTATTATTCTCCCCCTTTTAGCAATAAAATCATCAAGATGGAGGGAAGAAAATGAAGCATGACTCAATTGAAATGACTGTAATTTATGCACTTTTGAGCATGATGAGCCATGAAGATTATCCAAAATGACCTTTTGAGTATTACACCAAGCCATAATACAATAGAATGCTATCTAGATCATGACAATTCATGTATAGACAAGCTAAACCAAATAAGTCATAATCTGAAAATTAGACAAATTTCTTAGCATGTCAAGTTATCCAAGAGTATAGTCTAACTAGAGGTATGCAAGGATGACGCAAGCTATGTCAATATTCTAAGTGGAACCAAGAAGCTA
Organism: Dendrocalamus sinicus; assembly: GCA_036346575.1. NCBI lineage: Eukaryota > Viridiplantae > Streptophyta > Magnoliopsida > Poales > Poaceae > Dendrocalamus > Dendrocalamus sinicus. The sequence goes on along the minus strand of CM070669.1, from coordinate 13,323,060 downwards.
ATATTGAATCATTTTAGAGTGCTACAAGTTCAAGAATTAGACATTTGTTCAAGTATTTGTAAGTTTTGTGATTTTAGCAAATTAAGCACATTTGACATGTTTCTGCTTTAGAAAATCATGGTTGTTGCCAACCAAATTTTTGTTGATTAGCCGTGTGCTAGATCTCAAGCCTTATGCGACCATTCCTAGGATCATAAGATGAAAGGAAGAAGGCTAAACAATTGAGAATGAGGATCACTCTAGTCTATGCTAGAAAGACTAACCCAAATGCACCCAATGAACAAAGTGCAACAGAATGAAAAAGAAGCATATGAATAATATAATACAGAAAGTATAAGATGCTCCCCCTTAGATTAAGCCATAAGGACAGACCACCCCAAGCTCTTCCCGCGAGGTCATGAACCTCGAGCTAGCTAAAAGCTTGGTAAAAATGTCAGCTAACTTGTGGTCACTCTTCATAAACTGAAGCACTATGTTACCCTTCTCCACATTGTCTCTAAGGAAATGATATCTGATATCTATGTGCTTGGTCCTAGAGTACTACACTAGGTTCTTGGCAATGTTAATGGTAGAAGTGTTATCACAGAAGAGAGCAACACTATCTATGGCTAACCCAAAGTCCCGCAAGGTCGAAACCATCCAAAGCACCTGACTACTGCAATTAGCGGCTGCAACATACTCGGCCTCTGTGGTGGACTGTGCAACACTGGAGTGCTTCCTAGAAGACCAAGAAGCAAAAGAAGTGCCAATAAATTGGCAAGTGTCAGATGTTCTCTTCATATCTATCCTATAGCCAGCAAAATCTGCGTCAGAGTAGGCTCTAAGGGAAAGACAAGAAACTGAAGAGTACTAGATACCATAGTCTAGAGTAGTTCAAAGTTACCTAAAGATGCGCTTCACTGCCTGATGGTGAGAGACATGAGGAGAAACCTGAAATCGAGTGCACAGACACACAGTGAAATCTATGTCCGGCCTCGAAGAAGTAAGGTACAGGAGGGAGCCAATCATACTACAGTACTCCTTCTGATCTACCGGCTTACCATCCTTGTCTAGGTCAAGTGTGATTGATGTCGCCATCGGAGTCAACACTGGCTTGCCATCACTCATGTCGAAATGCCTCAGGAGGTCTCGAGTGTACTTGCCTTGATGCAAGAAAGTACCCTTTCGAGTTTGCTTGATCTGGAAGCTGAGGAAGAAGCTCAACTTGCCCATCATGCTCATGTCAAACTCTGTGCTCATGACATCAGAAAACTGGGAAACCAGAGCATGAGAGGAGCCACCAAAGATAATGTCATCCACATAAATCTGAGTGAGTAGAAGGTCATTGCCATGCCTGCAAATGAACAAGTCTTAACTACCTTACCCATCTCAAACCTATGACTCAACAAATAGGACTTAACCCTCTCATACCAAGCTCTAGAGGCATGCTTAAGTCTAGCAGTCTAGCCTCACTCTGCTTGTTCTTGGGTCTCCTCAAAATCTAAACCCTCAAACTGGAAGAATTCCTGATCTACCAGTCTAGCCTTATTTCGAATAACTACCCCATCCTCACTCTGCTTGTTCTTGAAGATCCATTTGGTTCCTATGACATTATGACCACTAGGGGGCTCAACAAGCGACCAGACCTTATTCCTCACGAAATTTTCTAGAGTGCATGACCCAAGACCCTTCAAAGAGTGCATGACAGATATCCTTGGGCTAGAAAGAGGTGACAAAGGCAGAATGAAGGCAGAAATGAGATAAGCCAGATTTTGAATGTGTGACACGCTCAAGAAGATCTCATATGATTTGCTCCAGAGGATGATGATGCTAAATGTGATGGGGAGGTCCTAGATGAGAAGAAAAAGTGGCCTCGACCTCATGAGTTGTGGAGGCAGGAGCAGATCCACTAGCTCCAGAAGAACTGGAAGGTAAGAGCTGATCTCCCTGAGGTGCAGTGGATCAGGTAAATAACTTTCATCTCTATCCTCCTCATTATCTACAAAGATAGTCTCAGACTGCACTACTAGACCTAAGATGTCGGGCCTAGTGCCAGGATTGGCTTCATCGAAAGTCACCTCACAGGTCTCAATAATCCTGCTAGACTCGTAGTTCCAGACCCTACAACCCCACGAAGAAGTTGAGTAATCCAGAAAGATACTATCAGATGAACATGACTCGAACTTATCTAGGCTACTAGACTTTAAATTAAAACATTTGCAACCAGACACATGAAAATGCAAGACACGGGGCTTTTGCCCATATCTCAACTCATAAGAAGTGCGATGTAAGTGTGCTCTCAGAAAAACTTTGTTTGAAACATGGCATGCGGTGGCTATAGCCTCAACCCAAACTTCCTAGGTGTAGCATATTCATCTAGCATCATCCTGGCCATCTCGACCAAGGTACGGTTCTTCCTCTCCATGACACCATTTTGCTAAGGGACGTGCGAAGAACAGAACTGATGCTCTAAACCTGTCTCATCGCAGAAGCTCTCAAAGTAAGAGTTCTTGAACTCCGTACCATTATCACTGTGGATCGCTCGTAAGGCACCAGGGAGCTCAATAGATAACCTACCAAATAATCCCTGAAAATAACTAAAATTCTCATCCTTCAAGGCTAATAAAAACACACAAGAAAATCTCGAGAAGTCATCAACCACGACAAGGACATACCACTTCCCACCGGCCGACTGAACTCTAGCTGGGCCAACAGTGTCCATATGAAGAAGCTGTCCTGGTGCATCGGACATAGTCACAATGGCTAGAGGATGAGAAGCAGCAACCATTTTGCCATACCGACAAGGAGCACAAACTAAGTCTTTGACCATCTTGAGTTTGGCCAGACCACGTATGAGACCGTGGCCGCTAACTCGGGTCAAATGATCAAAGCCAATGTGACCAAGTCTCTTATGCCAAAAAGAGATATCACGGGACTCTCAAGCAACTAAGAATCTAAGAGAATCACCAAAAGACTCATCAAAATGAACAGAAAGATCCTCTCAAATCAAGAAATCCTGCAAACTAGACTCCCAAAGAATTAAGAATTTTGCAAGCATTTTTTTAAAGCTTACCTCAAAATCGTCATCAGTAAGCTAAGAAACAGATAACAAATTATAACGCAGCTTACTCATTAAGGCAACATTCTTAAGAATGAAAGAATCATTAACATGCACAGTTCTTTAGCAATAACACGACCAGAAGAGGCGTCTCCAAAGGTGATCATCTCATCACCTGGAGCTTGAACTAGGGAAGAGAACCAACGAGAGTCTCCGGTCATGTGTCAAGAACAGCTAGAGTCGACAAGCCAAATCTCTCTCTTATCAGCCCGGCGAACCTGAGTCAGTGAGAAGACATCATCCGTGGCTCAGTACTGGAGTAAATAAGAACAGATATAGGAACCCAGTACTGAGTCACACGATGAGCAGAAGAAGAAGTCATAGAAACAAACGACGCCTCCGCAGAGGGATGATGTACATGCACGACGCCTCCGCAGAGAACAGTGGGCAGAACCACTCTCGTCAGCACCGCCATCAACGATGCCGCCGAACCACCGCCAAGACGCCCATCGCAGTCCGGTGATCGCCCCAGTGCGCTTCGCTCCTCCTCGCCGCCGGACGGCGGTACGACATTTGCCAACAGTTTGTTCGTCCACTCGATTGACAACTATTTGTAACCACAGGTTTTTCCTACAGCACTTGCGACAAGATAGCACGTTGCTACAGCCATCGTCATCACGGAGGGCGGCGGACGACCGAACATTCTCTGCAGATAGCGACCCTGACTCGCAGCAACAACCGGTGGTGACGTTCCCCACATTCGCGCGTGGCGGTCAGTCCACCCAAGTGGACATGCAGGGGCGGGACGAGTGGTTCAGGCAGACCTACCAAGGTTACACGGCGCAGGAGTACATGCGTGATTTCTCAACGTCATCGTCATTCGGACAGCTGCATGCACCGGTACGTACTAACGTAGTAAACATAACACGTGCATTTCAATGCCATCTAATCGCATCGCAAAAAAATTGCAGGGAGTCACGGAGCAATAGGGCCACCAAGTTCACGATGGCCCATCTGCGTTTTAGACTTCCCAGGTAAATGCCTTATGGTATTACTACTCATTATAAACATTTTGTATTTTCTATTGCCTAATTCAACTGTACCATCTGAGCAAGATGTAGACCCCTCCTCCGAATGGCTGAGCTCTATTTTCGGCCAACCATCGCAACTCTCCACGGAGTTGTACTCACCACAGCCTCGGACGCAGCCCTCGCAGTACGACCTTCGAGATGCACAGCGCTCCCCTAGCAGGTTCACCTTCTCAGAGGATCAGATACGCCGTCCGAGGAGGCGACGACGAGATGCACAATGAATTTTTGTAATTGAGCTGTTGTGACGTCGCATGGTTTCCTGTGTATGTACTTTACTGTGCTTATAAAATTATTTGAACTACAATTAAGGCTTCATTCTAATATGAGAAGTATGCATGCATGTGGGCACTGTACCTCACAGCATGCATTACACATACATAGATTAACTCTCCAGCGGGAGAAGACATGATAACAACAAACACAAGGTACAACATAGTATAAAACATTACCAACGGGGAGAGGGGCCGACGGGGGTCTCAGGGGAGGGCGCGGGCTCACCGACGGTGGCCGGAGATGGGCCGGCGACGAGGAAGGAGGCGGCGATGCTCGGGTCTCACGCGACGGCGGTGCTCCGGTGGCACTCGAGCCGGACGGAGGGGCGGAGGATGACCGGGGCGACGCGGCGGAGCTGGAGGTGCCGTCGGCCGGGCGAGAGGAGGCGCAAGCGGCCGGCGATTGCTCGTCGTAGCTCGAGGTGGCGGCGGAGGCGATGGCGCACGGCGCGGGGTCAGGGAAACGGCCGAGAAGGAGAGAGAAGGGGAGGGGGAGGTAGTTCGGAGAGAGGGGAGGCCGGGGTGGCTTTTATAGGGGCGAAGGGGGAGCACGGGGGCGGGAATCGCTCGCCGGAGATGGCGGGGCTTGGCGGCGATTGCGGGGAAATAGGGGGAAGCCGGTGCAGGGATGGAGGGATTTCGGGCGCGGGCATGGCTGGGTCGGGTCGGGGAAGAAGGGAGAGGGGGAAGGAAGGAGATCCGGGCGACCGAGGGGGCAGCGGGAATGGCGGCGGCGATTGCGCGGCCGAGCGGGAGGAGGAAGAAGGGCGCGGGGAAGAAGAGCGGGAGGGCTGACAGGCGAGCCCGGGCGGCAGCGGGAGAGGGAGGAGGCGCTGACGGGCGGGGCCCGCGGGCAGAGGAAGGCGCGGGTGGCGGAGATGAGGCCGCGTGGCCGAGAGGCAGATCAGGTGGCGGAGGGAGAAGCGCGGGCGGACGGGGCGGATGGGAGCGAGGGGGCGACGTGGCCGCATCGGGCTCGACCACGTGGCAGCCGGGGAGGGGAGGGAGGCGGGATGGAGTGGGTGGCGGTGATGGGACGGAGAGAAGGGACGTGGGCGGCATCTGGCCGTCCACGTGGCGGCCGGAGGGGAGAGGAGAGGGATTTTATTTTTGATTTTAATTTCAGATTTTTCAGAAAGCAAATTTTTTGGATGTTACAGAGACTATCTTCTGTTCTTCTCTAGCCAATAGATAAAGATCATAGACTAAACACCATTGGGATCTCTAGAGATCAAAGATTTCACCATGAGGACAAGAAATCAAGAATTGAGCACTAAAGCTGAAATTTTTCAAAGAATGGACATATTTCCAAATTACTCAATAATCTTGAGTCATTTGCACAAGAGCTTTTGTAATCAACATAGCAATGATCACAGGACTCTAGAGACCAAAACTTATGCCATCTTGAGAAAGGAAATCAAGAAAACCAAGATTCCCCTGACATGAAACCCTAATTTTTTTAAAACAGAGGAATTTGGTGAAAAAGGAATCTTTGATTCTTCTGTTGTGCTCTTGGGGATTTATTTGACCAAATGGTCTTGAGGCATCTTCCCATCACTAAGCAAACAAGAACCAACCACTTGATCAAGAAATCAACTCAAGAACAGAATAGAACAGAGAGCAGTCAGAGAGAAGCAAACACTGAAAAACAATCCAAAGCATAAAGTTCTTATCTTGATATTGATACGGAGATAAGGATGCTTACAAAAGATTGTTCACAGCCATCACTTACATCAAGATTACACAGCACACTAAGTCCCCATACACGATTGCTAGACAATCAAGAACTCAAGACACATGTACAAGAGATAGGACTCACAGCATCTGCTCTCTCTTTCTCTCAACAACTCCCCAACAGAAAGCAAAAGAGAGACACAAAGCAAACCAACCCCAAAAATTTCTTAACTACATGCAGGAGGCACTCCTCCTTTTATAGCCTCCCACTAATGGGTTTGATTTTCTCTTTACCCACTAAGCCTCCAACAACTCTTGTACTTTATCCACTAACACAAACCAAATCCACTTCCTTTAGTGCAGCTTTGCGTATTTACCAAAACGCCCCTCCTGCACCTTCCGGGAAGCTTCCTCATTCCTTGCCTTCCAAGCCTCGCAGCCACCTCGAATCCTCGCTGTCTTTGGCACACCTCGGCACCGCCTGCGCCTAGTCCGGTCATTCCGTGCCTCGCCACGACTCCGCCTCGATGTCCTGCAGCCATCACAGACAAGAAATACATTACATAGCACCGCTCGAAACAAGTAATCCTCATTAACATCAACAAATCATACTCAAGCATGAAATTGCTCAAACGACCAATTGGGAAGAAGAATACGCCTCAAGTCCGTCTAACCAAACCCGACTGCGCCAAGTGTCGAAGATCTTCCTCCTTTCCAAGGGAAGGTCTTCCTTCGGTGACCCATATCCGACTGGCCCCTCAGCTTCCGACATGGTATGTTCCACCACGAAAGAGAAGGTACTTCTTTGTTCGATTTACAGGGTCCTCTAGCTACAATGTCATGGGATCCCAACCGTGCTATTTATACCAAACAAGATAACTTACTGTAGTGACCAAAACCGAAAAAGAGGACAGTTTTGCGCAGAGACATGACAAAAGAGGGCAGCTTTGCATAGAGACGTGACAAAAGAGGGTAGCTTTGCATAGAGACGTGACAAAAGAGGGTAGCTTTGCATAGAGACGTGACAAAAGTGAGCAGCTTTGCGCAGTGACATGACAAAAGAGAACAGCTTTGCGCAGAGACATGACAAAAGAGGGCAGCTTTGCACAGAGATGGGACAAAAGATGCCAGCTTTGCGCAGTGAACTGACAAAACGGGGCAGCTTTGCTCAGTGACGTGACAAAAGAGGTCAGCTTTGCTCAATGAGATGGCAAAAGACTGCAGCCTTGCGCAGTGACAAGACAAAACAGGGCAGCTTTGCTTAGTGACATGACAAAAGAGGTCAGTTTTGCTCAGTGAAATGACAAAAGACTGCAGCCTTGCGCAGTGACATGACAAAACGGGGCAGCTTTGCTCAGTGACATGACAAAAGAGGCCAGCTTTGCCCAGTGACATGACAAAAGAGTGCAGCTTTGCGCAGTGACATGACAAAACGGGGCAGCTTTGCTCAGTGACATGACAAAAGAGGCCAGTTTTGCTCAGTGACATGACAAAAGAGGCCAGCTTTGCGCAGTGACCTGACAAAACGGGGTAGTTTTGCTCAGTAACATGACAAACTAGGCTAGCTTTCCTTAGTGACATGATAAAAGAGGCCAGCTTTGCTCAGTGAGATGACAAAAGAGGCTGGTTTTGCTCAGTGAGATGACAAAACGGGGCCTTTTTTCAGTGATATCGCAGCACGCCCAGCTTTACTCAGTGCTACGACCACACGGACCAGCTTTACACGTAGGAGTAGAGAGAAAACGGACCCTATAAATTGGTGTGCATTCCATTTCCCAGCGAACACTTCACATCCAAACCCCATACTACACCGCACTTCCCTCACCCCACCGGGATGGACAAAAGCAAGAAGAAGCAATGGGACAAGATGGTGAAGGAATGGGAGGAGACATGTGACCTAGCACGGTCAGCTGCCGCCCGCGATGAGAAAATAAGGGCTATTACGGCCCGGGTAGAACAAGCCCAGCGTGCTACAAGGTCAGCCCCCAATGAGCGGCCGCGTAGCAACAACCCCATCCCAAACGTCCCCACCGAGCGTTCGCCGCAACTCCCACCTGAGGGAGAGACACCCCCCCTTTGTTGGTGCGGGGACACATGCAAGTTCTTCAACTCTAAGCACCGCATCAGCCTAGGTATGCGTTACTGGGGTTGCGCAAACTACTCCAGTGACTACCCCGATCGCCATCTTGACACCGCAACCTATCGGCAGCCGGTAACGATGACATGCACCATTTCCCCCTACCTTTTCTCCTTCATAGCACGCACTAACAATCTCTCCCCTGTATTTACAGTCTCCGGAGCCCCTATGTGGCTAGCGCAAATGGATCGATCTTGAGATCCACCCTGCGGACCAATGGACCCTCGATTTCGAGGAGTGGGATGTCACACGGGAAAAGGAGTTGCTGGAGGAGGAGCGCCGCAAGAACGAGCACACTCTGCGTATACAACGCGAGACGCAAGCTCATCTCGAAGTGTGCACATGTAGGGAGCGGGAGGCTCGTGAGAGGGAGCGCGAGAGAAAGAGGGAAATGGCGGCTAAGGCAAAAGAGGCCACGGGGGAGTTCAACGCCGAGCGGCAAGGAAGGGAAAGTGGCCCCACCACACTGATGAGGTCGCACGGCGATTGGGTGGGTTAGTCGCATATCATGCTATATGTTATGCATGTAATAAAAATGTACGCGGCATGTTACTCCCACCTGTATTATGAAGTTTATTTCTATTCAGCTAAGCTTATTATCTCGTCTTTTCGCATTCAATGATTCCCACGTGTTCAATATCACTTTCCTTCCTTTCGTCCAATTGTTCCTATCACAGTTGTCCTCAAAAAAAAATTCATTAAATTTCTTCCAATAAAACAACATAACATGATCGAAAAATGTTATTGCCAGTTCAACATATTTTTCACAGTCAACAATGTACGAAAATCACAAATAGACTAATCGTTACTTCACATAAATTTCGTTCGTACTCAACCAACCAAATTTCTTAATTTTCATAATTGCAAAAAAAATTACACTAGCAGTAAACTGCACTCCACATCAAATTCATATTTTTTTCAAACATATATTACATGTATATGCATAATATTTATGTAACTATCTAATCAAAACAAAAAATAAAACTTATAACTTATTTTGCACAAAATCGCTGATCGGTGCATACCCTAACCCTAGCGCCGCATGACTCACCGAATGGTGCGGTCGGCCACCGCACCACTCGAGTGGTGCGCTTCTCCACCGCACGATACACAGCACGTTGATGGTGCGGTCGAGACAAAGACGATCTCCGTGTAAAGGCGCTCCCGGCCGCACGATTGCCACGCATCGGCTCCCGGTTAATCGTGCGGTCGGCTGAGGGCTAAAAACGGAAATAAATCTACCCGGGGGCTAAATCTGGAATTTAATTAATCTACAGTGCTAATAGTGTCCAAATTTCGAAGGAGGCAGGGTGCTCAGGCTACTGCCACAAACAGTTTGGCCCTCCACCCATAGGAGATTAAATATTTACATACAAAACGAGATGTCAAAGAACAAAGCTATCAGTAATGTTGGTAATCTGTGGCTACTCCTAGGATTACCACACTGGAGTGCAAAACATGTTAATTCAGTTTCTCGTTTGTAGATGTAGATACAAATGATATTGTAATTGTTGGGCTATTATGTAATTTTCTTCATTTTCGGGAATAGAAAAAGAAAACTACCCATGAGGTCCCCATGTAGGGGGAAGAGATGGGAATAGATGGGAGGCGACCAGTTCGGCTCAATCCAGATTTGGGCCACCGCTTCCTTACGCTCTCTCCTCCCTCTTCTTCGGCGGAAGGCTCGGCTTCTTTTTTTGTGGGTGCCACCAAAATCTCATCCGTGAGTTTGCCTCTTTGATGCTATAACTAGATGGGAGAGTTGGGGTTTGGAGGAGAAGAGCAGCTTACCATCGAACCAAATCTTCCACTAGCTATTTGGTCTTTGGGGATTTGTTGGGAGAGCTTGGCGGCGGTTGTGCTTGTGGTCGTCAGGCTGTGGCTCGTGTGCTCTATACTCGTAGATCCACCCTCTGGACCATGTGCTTGCGCGTGGTGTTCTTCTGGTTCGTTGGCTTGTTTTTAGCTGAGTAGAGTATGACACTATTTCACTTACTTGTTGGCTTTGTGTGGCATCGGCTTGTACCACGACTCCACAAATCGGTGAGTGTTGATTTGTGGAATAGGGCATTGTATCTCCGATTACCTCTCTGGTGATATTCTGGTATTCGCTGGTGATTGGTTTTCTAAGACATCATCTCTCCGACGAGTCTAGCCCTTTTCGGGCATCATGGTTGCTTGGAGTGCCGCTGCACTGTGAGCTGATATCTGTTCTCTTTACCTCTATTGTGCATTCGTGTGCTGTGCTAGATCATCTGGCTTATTATCTCTAATATTTGATTGTTGATTGGCACTGGGAGAACGATTGCATGATAGTTTGTGGGCTTTTGATTGCTCGATGAGGATCTTTATCAAATTGAAATCATAGTGATAATTTATATTCATTCTACTAGTGTGATCTTTTCATATTCTAGTTGGTTATCTTTGGTGATTATAGTTTGAGGCCCTGTCAATTGATTATGCTGAAATTACTCGCTTAGTATTGCTTACTGTGGTAGCTAGGCTTTGCCGAAATCATATTTGTGTTGATTCTTCAATTGCTAAACATAAAAGTTGTATCTGCAGTAGCATTACTCTGTCCTACTGATTAGTTTTGGTCGAAATCAGTTGTTTTGCATAATTCTTAACAGTGATACTACACAGAGGTAATATTTGCTTAAGTCAAACTAACAGAATTTTGAGAAATTGTCACTATAATTGTGAAAAATTGACAAGAGTCGTAGAAGGCCAAGTTTTCTTTTAACTTGTGCAACTCCTCACCTGAGAGCAATACTTCAATTATTAAATTTGTGCATTATGGAGATTTTATATGCTCACATATGTGTTTTATTAAGCATATTGTCATATGTTAATAATATGAATCGTATATCTGTTCTTAGAGATAATACATTTACTTTCATGTCATTTTCATATTGTTGTATATATATTTTCTTATGCTTGATTATAATTAGAATTAATATGAAAATGTTGCTAAAACTGCCTAATTTCCAACCGTAAGGAGTTGGAATAGTGAAGCTTGTAAGAAGATGTTTCTATTAAATTAAGCATACATATAATCTCTATTTAATTTCTACTTTTTTTGCAACAATACACCGTTAATTTATACTTGACCGTTACTGTATCAGTAACTTTCACTTTTCAATTTAAGCAGACAATTTGCAGCTTAATTGTTCAGTTGCAATAATCAGGAGCAGCATAGACGCTTTGCGTAAGACGTAGTTGCTTCATTCGGATTTCATGGGGAAAAGATGGTTTGTAAACTATTCCTGCTATTTGTTTTCTTGAAACTATGTCTTGTTGGCATATTCAAACTTGAGACGCATCATGTGCACAATTTACCGTCACAAATATTCTTGCAGCATTACCTTCTTGCAACATCATGTGTACAACATTACGCTAGGTCAAGCCGGAGGCGTGGCGCAGGCAAGCACAGTGGGGGCAATTTGACATATTCGTGTAATATAGTATGACCTGTTCTTTTTAGTTTATAGTTTTTCTTGAATAAACAAACGGAACAGCTTTTTCACTATTTTTTCAAAACGTCTTATTCCCATAACCTTTTTGAAATATGTTCTTTTTGGCTGAGACTTATGACTTTTGTCTATGGCTTGTGGTTTTTGGGCTGTTCGTGTAAGAAATTACATAGTAACAGAAACTCACATGCGGTTTTTGCCGATATAAATGAAGTCGGTACAGTATGTACTATAATTAAGTAGTAGACCACATCTTGAAAAGACATCCGTTTAAAAGCTAGCTATTGTAGAAAAGTCAAAAGTAGAAAACAAAAGCTGAAAAAGAACAGGACCATAGCTTATCGGCAGTTAGTTTATTCGTACAAGGGCCAAATCCATCAGCTGCAGCCGAAAAGAATACACCTTATATTTTTTATTCATAAAAAGCATAGGCACTCATCTAGTACAATTTGCCATAAAAGATTTCATAATATTGTACTTTTACAAATACTTTTGAATATATGATAATAGAATTTAATTGTCAAAGAAGCATCCCATTGACTTTCCGAAACATCACTCATGTAAAAGTGGAATAGCACCCTGGCACGGTCACTCTTTTGTAAATGTGAAATAGCACCCTGGCATATGCCATGTAACTTACAAAATCAAAGCCTGCGAACGAGAATGTGTGCCCCTCATGTTCTGTCACCTGTCATTAATGCTAATGCCATGGTAACAAGAGAAGAAATATGCTCAGTGCGCTTAGAAACTCCAACATCACAATAGAACAGCTTAAAGCTTTCAAGTTTTATAGTTGTCTCTGCTACTTCCCTGAGAGCCTTGTCCACTTCACACTGCATGAATACTTCGATGTAGCTATTGTCGTTTCGCAACATCCAAATGATCAGTTCGACCGTAACTCTTCTTATCCCTGGGAACTCAGTGGTTGGTGACCTATACAGATCAAGAATCTTCTTAATCTTCTGTAAGAACGTATGCACTGTCAAATTGGCAGTCATGAGCGTGTCAGTGAAATCGCTTGCTTTCAGGCATGTACAGATCTGCACGCTGAGGCTGATAAAACTCTCCAGCAGTTTGCCTTGCTTGGTCCTTAGTTCTTTCAGGTTCTTCACATGTACAGAAAGAAAATATTCAAAGATAACTTGTCAAGAAGAATCAAATCCTGAGAGCTGTGAATCCATGATTGGAAGGACACATTGTCTTACTTGAGCAGAACGTTGGCCACGAGACACTGCGGCATCTAACTTTTCCACTCCTATCTCTATTGCTTTCAACACCTGCAACGACATGTCATCGGAAGTAATAGAATTGTCAGATTCATTGGTTTAATAGTTCTGTTTCTAAAGAGTTCAAGCACATAGCCTCGACAACAAAAAAAATGTACAGAAACATATATTGTAATATATAGGTTGCATACTCTTTGGCCTTACATAGCAACAAATTTTATTGCAATTTGAAATCAGGGACACTTGAAGAATGTAGTACATTAAAAAAATACTTTGCCTAGGATGGGAATTACCTCGGCCAATGCGCTATTGACGTTTTTCATATGACGAGCAAAATCTGCATTTGAGTAGGCATGCAAATTACACAGGAGCTGCGCTATAAGATTCCTGTGCTCTTCTTGCTCATGTGACAGCATGTTAACAAATTGCTGAATGCCTTCTGGCTTGATTTCTGCCAAGATGCTCACCGTATTGCTTTGACTCTCTGTAGTAAGGAAAACCAGTGCTTCTGCAGCTTGTACAGCTAGTTTTGCTCTATGAGATCCATCCTCTACAATTTCTGTTGGCCGGATAAGGAAAGAAACAAGCTTCCTGATTATTCGACGAGAAGTGGCAATGTCTTCTCTAGAAGTCTCATCCAAAGCCAAGCAAGCAAGAATGCCAATTGCTTCAACTAGTAGCTCCTGTTTGCTCCGGGGACGGCCTAGGATCTTTGCAATGCCGCTGAGGATGTGGACATTCTTGGATATGTTGCGCCTAAGTGCCTCCCCAGCCTCACCAGTAGTGCTAGCAAGCTTGTGCAAGACTTTAACTGACTTCTCAACTATTTCGTTTCCATCAGAAGTGATCAAATATTCATCAGCGCAGCTTATAAGATCTATTATCTTTGATGGCAGGTCATTGGTGGTGTGTGCTACTTGCCTACAATTGTCAGCATTATCCATAAGCTTTTCAAAAATTTGCACACCAAGCCGGGTGAATTCCAGGCTTTCATCTCTTGACATACCGGAGCTTGTGCCAATCATCCTTTTGTTGTCAGTCTTTAGCAGTGAAGATATTAATTGCAACATACCAGGAAAACTCTCTACCAGGAGGTCCGGAGCAAGCTCCAGCAGTATGCGTGTGGCGTGTCCTCTAACAACTTTTTCCTCCGAAAACTTTGAGCCCAACATATAAATAATTTTATGTACTGTCTCAACTGAAGCTTGAAGTCTCATACGGACCCATCCTTTGTATTCCTTGCTTCTGAGGAGTAGGTCAAGAGTCCAAAGTCCCATTTGCCGGTCTTTGACTGAATCAGAGGTTGCTAGCATATTTGCGAAGGTCACCAAATCCATGTTTAGCATGTTGCGTTCATTTCCGGTGACACATTGCATAAAGTTATCTAGCACATAACGAGTAAGTACATGCATGCCCACATTAACAAGCTCATATTTTAGGCAGACCCTCTTCATATGCTTGATCTCTTGGTTTGCTATAAGGTTAATGAAGACGGCGATACCCTGCACAAGCACCAACCCGTAGAAGATGTTCAGTGACATCTTAATATTCCTGTGGTCATTGCTACCTTCATACATTTGATCGACAAAATCTTGCTTTATCAAACGCAACAAAGATAGGACGATGGATGCGGTGACTGCAGCAAGCTGTGCAAATGCAAAGGTAGCCGTCAGTAAAAAGCGACAAGAGAAAACGTTACGCTTAAATGATCCTATCTTTTCTCTGGGCTCTTGCATGGACTCCTCACTGTCCTGGTGTTTCTGCCGACTTTGCCGCTTGAAAGCTTCCATTTTTTTGACATCTGCCATTGCTTCTGGCGCCAGGAACCAAATCTGATTCTCGGGTTCCTCAGAACTAGTGAAAATCCTGTAAAACAAAAAGGTAAGTATGCAAAATGACTTATATGTTAGTATTGGTTTGCAATTAGTGGCTGCAGACTGCAGTGCATAACCAGATGGTTATATCCGAGCGTTTGAATTAGCTTGTTCCGAAGGTTGAACTAAATTGTTGCGAACAATACAATAGATTGGTGTGAAAACGCTAAATTAATTTGTGGCGAACATTTAATGTTTCGCTGAATAGAAAAACCACATCAGATCTTTTCATTCTATCGCAATGATAAAATACACTAATTTAACAAAATGAATGACCTTTTACAATAAATAAAAAGATGCAGCAACAATTGGAATGAACTGCTGTTAAGTCAAAATATATGCAACATGGGTCTCATTTAGTTCATCTCGTCATAATAAACACGATGGTTCAAATGACTTTCGACACTCATTTTTAAAGATATGAACAATTGTGTTATAAAACGTACGGCAACAATAGAAGACTAAAATAATAGGAGACAAAGATTTAACGTGAAAAATCCTTATAAAAAAACCACAGATCCACAAAGACGAAATTTACTATACTAGGAGAGATTACATTGAGGCTCTTGCTCTTCTTATAGATTTCAATGGTACATATATAGACTAGGAAATAAGAGTCACTAACGAAGAAGGAAACCAAATTAGAATTGGATATGCTTGCCGTTGCCACGTCTGACATGGCTCGGCTTATGCACCGCTCAGCGCCACGTCTGGCTCAGTGTCCACTACAACACTTGTAGCGCTGGATAAATTGCGAAGAACTAATATCATAGAATCTAACATGTTCTGCTTGGAACACAAAACTCGGCAAATAATGCTCGTTAGAGAGCAACTTACACGTGTGGCATCACATATGTCAAACTGCTGGCTGTAAACGTAATTGAAATCCATGACATGGTTAACACTACTCCTTAAAACTACTCGGATGAAAGGAACTCTCGTACCATCAATGGAGTATAAACTACAGTAGACCGTCATATCGAGCTATGATAACTGGACAAATGTTGTAGTATCCACGCAAAACAAACTCCTCCTTGCACTTTAAAATCCTTTGTCTCGAACTAAAATTGGAGCAAAATATTCACTTTCAATTAGCAAAAACTCTGAAAAGCATCATGTTAGCTGCTATCAAGGTGTCATCAAATTCTTAAGAATTAATGTTGCCAAAGAGAAAACCTCGTGTCTCAATCCAATAGTGGAAGATCATCCTTTAGAGTCATTGTGCGGAAGAAATCCAAAATTTGTTGGTATGAATTTGTGTGTACCTAGGAAAAAAACTCGCAATCGAAAACTCTTGGTACGCCTCTCGGGTGCACGTAACAATTTCATCAAAAGAAATACAAAAAAACACCAAAGAAACAAGCCAGCACTAGTAGCTTGGACGCCCTTTTTTCGGCCTCGAGTTCCATGCCATTTTTCCTTTTCACTGGCTTGGACCTGGCGCCTGCTACTAGGGGTGGAAAAAAGCTCAAAGCTTACGAGTCGGCTTGGCTTGTTTAGGGCTCAATTTGTGGTATAAACAAACCGAGCCCATATTTCAACTCGATCACTTAACGAGCCAGCCAAGCTAGCTCGCAAGCCAGCTTGGTAGCTTGTTAGGTTTGGCTTACTCAAGGCCCAGCCCAATAATGCTAACCCTAAGTTAACCTTATCCCCCAAATCCCCAATGCACACAACACAGGCATACAAGCGACAGACAACACCACACAGCGTCCACCTCTGTCGATGACCACTTCTCCCTTACCTCATCACATCGTTCCCCACCTCATCTCCCTCCTGCCCCTACCCTTTGTCTAGGCGCCCAAGGCCGAGGATGCGTCCGACTCCGACGACGACCATTTCTCCCTTACCTCCTCCGACTCCAACTCCGACGCCGCCGCAGACCCCATCGATGTTCCGGTGGTGCTGGGTGATAGCGAGGACCACATCAACCGCCTCCTGGGCGTGTTGCTCTCCAGCATCATCTCCCGCCTCCTCATCAAGGAATCCGCGCGCACCATGGTGCTCTCTATAGTTGGCATGACATGTGGGCGGTGACCCCACTCCTTGTTGACGACGTGCACCTCAAAGGCTCCGACAGGTCCTGCTAGATCTCCGTCGTGTGTAGGGGCGGATCTAGGATTGTCATGCCCCAGGCTAGAGAGAGTTAGATGCTACTATTACCTGACCTGGAAGAGAAAGTTGCGCATTTGGCTTATTGGACTTACCTAGGTTTTGCACTGATAAATATCGCACGCCCCGGGCTGGAGCCTAGGATGCCTGGGGTGTGGATCCGCCCCTGGTCGTGTGTGCCATCTAGTGCTGCATGGCCACACACCCGAGTCCTGTCCACTCCGTGTGTGTCACCCGCATCTGCTTCCATGGGCATGAGTACGCACTCTGACACCTGATCGCAGGCCTAGTCGCCAAGAATGTCGAGGACCTCATCCTCTTCAACTGCCCATGGCCACTGGACATGCCACTCCCTGACGACATCCTCCGCTGCACCTCCCTCAGCCGCCTTTACCTCGGCGTCTAGTGCTTCACATGCACCGCTGCCCACTCACCTTCGCCAACCTCCACGAGCTCAGCCTCTTCTACACTGTCATCAACGACGCAGACTTTCGGCGCCCTACTCATGCACTGCCTGAAGCTAGAGATCCTCTTCCTCGCCATCGCGTACCACTACCTGTCGCGCCTCCATGTCGTGTCCCACAGCTTTGGGTAGTGGTGGACTAGATGTTCGACCTCGACGAGGTCATCATCGATGACGCCCCATGTATGGAGTGACTGCTCTTCGAAATCGTTGCCGAACAGAGGCCCATCAAGATTGTCCGCACGCCTAGGTTGGAGGTGCTCGGATTATTGGACATATTGCATATAATGAGCCTAACGAGTCGAATTTAAGCTTTTAGCCAAGCCGAGCCTCCATTTCAGCTCTTTAACTTACCGAGTCAGGTTGAGTTGAGTCGAGCGGGCTGAATATCTATCCCTACATGCTGCCAAGGCTGGCCTTGGGTTCCGAGCCCTTGTCTCTCTTCTGCCGAAAGAAAACAACGCAGCGAGCACTGCTACTCTCTTTCTCTGTGACCAAGGCATGGACAGTGCTATGCTTTTATCGCTTGGCTTCGACCCGGCCCAGAGAAAAAAAGAGCCCAGCTCAGATTCAAGGAAAACGCCGTAGAAAAGACGCCAAAGTTGCCTTGATACCTCACATACGCCGCCGTGTGTGCCGCCCAGGAGTCAGGATCGCTTTTCTCGGATCAACGGATCGGGATTAAATTTAGAACTCTAATGCTACTTGTTATAAATATTTGACAAAAATAAAAGACCAAAAGAACAGGAGATGAGGATTTTACATGAAAAATCCTTGCAGGAAAAAACTACATTCGTACGAAGGCGAAATTTACTATAGAAGATATTACAATGAGAATCTTACTCTTCCTTAAGACCACGGATAAATATATAAACTAGGGAATAAGATTCCCTAACAGAGAAAGAAACCGAATCAAAGTTAGATACACCTGCTGTTGCCACATCTAACACAGCTCGGCGTATGCATAGCTTGGCACCATATCTGGCATAATATCCGATATAAACACGATGATAAATTCAGATCATACTTTAACGATTTGAATCATAGGTTTGCCCGCTGACATCAGCCTGCCCTTGTACTTTTACTCAGCTGGGAAAACCGCGCGCTACAGCGCTCTGTGGCGCATGGACTCCATGGACAAAGCCAAGTATTCTGGGGGTGCTGGCAGCGTGTGGAAGATAAGGAGGATGCAGTCAAGGATTTTTGGCAGTGGAGATGGCGATGTCGATGATTTTGCGAGTGAGGAAGGTGCAGTAGGTATTGGAAGGGGTAAAAGATGTGGAAGGTGTGGCGGCCTACTACAAAGACCCACCTCTATCAACTCAGACATGGCAACAGTACACAATTATTGCAAACCATCGCATTAGCAACACCTGCGCTTATTTTTCGAGTTAACGTTGTATATAATTTAGCAATCTGCTTGGCAAATCAAAAGTCCTTCCCTAATTTCTCTGAAGTGGGTGTTTTCTTTAGAAACAACTCCCATATTTTCTGTTATTTGAAACACAACGATATCTCTTGTTACAAAATGGTTTAGAAAATAGCACCAAATCAAACATAAAAAAAAAAATCCTGGGCGGTTACCACCAGTAACTGGATTCCTCGAAACCTCTGGTTAACCCACAAACCGGCCAAATTTGAATTTGGGGTGTTTTCTACAAATTTGTCTGAATATGCACTACTACAGAAAGCCTAATACTAGACGGCCAATGTCTGTGATTGACACTAACACAGACGGTTTTAATTTGGACAAATGCGTGTTAGTGGCGTCGGATAAAGCGAGTATCACGAGCGGTTCTTACCGATGAACCGCTCGTGATACTAAAAGTATCCTGAGCGGTTTTATTAAAACCGTGCGTGTTGTGTAGACTATCACGCAGCGGTTGTTGTTAAGAAGATGTCAGAATGTTCATGACGGTTTTTAACAAGAACCGCCTCGTGATGTCCCTTTGTCGGTCATATTCTGTTCATGATCAGTGGTTAATATATAAGTACACATTGCTTCTAATAACTTAACTAGAGAACTACTGAGATAAGAGATCACAAATTAAAGGCAAATTTATTAATTTCAATTAGAGGCAAAATTATTACAAAAGTCGCACAGGTAAAGAGTTTCCCAGATTGTAATCTTTTGGGCTTCGTACGCTTCTTCTTCGACTTTGGGACTTGGAGGATCAGCCACTGACTTCTCGAACGCCGTTAAGATTGTCCTTGTCCTCAGCACTTCCTCCTCCAGCCTGGGCAAATAATCAGGAGCATAGCCCATAATGTCGTAGAGGATAGCATGAAAAGATTCCTCGAACCGCCGTTTTGCTTGATCGCAAGGCTATCCATCGTCTCTCCAATGCGTGTAGAGCTTCTTCCGCTGCGCATATTGTGGAGAAGAACCGGGGTAAGGGTCTGTTTCCCTTTCTTGAGCGGTGCGAGACGCCTCCGTCGACGGCGGATGATCGTGTCGAGTGATGGATGCAAGAAAGTTGGGGAAGGAGAGCGAGGCGTGTGCGGAGAAGTCGCTCGGATGCAAATTGCGGCGCTGTGTAAGGTTCGACCGAACAATTCTTGATGAGCAGATGAGAGGAAGGAGATGATCACAAGAATAATAGAAGCCATATTGTACGCACGTAGAAGAGACTCGGATTAGCGCGCATATTTAACCTTTAGCACGCATTCGTATACCCAAACATTAATGATATAGACGCTTCGTATAACGATCGAGAGACGTTAATTAGACGATCGAAACACGAAGCGTTCTGACATAAAGCTTATGACAAACCGTCTGTGATAAGATTTATCACAGACGGTTTTTAAACTAATCTTATCACAGACGGTTTTTAAACTTAGAACCGTCTGTGATATTGATATATTACAGACGGTTCTACGTCTAGAATCGTCGTAATAAGCCTCCTATAAATACCCTCCGGCTAGGGTTTTCCCGTATGCTGCGATTATATTCTACATCTAAATCCCGACCGTCTCTCGCCGCCGCCGGCGCCTCTCGAGCCCTCACCGCCGCCTCCTCGAGCCGTCCGCGTTCAAGACCGACGCTCGGATCGCCTCCACGCCGCGCGCTCGCTCGCCCGTCGCTGAGGTCGCCTCCCGAGCCTCACCGACCGCCTCCCCGAGCCGTCCGCATTCAAGACCGACGCTCGGCTCGCCTCCACGCCCGGCACCTCCGCTCGCCTCCCCGAGCCCTCGCCGGCCGCCTCCCCGAGCCTGATACACTAGCTTGTGTCATTTGCTTCATAGTACTTTGTTTAGAGACCTTGTAGTGATAGTATATGCCACATAGACCTTCAAGGGGCATGAAGCAAGTGACACACTCTAGTGTATCCTGTTCAATGAACCTGATACACTAGTTTATGTCATTTGCTTCATAGAACTTTGTTTAGAGACCTTGTAGTAATAGTATATGCCACATAGATCTTCAAGGGGCATGAAGCAAGTGACACACTCTAGTGTTCCCGTTCAATGAACCGGATACACTAGTTTGTGTCATTTGCTTCATAGAACTTTGTTTAGAGACCTTGTAGTAATAGTATATGGCACATACACCTTCAAGGGGCATGAAGCAAGTGACGCACTCTAGTGTATCCTGTTCAATGAACCTTGTAGTGATTTTTTTATTGCTCTTATCACTCTGTAATTGTGATTTTGTTAATGGATATTTTATTTCATTTCAATTAATTCATTTGCGAAATGGATGCCTTATGTCTGTGAATGAAATGTGATGTGAATTGGATGTTATATGTTTGTCAAATGAATTGAGATGTGAATTGTATGTATACATATACTTGTTTATCTGCTTGTTTCAGAGGGCACGGCTAGCATTTCCTGAGGCTAGCCAATAAACACAAATATCATTTATGGGTAGAAAAGAACATCACAGATGGTTTTTAGTTACAAACCGTCTGTGATGACATATCACAGACGGTTTGTAACTAAAAACCGTCTGTGATATATCAATATCACAGACGGTTTTTAACTAAAAACCGTCTATGATAATCAGCTATCACAGACGGTTTTTAGTTAAAAACCGTCTGTGATATTGATATATCACGGACGGTTCGACAACCGTCTGTGATAACCTTCGATTATCACTGACCCATAAATTCAGACGGTTCAGAAAACCATCTGTGATGACGTTTTTGAACCGTCTGTGATGACCTTTTCTGTAGTAGTGATGGTTTTTGTTTTGACAAATTTCATCATAATTTGGTGCATTTTCTACTTAATTTAGTTTTAATTCAAAATATCGGCCGAAAAATTTCTGAGTCTCAATCCCCCGATCTTCTTTTATCAAAACGGATATTTGAATCCCTACTCTTAGCCGCCAGCCACTCCTATCATCATGTATAATCTCCAAACCCTTGACCCTTTATACTAGACCTGATGGAGGTAGCTCATTGCTGTAAGGGGATGTGCACCATGGTAGTGGAACAGCCAGGCGCGGACCTGATTGAGTTTATGGGTGTTCAACTGAACACCCAATTTTTTTTGACCAAAAATCCATTATATATTAGGTATATTACACATGTATTATGTATATGAGTTGGTATTCTCAAATTTCCGAATCAATGTCTCATTCTTGGTCGCTCCCAACACGCGACGTGAGCAATGCAGCCAATGCTGGCTTGGCCCTCTTCTTTTGGCAATTTGGCCCATGAGGCATCAGTGATCACTGAGCAGCCCATCTGGCATCTGCCCTACCCATGAAAAAGAAACCCCTTCCTCCAAGATACAAGAGAGAGTAGAGCCATTCCATTCCCCACCTGACATCCTGACCTAGCCATCCATCGGGCATTCGGGCAGCGCCATGGTAGCGTCGCGGGTAGCACGACCACGACAGGGGCGCAGGACGGCAGCACCATCACGGCCTCACAAGCAGCATGCCACGGTAGGTCAGCAGCAGCGGCCCAGGGGTTAGGGCAACAGGGCCTGGCGGGGCTGAGGCAGCGCCAATGGCTGGCGGGGGGATGGGGTGTCTCCAAACCGGCAAACCCTAGTCCCTAATTCCCATCCGTGCCTCCAACTGCATTGCTGGCTGCACCTGCGTTCAGTTTTGGGTGACACGCCTCCGCTCTGACGCTCCGCGGCACTGTGACAACACCACCACCTACTGCCTGGAGCCCTGGATCAGTGTATGTCACCTATTTCCTCATAAAAAATCATTAATTTATATAATTTCTATATTTTATTATATCTATATACACATATCGATGTATTGGTGTTTTGGGGGAAACAGTGTGTTACGGTATCGATGTATCCAAGCAACTTAACTCTGAAGTTCGAACACCCATCTTAAAACTCCCGAGTCCGCAACTGGGAACAACAAAGTGGAAGTGTGACGCGGTGGCAACCAGAAAGCGGAGCTGAGGGAGGTGTGCAACGCGGTGGAGCAATGGCATAGAGTAAAGGGGAGGCTTGCTGGCACAATAGAGGAGCAGACCGAAGGAGCAGCATGTTGGCAACACATCGTGAAAGCTATGGCAAGGCCCCTTCGTAATCTTTTCCTACAACAAGGGGTGGCATATTCCCCCACGGGATGCGGACCCATGGAGATTATCCCCATGGGAGCGTGGGCGGGGGCAAACTCCCTGTGGGGTGACAAGGACGACCCTTGTTATCCTAGCGGGACGGGGATGAGGGACGAACTCCCCCATGGGGGCCATGGGTAGGGGTGGCAAAAAAACTCGTTAGTGCAGCTTGTTGGCTCGGTTCAAAATTGTTTCAATTATACTTGTTAATTGGTTAAACATTAAAATGAGTTGATTTCAAATGAATTTGAATTTTGTTCGAGCTTGACTCGGCTTGTTAGCTCATTTCTAAAAATGCTGCTACATTATACGTAAAATGATATTAAATCAAACTGTGTCAATTTTAGAAAAAGCCCAATAAGATAAGGAGTTGGCTCGATATCCACCCCTAGCCATGGGGACTCGCTAAGATTTAAAATATATTATTTTTATTTATATATTATAGTTTGGAATATGATATATGAAATCTTTTGCATATGTTTAGTCTAAATTTGTATTATATATATTATAATTTATGTTTTGAAGCTATAATTTTCGGTAAAAACTATACCTAGTACTTTATAAATGAATTAATATAGTCATATTAACATTTATAATATAACATGTAAATTATTTTCCAACCATGGGGATAGGGACGGAGCGATTCCTCCTCGCTAGCCTTTGCAGGAAAGGTTGGCTAGGTCAAGGCGGGGACGCGGGGCTGCACCCACCCCGTTGCCATCCCTGTCCACAACCTCCATTGGTTATGAAGATAACTAAGATTCCCTGATTCCTAATTTCTTTTAATTCAATGATCCCAAAAAGTATCTTATATTCTCCGATTCCCAAATTTTTGCTAGTTCAATGTCACAAAAATGTGAATTGGCCACACATATTTGAGTACTGTGCCTATGCAAGTGTTCAGTTTTTTTATAACTCGTGCAGAGGGGGGCAGTGAGGGGCAGCTTTTATGAACATGTGCCATGTAATATTGAAGAGGAATATAAAGCCTTGAGGTTACAGAAGAAGGGTTAAGAAAGTAATCAGGGAGTCTCCTAGACGTTATTTAATAAGTTAGGGTTGGTTTGCAAATACTTGTTATTTTGATTTTTTTATACAATATTTCCCATCAAGTCGTCCTCTCTCTCTCTCTCTCTCTCTATATATATATATATATATATATATATATATATATATATATATATATATATATATATATATATATATATATATATATATATATATATATATATATATATATATATATATATATATATATATATGTGTGTGTGTGTGTGTGTGTGGGGCACCATAATTTGAAATGCATGATTCAATCCAGATTCGGGTATATTTTTGAAAATATCGTTTTAGGGTATATACCAATCTATAACAATTCAAATAAAACATATGCCTTTCAAAAAATATACTTGAATTCAAAGTTTTGAACAAATTTAGACACATGCTTTGTTGATTTATATATATAATCAATATATACCTGCAATCAAACTATCATAAAAAGTCAACTACAATTCGAATTTCAATGCAAGCTTGTTTGAACTAGTTAGTAAACTAGTTAAACTCAACATCTGAAAAATTCCAAAAATTTTCTTACATGATATATAGGGAAAGCACCTATTTTAGACTATGGTGCTCAGGCACCATAGTGTCCCAATTAATTATACTATTAGTTACGTATCCGTGCATTGCAACGAAACTCATTGAACATATAGAGAATTATGCTATAGAAGAGAGTTGCTCTGATCGGTTGTAAAGTGGAGAATGGTGAGAAGTTAAGAGAATAAAACGGTTGGAAGAGAATGGATGTACAACCACCAACTCGTTCTTTTCTAATAGTACAGATAAAGATATATATATATATATATATATATATATATATATATGTGTGTGTGTGTGTGTGTGTGTGTGTGTGTGTGTGTGTGTGTGTGTGTGTGTGTGTGTGTGTGTGTGTGTGTGGATATTACATAAGCACTCATTTAATTAATTGGACAAAATTTGTCAAAAACTAAAGCACCAATTCATTCCCTGTTATATGTGTATAGATCTAAACCAACATTTACTTTAGACAAAGGTAGTATGAAGTACTAAACAATACTCAACGTACTTGGTTGCTTCCATGAATACAATGCTGGTGACAAACCAGAAGTCGATGGTCTTGATGAGGGTAGAAAATCCACCGAGCAGCACGACGGTAGCCCACACGAATGCCAGAGCCCCAAGACCCCTTATCGCCTTGTGAAACAGGGCAGTCCGCAGTATGACATTGTTCAACCTTTCCTCTGGCAGCCGGAGCTCGCCTCCACCTTCCTCCACCGTCTTCAACCTTTCCTCTGGCAGCCGGAGTTCGCCTCCACCTTCCTCCACCGTCTTCAACCTTTCCTCTGGCAGCCGGAGTTCTGCACCTTCCTTCTCCTTTGACGGCCGTGGCAGCAAGGCGGCCAACACACGAACTTCCAGCGCACTTCGATAGCGCCTTCTCTCATCCATACGCTGCTTCCACTTATACAAGTATACACCTAGTTCCTTTTCAATACACGGTATGAATCGGCTGCCCTTAAACTTTGTAGATTTGAGGCGTTTTCAAGGCAGCACGCAAGGAAAAACCTCAGTCGAAAGGCTTGGTGAGTAGAGACATCATTTTTATCAAAAAAACGAAAAAGCATGTGCCCAAATAAAACGGGCCACGCGGGCTTAACATTTTCGATGGATGTACGTACGTAGAGGCGCCGGTGGGCGGAGGCGACGCTGCTTGAGGACTGCCGGATCCGGTGGCCCCCTGTCTCCTTGGCTTGCCCACGCCGCGGCCGGCGGTGGCGGCGAGGAAGGGGATGGGAAAGCGCAGCACGGCGGGTGAGGGATGAGGACGTAGTGTGACGAGGGAGAAGGTTGTGGGTTAGCCTTTCGCCTTCGGTTTGGCTAATTGTTACGTACCTGCACTATTTCGACACGAAGCGCAAGAATTAGGCCGGAAATTAGAGAGAAATCAGAGGGATTAGGAAAAGACCAGACTGAGATACAACGAAGAAGATACAAGCCTGTTCACACCTACGCGCGCCGTCTACTGCGTCGCACTCAGTCTGGTCTTTGTGTTGGAATTTTTCACTGTCGCCGGCTGATCTAAGAGTGTACGTGATGCTTGCTGCTGGCCTCCTCGATGCATGCCGCACCGACGTGAATTCCGTCCTCCTGACGCGTTCTCGCATTCTCGAAAAAGTTCAAGGTCACCCGTGTCTAGCGTGTTGTATACTATTTTGTCATAAAAATTAGGTTTTTCTTCCCTCACCCAAAAAAAAAAGTTTCTGTCAAGCGCACCCATTCCCATGTGTGTAGTTAACGCATTTTTTTTTGTTTCTCCGCGCTTCCAGTTTCTAAACAGTTTCTCTTGTGCATGCTTGCGTCATGTTTAGGTGGTGATCGGTTCGGCTGAAAAGCTTATGGTTTATGACTGAAAACACTGTAGCTAATGAAAAAATCAGAATGACATGTGAGGCTTATTTAGCATAATTAAATTTAAAAAAAAAATTAAAAATATAAAAAATATGTTAGCCCATTACGTATAATACAAACAAATACGGGGAAAAAAGAACCGGCAAAAAAGCTCAACAAAAAGCCAAAAGTTCAGAAAAAGACGAAACTTATGAATAGTGAAAAATAAGTCAGAAGTCGAAGCCGAGTTGATCAGGAAAGAATTATAGAAAGAATGATGCAGTAATTTTTTTTGTGCAGAAAAATGCCATCCGCACTCCCAGTGTAATCGTGTTTCAGTTTTCTTTATCTCTACGCAAAGATAGGAAAGCAAAGAGAGCAGAGGTCGCTTGTGCAGATAAAAAGAGGGTGAGAATGATGGAGGCCAGCACAAAGAAGCAGATTATCATGGTTGCTTTGCTGGGGGTTATTCGGATCATGTCGCTCCTTTTTCGTTTTCCTGTTCTTTAACAAAGATCACAAACAGCCTGATGGTTTCTGTTGTTTCAAAAATTCAGTCTGCCTCTAGTTGGAAATTAAGCGGTTGTAGTATTATTTTCAGATTAATTCCAGGTATAAGCAACAACAGTAAAGCATATGATCAGCAGGAAATAAATAACATGAAAATTAAACAAATGTCTCATAAGACAGATATAGCATTCAAGTTATTTAAACAAAACAATATGATTAACTGATCAAGATAGTGGGCAATTAAAACATGTATAATGCATAGATTTAAATTTTGATTTGCTCTCAGTTTGAAGAGTTGCACAAGATTTAAGTCTTGGCCTCCTTCAACTCTTGTCAATATATCAACAATCAAAATGACTATCTCCTTACTATTCTGCTAGTATGACACAGTATAAGTTACCTTAGTTAAGTGGCAAAGTAAATTGCACGTTATAAACACAAATATGAACAGATAATGGCTACTACAGTGACAATAGATTTCGGCAATAACCAGAAATATGTAATAGATATGTGCTTCTACAGAATCAACTGAGTTCGACAATATTCAGGAAAGCAGTAAGCAATACCGAATCAGAAGTATGTAACTTAGCAATCGACAAAATCAAACTAGCAGAATACTTCTAGTGATAGTCACGATGACATCTAATTTGACAAGTTATCCTCATTGAGCAATCATAAAGCCCACAATCTACTATACAAAAGTCCTCCCAGAGCTAGCAATTATCACAGATTTCAAAGATAACAAACAGAAATATCTCAATAGCACGGCAAACTTATGCACAATAGAGATTACAGAATGTAAAAGCTCACTAGGCAATGGCAGTCCAAGCCACTGAGAAAGCCGACAGAGGCAAGGCTCATCACAAAGACGATATCCTAGAAAACCAATCACCGGCGTATGCCTGGATATCACCGGAGAGGTTAACAGTGATACAATGCCCAACTTCACAAATCAGTACTCACCAAATCGTGAAGCCGAGATGCAGGTGTTGTCACACAAAGCTAACGCAATCCCCAATCAGATAAAGCAACTAAGAGTTTGCAACCACGATCACTTACGACCACAACAGATCGTGACCACGATAGATTATGACCACGACAGATCACGACCATGGCAGATCATGACCACGGCTGATCATAACCACGGCTAATCACGACCACGGCTGATCACAACCATAAGACCGGCTACACCACAGAGGATTAGCATAGCCTCACTGGTGTGGAGATCACTAAGACCCCAGTGAGTTTGCCGGAGCAAATTGCACAGGAGACCAAGGGGAAATCGCCACTTCTTGTTCTCAGATCTGGGTATGTGCCCTTGATTGCACTCTGCGGATAGCGCTTCCATGGCCCAATTTAAAGAGGGAAGAGGGAGATCAGAGATCAGGGAGAAGGAAGGTGGCGCTGTCAAAACTGCCCGAGTGGAAGCCGCGCGAGGAGAGGAGGGATCGGATCTGATCCAATCCCCTCTCAAGTATTTAGTCAAGTTGGCCTTACCCTTTCCCTCCCAACTCACACATGGGCCCCACTCCAGTTTTCCTTTTTTTTCCCCCTTTATTCCAAAAATGAGGGAAATTTCCATATTGCCCAACAATACCCACCAATTTTTCTCAATTTGTGATGAATATGATTGAAGTAGCTTTGTGTGATATATAGTCATTTGACAAGGGTGGTACCTTGCGGGTTGAACCCAATGCCTAGCAACAAAAGTTACGACTCTGAACAGATAAAGGAGGACTGCGCCTTAATCCAGTGTCTTGGTGTGAGAGCTTTTCACTTATGCTGCACTCTGTACAGGGCAACTAAACCACACCTTTTGGGTTGGAACATTACAGTCATGTTCCTATATCTTTTTATGAGTATTTAAGAAAGCATATCCAGACTTTCTTTTGATCGTGACCCCACGATCATACTCACTTAGGTAAATTCTCTAGAGAACTCTGTAGGATAGTTCCCATTGCTATATAAGACATCGAATTCGTTAAGAGATATTGCTCAACCTGCCATACAGTTTAGAGTACTACAGCTCATGTGACCCTAAGGTGTATTCTTAGTCTTTCATAGTTTGTTTTCCTAGAGCCTAATTCATAGGATTTCTGCTCTTATAGGATAGGTTACCACTGTTCAAGACCATCAAACGGGTATGAGCCCCATTCCTGAACATCCTAAAATTTTGGATCTTCGAAGTTGCGAGGAATTTAAAACTTTTCTTGCATTTTGTTAATATTTGAATTTATTGCTAAAATCTTATTTGGATTTTTCTGAAGTTTGTGTTGGGCAAATTTGTATTGTGGAATAATCCCCAAATGCAAACGATAATCATAATAATAAAAGGGCGGAATAATTTAAAACAATGAGTTGTGAATAGCAACTCTAAAAATTTAAATTCACATTTAATTCTACAAAACAAAATTCAGATTTAAGTTGAAAACAAAATCAATTTTAAAATAAGAATTTGAAGGAATGAATTATGGTTAGGAAGTTAAATTGGAGAGCAAATTCAAAAACTAGAAAATATAAATTATAAAACTAATTTTAAGAGCTAGTCTCCCAATAGAACTGAAATTCAAAATTTGCATACAAATCAAAACGAAATAAAATCAGAAATCAAAGTTGGCAGTAGCTCTCTCCTCCTCTATTTCTTCTTTTCTTCTCTCTTCCTAGTGGGCCCTGTCCTTTTTTCTTCCTTCTTCCTTCCTTTTTCTTCTCTCTCCATCGTCTTCCCTGGTAGCCGCTTCCCCTTGGCGCTTCTCTCTCTGGCGCCCGATTGACCGACCCTACCACCCACATGCCAGCTCCATGCCTCGCCAAGCCACACCTTGCTCCTGTCGCCTCTATCACGTCACCATGCCCTGGCACTTTGCGTCGCCATCACTGCGCCCCCGCCTGCACACCTTGCGCTAACTGCTCCCATCATTTAGGCATCGCCTCACCATGCTATGCCCATGCTCGTGCGGCCACGCCGGAGACCATGCCCTGCCACGGCCATGCCTCCCATGTCGCAAGCGCGTCCGCGCCCACGACCTGCTCTCATCGCATCGCCGTCCCCTCGCCATGTCCCTGAACCTCTCCAGCTGCACCAACTACGATCGGTCTGGAGCATCCCACCACCACCCCGGAGCCTTCCCCATCGCTAGCCGAGGCTTCCCTCTGCCCCAACTCGCTGCCCATAGCAGCCCCTCTGCGCCGCCACCCATGCACGACGCTATCCCTCCTTGGCCCCTCTCCAGCTGCACCAACTACTCGGTGAGTTTCCCCTCAGCTTGATCCTACTCATGCTCACCTCAGTTTCTCTTCCTCACCCTCCCGGTCGCCATCGCCCCGTTCCTCCCCGTCGCTGGCCACTTGGCGCCACCGCCCGCCAGCCCTCAGCGCTGCTCCGGCTAATGCGCCACCTCCCCTATCCTCCCTAGCTTCTGGGCCATCCATTTCACCTACCACCTCCCCATCTCCGGCCACCCTTCGCTGTTAACGCTGCCAAGGACTTGGCGCCGCCCGTGCGCCATGTTCTCCACTGGTTTGGCTGAAAATAGAGCATCCCCCATCTGTCTCTCTCCCCTCTCAAAGACAGGTAGGCGACTTTATGGAACTAAAAGGCAACCATTTAGTTAGCTGCCAACTAAGTCAAAGATCACCTTGTATCTATGCACACACATGCATATAGCTCTTTTAGATAGGTGAATAATTGCTATTCAAATCAATGGCTAATAAAATTAGTTATCCATATTTTGGCTAATGTCCTTCATAGAATCAGGAGTTGATAAAGTGAGATGTTCTTAAATATTAAATCATACACAATTTGTGTATCAGTAAGAGTAGGTGATAAACTCTAATACACAAATGAAAATTCAAAATAAAGAGCTGATGCAAAATAGTCTAGATGAAAATGAACCGGCAAATAAATTTTTATATTACAGACTTAGAGTACTAAAATTTAAGAGCAACTAGAGGTTAAATTTTAGTTAGTTGTTTGCCGACCAAAAATTATGGGAATTAAAAATATCAATATTCCAACAAGACTAAGTCAGTAGAAATATCAATATTCCAACAAAGCCCTTTCTCAAATAGTAATTAAATAAATAAGAGATACTATTAGGTCAATAAGTATTAAAATGAGAATGCTAAGATTATAAATTAAAGATTGCCGCGTGTATAATTAAATAAGTCTCAAAATAAATATTGTGCCATTAATAATTATCAAAAAATGCAAACGCTAGTAAAAGACTGCTGATATATATGTATAATGTCTGAATAACACAAGAATCCTGTTTAAAAATGACATTGAGATAAGAATAAGGCAATTAGCCAATAGGTCACTACACTTAAATTAAAATACATGTTTAAAACAAAATGGTGCTAAAATGTAGTTTTGAGGATGTAAATAATAACCAAGGTTACCTAGGGTAGACAATGACTAATTAGAATAAATCGATTAACTAACATGCTGCTAGGAATTAAATTGAAGTGTCCACATTATCTAGTGATTAGAACACCATAAAATACCACCTCTTGAATTTACAGAGCTATGAACTCTAAGATTGATTCGATAAACTAAGATTGTACACATTATGTGCAGAATTCATGCCCTAACTCTTAAAAGTTAAGACTAAATTATACTAGATACCCCCAAATAAATTCTTACTTCTGTTCATAGGCCTAGCCTAACTCATGAAACTTCCTTAATAAATATAAAATAATAAAAAGAAGTTATTACATAATATGGGTCAAGCCATTCAACAGCCGGCTAAACCTAGCCATCCTCAAATCCGAAGCAGAATATTCCCGTGAATATTCCTTTATCGATAAACCTTCCTTAACATCCATCTCAGCGAATTTCCCTCAACCATTTATCACTTCGCTCCAACCCCATTTTACTCCGTCAATACTCCGCGCCCAATCAACCTTGCCTCAAATCATCCATTAACTCATAATAAAGCTAAATTGAGTTTATTTGGATTTATTTGGACCTTTTGAGTTATTTGCATTTATTTGGATTCAGTTATTTAGTATATAATTAGAAATTGGAGTCCTAAAAAATCAATGGATCAAGCGAGACTAAGATAGATATGAAGATAAAGACCAGGAGCTCAAGATCATCTAATGAAAAAGCTCTGAATGATCTCAAGACCACGGTAAACCGTGCAAGGCGAGTCAATACTTTGATCATGTTGAATCTACATTTTAGGCAATCTACTTCTGTTTAAATTATCAAATTTTATGTCGTTATTTTATATGCAAATCAATGATTGTTTTAAGAATTCTAGTTACATGCCTATTATTTATCTTACGAGTATTACATTCCCTTGGAACAATTGAGCATTCGAGCCTGACTTGTTCGATCTCCTGCTCAGCTTCCTTGAGCAAATCATGCATGGTCGCAAAAACTTCACCCCCTGTGCGCATTGCTTCTCGAGCTGGAGGACCGACTTGATCTTTCCGAGACCAGTTTCAAGCTTGGATACATAACCATGTAGCACATCAAAGCTTGGTTTCTTCACGTTTCCTAGCTCACTGCTCAGCCCAGACACAAATCTTAGGCCTTGCTTACGGAACTGTTCATCTTTTGCAATAATTGTGATGTGATTTTCTGTAGCTTTCTCAGATTTTGCATCTTCAGAACGGACAATTTCTTGGACAACGAAGTGTAGCAAGGTGGTTTTACCATTGGTGCCTTTGACTTCTGCGAGTTTTAGGAGGGTGTCGAATTTGAAAGCTTTTGCCTCACCCCGGTTCGTGTCAACACTCATTCGGTTCCCGGTTATCAGCACTGCTTCAAGTAGTTTTAGGAACAATCTACTGCCTTTTAAATCATCACAAGCTGCCTGAAAAACAAGTGAAGAATATTAGCTCCTCATAAGTGGCGTTGCAAAATTCAAAAGTTCATGGTACTGTAATAACGCCCCAAATTAAAAAGAAAAACTTGGTATGTGCCATAACAAAATTGTGTAATTCTGAAACTAATACAACTAAAATGCAGTGCAGCTCAGAGCCATCGCAAAATATAGGTAGGTACGGAACATGACATTTTCGTCTAACACTGCAATCAGTAGCTAGTTAACCAAACAATTGGCAAATGGGCAGTAACAGGCAGGTGCTGATTGTTAGTTTGTTACACATACTATTGCACCGGCAGCCTGTGCAGGGGTCCGGCAGTGGATTGCTAACAAGTGCCAACTGCTCATGACTAGCGGCAGATACACTGCTTCGCAGCCCTTCTTTTTTACTAGGAATGCAAACTTGTTCAGTTGGGCATGTGGTCAGGAACAAGCGGATGGATGTCTGCAACTAGCTAGAATGCATTAGTACCAACAGTTAACAGTGATCATCCATAGGCAGACATGGGAAGTAAAGTGACACTAGCAAAGAATGTTGCCAAGTAACAGCCCATTACTGAATGGCATGGGCAACACGAGTAGGCAGTTGTTGGGAAATGTGGCAGCAGGGGCATTTTCACGATTTTCTGAATACTCTCTTTCCTAAATTCCATGCCTGTTGTGTTTTACCCACATAATAAGTTACAGCAATTAGTATTTCCAAACCTACCCCAGCTTTACATTAGCTATAAGCTGTACTGGTCTCAGGCCGTGTTAGTCACAAAGTAGTCACTATGTCACGCAATTTTTTATGGTGTAGTGACAATTTTCTCAAATTTGAATCTGAAGTACCACATATTAGTTTCAGAATTAGGTATTAAACGACAATACAAAAAGTTGAAGAGCAGCAACTCGTGATAAAAGGAACGATGCAAAGGGAATTCACATGCCTCTAGTGTTTCGAAAGATTTTCTCAGGTAATTTTTTTCATTTTCAAAATTTGCCCGGTATAGCATAGCATCAACTCTTTTGACGGAGAAAGGTATATCAAGCACTGCTTTTAGAAAGCGCTCGGCTGAACCAAGCTTTGATAAGTCCCCACTGAAGTCTCGAAGTTTCAGTTCTTCCTCTTTGGTAGGAGCCATCTTCACTAAGGTTTCCAAAAGTTCAGCCCCAAACACTCAGCATTACCTATTTTAAGTGACAGTAGGCGTAACATTTCGTGAACAGAATTAGACATAATAGTAGCTTGAAACACTATCATATAGCTGATAGAACAGATATGCACAACTGCAACATTAATCCAATTGTGCATTGCTGAGAACTATGTATTGCTGCATTAGCATGCACTATAAAGCAAACCTTACCTAAAGTCCTAAAGTAAAGAAGTTTACTTTCTGTTGATTTGCTTTAACATTGGTAAAGAACACTACCAGAGAGTACATTAGCAAACTGTTTAGCATTAGAAAAATATTAAGTACGAGCAAAAAGCTGCAGGACACATATGTGTTCAAAATTCAATGCCTTCGTATTATTGATGCCCTAAGATTTAAATGGTGATTTTTTTGAAAGTTAGTTACCAATTGTGGAGAATGTGAAAACAGTTTTTTTTTTCAGTTTATATTTAAGGCATACTGAAAACTGAATCTCAGACTATACCAGTGAGTATGTAAGCCTATCTGTAATATAACATGGGAAGTGGGAATTCAATATATAATTTAACCATCTGCAATGGAGTGTTTAAGTTCAATCAAATGCTACATGGATGTCACATCCGGATGTTCACATCTTTTCTAACAGAATAGGTTGGCGAAGGTCTTTTTCCCTGGTCAAAGATTTCCCCGGTCATACGCCTTTTTCTCTTAGATGTTGGGTGGGTTTTGTTGGACGGTAGTTTATAGATTATGTTTGTGGTTTTTGAATTTTGGTCTGTTAACAAAAGGTAGTACGTAGAAGAAAATAATCGTATACAATTTTGACTGGTATAGCTAAACTCTATGTATTTTATACTATAATTTACCTGTAGACTCTGACTTAAAAAACACATCATTTAACGGCAAGCTACTATAGCAAATAGCATAAGCTATAAGCCATAAGTTCTGTATTAAGGCACTCATATATATATATATATATATATATATATATATATATATATATATATATATATATATATATATATATATATATATATATATATATATATATATATATATATATATAATATCAGCATATATGTACCTACAATCCAATTATCATAAAAGGCAACTACAATTATTTCAATTTAATTTGTTTGAACTAGTTAAACTTGACATCCAAAAAATTTCAAAGGTTTTCGCACATGATATATAGGGAAAATACCTATTTTAGACTATGATGCCCAGACATTATAGTGTCTCAATTAATTATACTATATATATGACAGTGTGGAAATTACATAAGCACTCATTCAATTAATTGGACAAAATTGTCAAAAACTAAAGCACCAATTCATTCCCTGTTATATGCGTATAGATCTAAAACAACATTTACTTTAGACAAGGTATTGTGAAGTACTAAGTGAGACTCAACGTACCTGGTTGCTTCCATGAATACAATTGCGGTGGAGGCGATGGCATACAGTAAAGGGAAGGCTTGCTGGCAGTGGCACAACAGAGGAGCAGAACGAAGGACTATTCCCCCACAGGGTGGGGACCCACTCACCCACGGAGATTATCCCCCTGGGGAGCAAACTCCCCGTGGGGCGACGAGGGCAGCCTCTGTTACCCTCGCGGGATGGGGTAGGGGACAAACTCCTCCTATTAGGCAGTGTTTGGTTCGAGGGACGGGGACGTCCCAAGTAGGATATCTCACTTCGGGGTGGTGTTTGCTTCTGGGACAAACAGAGTCAAGGACATCCCACTAGGAATATTCCTTGTAGATCCGGGACCAAGCAATCCTCTTTTTTCATGGGACAGAGTCATCCCACGTGGGATAGAGTCATCCCACCTCTTTGTTTTTTAAGTACTATTTTGTTTAAATTTTTTTTAAAAAAACTCAAAGGCTTATGTGTACAAACATATCAACAATAGCCTCCAATTTTTTTTAAAAAAAAAACTCAAAGGCCACACATGTCCCACCTTCATCCTTCCATCCAAACAAAGGATGGGACCATTCCATTCCACTTTATCCTTCCAAGCAAATAAAAAACAGGGATGACTCTATCCCCCTAACCAAACAAAAAATAGGATCATCCCATCCCAAAACCAGGGACAGGACCATCCCATCCCAACCAAACACAACCTTAAGGGGCCATGGGAGTCGCTAAGATTTAAAATATATTATTTTTATTTATATACTATAGTTTGGAATATGATGTATGAATTATTTTACATGCATTTAGTCTAAATTTGTATTATATATTATAATTTATATTTTGAAGCTATAATTTTCGATAAAAGTATACCTAATATTTTATAAATTAATGAATATAGTCATATTAACATTATAATATAACATATAAATTATTTTCCAATTCCATAGAGGTGAGTCCCCCTCGCGGATGGGGACAGGCCGATTCCTTCCTGTTAGCCTTCGCAGGGAGGTTGGATGGGTCATAGTGAGGACACGAGGGCTATCCCACCCGTTGCCATCCTTGCCCACAACCTCCCTTGGTTATGAAGATAACTAAGAATCCTTGAATTTTAATTTCTTTTGATTCAATGATCCCAAAATTATCTTAGATGTGCCGATTCCCAAATTTTTGCTAGCTTAATGTCGCAAAAATGTGAATTGAGCACACATATTTGGCTACTGTGCTTATGCAAGTGTACAGTTTTTTATAAACTCGTGCAGATGGGGGCAGTGAGGGGGCAACTTTTATGAACATGTGCCATGTAATATTGAAGAGGTATATAAAGCCCTGAGGTGGTTAAGAGTAATCAGGGAGTCTCCTAGATGTTATTTAAAAAGTTAGGGTTGGTTTGCAAATGCTTGTTATTTTGATTTTTTATACAATAGTTCCCATCAAGTTGTCCTATTAGAAGTTATCGGCCGCAGCTGAAAAGAATAGGGCCATAGACCATCCCTCTTACCTCTCCCTTTGATCCCACATGTAAGCATTAGTAATTACAAAACTGACCCCAAAGAGCTATAGGTGGATGTTTGTATTGGCTATGATTAGTGGATTTTGGCTAAAAATAAATAGTAGGGATTGAAAGAAATGACTTATAAAGGAGCATGTGAGCAGTGGAGAAGTGAGGAAGAGATACATATACGAAACGGGAACGAAAGGAGTGGGGTGTGTAATACGTCTGTGACGATCTGTCTTATCTCTAGAGCGAGATAGAAACATAAGGAATAAAAAAACCATTTCAAAAAACCAAATATTTATAATAGTTTATGGTTTCAAGCTAAAATCAGAAAAAACACCCCACGTTTATCAAGTTCATGACACTAATCTACCCGTGCCGTCTACCTGCAGTGTCGCGCTCACTCTGGTATTTGTGCTGTCGGAGACGGTATCTAACTATCTATCAACCCAACGGCTCACAAACTCACAACGAGGTGATCAACCGTGGTACCCCCGTCAACCTACCTCCAGTGCTAAACAGTAGATGGTAATGGCACTCGCCCTGGATCGTATGCATGCACCAGGAGAGGCGATGCAAGAAGAGTTAAAAGAAGAGAGAGAAGGCAATTGGTTCTTTTTATCTGTAACTTATATCTACGTTTGATGATTTTAGATTTAGTATAAATGTTTGCACTTCAAAAAGACTGTTATGATAAGTCACTTCGAAACGGCAACAGAGAAATCATCCTGTTTATTTGTTCAGAGAAAGCCATAAATCATAATTTGAAAACGGATTTTTTATGAGATACATCTCTCTTGCCCGGAGCAAGACATTAAGGTAGGGCATAACTCTGCATTAGGAGAGAGATGCATATATCAATCTTGTATTTCTGTAGAAGAGAAAATATTATTTGAGGAAGAATGCATAACACTGCACTAGGAGAGAATATTTATTGTTTGGGCCAACCGACATATACTGTACATTAAGATGTTGCATCTAATGTTGTTGCTAAATGGTGCGGAGAGCATTAGATAACGTTTTATTGTGTCAGCACTGGAAATATCCTTATAGTTTGCCTTGCCACAACATCACATATATGCCTAGTTGTGCCGTCTACGTGGCAACTTAATTTACATGCATAATACGTTTTTCAATTTGAATAAAGCCACCTGTACTTATTAGACCAGTAAAAAAGATGACTATGCATGCTTAAGCGAGAGGTAGATGATTACACTATTAGCCGATGTTAGGTTCAACTTTTAGGTAAGTGCAACAAGTGTGCGTACTTGTAGCCTCTTGGAACATATGAATGCAAAAACATATAAATAGAAAAAAACAATAATAAGAAAGGAATGTAGGTGAAATACAGAGGATTGGGAAACATAGGGCATATTCTTTGTGGCTGTGGCTTATGATTTTTTACTAAAATTTTTGAAGTTTGGTTGTTCATGACAGAGATTACGAAGACTCGAAGAGAGATACGTACGATTTTGGCCGGTAAAGATGATGAGTTTTCAATGTGTACTATAATTAACTTGTAGACACCGTTTTGAAAAAAAACTTCATTTGAAAGCAAGGTACTGTAGCAAAAGCCGGTTTCAAAAACCGGATAGAACAGGCCTATATGCATTTTATAAAAATTGGGTTGGATGAGTTGCAGGGAAAACACATGAATCTTTTTAGATGAATTATGCCCTGCTCATTAGAACTTGTACTTTTAGCTTCTTACTTTCGTCTCTTTCTGACGATATATTTTTCAGGAGGCTTTTTTTGCTTTTTATTTTCTGTCTTTATTCCTTTTTTATTGTCCGTGATGATATAATTTTTATTTTTTTAAATTTAATTGTGCAGAAAAGCTACCAACAATTACAGTGTATTTTTAGCTATTATAATATAAAATAAGCTATAAGACAAAATTTTTAAACTCAAATAAGCCCAACCTAAAAATCTCACCAATCGTTCGACAAACAAATGGTTGTCTCCTCAAAATCTACGCAAACAAATGGTTGTCTCATGGGCGGATTCAATGGTATTCCTGGGTATTCCCGGGAATACCCAACTTTTTTGATGTAATTTTTAATATATATGTATGTATACTTATATATATAAATGTATAATGATGTATTTTGAGATATTTTCGCTATTCTAACCCATAGCGGCCCAAAAAACAGCCTATTGGCCTGGCTCCCATCCTCTCTGAGCTGCGGCGGCTACCTCCCGATTCATGAATCCCAATTCCTAAACCCTAGCTGCGGGTCGTTCCGATTCTCGCCGTCTGCATTGCTGTTCGGCTCCTAACCAAGTCTTGAATGAGCTCCACCCCTACGGCGCCAAGACGAGGACGCCGTGAACTCTCTCGCCCACGAGGCCAATAGGCCACCAGCCAGAATGGCGCTCTGCCTCTGCAGTGCGGCTGTGAGTGTCCCTGTCTGGAGGATAACAAATTTGCAAGGTGAGTTGTTGAGTATTGAGTATTGACTTGTACGCACAACGCACTATTGGTTGATGATTTCTTGATTTAGAGTCATGTACAATTACAGCGCTATTAGTATTGGTTTGCAAAATGAAGAACAAAACAAATCGCAAGGTTAAAGCAACATTATAGTATTTTGTAAGTTCTCTTTATTACTTATTAGTTTGTTTCATGCATACTTAGAGCTGAACAATTTGTTATTTGACTATTTTTGTGACTTTAATTATCGATAACGTACTACTCTGAACTATATTTTAAATCTATGAATTGGATTTTTTTATGTGAGAGTGGGAATACCCAAGGTTGAAATCCTGGCTCCGCCACTGAGTTGTCTCAAAATCTACACAGAATAGGCCATAGGAGCACCACAGCCATCCAAACGACCTCCCTCGTTTTCTCCGTCTATTCGTCCAACCCCACTCCCTTCTCTGCCACCACCTTGCGAGGACTGCTGCATTCCACTCTCCCCGTGCTCCAGATTCGGACGGACTGAAGCCCATTGTTGTCCCCACAACAAGAGTCTAGTTTAGAGATAATAATTGTGTCCATTAACTCATATATTCTTAGGTAAATACCTTAAAGGAATGTCTATACAATATGTGACTATTTTTGAAGATAAAAACAGTCAAATTGATCTGAAGCGTTAGATCTCCATCCAACGGATCCATCCATACAAGCCCCCTAAAAAAATGACCCCCCTCCAAAAAAATGATCTAGAGCGTTGGATCTCCATCTAACGGCTTAAAATCTGACTATTTTTGTCCTAAAAAACATTCACATGTTGTATAGACACTCCCATATCTTAATAGAATCAGATATGAGATATTTTCTTTATCCACAGGTATGGAAATAGAGAGAACACTCTACCCGTCGGGTAAACGGGCACGAATATGGGTAAACTCCACCGGTACTCCAACCCGCCTGCTTACCCATGATATAGATTGACAGGTAGCGTAGCTATAACAATATCTCTAATTGCTATTATTGTCATAAACTTTTGCATATCTCTAATTGCTATTGATCGCTATAAATTTTTTAATAGCTATTATATTTCCTAGTATGTGATTGTTGTTTATATGTACCTGTCATTAGTTCAACTCTCAAATGTGACTCTCAGTTTACAGGTAAACGGGCATATCCACAGGCGACGGGTACCCGTGGGCGACGGGTATGAGCGAGGTTCTTCACCCATCGTTCTTCACGGATATATTTATAGACATAAATCGAGGTCATAAATATAAATATAGATGAACACTATCTATATCTGTCATGCTCGATTGCCACCCATAGTCTAGCTGTGAGCCTGAGACTCACTTTGCCTCCATCCTACGTGATTCAACAGGAAAA
Source organism: Dendrocalamus sinicus (assembly GCA_036346575.1). Taxonomy (NCBI): domain Eukaryota; kingdom Viridiplantae; phylum Streptophyta; class Magnoliopsida; order Poales; family Poaceae; genus Dendrocalamus; species Dendrocalamus sinicus. Next base: position 13,282,552 of record CM070669.1, on the reverse strand, counting down.
AAATAAAGGTTCGAATGGATGTTTTGCCTCTTTTAAAATTCCTGTGATTAGGTGGTGGTGGTACATTGAACCTATTCAAGAAGTTTCCTGTGTTTAAAACGCATTTACTGACTACAGTTGAAAATCCCGTAGAAACAAGATTCAGGACACGTTCTTATCAGCTACGTTTAATAGTTTTTAGCTAAAAATAAATAAATAATAACAGAAAAATAGCTTTTAAAAAGAGACGAGTGGTAAGAAAAATAAAAGAGAGATACGTGCATTAAAAGAGAGCGAGAGATCGTGATACGCTTATTACCTCTGCTTTACAAGATGAGAACAAAAAGTAGAAAAATTATTTTTAAAAAATCAGAGGTTCATATTATTTTTTGATTTCTTCAAATAAAAATCCAAAGCTATTGCAAACAGCCCCTCGCCCTATCCTTCCTTCATATTATTTTTTGTTTGAGCGCGGCTTCCACCGTCACCGAGGTCCCGTACGGACCCGGACGCCAATCAGCTGGCTTCTGCGGAGCCCATTTCACATCCGTTTATCCACCGACCACCGTCCCTCCCTCCCCCACGAGTAACGAACCCTCCCCCCACCTCCTGAAAAAAATTCCCCATTTCTACGCGAGCTCAATCCCTTCTAAGAGCCCTCAGATCCGCCCGATTACGCCTAGGATCGACGCGCCTCGACCTCCTGGTCCCGAAGACACCCTCTTCGAAGATCGACGCGCTCGCGAATCGGTGGGTGGGTCGGGAGGCACGAGGGTGGGTTCTTTTTTTTTTTTTGTGATTTTATTTCTGGGGGCGTTATTTTGATCGTCTGTGTGTTTGCGCGCAGGGTGGATCTTCTGTAGAAGGACGGCGGGTGCAAATTTTCGAGGTAATCCGGTTGATTCTGTCTGATAAGCTCGACTGTGTTCTTGTTCTTTGCTTCGTTTCTAATCTTGGGACGAAAAGCCCCGACCTGTTCCTTAGTTTCTTCTTGCTGGGATAAGAAACTAGGGTGTATAATTTCTTTAACGATAGCAAGATTGCCATTGTGGCGGAGAATCTGAGGAGGATCCTCCATTCGGGTTATCGGGTACCGCCGGCTGTTTCAATTTTGTGAGGATAGAAGGGTAGTTCCTGCGTATATAGGTTATCTGCCACTGAATTTAGCTTGTTCGATCGATTAATAGTGCGTGGAGTAATGGGGAGCATAACTTGGGTGGCACCGTATTGGTCAAGATCATGGTTACTCCTTGGCAGCTTGGATTCGCCTGTGTATTTTCTGTGTTCTTTAGGTATTTGTTGATTCGTTCTCTAGGTGTAGTATGAAATGTTCCCAGAATTGCACCCTTTGCATCCATGGTACCTGTGATGAGCTAGCGAGGCACTCTTGCCAAAGCGGCAGCCTCATTTCCTGATGCAGCTGGTTCATGTCAGGGAGAATAATATACTGTATGGTGCTGTGCTAGTTTGTTATCTGTAGCATACATCCTAGTCCCCAGTCAGATTCTAGATATGTGTAGCTTACCTGCATATCATGGAAGTAGCATCAACATGCTTTTATTGGACACATTTCGTTGTGAATGCAGTCTCTAGTAGTCTAGTCAACTTACTATCTGTTCACAATCTATCTATCCAAACTTCCCTGGTGCACTTCAAAGAACACCAGTCTCCTCACTGGTCTCTGTCCCTTCTGGTCTTTTTGGAAGGAAGAAGTTGGCTGGAAGATGGGGTGAAGTCCACTTACCTCCTGCTCCCTTGCTTGCCAATACTGGCTTACCTCTTTTCTCAGTTTTTTCTGGTATGTAGCATGTCGTATTCTTTCCACCTCCATCTATTTTAAGTTTTTAACCTATGGCACATAGTAGCCAATATTCTTGTCAAGCCTGAACTTAATTCACCCTTTTCCTCAATTCTTGCTTCAACTTAATTCACCCTTTTCTTCAAGTCTTGAGCAATCTTTCTTTGTTGTTACACCTGCTTTGCCCATGCTTGTATTCTGTTAGGTTTGGCTACTAGTGAATTTCATGGTACTAATACATGGAGTTTTACGTACCCTTGAATGTGGGATTTCTATTTGTCACATCTTGTGTATGAAGCATGGACAGAAATGACCTCCCTATAGCTTTACACCTTTTAAGGATCCATTTCTCGAATAAGCTTAAGGCCGGTGCCTCAATTTTGCTGGGTTATTTAGAATACAAGCCTTCTGATTCTTTCATACATAAGTTTCTTCGGTGATACTTCTTTATTTTCAGAGAAAGCTTTGATTTGAAATGACCAGTATTGCTTGGTGGATGAAAGTGGTGAAATTTATTGTTTGCACAATCATATTCATAGTGTCAACCTAAAGCAATGCTGTGGATTGCAGTGTCTTGATAGAGTAACCTGTATTTTGTCTTCTTTTTTTGGTAAAACTGGGATCACAGGACACCAGATTCATCTTAGATGTATAGATGACTGTAGAGGATGAATATAGAACCCAGTGAACCTAAAAAAAAGACCCCATTTGTAAGCCTTTAAAACTTATAGGCCCCATAAACTGTGGCCTCTGCTGTGGTACTTTCCATGTGGAGCTTTGCTGGAATAGTGCCTTTTGTACCGAGTTTATTGATGACTTTGTTTTCTTGATGCTTTAAGCCTACAATGCTATATTTCTTACATATATCTGTATAGTCAGAAATTTAAAAGAACACAAAGTTGACATAGCTTAATAAATGAAGCTGATGCTGTTTCTTTCACAGTGATATTGGCAAGCATGATTACTGGAATAAAATTCTCTGTGTTCTTAGGCATTATAACCGATTTGCAAATAAAAAATAGTTCAACTTCTGACCTGAGTGTGTTTTGGCTACTTCTGGTATGGCATAGGAAGACTCCCAGCAAGTTTGGGTCTTTTCATAGCCATTTGTTTACGCTAAAATCCTTAGTAAATTATAATAGCTCTATGACGTGATGTGCCTTCAGAAAAAACTCGACCTACGGAGGGGAAGAGCCACCCCCGGGCATTGCTGGTTAGAAGAAGATCTTCTCACGCAGATCGAGAAACCCCCGAACCCCTGCCCCCAGGCTAGAGGCCCTTTCGCACGTGATGTGCCTTCAGGCTCATCTGTAGCCTCATTTTAACAGATTTTCCTTAATTGTATGTTTATCTGCTGATTTTAAGTTACAACTACTTTTTTTGCATCATTCAGTGTCAGCTTTTATGGTATCTTTAAGATGAATGTCTGATCATTTATTTTGAATCTACTTTATGTCTTTTTTACTGTATAGTATAATCAGAACTTTATGTGTTTAATTATTTTCAGGCTTCATAAGTCTTGTCGCTTTCTTGCTCTATAATGAGATCATATGATGAGTGCAAAATGATGTCAACCTTACTTGATGGTCTCCCTAATGAAGTTGCTCTTCAGTGCCTTGCACGGGTCCCATTCTTATTCCATCCTGTTCTTCAGCTTGTTTGCCGCTCTTGGAGAGCATCTGTCCGCAGTGGTGAGCTTTTCAAAGTTCGGAATCAGATTGGTGCGACAGAAGAACTGCTATGCGTGTTAGCCTTTGAACCTGAAAACATGTGGCAACTTTATGACCCTCTTCGGGATAAGTGGATAACTCTACCAGTCATGCCGTCTCAGATTAGGAACATTGCCCGTTTTGGTGTGGCCTCCGTTGCTGGCAAGCTCTATGTGATTGGTGGTGGCAGTGATCGTGTTGATCCGCTTACTGGAGACCATGATAGGATCTTTGCAAGCAATGAGGTTTGGTCGTATGATCCTCTCCACCATGTGTGGGCCCAGAGGGCTCCAATGCTTGTAGCTCGAGCAATGTTTGCCTGTTGTGCACTGGATGGGAAAATAATTGTTGCTGGGGGCTTCACAAACTGCCGCAAATCGATATCAAAGGCCGAGATTTATGACCCTGAAGCTGACACATGGGAGCCTCTCCCTGACCTGTGTCAGGCACACAGCTCTGCATGCTCTGGCCTTGTCATCAAGGGTAAGATGCATGTATTGCATAAAGGTCTATCAACAGTGCAGATTCTGGAAGATGGCGGCACTTATTGGGCTGTTGAGGATTACTCTTGGCTGCAAGGCCCAATGGCAATGGTTGGTGGTGAGCTGTATGTCCTGAGCAACAGCTGCATTATGAAGCAGCGTGGGGAGAATTTACCTGATAAGATGGTGTCATGTGCAACCGAATTCCAAAGCAGGATTGGTTTTGGGATGATCGGTTTGGGAGACAGCATATATTTGGTTGGGGGAGTGATTGGACCTGGGCCGAGAAATCAGTTCATCAAGCAACTGTCTGATGTTGATATCTTGAATGCCACTAGTGAGAGACCAACTTGGCGACCAGGATCACCAATGACACATTGTCGAGGGAGCATCTCAGGCTGTGCATTGCTGAGGATTTAGCCTCGTTCCAAGATGACAATGCTGTTCTCTTACTGTCGCTCAAAAGACTGCAGATGGCTTTTGTTTGTTCTGCATTTTGTTTAATTTGAAAAGAAGGCTGTTAATTATGCTTCGATTTTGGATCCCCTGTTGTAGCATTGAGGACATAAGTTTGTCATGAGTCATGACTTAATGTCAGGTTGTCAATCAGATATACTATATTTGTCATGAATGTCAAGTTGTCAATCGAATATACTATATTTGTCATGAATGTGGATCCAAACATAATACTTTAATGATGTACATTTGGAATATGCCGTCCTTGCAATGCTTGATGCTAGCACTGTTTAAGAAGACGGCACCCTGCCGCCGCGCCATGGGCAAATCAGCGAGGTAGGCGGCATGCCGCCCAAGCGGGTCCAAGGCGGCGCCGGCGGCGATGCGAGCTCGGCGGCGTAGAGCCCGCCAAGGCTGCTGGGCGGAGCTTCGGGCGACCTGGGGCGCTGGCTGCCGGAGCCCAGGACGCTGGAGGTTGGGAGCCAAGGAGCGACTCGGTAGCTGGAGACCGGGCTGGGCGGTGGCTGGAGGTGGCCGCTGCTGCAGGAGGGAGGCACCATGGAGCTCGGCTGGTAGAGCAATGAATCGGGGAGGAGAGCGAGGAATAAGGCAATGCTTCAGCTGGAGAGCAAGGAAATAGAAAAGCAACAGATAAGAGAGAAAGGATGGAAAGGAGTAGGTAAAGCGAAGGAGGAAAGGAAAGAAAAAATTAAGTGTGCACGATAAAATTTTTTACTTCACAAATCGTTAAACCGAGCATCCTATTGCATGTTAAATTACTCTATAAATTTTTACTAATCATATTACGCTAAGACCCTATTGCATGTTAAATTACTCTATAAATTTTTACTAATCATATTACGCTAAGAAACACCATTAACAAGTATGAAAGTTTAGTAAAAATGAACTGAGTATCGTTGGTAGATTAAGATTTAGCGTGTATTGATTAAATTGGTATATTGTTGTTTAAATCATTTTAATGCATATCTAAATATTTAATTAGTTGGTGGGTCGTTTATAAATGGTAGAAACCCATTAAGAATTTTTTTGGATCTTTATAATAAATTAATTGCCATTTAGAGATTTTATTAGCACCGTTTAATTCTTGCCATGGCAGGCGCATAGGCGTCCAGACACCTCATGCTCATCGTGACTTGCTGGAGCGCTATGACAATCTTGGCTCCACTTCCTCCGGCCCTTCGTCACCACATCCTCTCCCTCCACTAGCGGATCCTCCGTCGGATCCACTCCCTCGAGCTGCTTACCTTTGATGTCAGCCTTGGTCTCGGCTTCCTTCACCACTGGCTCTACTCCCTCGGACCTCCGCCGTTGAATCCTCTCCCTTTCGTCTCTCTCATCTGCCACCGGCTTCTGGGCCTCGCCAATACCAAAAGACTCATACATTACTGAATGTGCAAGTTTTACAACTTTACATCATGCATTTATATCAATGGATGGAAAGCTATCATTGATGCTCAAGGTAACAATTTTCTTCATCTAAATATCAAATATATATGTATGACTGCTTATCTTCGCCTTATTGTCCTTATTTTTAATTCGGCTACCTAAGACACTAGGTGCTAGGCCCTACCCCATTGCCCGCCTAGTGCCTAACGCCTTCTTGAATATTGGATGCTAGCTTGCTGGTTTGAATCTTTGCGCAATGTGAAGTTTTTCATGTATTTCTAAAATTGATCTTACATGCACACTAAAAGAAAAAAAGTTAGGGACAGGAAGTGCCATGTATTTTCCTTGAGAATATCCTAATAAACTGTACCATGTCATTTGCCAGGATTCAAGGTTACACTGAAATTTTCGTGTTATTTCAACGAGAAGCAGCTCTTTGCTATCTGAACGTGAAGGTATCTTTTTACTGATATGCCGCATATTCACTGCTGTTAGTCGTGCTTGTCACCTCAACATCTAAAAACCAGACTGAAACACATTTGACTCTGCAAAAATTATGAAGTATCCATGGCAAGGTGTAAAATTTTTTTATTTTCTATTCGTGCAACTCAACAGTGAGACCGTGAGAGGAACCAAATATCTCTTAGTAAGAATTTTGATTGTGCGTATCAGTCAGATAGAAAATTCAGGGGAGAGGGACCGACCAATTAAAATCCACATGGCAATTACACTCTGACCTTACTATATATTTTTTCAAAAAGAGAAAAAGGAAAACCTCCCTCCCTCCACGTGTCAACCTATATAGCACAACTCGTTGTGTTCTCCTTCCACTGTCTCTGATACTTAATATCATGTTCCCTATCTCTTAGAGCTTTCCCTCATTCAATTTTGTGAATCATATAGGCGCTCATCGGGATTAAGCCATCTTCCTTACCACTGGCTAGAGCCATCACCGTTAGTCGTTCTTCCTCTTCTGTGAGACCTAGCCTAATCCTTTGCTTCCACAGCATCCTCGGTCCTTCCTTGAGCTCACGAGACCATTTCTTGCAACTCTCCCTCACCGAGGAGCTCCCGTGTCGTGGATGTCATTGTCGCCACCGCTGCTCACCATCGACCGAACACTCTGACGTCTCTCCGACGTCTCTAAGCCCCTTGGTAGCATCCTAGTAGTCCCTAGATACTCATGTGCTAGCTTAATTTTGAAATGCTTCACCATAGCATAGTCCTCACCGTAGCCGTTCATGGCACCACCGCTGAGCATGACGCTGGCGAAGCCTCAGTGACGTTTGGTCCCCAAGCCGAGCCCCAAAACATTATACAACCTCACCCTGAGCCAAATAGACTAGTCTTAGTGCAAAAGCATGTCTCTCTTGGCCACACCGTAGTTCACCGGTGAACCACCGCCGCCTCCTACCACCGTTGACCACCCTTTTGGTCGCCATCACCGCCCAGAGGTACTCAAAGACATGTTTGAATCTAATGGGTGTGTAACATATGGGCCTAGGCTAATTAATTAACTAGAATTATAATTAAAACCATGTGTTAAAAATTATGAGAATGACATGTAGGATCCACATGCAGATAAGGATTTAAAACATGAGAGTATGACATGTAGGACCCACCTGCCAAAATGTTAATAACTTTAATAATAGATTTGAAGCTAATGAGTCTACGACAAGTGGGCCCGATCAAAATCAATTAAGGAAGTTTAACTAAACCAAAAAGTTAAATATGAGTCACTGACACATGGGACCCACATGGAGAATAAATATTCAAAACATAATTTAAACAGCTTTTATTTTACAAAACCGTTTCATTGAAAAAGTTAGGATGTCATGTACGTGTCGTGTGTGCTGTACCTATGCTTGGGAATTATTCGATGATCATAGACAAGGAGTACTGTGAATGAATGCTGCTCTTTATTATTATTAAAGTTATATAAGTGTTATTTCATTACATGTCAACTGCTCTTTATAATTCTATTGCAAATTACTACTTATCAATATTACAAATAAAATTTGCTTCATACTGAAAATAACAGTAGCATTCTTACTTATTGTTAGCCTTGTATTTATTTATATATTGCAATACACTATGGGTGTGTTTGGTTTGGAGTCAGGTAAGGATGGAATGAATACATCCCTGTTTTTAAGGATGGAACCGTCCCCATCCCCTATTATCCCTGGAACCAAACACACTATTGGAGGCAGGTAGCGAGGAAGAGGGACAAGCCCATCCCCTCATTTTTGAGGGATGGGGGCATCCTCAATTTAGGGGAATATTCCCGGGATATTCCCCAAAGGGGATGAACTCTGTCCCTGCTGACTCCAATCCAAACAGGTCCAAATCTGGGATCGCCCCGTCCCATCCCCTATTGTCCCTGGAGCCAAACACACCCTATAAGTCTTACTAAGTACACAATGTATTCAATCTTGCTTAAATAAATGCTGTTCAGAGAATGAGAAAGATAATATGCCTGACGACGCGTACTTTGCCCCAGGCATCAGAGAATTTGACGATGGGTCTTTCTAGAGTCTAACTCTAGTCAGTTGCCTATGGGTTATGGTGGCACACCGCTGGACGCTTTTGCTTATTTACTTGTCTTCTGATGCACTTTACTCTTGATGCTTATATTTTATTTGGCCGGTCGGCCTTGTGTTATAAACTTTAATTATGCGGAGAAAATTGCTATAATGGGACTCCAAACAACGTGTTTCGCTATAATAGGACTTCTAACATTGACATCGCTAAAATAACACCCGAAACATTGGCTTCTCGTAATACATGACATTTGGCTCTTTTAATTCCAATGTTCGGGTATTTCGAAACATTAACCAAATGTCATATATTACGAGAAGCCAATGTTTCGGGTGTCATTTTAGCGATGTCAACGTTAGAAGTCCTATTATAGCGAAACACGTTGTTTGGAGTCCCATTATAGCAATTTTCTCATATGCATCACTTATATCATGTTCCGTTGTTGTAAATTAATTATATGCGATGCATATGGATGCAATCTCAATGTTGTAAATATGTGTATTAGCCACTGATCATATGATTTGTATAGAACATAATCGGTAATTTCAAGTATTCATCGCCTAGATGATTGGAGTTATTAGAATGGATACGATCATACATACAGAACCACATGCATGCATATCATATAGAAGAGTAAAAAAATGAAAATGAATTCGAGTTTAAATGTTTTGGAAAAGGAAAAATTGCCTATAAGCCCGTGCACTAATTCGTTTGTGCAATCAAGTTCATCAAGATAATTTGTATGATTTGAGCCCCTTTACTACTTTACCTTGTCTAATTGGGCCGCACCCCTCATTCTATAGTCCAATTTATGGGACATAATTTTGATCGTGTCCTCACAGAAAATTCATATTTAATTATATTCTAATAGAACATTCCTAATAAGTTTAATTAGGAAAGTCGGATCCAAGACCCTTTCACTAACCCACCATGAAACGTCTAGCATTAGCATTTTACTTAATTTGGTGTTGTCACCTTTTTAAAGTTCTAAATGTGAGGCTGGATAGTCTTTTCCACTTCACTATCCCACGAAAAAATTAATTGGTAGGATTATTGCACAAAATCAAATGGTCAAAGACCATATCTAATGTTATATTTTAGCTGGTTCAAATGAGAGAGAAGACATTGAATCGACTCAATGCATTAGAGGGATCGATTCATAGAACCGGACTCTACTTAGAAGTCAATTCAAGGTATTAAACAATTCATATGAGTATTAAACAACTACATAAGAGATAGTGCAGTTGAGAGAGGATATTATTATTTTATGGTTTTTTAATATAACATGGGTCTCAGTTATTAGTAGGAATTGATTCAATACATTGAAGAAAAACAAGCTTAGTTCTTAGAATATTTACATAACATGACTTTAAATCGATATCGATTCAATACATTAAAGATGGCCGAAGGTCTTAGATCAACAACATTAAATAGAACTTGAATGAACAAAACAAATTAATTAGTTCATGGACTTACTGCAATTTTTGCCTTTGAAAAAATGTGAAAATGAGGTGAATTAATGATCTATAGCTTCTTCTGGGATTAATTGATGTGATGTAAGGGCACTTCTAATTGCCAGTTTCCATAGCAATGTCTAAGGACACTTTCAAGAGGCAGTTTCCATAGCTTTCCATAGCAATGTCTAAGAAGAAAGAGACTATTAAATGAGTGTTTAGAAATCACTACTCTAATGGTTAGTATCTATGTGTTTTATTTCAAGGTCATTATTGTTATATGTACTATGATCTAAACTACATTTCAATTTTATGGCCTAAATGTTTTGCTTTTTGCTATTTGGTATAAAAATAATAGCCGGTTCATAGGAGACAAACTATTTGCTATAGAATACATGCTCCAATGAGCTAAACTATTTGCTATAGAATACATGCTCCAATGAGCTAATCACAATACTTGCTGACAAAGCGTGTTAAGCGTTCAGGTGTGGGGAGTTCGATGCTTGTATTGAGAGGGCAGAGGCTCTTGTAAAGAAAAGAGAGAAATATGCATGAAGAGAAGACGCTATTCTTCATGCTCAGAATCTCTTGCTTGAGGCACTTCAGAGAATCTCATTTACTCACCTGAATGACTTCTCCCATGCGAGTCATTCAGAAATGAGCAAGTTGAGGAGCTTCCATTTGGAGCCACGAAGGAGCACGCTGAAAACAGTGCGAGAACAGTAAACACCAAAGGTGCAATCCTGCAAGCAGCTAACGGCTAAAGCGAAGCTTAACAAAAGAGCACAAAATTCCGGAGATTGCTGCTTGCTGCAACAATTGAAAGACGGAAATGACAGCATCAAATTGGGGATACCAACCACGGTACCACAAAATTTTGCTCCAGCCTCCAGGAGCATACCAAACAGATGCAGATACAGCAACAGGCACCGAGTGTGCTCTGAAAAAACAAAACAAAACAAGAACAGAGCAACTGAACAAGCAACGCGATAGTGAGTACGAGGCCAAAGTGACACGTAGATCAGTTATGATCGAATAGTCTCAAATATGAATATGAATCTATATTTTTAAAATGAATACAAATACAAATTCGAATATTCTCTAATACGGATAAGAATATTCTCGAATACGAATATGAATATTTTTTAATACAGATTTTACTTACTACATTCACGTTTTCTCAGATACAAATATCGGATTAAACGGATTCCTAGCGGTTTTGCCGATTTTTTACCGGTTTTAAACCGCTTAAATTCAAATTTTGAATCACAAAATACGTCCGGGTTTTTCCTGTAGAAACCGAAACTTGATTTGCTTGGAACGACGTCCGGCGCGGCAGATTCACGACGCAATATTGGAACGACGCCCGGCGTGGCAGATTCACGATGCCCTCTCCGGCGGCGCCGCCCGCGCCGTCGAGGGTCTTGAGACCCTCGGTCACCGCCCGCACTTGGTTCTGCGCCTGCCTCTCGCCGCTACGAAGTAGAGGCTCTGTGATGAACACACAAACTCACGCACGCGAGAGAAAGGAAGATGTATTCTGCTGCTGCGAATCGAATGCAACTTTACTGATTTCTTTGAACTATATATACACAACATTACACTTCGTTCGCGGCAGCTTCTTGGTCTTACGCGAAACGCCACGATGCGCGCTTACGCAGAAGCGTTGCGACGTTTCGGCAACGAGCGCATACGGTTACGTATACATGAACAGTAATGTATGCATGAACAGTGCCATACACGACTCTGCACGGGATTTATTCTATCATTTCACCCCCTAATCCCGTGCCACTTCTACCACACCCAGCTGCTGTCATAACTCGATGCACTTGACTCTGCCTAGCGCCTTGGTCAGAATGTCCGCCAGCTGCCCGACGGTACCGATGTGATCAATCTTCACCCTGCCATCTTTAACACATTCTCTCAAGAAATGAAATCGAGTGTCTATATGCTTACTGCGTTCATGATACACCGGGTTTCTGCTGAGTGCGATTGCCGACTTGTTATCCACCCATAGTCTGACTATAGGTACGTGCCGGCTTGTCAGCTCGCCAAGAAGACGACTGAGCCAAACACCCTGACATGCCGTTGCCACTGCTGCAATATATCCAGCCTCACATGAAGAAAGAGCAATGACCTTCTGTTTTTGCGACGTCCAGGTGATCAAACTAGAGCCGAGAAGAATACATAGCCACTGGTGCTCTTCCGGTCATCAACATCACCGGCGTGGTCACTGTCACTGAACCCTACAAGCGCGGCTCCATGATCTCGCTCTTCCCGTGAATAAAGACCGAATCCAATGGTCCTCGCTAAATAGCGCAGACCGCTTAATCGCGCCGATGTTGCACCGTAGGAGTTTTCATGTACCGCCACTATTCCAACAGAATAAGCAAGATCGGGACGAGTATGTACCAAATAGCGCAGTTGCCAATTACGCCCCGTATCTTGTGGCGTCAACTGGTGCGGTGCCATCCTTCTTGCTTAGCTTCAATCGATTCTCCATTGGGGTGTGGCTCGAATTGCATCCCTTCATGCCGGCCACCTCAAGGATCTTGGCTGCATAAGCACTCTGACTCAAAGTGATTTCACCATTGCCTTGCTTGACTTCAATGCCCAAGTAGTAGCTTAACAGACCAAGATCACTCATGCTGAAGCTCTTCATCATCTGTTCCTTGAATGCTGCAATGACCTCCCTGCCAAGACCGTTGATGATCAAATCATCAACGTACACACCGACCAGCAGGAGATCTGCACCGCCACCACGCTTGTACACAACGTGCTCCAGAGGATTGCGCTCAAAACCGAGGGCCAGCAGCTCCTTGTCGAGGCGCGCGTTCCAGGCACGAGATGCTTGCTTCAGCCCGTATAAGGCCTTACGCAACCTGAGAACCTTGCTTTTGTCATTGTCGATAATGAATCCGGGGGGCTGATGCACATAAACTTCCTCGTCAAGGTCACCATTCAAGAAAGCGGATTTAACATCCATGTGGTGTACCTGCCAGGCGCCATGCGTGGCGAGAGCGAGTAGCAGACGCACCATCTCCAGCCGCGCCAATGGTGCGAAGACCTCATCGTAATCCACCCCCTGTCGCTGTGCGTAGCCCTTTGCTACTAGACGTGCCTTGTGCTTAATCACATTACCGGTTGGATCCTTTTTTACCTTGAAGACCCATTTTAGTCCAATTGCACAGTGTCCATGCGGAAGAACTGCCGGTGTTCATGTCTCGTTGGCATGAATCGAGTTCATCTCCACCTCCATTGCTTTGCGCCAGCAATGTTCCTCAAGTGCCTCTTCAACACTCCTAGGCTCCTCGGCGGTGAGGAGACAGAGACCGCTGTATTCGTAGTTGAGGATATTGTCGGTGGTGTCATGCAGGTTCTGTAGCGTGCAGTACCTCAATGGCATCCCCTCAGTGTCGTACGTTGCATCGGATGGCGGGGTCGCATACTCGATTGTTGGAGTAGCTGGTGTCGCCGGCACCCCCGGAGTGTGTGTCTCGATTGACGTTGGCACAGCCGGTGTTGTCGGTGGTGACTCACCAGTCACTTCGCTCGGAGTCGCCACCGTGTAGTACTCCACCGTGAACGTCGCGGGCAGTGTCGCGACGTCGTTCCCCACGTTCCAATCCCATGCGCGGTTCTCCTCGAACACAACATCACGCGTGGACGCAGCTTCTGGCCACTGGATCATAGACCGGTAGCCTTTTGTCCCGGTTCATACCGAGAAATACCATGGAGTCGATCGACCAAAGCTTGCTCACTCTCGGGCCGAGTCGCTCGACATGTGCGACACACCCAAAAGTGCGAGGTGATTCACCTTCGCTTCTTCTTGTACCACGCTTCATACGGTGTCCGTCCTTCGAGTCCCCTTGTGGGCACACGATTGAGGATGTAAACAGCCGTCCTCACCGCCTTGCCCCAGAATTCAGCTGGGACCACCTTGCTCTTCAGTAGACATCGCGCCATCTCCACCACTGTGCGGTTACGCCGCTCGACGACACCATTCTGTTGAGGTGAGTATGGCGCGGTGGTGAAATATGCTCATCACAGAACGTCTCGAACTCAAGGGAGTTGAATTCTCCACCTCGATCAGTGCGAAACACCTTGAGCTTGCCGTCGAGCTCGTTCTCAGCAAGAGCCTTCACCTTGCAAAAATACCTGAACGCCTCGTCCTTCGTAGCCAGTAGCTCAACCCACATGAAATGACTGTGATCATCGACAATTAACAGGAAGTAGTTTTTACCTCCCGGGGTGCTGGGCTTGATCTGACCGCACAAGTCACCATGGAACAAGTCCAGAGGTTGCTCACCACGGCATCGCGGCGACATCCGAACGGAGCGGTGCCGCTTGTCGGGCGCACTGCCGCAGAATCGCTCGACGCGCTTGATCACGGTAGCCCTCTACCATCTTTTCGTGCCCAACTCCGAGCGACCGAAGTTGATGTGGCCATAACGGCATGCCATAGCCACGCTTGGTCATCTTCCTTGGCCACCAAGCACACCGGCGCTACTGTGTTCGGGCCGTGGTATACAATCGATTCCTAGTGCGCGCGCGCGGATCGCAGTGGCGTTTAGCGCCGAGCACGCCGCACACTCGCCGCCGATCTCAATCTCGCACTCGGTGTCCCAAACTTATGATATTGCTTTTCAATTTTGGAAAGAAATATACCTCCGTCAGGACTTTGTGCCCGGTGTCCCTTGCTTTCATCAACACCGAGCCGAGGCCGGTGATCTCAACAACAGAGCTGTCACCGAATGTCACGATCCGCGCACGCTTTCATCGAGGGACGCCAAAATCGCGCGACATCCTATCATGTGATTACTGGCCCCCGTGTCCAGGTGCCAGATGTTGTCGTCGTCCTCGTCGATGGGGATGACGCGCTGCTCATTCAGGTGCACGAATTGCGGCGTTGTGCGTGTGATCATGCTCGCTGTTGCAACGAGCAACGCCGGCTGATCAACCTCCGCGGTCGCGAGATGCGCTTCCGCCTTGCGCTCGCGCTTGGGCCTCTTGCACTCCTTGGCCCAGTGCCCCCATTTGCCGCAATTTCGGCAACTTCCCTTCCGACGTGGTGTACCTTCATAGGTCAGCTTCACGGCAGTGTTGCGGTTCTCTGGCCGCGCTCCGCCCTTGTTCTTGGGATGGGATTGCCCGCACGCCTTTTCCGCGCTGGACGAGGATTCGGGCATGAGGCGGTGCTTGTACTTTGCAAGCCAATCTTCCTCGGCGAGCATCAGCCGCCCTGTCTTGTCGGTGATGGCGTCGATGTCAAAACGATCCTTAGCCGCTTGTAGTCGCCCAACCAGTTCCTCGACCGAGAGTTCCTTAAGATCAAGGAGAGTCTCGATTGAAATAGCGATCTGAGAGTACTGGGGTGGCACTACTCGTAGGATCTTTTTGACGATGCGCACAGCTTCGACTTGCTCGCCTAGCGACCGGAGGTTGCTGACGAGCCCAGTGATGCACATTGCGAAGTCGGTAACCGTCTCCCCATCCTTGAACGTGATGGTCTCGAACTACTTCAACACCCCTGGCGCTGGCTTTCGCACGCGCGACGACGCCGATGTGCATCGTCCTCACGCCCACCATGCCTCCTTTGCCGCTTTCTTGATCGCAAGGGCTGCACGCATCTCGGATGGCACCGCGCGAAGGAGAGCGCCGGGCCACTGATCTCGCGGTGCTCAACCTTAGTGCTCTTGATTGCCTGCCATAGTCCTTGAGCTTTGAGATTCACCGCATAACCAATTCCCACTCGTGGTAGTTCGTGCGCATCAACTCGGGTAGACAAATGACACGCCCGCCTCCGCACCACACGCCCACCACGATTTGCGCGCGCGCTGTTGCTTCCATTTCCGCGGTCATCTTCACGACGCCAATCGCACCCACTATGGCTCGATACCACGTAGAAACCGAAGCTTGATTTCGCTTGAACGATTTCCGGTGCGGCATATTCAAGACGCAATAATGGAACGACGCCGGCGTGGCGATTCACGACGCCCTCTCCGACGGCGCCAGACGCGCCGTCGAGGGTCTTGAGACCCTCGGTCACCGCCCGTGCTTGGTTCTCGCTGCCGCTCCCCGCTACGAAGTAGAGGCTCTGCGATGAACACACAAACTCACGCACGCGAGAGAAAGGAAGATGTATTCTGCTGCTGTGAATCCAATGCAACTTTACCGATTTCTTTGAACTATATATACACAACATTACACTTCGGTTACATCGGCGGTTCTTCGTCTTACGCGGAAACGTCGCGATGCTCTTTACGCTGGAAGCGTTGCCATGTTTAAGCAACGAGCGCATCTGCATTACGTGTACATGAACAAGAACATATGCATAAACTGTTGTAAATATTATGTATAAGCATATTTGTATATTTAATTCCAGCCAATACAAACACATAAAGAACATATTTCCAAAGATAATAAAATGACATAAATTGCATGTAAAATGTAATTTATCTTGCCATTCAAATTACATATATATTCAAAGAATATAACATTAGTACTGCTGAATAACAATATATAGAATGTCCTAAGAACAATGGAACAATTAAATCTAGCATAAGACAAATTAATTGTTTCATGATTGCTCTTTAACAGAGTTGCGCAAAATCGAGATTTTGGCCTTCTCATGCATACGTCATAACTCTTCATAATTAATCTAACAACTATGACTTGAGCTCTAATTTATTTATCGCCAACAGACTCCAAACATATGATGATTTGCTCAATATCGTTCTACCAAATGATTACGCATAAAAGACAATAGACAAGTGATCCAAAGATGTTCGATAACTAGCAAAGAACCGAACAATGTATATATATAAATTGCAGTAATAAACAAGTCCAAAGACAGACTGAAACAAGAAGTATACTGCACCAATAATATAACCCAATCAAGATTTAATGATCACTTCTCACTATTTCTATGGCATATAATCAGATCTAACAGATAGAACTATAGTGGTCAACGTAAAGGTCTCAGAAACAAATTTCAGAGCTCAAGTCTAACAATTGTTGTCTAGATTAATTCAGATATAACTAATTTCATCACAGAGCATACAAGTGCGCCTACTGCACATTCACAAAGAGCCCTCAAAAACTTGATTAAAATTACAGATCAAGATATACTCGTTGTAAATGAGGAAAACTGAATATACTCACAAAGATGGACATTATTCAAACTCGCCCAGAGCCAAAACCAGCAGGAGAAAACCAATCAGTGCGGCAAGGCACGAAGAATCGCTCACCCAGAAAATCTATCAACCCACTATCACGCGCGAGTAGATGATTCACGGAGATACAATGCCGCTCTTCACTTCTCAGCCACAACCAAGAAACGAAGTCGAGGTTCAGAGATATGCCGCACAAGATCACAAAGCACTCCGGCCAAGAGTACTCAATCACAGTAGGAACCAGCGCCGCCTCTTCTCTTCTTGGGCAAAACCGCAAGCTCACCAATCCCCACACACAAATTAGGTTTCACATGGGATCAAAGAACCGGCCTCAATCGAAGATGGCCGGCCACCAACTTCGCAGCCCGCAGAGGAGAGGAGGAAGAACTCAAGAGAGCAAAAGTCGATCGGAAGTCAAGAAGATGGATCCCAAACTGTAGCCGATAAGATATGAAGGGGAGACGAGGTGAGCCGCGAGTTGGCACGAGCGGCCGGCTCCGAGAACCCGGCCCGCCAGCGCCTCCACCGCCGCTTCTTCCTCGCCACTCCTCCATCTTTCCGCCCAAATCGCGGATCCAAAAGGAGGAGACGAACCGCGCGCCGAATCGCACGGGAGGGAGCCACCGACGCCGCCAGCGAACGAGTCGGGGAGGGCACAAAGTCTCCTCCCCCTTATCTCTTCCAGCGTGATCGACAGGTGGGCCCCACCATTTAGGGCACCCTTTCATTCTGTTCTCAATTGGGAAATTCCCAAATTACCCCTCTCTCATACAACATAAACAGTGCTATACACGTGAACAGTGTCATACACAACTCTGCACGGAATTTATTCTATCATTTCTTGGGCTCTGGAAACGGATTGAATACGAATCAAATAGTCTCGAATATGAATATGGATACGAATATTTTTTAATATGATTACAAATTTTTTTTTAATATAAATTTTACTTACCATATTCGTGTTTTCTCATATACAAATATCGGATAAAATAGATTACCCACCTCTAATGACACGGAGGAAGCCATGGCACGACACAGGCGGGGCAAAACTGGGGGAGCCTACAGCTTCGGGTGTCGCTGGTTGGCGGCCGCCTCCGCCGCATCAGGCCAGATCAGGATTTCAGGACCGGATCAGATGTTGCAGCTACAGCAGAGGAAGAAGCCGCAAAGCGCGGCGGAGAGAAGGATGGCCTCGGCGGCGTAGAGGACGTGGAAGAGCGCGTCATCGAGGAGGGACACCACGAGCCCCGCCTTCTCCTCCCACCTCCACTGGTAGGCCCGTGCGCTCTGCACCTACACCCCCACGCCGGCCTTGAACCACCCGAGCGTCATGCCTTGGCTTCCTTCGCTTCCGATCCGCAGAGATGGATGTGATTCTCGCTGCTGATGGATGATTTGATGGTGGTGATGGATGCGTCGATTGGTCCCAACCGGACGAAGATTTTCAAGTTTCTAATCTTGGAAGTGGGAGCAGCGGGGATGAGGGGACAGGAGGGTTTGTGTGCGCCATTTACACGCTGATGACGGCGGCGGCGGCTGGCCACTTCCCACGTCCAGGCTATCTCGACGGCTGAGGAGAGACGAAGAATAGCAAGGCGAAGCCGCGAAGCGTCCGGGGACAAGCGAACGGGACCAGGGACAATGCACTTGATCCGTATCAGCCCCACTAATCTAGTGAGGCCCACCAAAAGCACGTCCTATGGACACCAAAATCATCCAGCGGGATTTCTATCGGTTTTCATATACCTTAGGGTCTGTTTGGCAGAGCTCCACTAGGTGGATCTGGAGCTGGATTCACCGTAGAGCAGCTCCATCATGGATCTGGGATTCGTCAAAGTGTTTAGTACAGCTCCACCTCCCTCTCTATCTCACTTACACCGGGCCCACGCGCCGCTGGAGCAGCTCCATTCTTCTTCCTCCCGCCGAGAAGCACGCGCAGAGGAGGAGGCGAGCGGCGGGTCGGGGGCGGCGCGGCCGGACGGGCGCGCGCGGCCGGCCGAGGTGAGCGCGGCCGGCTGGGGAGGCGACGCGGGGAGGCGGCGCCCGGGAGAAGAGTGGAGGCGGGAGGCGCGCGGCCAGAGGAGACCGCGGCGGTGGAGGAAGAAATCGGCCCGAGGAGACGAGGAGGCGGGAAGGCGACGGCCAGCGCTGGAGAAGGCGGATGGCCGAGGCGGCAGCGGCGGCCTGCGGGCGGCGCGGCCGGCAGTGGCGGCGCACACGGCTGAGGCGCGAGGAAGAGGACGGAAAAAGAGGAAGAGGCTGAGGCAGCGGCGTGCAGCGAGGAAGAGGACGGAAAAAGAAAGAACGAACTGCTTTTTGTGTAATCGTGGCATGGTGGGTAATTTTTCCCAACTCCACGAATCTCGAGCTGAGCACCTCTTGAGGTGCTCCATGGATTTGGTGGATCCGGAGCCGATCCATGGTTTTGTGGAGCAGATCCACGGTGGAGCCGGAGCCGGAGGTGTTTGGCTTGGAAAAGTGGATCCGGATCTTTTTCGTGGATCTGAGTGGTGGAGTTTCGCAAACAGCCCTTAGGCCCCGCTTGCACGGCCTCACTTCACTAGTGAAGCTGTTTTTTGTTTCAGCTTCACGAGCAGCTTCACCGGTGAAGCTAAATCGTTTTGGAAAACTGTTTGGCAAAACAGCTTCACCAACACTTCATGCATGGTCAAAGAGGGCAATTGTCCAAGATGCCCCTATCTACCCGGCTTGTTCTAACATTTGAGTTGTGTGTTTGTATATGGTCATATGAATTAAAAATAATATATTTGAATGAGTATGAATTAAAAATTAAAATAAAAATTAAAATCATTAGAAAAGTGCGAGCAGAGAGAAGTGCGAACGGAGGAGAGGAAACAGCGTGGGGACCCGGTGGCAAAGTGCTGTAATTTCACAACTACAAGGGCGTGGGTTCCTAGAATCATGAGTAGGTGGAAAAAGCTCGTTAGTGGGCTCGTTGGCTCGGTTCAAAATTGCTTCAATTATGCTTGCTAATTGGTTAAACATTAAAATGAGTTGATTTCAAATGAATTTGAATTTTGGTCAAGCTCGGCTCGGCTTGGCTCATAGCTCGCTTCTAAAAATACTTTTAAATTATTCAGAAATGATATTAAATCAAAATATACCAATTTTAGAAAAGCTCGATAAGACGAGCAGCATTGGCTCGATATCCACCCCTAATCTGCGAGCTCGAGGGAGAGAGCCGTGAAAAGCTACTATTTTCAGCTTCACCCCACCCCATTCCTTTGTGAGAGCATGATTTAAGGAGCTTCATCCATGAAGTCTGTTTGCAAAAAGGTGTTTGGCAAAACAGCCACAATGATTCATGAAGTCATTGATGAAGTCTGTACAACAGACCTTAGTCTTCTTAAAAAAGATGATATCTTGTATGAAACACTGCTCTCACCTTAATTCTTTTTAAATGTGCTTTCACATCAGATTTTTACTTATATACCAGACTAATTAAAACTATAAACATCAATTGATGTAGATCATTGGGAGTGCCCTAAGTGAAAATGATGTTGGTTTCAAATCACACATGTTTAACTTGTTTTATTTTTTTTCAAACCAGC
Organism: Dendrocalamus sinicus; assembly: GCA_036346575.1. NCBI lineage: Eukaryota > Viridiplantae > Streptophyta > Magnoliopsida > Poales > Poaceae > Dendrocalamus > Dendrocalamus sinicus. The sequence continues at coordinate 13,261,982 of CM070669.1, read as the reverse complement.
TCAATCGTTATTACTATATATGTTTTTGAAGTGAATAATGTAGCCATCTTAAAAATCACAGACCAGGGATGTTTTTCATTCTGATCAGCCCGATGCAGCTGGGCTGTTTGCACCAAGGTAAGTCAACTAGAAGCCCGCGACCTGAAGACACTTAGGTCTAATAATAATGGACTCGGAAAGCAGAGGAATAGGAAAAATTAGGAGGAATCAAGGTTAGATGGTAAACAGAGGTACGTAAATTGACAGACGTTATACTTGACGAGTAGAAATATGCACTTTCGTCTGCAAATAAGGGAGTGGGTGTGTTTTTTTCGGTTATGACCGTGGCTCATATATAGTTGAGGCTAGGGCTGGACGAAAAACTCGAAGCTCGTTAGCTCGTTCGGCTCGTGGCTGGCTCGGCTCGGCTCGTTAGGATAACGAGCCGAGCCGAGCCAAGATTTTAGCTCGTTAGCTATAACGAGCCAACTCGAGCCAGCTCGCGAGCCGCTCACGAGCCAAACGAGCCATACTTCCAGGAATTTAGATATGCATATGCTGCTTCTATGGACCTAATTTGTACTCCATTGCATGTGTTAATGTGTAAATTTGTACTCTATTGTACCCAAACGAGCCATGCATGTGTTAATTTGTACTCTATTGTACCCAAACGAGCCAAACGAGCCAAACGAGACATGCTTCCATGGATGAATATATGATGGAGATATTTTTTGGCCCTGGCTCACGAGCCAAACGAGCTAACTCGAGCTTTTTACGAGCCGAGCCGAGCTAGCTTTTTAGCTCGTTAGTTATAACGAGCCAGCTCGAGCCAGCTCGTTATCCTACCGAGCCAGACCGAGCCGAGCCGAGCCGAGCCAGCTCGTTATCCAGCCCTAGTTGAGGCTGATTGTTTTTAATCTTAACATAATGCTTATATGAATGAACTAAATGTCGATAAATAAAATAATTTTTTTTGAAAAAAAATAACGAGGAAATCGTTTTATGTATTTATTAAAAAAATTATAAATTAAAAAGAACGGACAATGTCTCAGGAAATACATAGGGAAATAAACTACTGCTGACTGAGACGCCTCACGTGTGTTAGACTTGTTAAGGACATTCTTTATGCTAAGGGTATTGATAAATATTATTCGGATGTTTTCTTTCTAACTATCATCCAGATTTATGACCGTTGGATTAGAGATCCAAGAGTCACAAATTCTCCTCACCCCCTTCAAAAACAATTCACCCCGCTCCAAAAAAAATTCTCCCCCTCAATTAGGCTAGTCCGGATGCCGCTTCGATCGTACATTCAGTTGCATGACACCAATATAAAATCGGGCCCAATTTAACCCGGGTCCAATATTAACCGTACGTTTCAGAATCCAGGATGGCGAGTTACGTTTTTAGTATCATCCCTAACCTCTAGGGTGTAATGAATCGATTACCCGCTAGCCAAACCAGCTGCGAGATCTGATTAGCATCCGAAATTATCCCAATACAGTTTAACCAGTGATGGTGCCGCATGGCATCTTGAACCGAGATACTTCTTTTTCGAGAAATCTTAAAAAGATCAGGGGCCATTGATTGCAAACTCTGATTGCCCAGCCATTTATCATTCCAGAAACTTGTCTTAGCTCCATTTCCAATAGTGATAATCGTGCTCGCTAAGAAAAGAGAAAGGTCCTCTTTGTTGCACGGCAGGTCCATGAACGTCAGTGGCCGAGGATCTGTCCATCTAAGCCACAACCACCTTAAGCGGAGAGCTCGGGCAAATCTTTGTAGATCAAGAATTCCCAGTCCACCTAGTGAGCGTGGCTTCTGAGATCCGTGGCCCAATTAACTGACAAAGTAAAGGACCGCCATTTACATGCTCTGGCTCTTTACCTTTCCATAGAAAAGCTCGTCGAAATCGGTCTATTTTCTTTGACAACCACTTGGGAGCAGCAATCGTCAAGAAATAAGTAGGTATAGAGGAAAGAACATATTTTACCAAGGTTTTCTACCCGGCATGGTTAGAAACTTTCCTTTCCACCTCGGCAATCTATTTCCAACCTTATCAATTAGGGGTTGGCAAGCTTTCTCAAATTCGAAATGTAAACGGAGCCCAAGGTAAGTACATGGAAAAGTTCTTATCGCCCTTGAAAGCATTGCCGAGTCAAATCAATAAGTTCACTTGAGCATGCTATTGGATAGACCTCTGTTTTTCCAAGTTTGTGAACAGTCCGAAGCTCTTCCAAAGATCTCTAGGATTGCTTTGAAAGCTTCTAAATTGGTCTGTTCAGAGCTTTAAGAAGACGCCACATCGTCCGCGTACATTGAGACTCGAAAAGGGAGTTGCTGTCTTGACAGGGGAGCAAGAACTCCATCTTCCTCACCTCGGCAATTAGTTTTTGCAAAGGTTCCATGGCTAAAATGAAGAGCAAGGGGATAGAGGGTCTCTTGCCTTACTCCTCTAGCGCAAGAAAGATTCACCAGAGAAGCCATTCATTAGAATGCTCAAGATGACGAGCAAAGAAGGTTCGCAATCCAATTCCTCCAAGCGATACCAAAGCCAAAATTCAAGAACCTCAATTAAGAACGACCAACTTATCGAGTCAAAAGCTTTTGCCACGTCTAGCTTGAGGAAAAGGCTTGGGATCTTCTTTCTATGAGGAAGCAAAGACTGCTTTGTGTAAAGGAAATTCTCATGTATAGATCGCTTTTAATGAAAGCATTTTGGTTCTGAAATTAATCTATCCATCACATTGCTAGTCTCAAGGCCAAAAGTTTAGATATGATCTTTGAGAAACCGGATAAGGCTGATTGGTCTAAATCGCTCAGTCGGCAGCGTCCAACTTCTTATGCGAAGGAAAATTTTGGCATGATTTAGTAGCTCTAGGTGCTCATTACATGAAAATCCATGAAAGCTTTGGTAGCCTCGAACAGATCTACTTTAATAATATTCCATGCTTTTCTATAAAAACCCCAATAAATCCATCAGACCAGCGCTTTCTCAACCGGCAAGTTAAATATCACGTACTTCAATTCCTCTTGATGATGGGTCGCTCCAAATCTTCCATGTCCTCCATCCCTAATCTCGGCAAATCCAATGCTCCCAATCTAGGGAGGAAGAACGGTTGAAGGCAAGGTCCTTTTTTTGACAAAGAAATCTGTCATTTGGAGCAACTTCTCTTCATTGGAGAAGACGGGTCCATTTTCGAATGCAAGAACTCAATGAAGTTCTTTCTTTCCTCGCCATTTGCCCCGAGATGAAAATACTTTGTGTTTGCATCACCTCTTTTATCCAAGACAGTCTAGCCCTTTGTCTTATATGGATTCTATTCAAGGTCGCAATCCCAAGAACTTTTACCTTAATGTCTCGAAGAAAGGCTACCTCATCTGAAGAAAGATTTCTCTCCTCCTGTGCGGTTTCTAGTCTTTGGATGACTTCATTTGCTGAGCTAATCGCAAGCAAGTCACCAACCGCATTTTTATTCCACCGAATGAGGGACTTTGCTAGACGTTCTAGTTTAGCATGGAAGCGTAATAAAGGCCTAGTTGTGTTAGTCGGCTTTTCCCAGCTGTGTTGGACCTCTTCAAGAAAATCGGGCGCTAAGCCGAACGACTCAAAACGGAAACCCCGGAATGACCTCTCTTCCATATCCTCTCGTGAATAGGCGCAATGATCTGAATTTGTCAAGATAAGGCAACCATGTGAGAGTGGGAAAACATTAGGTCCCAATCCGTGGAACTAAAAGCTCTATCACTTTTGTCATCGTTTGCATCTCGTGGCCTCTCGCCAAGTGTACCTCCGTCCATTTAATGGCGTTCCTTGAGATGCGATCACAATACACCCTTTGAACCGGACATCATCCTTCTATTCAAGTTAGCATTATTTTTATCACCGCCAAGTAAATCAAGTTAAAGTCTCCAATAACCAACCACTCAAAAGAGACATTCTGTTGAATAGATTCTAGCTCGTAGAAAAATTATTTTATCTTCTTCCGATCGCGGTCCATACACCACCGTTATCGACCAAGTTAATCCTTCACCTCTCATTTTAATATTTGCTGATAGGAGAACTGTCCAATGGAGACATTAGCTAGTTCAAAGAAGTTATCATCACAAGCTAGAATAATCCCACCTCTAGAGCCTAGAGTCGGTAAACACGCAAAAGTGAAGGGAGAATCGTTGCCAAGACATTGAGAAATGATTTGACTATTGACCTCAACTAATTTGGTTTCTGAAGATGCACAATCGTAGGCTTGATTAACTCTACCATTTCTCTTAAACAATCCTTCTTAGCTCTGATTTAGACCACGAACATTCCACTCAAAACATTACGTTTGCTTGAGACATTAAGAACTTGAGGGGACAACTAAGAGGTAAACTTTAAGCCGTGCACTGGATGGTGGTCTGAAAAGTACAGCATTCAAGCGCATAACAGCAAGACACAAACACACGCTTCTTGGAGGCACTTTGCAGATTTTGAAGCAAACAGCAGGACACAAAACACACTTCTTGGAGGATCTGCAGATTTTGGCTAAGATTGAGGAAACTAAGGACACAAAGACACTAAAGCACCTTGGGAACCCTTAAAAACAGAGGATAGGGCCATCACTCTATGGTGGCACAACACTACAACTTCACTTTTCGGATGAGTCAATGAAGCCGGGTTAATCTGCGGTCTTCTTCTTGTTTGGGAATCTTCAAGCTTGCAACCTCCTTGTCTATGATGTCCTTTAGCTTCGCAAATCAAGAATCTGGCGGGGTTTCTTGAAGTGCTGAAAATAAAGATTTTTGGCTAAATCATCAAAAGAGCTATCATTTGGCAGAAACCAAGATGCTTAGCTAATATTTCTTGAGCTAAAAGCTCCATTGGGACACCGCCTAGACTTGTTTGCAATGCGCACACTACGGCGAAACCTGAGTCACCTGTGGTGTTGCAACACGGCGTCGCGAGGGCTCGCCTGCAGGATGGAAGTTGTTGCCAACTTGGTGATTTTTGCAGAAGACTCTAGTTTGTCTTTGGCCTCGGGCTGAGTTCTGGCACGCTCCTCGTCCTCCTAGCCGGGGTGCTAGTAGCTCCAGCAACATTGGGTCTGCAGGCGCTACCCTCCACCCGCCACACGTTATGAGTACCGCAGCAAGAACACCGGTCGACGGGAATCATCCATTTGGTCATCTAATATCAACGAGCACGCTGCATCTCCATCTGGATTTTGCTTGTTGCTAACGGGCTGACTTACAAGAGAATTCACATGGAGGGTAGGAGTCGCACTTACGGCGATGCAAGGAATTTCTCGCCCGCCATTTCTACGGATGGTGGAGGCGCGAGCTCCTCGAGCCTCCGCTGAGTTGCCTTCCATGGCGGTCGCCCGCAGGGCGCTGCTCGCCCTATTACGCGGTTCGGCGCTTCTGCGACGCAAGCCTCCATTGATGCGGTTCCAAATGGAGCGACTGCGATGGCGCTCCCTGCTTGCATCCCCCTCCATCTCCGCTGCCCGGGCGCGTGATCGAGGAGGCCTCTGGTGGCAGGGCGCTGGGGGGGTCTCTGGGGAGCTCCACCCATTGCACCGTCCATCACGCCGTAGCTCCACTCGAAGCGCCTGGTGTGTTGAGGATCATCCCTATCAGCCTCCCCACTGAAGAAATTCAGGTCTTCCAGAATGTCCAAATGGACTAGCACCTCATAGGTGAATCCCTTCTTGAACTCAGTGGGCTGCTCCCAGCAGTAGGACATTTGGCGGGGGTCATCATGGGAGGAGCCTCCACATCGCCTTGTGACACCATGCCTTCTTGGGGATCGAGTTTGGATTAGCAGTCCAAACCCAAGCATCAAAGGTGCGGTTGTAGTGTCTTCGTCGGGAGTACTCCTCCACATAGTGGATGGAGCAGCTTCTGCCCAACAGACGGGCTGTCACCTCCTCTGTCCTGGCGTGCATCGGGACGCCTTCAAAACGAGGCGAGCATGGTAGCGCAAGATCATGGCATGGCGTGGCGCATTCATCCCATCGCACGAAATGGTAGATGCGTCCTCTAGGGGCCTCCAATGTTCCCCAACCGAGGGCCGCATCCCGATCCCGTTGATGCAAGAAAGTGACAAAGAAGTCTTCTGGATGGAATTTGGTAACTTGCACATCCCTGCGTCTCGGGCGGAAAGCCGAGCAAATATCATCGAGAGGTGCCGGGTTCCACCGCCAACTTGATTACCGACCACCCATGCTACCATCGATCGAGTGGAGAAGTGATCCCGTGTAGGCGATCAATCTCCCGTGGCGATCACTACACATTGGTCCTCCTCGCGCGCCCGGGTCCCCGAGCATCCATGCTCACAGCACGACCTGTCGGGAAGTAGGTGGTGGACAAAGGAGGAAGTGTTCTTTACACCTGCAGGTCGGGAAAACTGAATACGCTTGAAGACGAGTTCCGGCTATGGCATCATCTTTATAGCAGCTTGCGCGTAAGGCCTCGACTTGCCATTGAATTTGGTTGTTGGGGCGTTAAGGTTGGGCAACTATCGCTGCATGACCAGCACCTACATCTCCAACATCGAAATGGATCCTGCAATCTTTAACTTTATGATCTCTGCCTAAACATCTAAAGCATTTTCCAATCATCTTTTGCCAGAAAATTTGCTTCTTTTGAAATGCTGAAGCAATCTGTTGTCCATTTGAGTCTAAGCTCTTCGATTTTGTGGAGGAGACTTCTTCCTCCACCATCGCGAGGCTTGACTTCAATCCATCGAGCTTCACCTCCATCGCCTAACGGGATTTGCCGAGATCCGGATTGGCTTGAGATTGTGTCATTTCCTAAGATCGATTCTTTGAAGCATCGAAGTTTCGAACTTTGAAATTGCAACCAAACTCGTTTCCTTTTGCTCAAGCTCGAGAAGGCATCAACGAAGAATTTATTGCATTGAGCTGCCTCTGCGTGAGCACTAGATTGGTGAGACAACTCTTGACCTGCACGGTCCGCAAAATCTGCGATCGACAAAATCTCTCGCTGCGCAATCTGTTGGAGGGAATGCGATGCGAAAGGGCCAGATCTTTCTCCATACCTTGTAGATCTTCACGCAAGAAAGCCTTTTCTGCCGGAGGGGAGAAGTTCTGAACTTCCATTGAAGGCGCCATCACATCCGGGGCACTACCTGGCGAGTCTTCAAGGCCTTCATCGTCCGAGCTCCACGATAGACTAACAACCGCATTAAAGCAGGGCGAGGCTTCATCGGGCCCTCGGGAGGCTAGGCTCCACCGATTTGGGGATGGGACAAGGGTCTAAGGATTTTGCGGAGGTAGGGTTTGGGTGTTTCTCGGGAAGGAGCGAGGTGAGCGAGGTGGATGCGAGGTGGTTGCAAGGTTGGCTGCAGGAAAGGAGATCTGTGAACGCCGGAGCGGAGTACTCGCCAGCGGAAGGATTGGGAGGCATCGCCGGGAGTCGCCTCCCGGAAGGGGCTGGACATCCTCTCGCTTTTAGAGCCCGAGTTACGTTTTTAGTACCACATGGCTTACGAAAACCAGGTCCAAGCTATTGATAAGCTAGGTTCCGACTACGAGGGCACCAGCGGCGGGCGTGGTAAGCAACCTCAAACTTGGATAAGCCAATCACATATGATTTGGCAGCGATTGCAAGTATGCTTTATATTCTCTCGATGATATAAACTTGCTTGCTGATGATGATTCCGCATGTCTAGCACTCCGACATGGTGTGCATAGCTTTTTTGGGCTCCCTGCCCCTTGTTTGTTTTTCTTTTTTTTTCACCGAGACTGAGCCTATCACGTTTGACTATTCTTCTGATTTTTGCATTGACGACCAGTATTGTTTGGACTTTGCGTATACTTTGGACCTCGGTGTTCGGAGTGCAAAGAATTTCCGGCGGAGGGGCATGCTTATGAGCTAAGACGGTGCAGGAGGTGTAGTAAAAATGATGGTGAGGATGGCATGAGCCATTAGATTGAGTCTTTTGCTTATGTCTTATAGTTTCTATTAAACAAATAAATAGGACGGATTTTCTGTCTTTTCAAATTAGCTTATTAGGATAGTCCTTTTCAAGCAGCTTATCTGTTTATCGGTATTTGATTCATTCGCAAAATGCTTATACTATGGTTAAAACCATGAACCGTAGATTTTGCACTGACGACCAGTAGTGTTTGGACTTTGGACCTCGGTGTTCGGAGTGCAAAGAATTTCCAGCGAAGGGGCATGCTTATGAACCGAGACGGTGCGGGAGGTGCAATAAAAATGATGGTGAGGATGGCATGAGCCATTAGATGGAGTCTTTTTTTAGCTTATAACTTATGGTTTCTATTAAATAAATAAATATGACGGTTTCTCTATCTTTTTTGAAGTGGCTTATCGAGATAGTCATTTTCAAGTAGCTTATCGGTATTCGATTCATTCGTACAAAAGCTTATGTTATGGTTAAACCATAAACCGTAGCAAAAAAGAACCTTCTTTCGATTTTTGCATTGACGACCAATAGTGTTTAGACTTTGGACCTCGGTGTTCAGAGTGCAAAGAATTTCCGGCGGAGGGGCATGCTTATGAACTGAGACGTTGCGGGAGGTGCAGTAAAAATGATGGTGAGGATGGCATGAGCCATTAGATGGAGTTTTTTTCAATTTATGACTTACAGTTTCTATTAAACAAATAAATGGGGCAACTTAAGCTGTCTTTTCAGTTTCTCGGTATTGAATCATTCACACGAATACTTATGCTATGGTTAAAAACCATAAACCGTAGCAAAAAAACATTCTTCTGATTTTTGCATTGACGACCAGTAGTGTATGGACTTTGGACCTCGGTGTTCAGAGTGCAAAGAATTTCCGGCGGAGGGCATGCTTATGAACTGAGATGGTGCAGGAGGTGCAGTAAAAATGATGGTGAGGATGGCATGAGCCATTAGATGGAGTCTTTTTTTAGCTTATGACTTGTGGTTTCTATTGAACAAATAAAGCTTCTCTGTCTTTTTTTGAAATGGCTTATCGAGATAGTCTTTTTCAAGCAGCTTATTAGCTTATCGATATTCGATTCATTCGACAAGCGCTTATGCTATGGTTAAAAACCGTAAACGGATCAAAAAACCTTCTAATTTTTGCATTGATGACCAGTAGTGTTTGGACTTTGGACCTCAGTGTTCGGGTGCAAAGAATTTCCAGCGGAGGGCATGCTTATGAACTGAGACGATGCAGGATGTGCAGTAAAAATGATGGTGAGGCTGGCATGAGCCATTAGATGGAGTCTTTTTTAGTTTATAACATATGGTTTCTATTGAATAAATAAATGAGCGACTTCTCTATCTTTTTGAAGTAGCTTATTGGGATAATCTTGTAGTAGATAATGCGGTATAAGTATATATTTAGATTTAATTCCAACATAATTAAGCATTATTAATGCACATTTCAAGCAGTATATAAATGACATAAGTTATATATAAATATGTAATTCTACCATGCCATTTATATTAGAACATATACTCAACATATAAACCAATATTATTGCTGAACTAATCATGTAAAACATTCGTGAACAGAGAATTAACTAATACTAGCACAAAACTCAAGTTTTGAACTAATGATTAATGCCCTTAGATGTAGGGTTACACAAGATTTAACCTTGGCCGTCCCACTACTATGTTGTTACTCTTCACTAATTGAAATGACAATCAAAATTAAGATTATGAGCTCTAAAATTGGCTTTACTGTGCTATCACACAAATAAGCATTCATACATATTACTGTCGGTGCAACAGAGTACCAACAAAATGGCCTCAATTAACAGTCTTCTTATTAGCTTTTAGAATATAAGACATAGAATGATACCTTCGCCCCCGTTAAACTGATAATAGACACATTTATTAGCTTCGTTCACATAAAAACCGACCGATGTCATTGTACTATCGAATTTCTCATGTCATTGCTTGGGAGCTTGATTTAGACCATACAAAGATTTAATCAATCGACATACTTTCTTTTCTTACCCTTCAACCACAAAACCATCGAGCTGTTGCATATAAATCTCCTCATCCAACTCTCCATTTAGAAAGCGGTCTTTACATCCATTTGATGTACTTAGAGTTTGTATCTGGCGATCACTAAAGCACCGAATTATGAGTAAATGAGCCATAGGAGTATGTATCAAAATAGTCTTCTCCTTCTTTCTACATGAAATCTTTAGCCACTAAGCGAGTCTTGTACTTTTCTATAGTACCATCAGGTCTAAACTTTCTTTTAAAGATCCATTTGCAACCTCTTTTACACAACCGGACGGAAGATCCGTAATCTCCCATGTTTCTTAGCTATGATGGAGTCCATCTCGCTCTGGACTGCCTTTTCGATAATCCACATCGGAGGATGCTTATACCTCTGAAAGGGTTCGTGATTCATCCATGACATAGGTGACATAGTTATCGCCAGCGACTTTTCAGTCCTGTGCCTTTTACTCCTCCTTAACTCCAACTCTGGGGCGGTGTTATCCACATTAGGAATAATAAAGTGTTCATATAAACCAATATGGTCAATGACTTCATTTCCTGTCTCAGTATTTTTAGCTCTTCATTTCCTATATAGATGGATTCAAACGACGTCTCTGCGGTAATCAATAAGTGTAATAAAAGCATAGAGGTTATTGTGCATAAAGTATATGTTTTTCGTTTGTAACGCGTACGGATATCTTACTAGTATAAACAAAGGGACCGTGGTGCTTGGCGAAGACAAAGTGGTATATTCGTTATTTTTATTTGAAAGTAGTATTATTCAAATCCTGCTATTTATGGGCTTGATGTGCAGTATATCCTCCATAAGAGAGCAACGTTACATCCATGCATACACAGATCAAGCCCATTAATTTTGCAAGCTAGCTGGGTTATGTAAAAACATGGCATATATATTTACATGGGTGTACTGGAGAATTAAAGTCAATTCATTTTACTTCAATGGTAGATGTTTGGAATATTTGGCGTTCCTCTCAAATAGTGGCTCCAATAAATAAATAGATTTTTAAGTGACCGCTACTCGACCTTTAATTTTCTTTGGGGAATCTCCAGTTAATTCTCCTAAGATTGACAGCTAATCCGATCTCTACTGACAAGCTAGACAAAACGAAACCCATAACTAGATATTAAAATCAAAATAAACTTAGAGATGCTGTTGTCAACTGACAATAAATACGTCATTATGCATTTCACAGTAATATTTTTTGCGTGCTATGAACAATCTTTTCTTTTTTTTGGCTTACGCACTTATTTGCAGGGCGAAGCTATATTGGAGCAACGCCTAAGCTGAATAGTGCATCATGGATGGCATTCACTGTATACAAGATATTTTTAAATTTTACAATGGAATTTTGATCTTAGACCCAAGGCTGAAGCCTAGACAGTTTCTAGATCTGGATGCTGCCACTTCTTATTTGGTCATCCACTGGAGGCCATTTTATAGTGACACCAAGTGTACGGTATTAGAATTCAACAGATTAAAACAATTGGTTTCCTTTTTTTAGAAAATCTCGAACCAATTCTTAATGCCTATACAATTTCATCATATCTACCGATTTGCGGTTGGGATGGGCTGAGGGTGAGTTGAGGGGATGGCATCCGATGCGTCCGAGCCATAGCAATTCCTTGATAAACATATAGAAAATTTGAACATGAAGCCCAAGTCCAACAGTGGAGTGGCAAGCAGGGTTAGATTTTTAAAATACATTTTCAACTACCTAGCGTGCCAAAATTCATTTGCAACACCAATGGTGGCGTGGCAGGTAGGTAGATTTCACTTTTTAAAATAAGCTAAGATGGGTTCTAAAAAGATATATTTAATAACAATTTATTTAATAAAAAATCAGCAGAACCCATCCACGAAGAAAGCTGAACAAAAATTCCACGTATGAGCTGGGATCATGGTCATCCCAGCCCCTCCAAAATAAGGTCAAGGAGTTTTCTCGGGAAAAAGTTCTAAGGATGATATGAGTCTCTACCCTAAAATCCACCATTCAATTCTTTCCTCGACCACCCCAAATTGTGCCCCTGCAGTCATGAGTTTTCCTGCATCCACACCAATTCGTGTCCCCGGAAAACCAACCGGTGAAATCAACGATCAGGATCAATTCCCACCTTTCTCTCTCTTACCCTCATATCCAATGATCCAAATCCAAGCGGACTCGCGATCACCTCCTCCCAGCGACTCCTCCCCTCCCTCATCCGCGCTCCGCCTCCCCACAATCTCCGCTCCTCCCCGTTCTCCGCACGCCTCCTCCCCTCCCTCCTGCTCAACGTGCCGCCTCCTCCCTCCCTCCTCCTCTCGCGCCTCCCTCCCTCCTCATCGCGGCTGCACCTCGCCTTCTCCTCCCCCCACTTCTTCACCGCCTCCTCCTCCCCCACTTCTCGCTCCGCGCCGCCTCCTCTCCCAGCTCCTTCGCTCCGCCCGCCTCCTCCCCGCTCCTCCCTCGCCAGCTCCATCCGCCTCCCCACCCCTCCGCCTCCACCTCCGCCCGTGGCGGAGACTATGGCGCCGGCCTCTGCGGTCGGGATGGCGCCCGCGAACATGACTGAGCCACTCATCGCCGGCGCCGACCCCATGGCGACGCCTCCTCCAGCGCCTTCTCGACTCGGAGTTGTCGGCGCCATGGCTCGGCCCCGGCCCTCAGCGGCTTCCTCCACTACCCATACGGCTCCCCAACCGCCGGTGCCGACCCTCGGCATGGTCTCATCTAGGTATACTCCATCCTACTCCTCTCTTCTTCCCTCCCTTGCTTTGTGATGAATTGTGCTGTGCCATGGTGCTGAAAGCAAAGATGGAGGATGAGGGTCCTACATGGTATCTATTTTTCACCAAAATATAGTCAATATATATCTTGTTTTGTTGATTAAATCGGAAGGAATATAATGATTCAAACATATCACAAATCAAACATACAATTTAGAAGATATTATCATTTGAAATTTGCTAATAAAAAAGAAGAATTCACCTCACGGATAAAACCAACATTGCCACTTTAAAATTTTGGTGAGCAAAATTGCTGCCCAAAATCTGCCCACTGATTGCATTGTATTGCTAAATTTTTGCTGATATCAACAGGTGAAAGATGCTTGCAGAAATGTCTTGGCCTCTGTTTAGGATCATACTGATCTGTGTATAACCACCTTAGTCATTTCATGTTTCCATCATTCTTTGCTTAGTGATAATGTGCAAAATCAATTAAGTACATTATTAGTTCATTACCATGAACTGAGTAGCTTGTTTTCTTTGCTTGATTTCATCTTTCAGACTACCAGCATTGTGAATGTCATATGCATGTTTAATTTTACTTTTTCAATGTCAGATGCATGCTGATTTTTTGCTTCCTGTTGCTGTCTTAATGCCTTTTACTTTTTATGATTCCATTTTTAACACACTGTAATGAACTTCCTTTGTTGTATTAGTGATGGAAAGTTGGAAGTAGTGGGGCTGTCATTTGTTCATTACTTTGAGGTTCTTCAAGGCTCAGATGGAGACAAACTGCCAGGTGTGGTTTTATATTAGCATTTGGCATGCTATAATGGTCATACACACCTCTTTGTTACAGATTCTTGAAAAGTTGCAAGTCAATTGAATCATTGGTCTAACATGTGCTACCATCCTGTTAGGTCCTGAAAAAGTTTTTAATTGACTTATGTGCAGCTGTGCTTCGACGTTTATTGTTCCCTAGCAAATCCCGCTGAACAACTGTACATTCACTCGCTGCTTACAGGTATCGTGCCCCAGTGTTCATGCCACCACTAATTTCAAGTGCACATCCGCAAATGCCACACCTTGTGATGTAAGTTTAGTAATTTTGTTAGACCACTGTTATCACTATCACTATGTTTTCAATTTTTTTCAGGAGGATATGTGAAATATCTAACCAGTGTTGTAAATAATCTTGTTTTAGAGTCATGTGCAAAATTTGGGTGTAATCGATCGAATTGCAGCCGCAATTCAAAGTCGTGGAAACCTAGTCAAAGTCGTATTAGAATCAGAGTCGGAGTAGATATTGAGAACCCGTGTTGAAGTAGGACAGCCGGGTATAAAAGAGGCTTAGAGCCATGTAATCTAAGGTACCAAGAAATTGAGAAAAGACCAAAAGAGGGAGAAACACAGAGCATTGTTTTGTCGTGTGTTTGCATAAGACGTGGTCGAAAGGACTCACGATCACCGCAAGCGTGATCGGGAGGAGTTACGACACGGCGTAGGAGTCGAAGGTGGTCGTAACGAGCTACGACTACACCGAGAAGGCGAACGTGGTCGGAAGCAACCACCACGTTGAAGGAAGTGAACGTGGTCGCATGGTGTTCAACCACGGTGAACGGTGATCACCAAGATCACCGCGTGATCGAGAAGGCTTCGATCACGGTATCTTGAGCGGCTGAAGGAAGGCAGGCGCAGATCGCGGAGCGGTTGTAAATTGCTACAGAAATTTACGACCACGCTGAAAAAGCGATCGGAGGAGATTGAAGCGCTTCGAATTGGTCGTAAGTACTGAACCGATCGTATTTGATTCTCACCGGTCGAACGACTCTAACCGTCGTAAAGGTCCGGGAGGTCGTAAGACCTTACGACATTTGTATCGAGCATGGTTAAACATGGCCGACACGGCGGCGAGCGTGTCGCTGCGAGCACCGATCCTCGCCGGACAACTATCCGGCCGGCGATGAAGATGAAGGTCAACATGATCGCGCAGGCGCCCGCAAGTGCGGTCGAACCAAAGGAGAAGGACAAGGTCCTCGATGATCGTCTCGACAAAATGGCGATGGCAGCGATCTATCAAGTGTGCCGACTCAATGATGCGACTAGTCGGCAAGGAGACAAAGGAAGTCGGACTACTCTGCGAACCATGCATGAAGGAGTAGATCGAGTGAAGGAAGTTCGACTTCAAACCTTAAGAAGTGAGTTTGAAGCCATGAAGATGGGGAAGAGTCGAGTGGAAGAATTCTGCGTCGATTCAATGAAGTCGTAAATGAGATCAAATCTCTACGACGATCTAAAAGATGAAGTGGCGTGAAGAAGTACTTACTAGTCTTGCAGAGAAGTTTCTCCCGCTTGTGACTACACTTATGTACTCACAGGGACCTCTCAAGATGAAGATTGAAGAGGTGACCGGAGCGCTCAAAGCACACGAGCGCTTCAAGAGTTATCAAGCCGACAATGAAGGACAAGGGCCTTACAACCAACAAGCATTGTTTGTAAAGGAAGACACGAAGAACCGAGGAGAATCATCATCAAGGGGCGGTCGTGGGCGTGGTCGGCGCGGCGCGTCTCATGGGCGAGGACAAGGACGAGGCTATGGCCAGAGTGGCCGTGGAAGAGGTGGTCGAGGAGGTCGTGGTGGCCGTGGAGATAGCAATCACCAGGCAGACAAGTCTGATATCCAGTGCTACACGTGCGAGAAATTCGGACATTACGTTGCCGAATGTCGGAGCCACATCCAGTGCCACAACTGCAAGAAGTATGGTCACTATGCTGCAAATTGCCGGAGTAAGAAGAGAGTAGAAGAAGCAAACCTGGCTCAAACGGATGAGCACAAAGAGCCGACATTGCTGTTGTCGCTTCAGACCGCATTTAACCGACAATGGTTCTATTAAACGAGGAGAAAGTGTTTCCAGTCCTTGGAGAAAGGAGAGCACTCAAGAGCGGATGGCGATCGGTATCTCGACAACGGAGCCAGCAACCACATGGCCAGTGCGTGACTCGATGTTTTATGAATTAAATAAGAATGTGCTTGGAAGAGTACAGTTGGAGACGGCTCGACCATTCGATAAAGGGAGAGGCACGATCCGATGCAAGGCAAGGATGGAAGCGAGAGGAGATTGTCGAATGTATACTACATTCCAAGTCTACGAAGCAACATTATAAGCCTTGGACAATTGATCAAGAAGGTTGTCGGATTGAACTCAAAGACACCTACCGAAGATGTACGACCACACCGAACGACTACTAATGAAAGTACAGAGAACGGTAAATCGTCTGCATAAAATTCAAATTGAAGCATGCAGGCGAAGTGTATGAAGACTACAACCGATGATGCGGCACGGCTATGGCACGCAAGATTCGGACATCTGAATTTCGAGTCTCAACACTATGGCGGAAAAGAGATGGTGGTCGGATTACCGACAATCGACCACCCGAGCAAGTCTGCAAGGCATGTCGTGGCGAAACAAACTCGTAGCGGTTTTCCACGCAGACGAGTTTGAGCTTCGCAACCACTCGAACCGGTTCACGTGGATCTGCGGACCAATCACACCCGCATGCATGCCGGGAATCAATACTTCATGTTGATCGTGGATGACTATTCAAGAGCCATGTGGGTGTACATGCGAAGAGCAAAGATGAGGCAAAGACGAACTTTCGAGTTCATAACTCTTGTCAAAACGGTTGACAAAAGGTGAAGTCGGTTAGGTCGGATCGAGGAGGAGAATTCCTCGCGAAAGAGTTCGACTCGATTTGTGAAGAGAGGGTATTACAAGACTCTTCACGGCCCGTATTCACCTCAACAAAACGGAGTCGAGAAAGAAGAAACCGGACCGTGGTCGAAATGGCACGAAGTCATTGAAGAGCCGATTCTGCCCGGAGACTTTGGGCGATGCGACGACATCTTTGTCTTCATCCTAAATCGTGCGACCACGCGATCACCGGATGGAGTCACTCCATATGAACAAGTGGTCGGAAGAAAACCAATGTCGAGCATCTAAGGGTCTTGGATGCTTAGCCCATGTGAAGCCATCCACTTATCTCAAGAAGCTAGACGACCGGAGGCGACGGATGATTTATCTTGGCTCGAACTGCACCAAGGCGTACAGGTGCTATGATCCGGTCGAAAAGAAGATTCATGTGAGCGACGTGGTCTTGAAGAGAACAAACATTGGGAGTGGGAAGAACACGAGGACATTGAGAAAGACATGTCGGTGGGTAACCTTCAAGTCAAGCGATCGATCGACAATACGAGAGAAGCTACGACCACATCTCAAAGCCAAAATTGACGGTCTTGATGATCGAAGTCTCACCTAATGAAGAAGAGTCGATGAAGAAGATTCCAGTGATAGAATACCAAGATGAGAAGCATAAGTGAGATTTATGCACAAATGAACTAAGGCATCAAGAGTTACTATACACAATAAAGAACCCAAAGCTATGAAGAAGCGACGGAGAGGAACATTGGAGAATCTATGCAGGAAGAGCTGAAATCCATTGAAGACAACAACACTTGGGAACTCACCGATTTGCCAAAGGGTCATCGAGCGATCGGTTTAAAGTGGATCTTCAAGGTAAAAAAGGATTCCAAGGGAGAAGTCGTAAAACACAAAGCACGACTTGTGGCGAAAGGGTATGTTCAAAAACAAGGCATCGACTACGAAGAAGTCTTTGCCCCAGTAGCTCGTATGGAGACTATACGACTACTTCTTGCGTTGGCAGCAAACGGTGGATGGGAAATTCATCACATGGACGTGAAAACGGCGTTCTTGAACGGAGACATTAAGGAGGAAGTTTATGTCTCTCAACCGCCGGGTTTTCAATCCAAGGAGCAAGCCGAGAAAGTCTTGAAGCTGAACAAAGCTCTCTACGGACTTAAGCAAGCACCACGAGCATGGAATTTGAAGCTTGACAAAAGTCTAACGGCACTCGGGTTCAGAAGAAGCAACTCTGAACATGCGGTATACTCAAGGGGAGATATGAAGAACACGATCGTGGGCGCGTGGACGACTTGGTCATTCTTGGATCGAGTTCAAGGAGATTATGAGGTTTAAAGAAGAGATGAAGAGGCTGTTCAAAATGACCGATTTGGGACTTCGTGCTACTACTCGGCATTGAAGTAAATCAAACCGACAACGGCATAACACTTTGTCACCGGGATATGCTCGAAAGATTCGGAGAAGTCGTATGGAAGAGTGCAATCCATGTCAAACCCCAATGGAGAATCATCGAAGTTGAGCAAGACAGCCCAGATCACCGCTTGATGCCACGACTTATAGGAGCATTGTCGGAAGTCTACGGTATTCGGTGCACACCACCGACATCTCGCTTTGCGGTCGGATACGTAAGTCGTTTCATGGAGAAACCGACTCAGAGCATATGAATGCCGTGAAGCACATCCCGAGATACATCAAAGGTACTTTGAATCTCGGATTCAGACAGAAAGGAGGTGGAAAGTCGTTGTACCGACGGCACTGATGATAGCGACATGGCGGGAGATGTCGACGATCGAAAGAGCACGACAGCATAATGTTTGTGCTCGGGAGAGTCCGATCAGCCGCAAACCCAGAAGCAAAGGTGGTTGCATTATCTTCGTGTGAAGCCGAGTACATCGCAGCGAGCGCAGCATCGTGTCGAGGAGTTTGGCTCGCTCGACTATTAGCGAGTTGTCAAACGAAGCGGTTCAAAAGGTGACGCCTTCGGTTGATAACAAATCTGCAATATCACCGAGCAAGAACTGGTTCTACATGATAGAAGCAAACACATAGACACAAGATATCACTATATCGAGATTGTGTCGAAGAGGAAGATCTAACCAGAAGGCGGTCGATGAGGCGCACCAAGTTCACCACCATCTCACGCAAAACAACCATCTCATGGAGGCTGTCGCGTGCGCCACGCTCGGCTGCCCGCCGCACGCCGTGGCTGGCGCCGAGAAGCTGGTCGCGGTCACGGCGGTGGGGCTGGTCGAGATCACGATGTGGTCCATGTTCAAAGAAGCGGACCTGCCCGAGAGGCTCCAGGTGTTGGCGTTGATGGCTTTCCTGCGTCGTGCCGTGGCGAACAACGTACGCAAGGATCATGCAGTGGAGTGATCTCAGGACGCCACCCCAACTAGGTGAGATAACAACATGCATCAACGCTCATAAGAATTTCACTCATCTACTGTGATTCATAACGTAGCATTTCACTCATTTTGCCTGGACTCATCATTTGTGTACATAGTTTAGATTCATATGTAGAGTCGCGTACTTGCGTTGCTTGTCAGAGCAGTCCTATTTTTTTATTTGTTCTACCAGTTTGAAGCAATGTCGATCAATAGTTATCAGATTTGAATAAATTGCAACAGTGTGTCTTTGGGCCAAAGGGTTTGTAGCAGTATTAAAGAAGAATTGACTCATGTCAATTGTGACAAGAAGCTGTATATATCCACCTTGACCAATGCAGGCACATTTCTATTGTTGGCCCGTGTATAGTACTGTGATACTAATGTGTGTTACTGGAAGCCTGAGTCAAGTTCACTGTTAAATTGAATACAAGGCACTTATAGTAATGGTTGGGGTGACTAATTGAGCACTTAGTAGGTGGATTATTAGGATTTAGGAGACTAGTTCGAAAACTTTATGGTAATCTCTACCCTAAAATACACCAGTTCAGTTCTTTTGCACGCCCACCCCAAATTGTGCCCCAACAGTCATGAGTTTTCCTGCATCCACACCAATTCGTGTCCCCAGAAAACCAACCAGTGAAATCAACGATCAAGGATCAATTCCCACCTTTCTCTCCTTACCCACTCATATCCAACGATCCAAATCCAGCGGACTCGCGATCCCCACCTCCCCCGCGCGACTCGCGATCCCAAGCCCAAATCCCCCGATACCACCCCAAACCCCTCAATCCTCCGATCCGCGCAAAGCACCGCCTCCTCCGTCCCTCGCTCCACGCCCGCCTACCCATCGCCCCTCCCGATAACCACGCCGCGGGCGCGCTTCCCTCGATCGGTTGATCCCACTCCCTCCGTCCCCGCCCGCGATCACCTACCCCTTCTCGCGCCGGCCACACGCGGCCACCGCAGCGCCAACCGCTGTTCTCCTCCACCACCACCACCACCTCCTCTTCTCCGATGTTCGTCTCTCGCTCACCATACGCTGATTTGAGTTCCCAACCACACTCTGCGCCGCGCGCGCTAGGGTTCATATTGGGGCCGATCTCGATTTTTGGCGCCAAATCGTCGACCTCTCCGTCACCACCAGTCCCGCTGCGTGAGCTCTATCCAGGTATCCCCCCCTCCCTCTCATCCGTCTCCTATCTCGAACATGTGTCTTATATTTTGCATCTGCTGTACTGATTGACGTTATCTGTTTGAGCAGAAGCTTGGTTCTGGTAGCGCTATTACTTATTGGTTAGTACATTTCTCACAAATAATACATTGAATCTATCCATATTTATCTCGCATGTTTCTTTTGTATGTGTCCCTTTCAGTTACAACTTGCAAAGCTGCAACTTGTGCTTGGTATCATGCATGTGAAATTTATTTCAGCTTTGTTACTAATGTCCTCTGCAAATCTTGATCGGTGTTTACTGTTGTTTTAATCCTGCCCTATACATTTTAGTGCCTCTTTCATTGGAAGTATTCTTTGAAGATCTGATTGTACAATGAAGTTGAAGTGCTCGGGAGAGCTGATTGTAAAATTAAAATTTTCCTAGCTTGCAAGATAGATCTTATTGCCCACAACTGATGTAGTGTATAAAAGTCTTCAATTTGTTTGCCAAGTTATGATTCAAAGCTAACCACGGTGTTCCGCATATGTTCAGTAAGTTGAGGCATATATTACTTTTTGTCCTTGAATTTGGCCCATAATTGAACGCCAGTGTTGGTTGTTGGGCAAAATTTTTGCTTCAGTTTTGATTTCTGTATTAGAGCATTTAGATTTGTATTCTCAATGTTTGGAATCCTTTTCACGCATCTCGTTCATGGAATTAAGTCTCTAGGGTTGGAGGCCTGTTGGGGCAATGTAAGCATGGATATGAGCAATTGGGTGAATCCAGCTCCAATGGAAACTGGTGTTTGAATGGAGTTGGCTGCAACCTCTGTCATGTTTAAGATAAATAAGTTAGAACAGTGCTCTATGATATTCCTCGCCTTTGATTTACCTCAAATGTGTTTCAAGAGTGAAACACAAATCAATTGAATATCATGGTCTTTTGTTTGATAGTTCATTATTTCCACTGAACCTAAAGCGCATTTATCTTGTAGGAGGGAGATATCTTGATGGGATTAAGTTGGTGGAGTACAAGGCATATTTAAAGAAGAATGGTCTTAGCCAAACTGGGGACATGGCAACTTGCGTAGAAAGAATAATGCTGCATTGGAGGTTAGTTATCGATTATTCTCACTCATGAATTATTCAAGAACTTGTTGCTTATCTCCTCGATTATCGGATGAGCGATTAGTGGCTTAGTGCCTATCGAATTCAAATTTAGAAAACATCACTTTACGTGTTATTGTTTGTTCTCAATTTTTCCTTGTGATTTTGCCATGACATTGTTATGCATTTAAGGGTTCACGAGGCAATACATTGATCTCGCTTATTTTTCTCTATAGGTTCAAAGATGGGGATCCGAGAAGATTTATACACGGTCGTCCTTTTGTATTAATCAGAAGGTGCCATCATACTTGGACACGAGCTTTCGTCTGTCTACATACCAAATTATCCACTATCCAGCAAATGACCATGGTCTCTCAATGTGTTTATATCTTGTATCATATATCAACATTGCCACAAGATGGACTTGTATGATTTTCAGGTTCACATTGAAATTCTTTTTATATATACCTAGCCTTGGCCGAATGAAGCGGATAGATTGAAGGTTCTAGAAGAAAAACACAGAGGGGAGATCTTGCAAGACGAGTTTGTGCTTTGAATAGACCTAATTCTGCAGAAACGGTAATTCCTATTCTCAAGATTAGTTTTGCATAAATCTAAGCTAATAAATGTTTCCCTTGATTCGCTTGTCCTTGAATGAGATCTTGATATATCTATTAGCACTTGCCCCGATTCGAACTCACCGATGCTATTGCATATGTAGGTTCTTATTGATCGCATACACGGATGTGATAAATGCTAAAGTAGTTGTATTTGTTTAATAAATCATCTTTTTGGAACAAAGTATATTTTCTGGTTTGATGTTTGAACCTTTCTATTTGATAATGACTTTTAGTTTGACAACATAATATGGGAACCAGAAGTTTGTGAGCATTTCTTATTGATATTTGGTAGACTGTAAACTCCAAAGTTTGGGTTGGTTTAATCAATTGGCATTGGGAGCTTTACAATTCCCTTGTAGAGCCAGCTAGAATCAATTAAAAATCTGTTTTACATAACAGCATAGTAGTTACATAAGCTGTTGTAAAATGAGTAACATACCCAAATTCCGACCTATCTGATTTAAACTAGGAAAGATGCACGCATGCACTTTTTTCCTGTTAATGAATGTTATACATTCTGACGTTCATGGAATCCTTTTCACGCATCTCATTCTATTGATGACTGAAGCTACATTCTAAATAGCTACATTCTATTGATAACTGTGATGTGACATGCCATGAGGTTGGTATCATGGATTTGAGATGTATGTATCCTAGGCAATTGGTACTCTTTGTCTCCAGATAAACTGATGCGTGAGATTATTATGTACTGATTTATATATTTGCTTGCATATATTGTATTGCCAATACACGAATATCCACAAGGTTAGTGTGGTTTCTCTTATTATCAAATAGATCAATATATGCTGAAGGTGCTGTCCATATTCACGTATTACGACCTCTTACAACGTGGTCGTAGCCTCCTTACGACCACGTCACCCTTCACGATCACATGGTGACCACACCAGAAGTCTATCGACCATGCTCACTCTCTCACAACGTAGTCGTGACCCTGTACGACCACTCAGAAACACCCTCCGACCACTTACACCGTGGTCGAAGCCCCCACCGACCACTCACACGTGGTCGTAGCATCTTTCGACCACATTCAGTTACTCACAACATGGTCGTAACCCCTTATGACTACGTCTGCGAGTACTTGGCTGTACTCGTAGTCGTTTACGACCGCTCAAAAGCATTTACGACCACCTAGAACCATCTACGACCACTCCGTGCCATTTACGACCGCCGTAACCCTTACGATCGCTCTGTGCCATTTATGACCATGTGGTCCGTTGCGCGGCTGAGTTCATTCCTTGTGGTCGAAGCTCCCTACGACCACACAAAGTCTATCGACTACACTCACACTCTTACAGCGTGGTCGTAACCCCACGACCACCGAAACACCCACCGCCCACTTATGCCACGGCCGAAGCACTTTTCGACCACTCTCATATCGTTTACAAGTGGTCGTAACCCTTTGCGACCGCTTGCCTCGCGGTTAAAGCCTCATCGACATTCCCAACGTGGTCGTAGCGCCTTATGACCACGTTCACCCCCGCACAACGTGGTCGAAGCACTCTCCGACCGCCGACCACGTTCACCTGCAGATCACCTTTGACTTCTCACCAATCTGGTCGTATTGCTTCCTGACCTCACGATCAATCGATTTTGTCGCAATCGATCGCCTTTCGACCGCGTCGCTGATTTTACCACGTGGTCGTAAAATCACTTGTTCCTCGCGTGGTCGAGGCGCCTCTCGATCCCGCCGCCGCCGATATTTGCCGTGGTCGTAAGTCCCTCCGACCACGCAATCGCTACGCCGGCGGTTGAACTCACAGCCATGCGGTCGATTTTCGACCACGTAATCTCCACGACCACGCTGTCTGCCTTGCCTTGGTGAGGGTCCCGCTGTTAGACTTTCATCTTTTTCCGAATTTATTCCAACAGAGGATTTCAACTGACCATAACTAATTCATTTTAACTCCGAATTGAATGAAACAAATTTCTAAATTTTTCTAAAATCAAAATCTAACCAATGTTTTGATTGCTTTGCTGATTTTTATCCGAATTTTTATCTTGTTTTGTATTTTACCGTAGCGTTAGCACGGGCACACTACTAGTGACCATTGAAATTACCAACTTGCGGCTATACGCACGCGGGTAACTCGCGGACACGGCTGGGAGCGACACATGGGTGCGAACCTCCACCCGCGTCTCAACACATGGAAGCACCGGATGAGTGTCCTTAGCCATGTTTTTTTCCTGTGGGCTAATATCTTTTGGCTATGGTTGATATCTTTTATCTATCTTTTTGAGACGGCAATAGATAGAAGACACCGATGTGAATACCATACACAATTTTAGACTTAAAAAACCATTTGAATAACCAATTTCAAGAAGTCACTCCGTCTATTTTGATTTTTTTGGAGAAACCTAAAACTCAAAAGTCTCTTTGTTCTCTCTTCAAGCACCTAATTTTAGATCTATTCTTTAGGCTATAGCTTATAACTTTTATCTAAAAGCTCACCCTCTAGGACTAGGAGCTCACATGTTGTGGCCAGGAGCTTGCACGTTGGGGAAGGGGGTTCGAGCTCGACTTACTTTTTTTGGAACCGAGTTGAATTTTATTTTTGAACAGAATTGATTTTCTAGGAATCAAACTGATTTTTTTTGCAAAATTCATGTTGAAATTTTCCCGAGATAAAATTCCCTGCATCAAAATTTTCTAATTTGAAAATTTCCTGATTTAAAAATTTCCGAGTTGAATTTTTCTTGTAGAATTTTTTTTTGTGTTACATCGGATGGGAGTGGGGGGAGGGTTGGGGGCTGGAGGGGTTCCTATTTTGATTCTTCCTCATTCCTTCGTACAACTTATTGGACAAAATCCTGTTTGGACTATCTCTACGCGGAAAGTTGTTTTCTCTAGTATTTTACTAAAATTTTTGATCCATTCTCTTTCTCTTTTTTTATGCTTATTTCTATAAAGAAGATAGTCACATATAATGACAGATCACGGCCATATTAACAAAAGATTACGATAAAGAGGGGATTCGTTCAGGAACCCAGAAATAATATTCAAAAGCCTTTGTATGCTTTCTATTACTTCTGCGGTATAACACCTATATAACTTCGTCATGGGGATTTATTTCTAGTCGCGTAGATTCACAATAATTCCGCAAAAAAAAGGTGTTTCAATGCTTTTCTTAGTAGTGATTTGTACAATTTTAAAAGTGTGATGAATGACGTATAGATATTACTTAGCTTTTTATAGGGGTGTTCGTATTGGTTTCTACTTATAGCCTCTGCTTGTTTCTGGTTTCTGCTTGAAATGACTTCTCCACTCCTCGTGCTCCTGTCTCGCTTCGAGGATAAATTAGATGATGCGGCCACAAGAACATCTAACACATTGGAGAGTAATCTTGAGCTGCAAAATAGTGCTACATCTCAATTTGGCGATATTTTGCAACAAGGAGAAACTCGGGAGTTCGTTTTGGCTGAGAGAGAGAGAGAGAGAGAAGTAGCCAAGGGAGGGAGATCGAAACCCTAATTCAGCATGCAACATAGGAAGGAAAAACCAACTATTCGGCCGCATGAGTTTGCACATGATCCAAGGGGGCTACATGGACAGGAAGGATCCGCATGGGCACACGGGCCGCCTAAGAAGCCAAGGCCGTGTGCGCACGGCCAGAAGAGAAAGGGCCAAGAGGGGGACTGTGGACATGCGTGGACTAAGCTAGGCACGCATGCAAGCAGGGCCGCATGAGCGCGTGGGGGCAACCGTGGGGGTGTGTTTTCCACATGAACCATGTGCGCGTGTGAGGGGAGCCACGTGGCGCACATATGCCACGTGCTGGTCGGGAGCAAGAAAGGAAGGAACGCTTGCTTGGGAAGAATGAAAGAGAAAGGAAAGAAGGGATTTCCTTATGTGTGAAGAAAGAGCCCAGCTCCTCAATTCGGATCAAGGAAAAGAGACCGAGTAGGATTCTATGCCCTTGCCATATCGAGCCAGTAGTCCAAGGAGGGAGTCCATGCTGGAAATGCAAAGAGGAAGGCCGAGCTAGGGACGTGAGGAGCCATGAACTTGTGCGCAAGAAGGAAGGCTGAGCTAGGGACGTGAGGAGCTAGGACGGGGCACTACTACGAAAGCCTAATAGTAGACGCTCATCACGAGCGGTTTTGTGAAACCGTCTCTAATGAGCACTATTACGCACGGTTGTAATTTGGAGGACGCCTGTGGTATTTGTGGCGGGAAAATGGATTATCACAGCACGGTTATTAACTATGAACCGCTCGCGATACGTTGTATCACTGCACGGTGCGTATTAAAAACCGTCGTGATAATCCAGATATCGCTGCACGGTTTTAAATAAAAACCGTCTGTGATAATTCTGTTATCACGCGGTTAATAATTAAAACCGTCAGTGATAATTCACGACGGTTTTTATTAAAAACCATCTGTGATAATGTCGTAGGCATTTATTGCGCCGCTGCATCGCATCTCTGTCTTCATTTCGATCCAGATCTAGCCATCGCTGCGCACTTTTTCACTCGGAGGAAGCTAGGCGATTTCAGGCCTTGTTAATTTGGTGGGAAGAGGCGAGATTGAGCTTTGAAGATTCATACTTTGCTGGTTGTTCTAGATATGGTTAGTAATGCAATTTATTTTTTCTTTAGTTGCATTACAATTTAGTTCTAAGTAATCCATGAGTGGTTATTGAAGATGGTTAATTTGCAAAATTGTTGGTTATATAATAGCTGTTGTGTTTGTAATATGAATCTAGCAAATAAAGTCTCAATATAATAAATGTG
This sequence comes from Dendrocalamus sinicus, assembly GCA_036346575.1. NCBI lineage: Eukaryota > Viridiplantae > Streptophyta > Magnoliopsida > Poales > Poaceae > Dendrocalamus > Dendrocalamus sinicus. Next base: position 13,235,582 of record CM070669.1, on the reverse strand, counting down.
GCCGGTATATATGTAGTTATAATTAGTTAATCTAGATTTTAATACTAAGTTGTTATATATGTACGTAACGTAGGACCAAGGCTGGATGTATGCCATGAGCAGTGTGAGTGAAGAGTACATTAATGGCGTTTCGCTTTTATAAGAGCTGCCGAGGAGGATATGTTGAATAAGGGGGCGATATATATGTGATGTCCATGCACTGACTGCGAGAATGTGAAGATGTTTAAGAACCGAGGGCAAATTGAATCGCACTTGATTCGGAGGGGTTTCAAAAAGGATTATACGTGTTGGACCAGTCATGGCGAAGTGAATGATCATATGCCCGGATGACATCGCGGTGAAGTGAATGATATGCCCCGGATGACATCGCTGTGAACTGAATGACATGCCGCCGGTGATGTCGATTGTGGGTCGGATTCGGATAGGTTGCACGATGATAACTGGATTAGATGCTTCGCGATGTTGAAGAGAACTATGATGAGAGAGAGTATGTTAAATTCCGTGGCTTGATGGAGGACTCGAGAAACCTTTGTACACGGGATGCAAGTACACGAGGTTGTCGCCGTGCTTGAACTGTTGAAATTGAAGGCAAGCAACGGTTGGTCGGACAAGAGTTTCACTACTGCTAGGTCTTTTAGCGGACATGCTTCCGAGGGAAATGAGTTGCCTAAAACCACGTATAAAGCCAAGAAGGTTCTTTGTCCGTTGGGAATGGAAGTAGAAAGAATACATGCATGCCCGAACGATTGTATCCTCTACCGTAAAGAGTATGCAAACATGCATGTATGTCCGTGTGCAACGCATCCCGATACAAACGTAACAATCAATCGATTGATGGCGAGGAACAGAGGCGAAGAAAGGACCTCCTGCTAAGGTGACATGGTATTTTCCTATAATTCCCGCTTGAAAAGGTTTTTGCAAATCCAAAGGAGGCAAAGCGCTGCGTTGGCACTCGGAGGAGCGCAAGAAGGATGGAATGATAAGACACCTTGCTGATTCCGCGCGGTGGAGAAACATCGATAGGAGTTTTGCAGAGTTCGGTGCAGAACCAAGGAATATAAGGTTTGGACTGAGTACAGATGGAATGAATCCTTTGATAGCATGAGCAACCGACATAGCACATGGCCCGTGACTCTCTACATCTATAACCTTCCTCCTTGGTTGTGTATGAAGCGAAAGTATATTTTGCTGTCGATACTTATCCAAGGGCCAAAACAACCTGGGAATGATATCGATGTGTTCCTAGCACCGTTGGTGGAAGATCTAAAAGTAATGTGGAACGAAGGGGTACAGGTATGGGATGCGTACAAACGAGAGAACTTCACTCTGCGCTCCTTATTGTTCTCGCACCATAAATGATTATCCCGCCTTGGTAACCTATCGGGCCATAGTACAAAAGGTGTCAAAGCTTGTACTCACTGTTTAGATGGTACCGAGAGTGTGTGGCTGAGACACTCACGCAAAACCGTCTACATGCGTCACCGCCGGTTCCTTCGGAGGGCTCACCCATACCGCAAGATGAAGAAACAATTTGACGGAGAGAAGGAAGATGGTTCAGCTCCAAGGCATTTAAGGGGACGCGAGGTTTATGATATGGTTAAGGATTTAGATGTTGTCCTCGGAAAGGGACGTAAATTGAGGGCTCATGAGAAGAACACACGGAAGAAGAGATCAATATTTTGGGACTTACCTTATTGGGAGTACCTAGATGTTAAACCATCGCATCGGCGTCATGCACGTAGAAAAGAATATGTGCGGCGACTTGATTGGTCTCTTCTGAACATCCGTGATAAAACAAAGGACGGTGTCAACGCACGGCTTGACTTGGGTGACATGGACATCGGGCCCGAGTTAGCACCGACAAGCAGCGATAATGGACGAACGTACCTTCCCCTGCGTGTTACACTCTGTCCAAGGCTGAGAAAAGAAGCGCGCGCTGCTTGCATGGTGTGAAAGTTCCGTCTGGTTACTCCGGCAACGTGAAGAAACTTGTTTCGATGCAAGATTTGAAGTTAAATGGCATGAAGTCTCATGATTGTCATGTGCTGATGACACAGATGCTCCCTATTGCAATTAGAAATATTTTGCCGATCAAAGTCCGAGAGACAATCATGAGGCTATGTTATTTCTTTAACACAATTGCTCAGAAGGTCATCGATCCCGAAGGACTAGATGCTCTGCAGGACGAGGTGGTGATGACTCTATGTCACCTTGAAATGTATTTCCCTCCTTCGTTTTTCGATATCATGGTCCATCTCATTGTTCACGTTGTGTGGGAGATAAAAATGTGCGGGCCCGTATTCCTACGCAGCATGTACCCATTTGAGAGGTTCATGGAAATTCTCAAGTCCTACGTACGGAATCGTTCTCGGCCGGAGGGCAGCATCGTCGAAGGTTATGCAAGCGAAGAGGTGATTGAGTTTTGTGTCGATTATATGCTTGATTCAACCGATAGGTGTCCTCAATCTCGCCATGAAGGGAGGTGAAGGGTCTCGGAACTATCGGAAGGAAAGCAATCACCCGGATATGAACACGTATACTCAAGCCCATTTCACGGTGTTGCAACACATGACTGAAGTGGCGCTTATGTGGACCAGCACAAGGATGTGCTTGACAATGAATCCAGAGCGGCGGATGTTTGGATCATGAGGCAACACAACCGTTGGTTCAACCAATGGTTGAAGGAGCAAATTGCTAGGAGCTCGCCGAGTGAGACGCTGAGATGGTTGGCAAAGGGCCGATATTTACAGTTGTGACATGGCAAGGATATGACATAAATGGGTACACATTCTATACGCCGTCTCGGGATGTCAAGAGCACTAACGAGCAATGAGTCCGCATAGATGCATTCAAGACCGATGGGTCGAGAAACTCGCACTATGGCTTAATAGAAGAGATTTGGGAGCTCGACTATGTGGTTTTCAAGATCCCTTATTTCATTGTCGTTGGGTGCATCTCCACGGTGAAGGTTGACAAGTACGGTGTCATGACCGTGGACCTCCAACGTGTCGGGTACAAAGGCGAACCATTCGTACTCGCCAATCAAGTTGTTTAAGTTTTCTATGTAACCGACCCGGTAAATAAGAAACGCCATGTAGTTCTTCATGGAAAAGGAGAATTGTCGAGTGGAGAATGTAGTGGACGAGGAGGAATACAATCAATTTGACGAGTTACCTCCTTTTGGAAATGGCATAAGGGTCGACGATGAACAACGATTGAAACTAGTTACGCACGCATTGATCATGATGAAGGGCTAATTTTTAAAGGAAATAAGCAAGTACAATAAGAATGTATATGTGAAAATGTGTGACAATTTTGAGATCTATATGTGAAAATGTGTGATGTAGTCAATTTTGAGATGTATATGTGAAAATGTGTGACAAAATGTATATGAGTATTGGCATTTATGTATATGTGTGATGCACATGTGATGGTTGATATGAATGCACTGGTTGGTGTTGTATATGAATGCAATTGTTTGGTGGTGGATATGAATGCAGCTGTGGTTATTGGTGTTGTCTTAATAACTACAATGTAAAAGGCTTATCACAGACGGTTTTAAACTTAGAACCGTCTGTGATATCAATAAACAGACGGCTCTAAGTTTAAAACCGCTCGTGATAATATGACTATCACGCGCACGGTTATACACTTAGAACCGCTCGTGATATTTATACTATCACAAAGCGGTTTTAGACTTGGAACCGTCAGTGATATTAATATCACTGACGGTTTTGAGTTAGAACCGCCTGTGATAACCTCCTATATACCCTCGGCTAGGGTTTTCCCGTGCGCGCGCGATTATTCGATCTAGATCCAAGTAAATCCGAGCCCGCCGTCGCCTCCGCCTCCCGAACCTCGTCGGCCGCCTCCTCGAGCCCCTCGCCGGCCGCCTCCGCCGAGCCCCTCGCCGCCTCCGCCTCCTCGAGCCCCTCGCCGCCTCCGCCTCCCGAACACTCGCCGACCGCCTCCCGAGGCCTCGCGCCGCCGCTGTCGAGCCCTCGTCGCTCGACCTCCCGAGCCCTCGCCGACCGCCTCCGCCGAGCCCTCGTCGCCTCCGCCTCCCGAACCCTCGTCGACCGCCTCCCGAGCCCCTCGCGGCCGCTCTGTCGAGCCCCCGCCGCCACCTCCCTCGATTACCGATCGCATTGTGAGCACTTTCGTGATGGACTAGGGTTTTGAGCATTGTGAGCATTGTTTATCGCAGTAGCTTAATTAGTTTGCTATTTGGTACATATTACATGGTATATTGTTTACTGCAGAGCTTAATTAGTTTGCTATTTGGTACATTGTTTATCGCAGTAGCTTAATTAGTTTGCTATTTGGTACATATTACATGGTACATTGTTTATCTGCAGAGCTTATTTAGTTTGCTATTTGGTACATATTGCTATTTGGTACATTAATTGTTTACTACATTGCTCGATGATGATAAAATCATATCTCGAGATTGGTTCATTCAGTGCTTGAGCTCTAATAGTGTCGGTTCATGCAGTTTTCAGGTTATAGCATGTTATTAAATTGATCTGTTAGGATTTAATCTTGACAAGTTAAAAGACTGAATTATTGGGCAAAGTTAACTTGTGTGGTCTTGATCTGTATGAATCTGCTGTTTGAATATATGCATGCTGAATATATCTTGATCTTGAGATTTTAGAGTTTGTATCTAGAGCTCAAAATACTGAATTCATTATTTGGCATAACCAATCAAGGAAGAGTATATGATTTAGTAGCGGGACGGCCAAGATTAATCTTGTGCAACCTACAATTTGAGAGCACATATTCATGTTGAGACTGTTATTGATTCTATTATTGATGCTTGTTGCTTGTTGCTTCATATTGCTACCATTATATATGTATATATGTAGGTATGTATATGTATATATGTAGGTATGTATATGTATATGTATGTATATACACATATAGTATGTAGTATATAGTATAGGCACATAACCCTCTCTGTGTCCACATCACCCCCTCCCTTCTCCCCTTCCCTCTACTCTCTCCTCTCTTCCGAACATTGAGCATCATGTTTCACTTTTCGTGCTTCCTCACTTTGAACATTCTCATCTTATCTTAATAGACCCACAAAATGAGCAACATGTCACCCGCGCATTCTTCATCATCATCGCCGGAGGTGTCCGCTCCAACATCAAGACGCCAAGGAAGAGGGCTATCAAAGAAGCCTCGAGTCGCTGCATCATCACGTGTAAACGCAGTGGGGTCCCTATCCTTCCTAAGCAAGCGGTAAACGCATTCGAACCATGGTCGGAATAGTTGCACGACAACGAATTGAGATCACATACAATTCGTGGAAGAACGCGTGCGACACTCGGAAACGTGAGTGTGGACCGAAATCTTGGCATCGCTCGAGTTCCCGTAAGAACACTTACACGCTGTGGAACGACAAACCTACCAAGCGGCGTGCAAAGCATGGAAGAACTTCAAGAGCACGCTTGTCGGAAATACGTGGAGACGGATGAAATGCCTTTTACTAAATACCCATTCCTGGAACCACAATGGAAGAGTTCAAGGCGATGAAAACGATCAAGAATTCAAAAGTACAAGTGTGGCACAAGGCCCTCCGGACAAAAACACGCACCCCACGGACTTGGCATACTGGGTATGCGGGTAAAATCCATGATGGAGGTTGGAGGATGAGTGGCAGTGCAGAGGACATCGCCCGCCGTTTCCAATATCCGGATGACCGCACTCGAAATTGGCTTAGAGCAAGGTCATCTACAACGACATCGGGACGTCTCCTTCGAAACCCCGCAGACCAGCAAGTGTCCCAATACCGTAAGATATCGATCGAACTACGTAGCTTGTAATTACTCCACAACTTCGCATTTAATTGAAATGACATGTCGTGCTCTTGCAGAAGAGTGAGTTTTGAATCTACAGGATCATTCCAGTGGAACAAGGAGAATGATATGCTCTCCGTGGCCCAGACGGAAACAAGGAGCACCCGGTCGACGAGAGACCTTGCTTTACGTTCCTTGGAAACATGGTTTCCAAGATGACTCGAATGTATCGGCGTAGGAAGAGAAACAAAGCCGAGCGTGAGCAGCTACGAGAAGAGATCAAGGAATCTCTTCGAGAGGAGCTATTTGCTCGGATGGGTGAAGTAATTAGAGAAGAGGTGCGGAAAGCAGACAGAAAGTCGCGAGCCGCCACCGCCGCCGCTATGCTAGGTAGCCCGCACAACCGTCCGAGTAGCTGCGCGCCCAATCCGACGATACCCAGTCCAAATTTCCTGTGGACGACATCCTCGGTAATAATTATTACCTCTCAATGCTTGCTCCATTGGTAGGCCTATTTGAGTAGCTAATTTTGTATCGTTATGTAGGAGCCTACGAACTGCAAGCTCCAAGTGAGATATGGCGCCATTCACTTGTACGCTGCTTGGGGCCAGGCATATTCGTCTGGTAACGGGGCCATGGTGCACGGCCAAGCTTTAGCGCCAGGCTTCGCAAAAGTTAATGTGGATGATGTGTATGTCAATTTTGAGGTGGTCCCGCCACAAGCCCCCAACGACGAGATCGTGACTCTAAGATGTGCCATTGGAACATTCATCCGGTGGCCCAAAGCGACATCTTCTGGAGGCTTCTTCACGGTGGCGGGACGAGCAACATGCACCGTGCCATCTCGATACAAGACCAGTCGGTTCCACCACCGGATACTACAACGGTGCTATCTCCACGGGCCATATTCTCGCCAGAGCAACTTGCACCGCTGCTACCTTCAAAGTCGACTTCCGTGAAGTCGACCTATAGCCGAGGCGCAAGGCGCAAGGGCAAAGCAAAGAAGACCAATGATGATCTTCCGTACCACCCTTTGGCCCGCAAATTCGGCTTGGCGGCCGTTGCTCGAGCAAAAGCCTCCAAAAGCTACCATATAGTTGCATGCAATTGCACACGTGGTATATGCAGCGATCCAATAAGCCGAGGGAGAACGGACTTCAAGTATCATCACAAATTCTCCGAGGAAGATTTACACCACAATCTTCAAGAGTGTACATTCGTGGTCGCCTTTGAGGATTTATTCGAGCTGTTCATGCTCAACGCTCTTGACGCCTCAATCGCTCGATCTTTGGGCGATTTGTAAGTGTGTACAATCACGTCTCCGTTAATGTCATACCGATAAATGCCATATCTAATTTTTGCTTTCGTGTGTATATATATAGACACATGCTGATTAAAGCTAGAGTATCGAACTCATCATTGGTTTCTTGGACCCACAATTGGTCGCCAAGACTACCATCGACGTGGAGGCATCCTCGTCGAGAGGTACATTGCATCGCCCTCTTGAGTTGCCGCAATAAGGACTATGTACTTATGCCCTTCAATCGAGCTTTCATTGATTTTAATAGTAATTGTACCAAAATGGAACAAGGTATATTACCTTGATTCCCTAAGTAAGAATAAAATGGACTTCACGATTTGTCACCAAGTAATCGATAGGTAAGCACATATTCCCCATACATATCTACATTGTACTCTTTCTTTCCTTCCGAATGATTAAGGTTAACCTTTTCGATTACGAGGGCGCTCGCGATGTACATTGAAAAGGAGGTGACTCAAGCGCGGGGCCAACGGCCTCTTTGACACATGTTCGAGATTTTAAGGTATTCGCTATTTCACATTAATTAATCCTATGCAACAGATGGTACTAATGCCTTTTGAACTAACACATTCTATTTTTTGCAGTGCCACCAGCAGCAGCCGGGCAACACATGTGAATACTACGTTTGCCAACATATGGAACTACTCCTCGATTCCTCGAGGGTCACCAATCGCAAGGTTTGTCATTCTTCCCATAATTACTTCATACTTATCACGTTACATATATATGTACATTGATATTCCTATCGACAGGCTGTATCAATCCCATCAACTACATTGAAACAATCGAGCTTGAGAGGTTCAATCGAGTTGGCGTTCTTTTGTCGACTCAAGTCATACGGCCAGAAGGACGGTTCCACTGCGCACACCGATTTCTTATTGGTCTTATCACTAAGTGTAAATGCGGTGTAGATCTTTGTAATCGTGCATTTGTTAATGGATATTTCAGTTCAATTCAATTAATTGATTTGCGAAATGGATGCATGCTTTATGTCCGTGAGATGAAGTGCGATATCAATTGGATGTTTTATGTCTGCGAAATGTACCTGAAAGCAAATGAGATGTGTGAATTGTATGTTTTTTGTCCGTGATTATCCGCTTGTTTGAGAGGGCATGGCTAGCATTTCTGAGGCTAGCCAATAAACATAAATAGATTTTGGTTTAGGAGGAAGGAATATCACGAGCGGTTTTAAGTAAAACCGTCGTGATATATATCACTGACAGTTTTCATTAAAAACCGCTGTGATTATCGGTTATCACGCACGGTTTTAATTAAAAACCGTCTGCGATATTCGATAATCGCGCACGGTTTTAATGAAAAACCGTCTATGATATCTAATAATCACGAGCGGTTGAAACCGCTCGTGATAACCTTCGATCATCAGCGACCTATAAATTGATTCGGCTGAGAAACCGCTCGTGATGACGCTTTCGAACCGCCCGTAATGTCGATTTCGTAGTAGTGGGGTCAAATCTGCTTTGAGTTAGGAAGAGGTAGGAGACAAGGATGGATTCTATGTTGGAATAGTTTAGATCGGATTTGGTGTTTAAAATAGAAACCAATCCGAGTCTTCCTATTTCTTTAATCGGTTTCTATCTTTAAGTTTATTTTCCTTTTAAATGAGTCCGGTTGTACGCATGTGCGTGTTTTCTTTGTTGGCCGAACCAATTGTCGATTTGTATCAGGTTTTGAATGTTCCTTTCAAAACCAGCTTGATTTTAGGAGTAGAGTCAATTTTCTTAGGGAGTTGTGTTCCACACGTTTTGGAGTTTGATTCGCCTTTTGTCATGCGTGAGTTTTGGCGTGCCCTTGGTGGCACCAATATAAGTCCAAGGGATACCCCATGTAAAGGAAGACAAGATTATTATGTTTATATTATGAATAAAATAGAAAGCCATTTGGCACCATATTTAAGTGTTTTCTTAAGTTGAGTTGAGAGATTACCGAGAAGAGAGAAGAGATTCTTTGAGAGAGAGAGAGAGGGAAATTTTGTAAGTTTCAACAAGAGAGAAAGCTATCATTTTGTGTGCAAGTTAAGAATACCTTGTTATCAGATTGTGCGAAAGTTTTCATCTTGCAATTTGATCATATCGATCGGTTTGCAAGGTTTTGTAGGTGGTACCGTGAAAGATCGAACTATTCGTGCATTAATCAACGTATCGCTGGTTGGTCCGTGCATCGCAGGGGTCACGGTGTATCACGCACCTCCACTCATCTTGCTCCTATCTCACGCATACATATCTCCTTTACTTTTCCTACCGCTCGTCCCCTTTTTGTTAAAGCCACTTTTTCGACTACTACATTTATTTTTTAGCTAAAAGCTATACTAACACCCATTAGTTATTTGACATTAATGCTACTTTTATTAACAAGAAAAACATAGAATTACTCCTTGCATGCAAAACTTCTGCATAATTTCCTTTTAATTGGGCCAATGTCCGTTACGGTGGTTCATTCCATTCAAGAAAAAAAAAATCTCCTTTCCGTATCCTTGAGTTTGCTACCGTGACGTCGACCTCAAACAACACCAGGCCTTTATTTGGAAAATGGGATAGATTATTGCTCACGACTGAAATTTTTTTATTTTTCAGTCACCTAAAGTTGCACTTTAAATTACCTGAAGTTGTACATATTTTTTTGAGGGGGCTGCAATTTTAGTTGATTGAGAGTGCAATTTCAGGTCACCTGAAGTTGCACTCTAAATCACCTAAAGTTGCAGCTGTTTTTTTGGAGAAGGACCGCAATTTTAATTCATTGAGAGTGCAATTTCAGGTGACTAAAATATAAAAAAATTTCAGCTGCTTGTGCAATAGCAAAACTGTTGGAAAATTCAGTTCAACGGCCATCAGCTCCACCCAAAAATATCCTTACCGGTTCCTCGCTCGCGACGTGCCCAGTTGCCCACCCACCACTCCACTCCCGCCTCCTCTGCTCCTCCCCTGCCCTCCCATGGCCGCGCCGGCGCCGACCGCCGCGCGCGCGACTCTCCAACCGACCATGGAGGACATCTTGGCGGCGTCGCGCGCGCAGGGCCTGCGCCTGCGCCTGCGCACGCTCGGCCCCTTCTTCCGCGTCACCGCGACACGCGGGGCCGAGGGGAGGAGCTGGGCCGCGCCGAGGGCGCCGTCCGGCCGTGGCCCGGCGGCTCCGTACTGCACCTAGACTCCATGCGGATGTCACGCGCCACGGTGAGGGTCCCCGACCGGCCGCTGTTCGGGCTCGGCCTCTTCCTCGGCGCCGTCGCCGTGCGCCACGGCTTCGACGCCGGCTGCGCGCGCGCCGAGCTGCTCGCCATCAACGACACGCCGCTCTACCACGCCAAGGTATGTGTATATACATACATGCTGCAATCTTTAACGCGTAGATGAACAACTCTTCTACTCGGCCTGCTGCATAGAGCCATAGAACGGTGTTTTGGTGCTTCCCGCATGGTGCTCAACGTATTGCTTGAGGGTGTGTAACTGTGTACACTCTCTTTTTGTGTTCATATCTGTGAACTGTTCATGACAAGTGAGAAGAAAAAATTTTAGGTGTTGTAAGCATTAGTTTCCAGTTAATTGTTGGATGTCTGAAGGCTGATAGAGGTGGGAATTGGGCCGGGCCGTGCTGGCACGGCCCAGGCCCACCGTGCTTCAGACCACTTCGTGCCGTGCCGGTTCGGCCCAGTCATCCCGTCGTGCCGTGCCGTGCGCCCGCCTCGTCTTTGGCCAGGCCAAGCATGGCCCAAAGCCCACCGTGCCGGCGTTCGTGCCGTGCCAGCCCAAGCCCAGCCCAAAGTAACTATACACGACAAAAGCGACAGCGACAATGGTAGCGGTGGCCGCTATCTTCCTTTCTCTTGTATCCGCCTTATTAAAAACCTACTTAAAATTCGATTCTATTGTCTCATGCCATTTCACCTTCGAACTTGGTCATCTAGTCCAATGGAATGCATATCTTGGTGCAAATTAGACTATGGCGTACGTGGACATCGCTCGACAATCTAGCATAGGCCTACCTAACTAGTCAAATAGAAAAGCTCAAGGAGAGTTATGAGTACAATTTACTATAGTTAAGAAATCAATTTTAAATAGTTTCGCCAACCGTGCTCTTCGTGCCGTGCGGCCCAAGCACGCCCGATCCGCCGCGCCGCGCGCGCCGCCCACCGTGCCGGATTTTGAAGCCCAGCCCGCCCACCGCTCGCGGCGCGCCGCACGGCCTGTCACGCGGTCGGGCGGGCCGTGCTTGGGCCGGCCGCGTCGCCGCGGCTTCGGCTGGCCCAAAGAAGCCCGCCCAAGTCCCACCTCAGACTGAAGCTTCGTCACTGCCCTTGTATATTATCATATAGTTCTGGCTGCTGCTTAATGGGATACAAGCCTCAGCAATTAGATGTTAATATTTGCAAACCCTTAATTTTTGGTATTGATAATTGCTTTTGGAGTGCTGGATCACAACAACAACTTGCAACATTTTGCTAGTCCTTTGTTGTGATTGACACTCTTTTATGTTTGTCCCTGCCATTTGTTTGTGCAGCACATTCTTTGTTATATGGTTATTTATTAATGCTCTCTCTGTTGTCAGCTCGTTAAGTTCTATACAAGGATGGGTTTCAAAGCAGTGCATGAGGTAGATGGATCGTCAATCACTGATCTTGCTCACATGTTAGTGTGGGGAGGTAGAGGCACAAGAATGGACGCTGATATTGAACAGCTCCTTGTGAAGTGGAGCAAAAGATTCAGATCTCAAGACTAAATACCGGTTAATTTTCTAGAATGAGTGATGCACTCTTTGTGGGATGCAAATTTGGATAGGGTACCAATACGAGGTAAAATCATTGCTTCTATTTATTTCTTAATTTATAAATTGTTTCATTTCAAAACATGGCTATGAAATTCGAGGTAAAATCATTGCTTCTATTTATTTCTTAATTTATAAATTGCTTCATTTCAAAGCATAGCTATGTTGTGGTCCAATTTTCACCCTCAACTACCAAACCATTTGCTTTACACACACCCGATAACTTTCTTGATTTATAAGTTGCTTATAGAGTCTTTCAATGCAATGAAGAGTTAATTCAATAAATTAGCATAGCGGATGCTAAGATAATCATGATAGTTGTTATTTGATTGATGAGATGTAAAGTACATTGCCCTAAAAGAACCTCCCATTTTCCAAATTGATATAAACACGCAATAGAGGTAAATAAAAAACGTGACTCCAACAATTGTGTGGCGTTCTTTCTAATGATCGTGCAAATGCTGTTTATCGTTTTCTTTATTTTGGATTGCATTGAGCTGACTGATGTATGCAATACCTCGATGAGAACAACAAACTGACGCAATCGGTTTTTCGTATGGGTTTTGTAGCCGCTGTGATATGGTGCTATTTGTTCAAGACATGATTACCACTAGAAGTATATACTTGTATCATGAAGCTTGCAAGAAAATAGCAAAATCATCCCAAGTTCCTGTGACAATTAAGGTAAAGGCAGTGTAAAGGAGCTCCGAACTAGTACATGTCAAAGCGAGCAATATTCATAGCTGAACTTCCTGCATGATAGAAGAAAGCAGCACCATTATTTTGTATCGCGAAATTCAGTCAGACAAAAGGATGCTCCAATGCTGTCATGCCCTTTTTATCTTCTAAAACCATGTTGGCCATACAACATCTAGTCTTGCTCTTGGAAGCTTCATCAGATCCACAAATGGTGATAGTCTAATAGGTTTGTCAGTCTATGACGGGTGTTAGTAATTTAGTACAAGGGATTTCACCTTGTTCACAGCCGTTAGCCTGATGGATGTTAATTTCATGTATAAGCTGTTAAACAAGCAAACAGTGGATTGCTTTGGTATACACTGCAGATTGTAATATATAGTGTTCAGTAAGGTGGTACTCGGTACATCTCTCTCTCTCTCTCTCTCTCTCTCTCTCTCCCTCCCTCCCTCCCTCCCTCCCTCCCTCCCTGCATGTGCACTTCAGCACTTGTGTACGGTCACTCACCAACGCCGCATGCTGCATAGAATGGGATTCTCTGCCTTTGGTCAGTACTCAAAAGGTAGTAGGGCATATGCTAATCGTAACCGAAGTATTAGCAGAGGGATTCGCGGGCGGGGAGGCGAGCCACGTCGCCCCAAGCGCTCGGCCGGCCAGCGCGTGTCCAGCGGGTTTTGCGTACGGCCAGCCGAGGCATTTTCCTCCGATTTTCCGATATTTACGTAAATGTCCTTTTTCCTCGCGAAATGGTCCCTGCAAGTTTTTTCTTAAAAAAATTTTTTGGATGGCGCCCCGCGGGTTCCCAAAATTACGTATAGGTCCTTATTTACTTACGTACAGGCCCTTACAGGTCCTCGATTTTTTACAAAAAAACCCTTTACTTTTCCAAAATTACGCATTCGTCCTTGATTTTTTTTTTATAAAACTCCCTGCGAATTATCGTCTCTTTTACTTTGGTCAACACGGTGGCTGGCGTGGCGTGGTGCCACGCCTACATAGCTAGTGGACTACTACATGGAATGAGATTCTCTTCCTTTTGTCAAAAGGGCTGCCTTTTACCGTTGATGTCTAACTAGATGGTCGAAGAAAGACGAAACTTCTGTGCTTCGTATTTATGGTGGAGGTCCATAGCCTTAACCATAGGATAAAGAAAACAGTGTTGCATAAATGCTTCATAGTATGCGATTTATAGATGTCATACAATGAACAATAAAAAGAGAAAGACATTTTATCATCAAGAGTGAGGTCGGCACGGCCGGATCCGCCGTTGCCAAAATCGCCGCTCCGGATCTACCCTCCTTGACCCCGCTGGCTTTAGAGTTCTTCCTCACCTCCGGCGATATACACCTCGTGCGAGCCGGTGTACTCCACCTCCCTGTTCGTTGTTCGTGTTGGTATACTCCATGTCCCGATTATTGACCTCGGTAGTGTACCCTTCCGTTCTGTCGTTGTTCTCGATGGTGTACACCAACGCCTCGTCCTCCGCACCGGTGTGCTATCTTCTTCACCACCGAGTACTGCTTCGCCTCTCTCTTCTTCACCGTCCTAGTGCAGCAGTAGCATGGCGGCGCATGGGAGGAAGGAGTAGCGAAGGCTTTGAGGGGTTAGGCTAAGGGACAAAAGGGGCTGGCTATATCACCTTTTTTCATGATTATCAGATTGAGATCTAGTGGCTAGGATCGGCTGACGAAGGAAGTTGCCCTAGATGTAAATAAAAAATATGTTCGACCCTTCCACTCCCACCCGACACTGCCTCCTCCTCTCCCTCGTCTCCCCTCACCTCCCCCCGCCTGTGTGTCGTTGCCTGGAGATCGCCTCTCCATCTCCACTCACCTCCCCTGCCCAGCGCCGCCACCATGTCGCCTCTACTCACTGCACCTCCTCTTGGTTGGTAGCTCCACCCCACGCCTCACCAGGCCTATCACCACCGAATCCACCATCCCCGAGGTTACCACCGACAGATGCACTATCTCCAAGGTCATCACCTTCGGATCCAACTGGTATATCTCTGCCTCCACCTCCACCTCCGGTATACCTCTGCCTCCACCTCCGGTATACCTCCGCCTCCACATTTGGTACACTGCCAGGGTCATCATGCTCCTAGCTGGTGTCCTCAACCCCATGACTGCCTTATGTTGGGGTCATCGTCCTCGACACCGGCATTCTCCACCTTAGCACGATGAATCCGACGAACTCCGAGGTCACCGTGTCCTGATCCAGCGTCCTTGAGTTAGCCACCTCCGGATTCGACCGTCCTCGCCTCCACTACCATTAGATCAGGCCGTCCTCACAACAAGACAATGAGGGTGGTGGCGGATCAAGAACATGGAGCCTAGCTAGAGCCGATCGACCATGTCAGCAGAAAAGGAGAAGTGAAGGATGGCAACCCCAACGAAGGAGAGTAGAAAAGAGAGGTCTCCGCTGCCGGACCCAGCCACCCTACACCGCTACCGCTGGACTCGAGGGAGAAGCCAGAGTCCAGCAGCTCTAGTGATCCTTCACTACCGTGTCGCTGGATCTGGCCATCCTTGACCCTGGTAATATCAAATATGGCCATCCTTGATCTCAGCACAACCGTCTTCCTCCTCCCCACAGCCGAGCCAGTTCACAATGACCCTTCTGCTTATCATGGGCATTGGTCACCAGCTCCACCACTCATCGCTGATCTGCCCTGCAAAACTGGTTAGGCGATGGTGCAAAACATAGAAAAGGGAGAAAATTAGAAAGAGGTTAATCAAAGTAAAGAGAAAGGGCGACACTAATTAGGCTGTGAGAATAGCAAGAGTGGCTAGCGATCGAAGCCTTAAGGGTGTGGCCACATGAGAAAAGGAAGAAGAGCAATTGGGGTGCGACGCCGTGAATGGTTCAAGGAGGGAACCAGCTGATGACATAGGCTCACATCTCGGTGTATGTTAAGAGGAGATGTAGAAGTACACTGCGGCAAGAAGAAAGAAGAGAGAGGTAGTGAATGAACAAACTTCCCTTTTATATTAGTAGAGATCGAATAACTTCATATTCATCCGGCATTGTAGAATGCATAGTAGAATAAGAAGAACCCATTGTTCATCTCTTTAATAAGTTAATCAATCAAGGGTAATGTGGATAGTAGAATCTAATAAGTGAAACTCTGGCTTGATTCTTATAAGCAAATCATTTAAAAGAACAGCATTGGATCAGCACCAAAAAATAAAAACGTATTGTGGCAACAAATAGGGCAAAGGCAATAGTACCTCAGAGTGATCAAATGATGTGTAATTCCGGTCTAGAATCCACACATGATTCTGCAAAAGAGGCTACGTTGATGCCTACTCACTGTCGGCAAATTGCACGGCAAACAAACAGCGTATATCTAGATGATGCCTTATTGGCATCAGCCAAAGATGGTAAAAAAATGGACCTAAACAACCCAAATGGTCAAGACTCAACGGAGGACCAAAACTTCAAAAGACTAACAGAACTCCACAGAACAAATTTATTTCTCTTGGCTTTGCAAAACCACCAAAGAATTCAATGTTCAGCTCTGTAGCACCGACACGCGTCCAAACCGCTATATCGGTGTCCGACACCATGTCAGACACGGATACGACACGGAAACGTCTCGGACACGTGTCCGTGACGTATCGGTCGATTTTGGAATTAATTTTAATTGTTAAATTTTTGACATGTGTCGGACACGATAATTATGCTAGTCGGACACGCCCCAGGACATAGCTGGCCCAGGAGCCGACCCAGACACAGCTGGCCCATGACTTGCCCTAACCCTAGGCCGGTTGCCGATTCCTCTTGAGCGCTGCACCGCACTCGCACTTCTCCCATTCCCCACGCGTGTGCCGCACCGCCACTTGCGCTTCTCCCCATCGCCCGCATCGCGCCGCCGCCCGCCAGCTCTCGCATCTCCTCCCGTGCACTGCCAGCTCCCGCATCTCCTCCTGTGCGCCGCCGACTCCCACATCGCGCCGCCGCTCGCCGGCTCCCGCATCGCACCGCCGCGTCAAGGTGGAGACGGAGTACGTACCGGAGTAGGCCGACTTGGAGAACGCCCTCCTCGCTAACTTGAAGATCTTCGCCGTGCACTGCTGGCTTTCTCCCCGTGCACTGCCAGCTGCTGCCTCCCCGCGCGCCGCTAGCTACTGCCTACCCACGCGCCGCCAGCTGTTGCCTCCCCGGCGTCCCTGCTGCTGCCTCCCCACGCGTCGCCGACCGAGGTATGTGGCTTTTATCGCCACCAGATTTTCCTGCTCACAGGCATCCAATATTAGTTTCCCATTGACAATCATTCGCATGCATTTATACTATTACAATTACAATTTGCACAGGCCGGTTGGTTATACATTTATACTATTATTTGCATGCATGCCATTGTAATTGTAACTTGTGCTTGATTGCCTGTTTCATCATTCTAGAACAATGGAAGCCGCTAATTCTAGTGCTAGAGAGGAGGAAAACACAAGCAACAATAGGTCAAAGCTTCCATTGTGGAATCATGTTGATGTTCTAGACAAGGGTGGTCAAGGGGGAGGAAATGTGAAATGGAAATGCAAGTATTGCAAATATGTTGGCACTAGTAGCTACTCTAGAGTCAAAGTGCACTTGCTGAAAATTACTAATGGTGGATGCAAGATATGTCCTAAGGTGATATTACCTATTCTTGCTCAGCTTAAAAGTGAAGTTGCAAAGGCTGAGGATGAACAAGCAAAAACAAGGCCAAGAAATGTGCTCTTGCCACCATCAATTGTTGGTAGTGTTGCTAGTGCTAGTGTTTCTACATCAAGTATGGACTCGGCTATGTTGGGGAATAAGAAGTGAAGGGGACCTCCTTTAACATTAGAGAAAGCAAAGCTAAGGATTTGCGCAATCAATTAGATGCACAAATCGCAAGGATTCACTTAATCCAAGGTAAATTATAAATCTTTAGTCTTCCTTTGCTTTTACTTGTAGATATTATAATCCATTTTTGTTTGTAGATATTATAGTAATAAATGGATCAACCAAGAAGGTGTTGTTGGCTGTGTACCCCCCACACAAGGATCTTGAGTTTCACAAATGAGAATGAAGTGTTTCAAAAAGTTCTTCCCTCTCCTTGAAGATCTCAAGAAAGTGAAAGAAGAATGTGCAAGATTTTCCACTTGTTCTGGAGAATTCAATGACTTCGATTCTATTTATGATAGATGGATCCTTGATCCAATGAATTGGTGGGCAAATCATGGACAATCCGTTCCTGTGCTACAAAATTTGGCTCTCAAATTGGTTAACCAACCGGCCTCATCTTCTTGTTGTGAAAGAAACTGGAGCACATATAGCTTCATCAACAGCATGAAAAGAAACAAATTAACTCCTGAGCGTGCTGAAGATTTGATATTTGTGCATAACAATTTAAGACTTCTCTCAAGAAGAACAGAATCATATAAAACAGGGATAACTAGAATGTGGGATGTGGGAAGAGATAGCTTTGAATCTCTAACTAGTGTTGGCATTCTAGAGGTTGCTCAGTTCTCTTGAAGAACCAGAGTTGCAGCGTGCTGTTTCTATATGAGCCTACTGCGATGATCCAAGAAGAAAATGAGGATGAAGTTGAAGTCTAAGAGTCTCATGTTGTCTTTAAACTAGCCTTGCTACTAGAATTTGAGTTTGTGATGTACCTTAAGTTGAACCACTCCTATCCTATGTTGGCTAGTGGATATTTGCTTTTGGTTGAACTCTACATTTAAGTTTCTATGTTCAAACTTGGCTATTTCTTGATATTTATCGCTTATCCTTATCAATTGTTGTTGGCTTGTTGCTCTATTAGTCCATTGCTTTAATTGTTTAAGAATCAAATATACATATTAATATGTTATCTTTGTAGTCTTGCCGATCCGATCATGTTACTTTTTCCCAGGTTAATGGAATTCTTATTTCTAGAAATGGTATTCACATCAACAATTGTCGTCAGGATTAACAAAACAATTCATGAGGTACATATTCCGAGTATACACTTTACAAATTATAAGTTTACAATTTACATTATTTGAGTTTAATAAGCATGTGAAAACATAGAAAATAATACATACGTACGTACATACATACATGTTATTTATTATTTAAATATATATAACCGTGTTGCCGTATCGGTATTTTTGGAAAAATGGCGAATTCCCGTATCGGTGTCGTGTCGTCGTATCTGTATCTGTGCATCATAGATGTTCAGCTACCGTCAACCGCGGATGATCTGATCAGGGTTTGAGCACGAGAGCTAGCCCAAACTTGGGGGGTCTGTCCAAGGCCTTGGTGTCAAATTCACCTGAGATTGTCAGAAGTGACTTTCGCTTTACCTCATGCTGAACAAGAGCAGCAAGCTTTCCGGAGTTGTTGAGCCTTGCTTTCACCGTCGTCTGAGGGTCAACTGCGTAAAGGCCACCAACAGTGAGAGCGTTCTCATTAGTTGAGAACTTCCGTGTTAGTTCAGCCACAGCTGAGGCCTTCTTACAGGCCAGACAACTTCATAGTGTCACCTTTGTCGGCCCTACACAAAATAAAGTTAATGTCAGCAATGCTTGCCCCCGACTACAACTCGAGAATATGCAGGAATTAGAACTAATATTAACATTAACACAAAGAATTAACGACTTACAGAATGAATGCAGCATGATAGTCTGGCCTAGTCACGCCTATTCCAGCACTGTACTTTGTAAATTTCCCAGTAGCTGTGTCATACCCACCTTCTGCACCGAAGGCAACTCCTTGAGCACCTACAGTACCAGAAAACTCAACCACAGGGGACGGCTTCATGCCAACCACAGTAGTAAAACTTGCATTTTCATGGAGGTATTGCAGTTCCAACTGTCAAGAAATGCCAGCAGTTAGTATATGAAATACTTTAACATCATCAGGTAGACACAAGAAAGTAATCACCTTTCCAGAATTGTAGTCAGGCAGCTTGACAGAAATCACAAGCTTTGTGGATGGCAGGGCTTCCAATACAGTCAAAGTAGTAGAGATCTGCACAAATTATATAAAAAGCAATATAGTTAGCAACTTAGCACTTAGCAACATGTCATAATGGGAAAAAGGGTAAACTGAATACTCAAAAAAAAAAACTAACATTTGATTGTGTCCACTTTGACGTTAATGAGGGTGTTTTTGTGCTTATACACTGAACTGATACCAAGAGCATAAAGTCCTCCTTTCTTCACAGCTGTGGAGGTGAGACCCTGAAAGATCAGGAATAAAATTCATCATTCATTCTATTCATTTTGTACCTAGTAAATATACTTGCTATTTTTCTATTAAAAAAGCTATTATAATTTCAAATAAACAAACATTGTATGTAAAGAAAAAAAACAACTGAATATTAAAAGCAGTATTTTTTTTTCCAGAAAATACCAACTTATAAGTCTGGACCCGCGCATTGATAAAGAAAAAAGAACATAACTAACAAATTTTTAGATCCATGCATTAAATGATATGCTTCTGTTGGTTAAACTGGATCAGAGAAAATTCCTAGAGCAAACTCTGCATCTTTGTAGCTTCCCCCATCAGGCAACTTGGTGCAGAGTAGCAATAAGACATAAATGAAACATCAAATCTTCAATGTATTACAAGTTTACAACAGATAAGGCAATCAAACTGCTATATAGTTTCTTCAGTGAAATAGTTTACCACTTATTTATACCAACAAAGGTTACTGCAAATAACAGACATAGGATTTTTCCCTCTCAAGTTCTCAGTACAAAGGTGGTTTGCCCTTATGTGAGAAACCACTCCATCAATAAGTTAGCAACCCATTGGGGACTTGGCCGAGCCTATTGCCATATGTTCTTACCCAATATGTGCAATATGACAACTGAAGCAACGGTGCAAATGTTTGTTCTGATAGATGTGTTGGGTTCTTTGCTTCATGTTTATTGAATACATATATGGTAAACCAACTTTCTCTATTTATCAATTACTTGTTTTATGACTAGGATCAATCTACATAATTTAAAGAGCATACAGCACCCTACCAATCAAATGAGAGACCCGTAGTCATGGTAATTAACAATGATATTATTTTATTCTTTCTTTTGGTTAAAACTTCAGAACTTTTAGCATGCCAAATATCAGAGATGGTGGTTAGCTAAAAAGCAACGATACTCCACTGAACTACCGTTACCGTATTCAATACAAATCCGATACGACGATACGATGTGATACAGTATTGGGAAGTATCAACAGAATTTTATTTTTGAAATAAATAAAATTAATTGCGATACTCTATCGATACTTCCCGATACTTGTTGGCCCAAAACCATTCAAACAAAAGTCCACTACAAGCCCAACCCAATTCTAACCCCAGCAAAAAACCTATCCGACTATCTCTGCTCAACTGCTCCTATTCCTTATCCACTCGCTAGCCGCCCCTCTCCTTGCCCCCCACTCGCCCCTCACCAGCCACCCCTCTCCCTGCTGGCTTCTCACCGCCATCGTTCCCTAGACTCCCACGCCGTGGTGGTACTCGTCATTCAGCCACAATTCCACCGCTCAGCCGCGGTCCCGCCTTCTCCATTCTCGGGCACTGAGGTCAGTCCCACTTCTGATTAGGGATGGCAAGTGGAAGTACCCCAATAGATGTGTGTGCTAGCATTGGTAGTAGTGTCAATTCCTCTGCTGTTGGTGGTAGGACTAGTGGAGAATGATAACCATATATTTCCTCTATGGAATCATGTTAAAAAATTGAGAGAACCGGTGATTGTCTAGGAGGAAATGTAAAATCAAAATGCCGATATTATGGCCACATTATACATGGGAGCTATTCTAGAGTGAAAGCACATCTGTTGAAGATTTAGGCCAAGGTGTTAAGATTTGTTGTAAGGTGACAATGCCTATCCTTGAGCAACTTCTCAATGAAGTTGTTGCTGCTAATGCAACCGCTACAATGAGCACACCAAGGAGTGTTCCCATGCCAATGAGCAACACCTTATGGGGTGCTCAATTACCCCTTTCTGGAGCCACAACATCGACATCAAAGAGAAGAAAGCAGTAGACTGGGATTATAGAAAGTTTTCACATCGAACTTCGCCCCGGAGGTTTGCACTTTGCATCTTATTATTCTCAAATTTTAGTTCTCATTTTATTTGAAGCATGTCAATTGCTTCTTGCTACATTGTGTTGGTGTCTTTGTTTTTACAAGCATTCCCTTCAACTTGGCAAGAAACCCAAATTATCGAGCCTCTTACAATTTTATTGCAAACAACAATATGGGTGGGCATGTGTTATGGCCCCTGGATCGCAGGGCGTAACGATGGCTAGATGGGAGAGGGAGCTTGCCCCGGCGGCCGCCAGGTCCCTCCTTTTAAAAAGGCCTTCATGAGTGCGGAATGCCGTTTTGAAGATATCGTCGGGGTGCATACGGACTTGGTGGTATCCAGATCGAAGGTCGAGCTTAGTGAAAAACCGAGCACCCTGTAGCTCGTCCAATAGTTCTTCGACCACCGGAATTGGAAACTTGTCCTTAATAGTCAGTTCATTGAGGGCACGATAATCGACACAGAATCGCCAGGTATTGTCGTGTTTCTTGACCAGTAAGACAGGCGACGAAAAACAAGAATGACTTCGCCGAATAATGCCACGAGTGAGCATGTCGCTGCACTGGCGCTCCAACTCATCCTTCTGGTGGTGTGGGTACCGGTATGGTCGGACTGAAACAGGGGAAGCTCCTGGTCGTAAGCGAATCTGATGATCCTGAGGACGGGCTGGAGGCAATCCCGTAGGTTCGGCAAAGAGATCATCATATTCGTTCAATAACGACTATAGCAAATCCTGTCCTGTCTGAACCAACACTTGCATGGGCCGATTCTTGGAGAGGCCCTGCCACCGGACCTGGCTGCCCTTCAACCAGAATGCCATTGTCAATTCATCAAAATTCCAAAGAATAGGGCCCAACGTCTTCAGCCAGTGGACCCCAAGGACAATATCAAATCCGTCCAGAGGTATTGCATATGCTGGGATGGTGAACGGTGTTTGATGAATCATGAGTTGTAGAGAGTTGCAGAATCCAGCACAGTCCAGCTGATCGCTGTTGGCAATCTTGACTCGCAGGCCTTGGCAAGGGCGCAGCTACAGGGCAGCCGCCTGGACAACTCGCGCACTGACAAAGTTATGCGTAGACCCCGAGTCAACGAGTGCGACGAACTGCTGTGCGCCAATGGTCACTGCCAGCTGCATGGTGCCCCCGGTGGAAACTCCCGTGACTGCATGGAGGGAAATTTTCGGGGCTGAATCCTCAAGCTCGAGTGCGTGCAGGTCCAACGAAGCATCCCCTGACTCACCGTCTTCATTCACGTCAATATATGTGAGAAAAGGTTGCTTACAGCGGTGTCCCGGCTGAAATTTGTCATCACAATTGTAGCACAACCCTTTTGCGCGACGATCCGCCAATTTAGTCGGTGTCAGGCGCCGAAACGGCTTTGGAGGACGATGCACAGGTGGCGCAGCATGTGGCGCCATCTCCTGGGATCGGCCCGATGCAGGTACTGGTAGAGATGGCCGCTGTGGTTGCCGCCCAAGTCGAGTTTGTGGTGTGGATTCAGCAGCCACTGCTTGTGCGCGCCGTTCGTAAGCTCGGGCCAAATTCATCGCCACCTGCAGGTTGCCTGGTTGTTGTAGTTCCACATCTGTGCGGAGAGGTTCCATGAGACCAGCTGTGAATATCTGAACTTGTTGGAGCTGTAGTAACCGATCGACGCGACAAAGCAGAGCCAGGAACTTGGTCTGATAATCATTGACGGACCCGGTCTGCTGTAAGCGCGTCAATTCTCCCAATGGGTTACTCCGGATTGGTGGTCCAAACCGCATGTGGCAGAGTTCCTTGAATTGTCCCCACGTCGGTTGGCCGTCGTCTCTTTCAAGCTAAAAGTACCATTGTTGAGCAATTCCCGTGAGATGGTATGACGCAAGCCACACTTTATCTCCTTCAGTGCGCTGCCCACGGAAGAATTGCTCACAACGGTTTAGCCAGGGCAGGGGATCGTCTACCCCATCAAAAGTTGGGAATTCTAGCTTGTGATAGCGCGGTGCACTGGAGTATGGACTAGGAGCAGTATGGTAGTGAGGAGGCAGGGCTGCGTGCTGCGGAAAAGGGGGCTGCGGAAGAAATTCCGGCATTGCTGGGAGCGGATGCGTTTGGTGAAAAATGGGGTGGTTGGCGGAATCCTCCAGGCTGGGAGCGGATGTGGTTGGTGGTCTGTAGCCGCTGGTGAAAGAATCCGCCGGTGGAGCCGACGAAGCGGTGAGGACCGAGGGAATGGCTCCTGGCGGAATCGGCAAAATCCCTGGCGCAGAGACGGCCCCAACGCCCCCAGATTCCAGCGCTGCGATCTTGACGTTGGTGGCGATGCTCTGCCGTGTCAAATCTACCATCGTCGACTTCATCTCGGCGTTCTGCTTCGCGAGCCCGGCCATCTGCTCCTGGATCGCCTTGAGCATTGCGCTGACCGAGTTGGCCTCCTCGCTGGAATCGGAACCGGCCATATCTGATACCAAGTTGTTATGGCCCCTGGATCGCAAGGCGTAACGATGGCTAGATGGGAGAGGGAGCTTGCCCCGGCGGCCGCTAGGTCCCTCCTTTCCCGTCGTCGCCAGCAGGAGGTTAGAACAGAGGGAGGTAAGACAATAAACTCTAATATTATTCTTGCTTGTTCCCAGAATCCTGAGATTACAAACTATATATAAGATGCTATTACAATCCAAAACCAACTCCAACTCTAGAATGGAATCCGACTCCTATTTGGAGTCTGAACCCGACTCCTTGGAGTCTTTATTCGACAAGCATATGAGCTGAAATCTACTAGCAATTATACTGCATTAAGACCTCTTCTAATCAGCCTAAGGCTTAGACCGACGTTTATAGACTATAACAGCATGTACCTCCTAGATACAACATGTTGAGGACAACTCTCCTCCAACAAGAGAAGAGCAATATTGAGAAGCTGTGGAGTCTATCAAGACCATGTGGCCCTTGAAAGTAGTGACTATTGCAGCTGATGGGTGGACGGACGCCCAAAGGCGGCCACTTATCAACTTTTTAGCTATAACAGAGAGTGGACCAATGTTCTTAAGAGGAATTAACACCAAAGGAGAGGTGAAGAAAAAGGAATACATTGCCGAGAAGTTGATTGTCGTGATTGAAGAAGTTGGAGCAAAGAATGTGATCCAAGATCACAAACAATGCTGCAAATTGCAAAGCTGCTGGGGTGAACGTTGAACAGAGGTACAATCACATCTTTTGGACTCCATGTGTTGTTCACACCTTGAACTTGGCATTGAATAATATATGTTCTACAAGGAACAATGATGGAACAAATGCTGTAGAAAGTTTTTTTACCTATTATGGAGGACCTAAGAAAATTAAACAAAAATTTGCTGATTTCTCTCTTTGAGAAAGGCTATGATAATTTTGATTCAATTGAAGATAGAGCCCATATTAAACGAAAGCAATGGTGGGGTATTTATGGAGTTAGGACCCTAAAGTTGAAAGCATTAGCTCTCAAGTTACTTGAGCAGCCACCATCTTCTTGCTGTGAAAGAAATTGGAGCACCTACGATTTTGTCCATAGCATAAGGAGAAATAGGCTCATGTTTGAACGTGTTAAGGATTTAGTGTTTGTGCATAACAATTTGCGTCTCCTATCAAGAAACTCTAATGATTATTCCATGGGACCAACTCGAATGTGGGATGTTGGGGGAGATGGCTTCGAGTCCTTTTGTGGTGTTGGCATTCTTGAGGTTGCTGATCTCACACTAGATGAGCTAGAATTTGAGGGGTTCATATGTGGAGATGAGGAAGGACAATGACCATCTTGGTTGGAGCAATCACATCATGAAGGTATTTGTTATTAGTTTAATTCAGTACTATTTTTTATGGTGCAACCTTGGAACAATTAAATTTGGCCTTATGCCTTGTAACCTATTCCTATCATCCTATGTTATGTTGCTGGACTATCTATATGAGTATATGACTATATCTAATTCTCCATGATCTGTTATTTTATTGTTCACTAATGCTTTTTTGGTAAGATTTATCTTGTTCAAGGTTATTGATCGAGGATTCAAGTGATATGAGGTTGGATTTTGTTGGGTAAGTCATCTTTTTCTCTACTTTGAATTTTTATAAAATTGCAAGTTTATTACTAGCGATATATCGATATGTCTCATATTGTCTATATGATACATTTGCATGGACTGAGGTACAAGGAGCGAGTGGTTGAGTGCATCCGTGAGATCGTGGACCGAACCGCAACAATGCCATGAGTGAGGAGGCAAGGAATATATAGCATTCATCAACGTAATCTCTGTTTCTCGCTCTCATAGCCTCTCTACATGTTTTTAATTTTTAAATACATATATACTTTCTGTATCAGTATATCCTTATTTTTGCAAAATATCGTATCGCGGTATTGATGTACCCGTATCATGTATCAGGGTAACTTAGATGGTTAGTCACACACATTACACTGAAGTTTTTGGACAGCTTTTTAGATTTAGTAAACTAGTTCATAGCCCAAAAGTCAATTCATAATTACTTAAACAGAGATTCAAAATCTACCTAAACAACACTATTGTACTAATCAGACTAACCATATAGTTCATTGGTAAGTTCGAATTATCCACATCCAGTAACATCTCATTGAAAATGGTAGTTAAGAAAAGCTATACCTTACCACAATAAGTGGAAGCAGAGAAGCTATACCTTACCACAATAAGTGGCAGCAGAGAAGCTATACCTTACCACAATAAGTGGAAGCAGAGATTACCACGTTACAAAACAAGTTCCTCAACATAATGGTCGTAAGACAATGACGGTAAGCTAAGAGCACAAAAGCACACTTATTTCCCACACAACAGTTTATACAACGGAATTAGACAATCAGGCAAGCTCGATGATACAACTTGTATGTAATTGCAATTTGCAACAACTAACCCAAGACATAACATGGCAAAGTTGAACTCGCAAGAAGAAACTCTCAATCATTACCGCAAAACATTCCTAACCCAGGGACGATATCAGGAACGATAGCTACTAATAGCTCCTTTGTCAGTAGAAAGAAAGAACTCGAGCAGATAGTGCATTCTCAGGCATATACAAGACAACTGCAAATATTTTCTGCCTCACACTTTATGGGAATAGATAACAACATGTTCCAGTTTTGGCAGGAATAAGATGAGAAGAGGTACCACAAGATTGTTGTCCTAGATCCTAACAAGAGAAACTTTAATTACTTGCAGAGTTGGACTAGAAACTAGCACTTCACCTTAAAAAAAACTAGAGAGCTAGAAAATGTTCAAGCACAATGTAATAAAAGCATTATATTACCACTTGTTACAATTATGCAGTTGTATCAATCTTCCTCACCGGAGAGGGCGGAGGTGGGCGGCGATTGCGGGGCAAGGCGTGGGGAGGTGGGCGACGGGCGCGAGGAGAGGGGAAAGGTGGGCGCGGGGTTGGCGGGAGTGGGGGCGTGGTCGGGAGAGAGGGAGAGGCTAGGGAGGGCGGGGGTGGCGCAATGGCTCGGCGGCGGCTGAGAGGAAGGAGGAGGCGCGGGAGGAAGATGGAACCGACAGGTGGGTCCGGGGCGCAGAGAGAGGGAGAGGGAGGCGCGGGCGGCGGTGATGGCGCCACATGGTGGGAGAGGAGATCGGGCGGCTAGTGCGGGCTCAAGGCGGACGGTGGAGATTGGGCCGAGGCACGACGTGGCGGGTATCACGGCCACACACGTGTCGGGCAGGGGAGAGGGGAAGGCAGGATGGAGCGGGTGGTGGGGATGGGCTGGGGAGAGACGACGTGGGCGGTTACCTGGCCGTCCAAGTGTCGGCCGGAGGGGAGGTTGGGGTTTTGGATTTTGGATTTTAATTTTCAGAAAACCTAGAAAATTCATTAAAGCTCAGAAAAATATGAAATAAACTCTAACAATTCCAGAAAAATTCATATAAGTTCCTAGAAATATTTTGAACATAAATAAAATATTTCCAACTTAAGTTGGTATTTAATTTTCATACTCAAAATACATTTTAATTTCAAAATAGATTTTTAAACTCCAGAAAACTCAGAAAACCCAAATAAGAGCCAAATAAATCCAAATAATTAATTTGACATAGAATTTTTATAGAAAATCAAAATATCATTTTATTTAATAATATTTTTAGGTTTACACTTAATTTACTTTTCAAATCAGACCTTTGCAAAAACAGAAAATCAGGGCAAAGCAAAAATAAAACTTGGGCAACAAAAATACTTATTTTAATTTAAATTTTATTTTAATATTTTTTGTACTTATTTATTTATTTTTATTTTAATGAAAACATGGGCTGTTACAGGCTACAACGACGAGAATCCTTCTCCCTGTAGTAAAATTACTCCACATGTCCATCCTTGTTGCAATAGATGTAGTGGAGTCCCCTATAAACAGCAGCTGTCACTGGTGGAAGACCAACTGGAGGAGTAACTGGAGGTGCAGCAGGTATAGAAGCTGAAGGAGCTACCAAAACCAAAGGAAACGACAGTGATGACAGCAGACCAGCACTACGAAGACGAATCTCCTCAATACGAAAGAAGCCCATGCAGTGGGAGAGCAATAGGGGAGAAGCCCAAGAACTTAAAGCCCAAGTTTTGGACAAGATTTTGAAGCCCAATTCGGACCTCCCACATGTACAACCGAATTCAAGCTCGGATTCAACTCAGAACTCAATTCAAATTCGGTTCGGGACAGCTCAACAAGTACCTACTAAAACGGCCATAACTTTTACAAACGGAGTCCGATTGAGGTGTTCTTGTACTCTATGGAAAGCTCTTGAAGTCTACTTTCAGATGGATCTGGCCTCATCTCCAAATTCCCTACGAGTAGATCAGAAACTGCGAAATAAGTGACATCACTTTTTCAGTCCGAGTCAAAGTGGGTATAGGGCTTTGTAATCGAGTCCTATTCGGCCTCCAAGTGTTTGGCCGACTCTCCACCCCTTGTATCTCTTTAAAAGACAGCCGTCACCCCTGTAAAATTTAGACCACTTTTGATAATAGAATACTCTTGTTCTTTCTGTTGGCCGAACCAACTTGAGGGAAGAATTGGGAGTTAATCGAAATCAAGATCGTTCAACCTATCCGCTGGGAATTGAGAGCGCAACAGAACTTCATCTTGTGGTCGTGAAGTTCAGTACGTGTGGTTGGGCGAATTATAGAGTGCTACCTCTTGCATTGGCAACGGAAGATCACTTAGGTTCGTCGAATCCTCGTGAGTATCTTGATACTACGTCGAGAAGATCGGGCGACCTCGTATCATCTTGGTATCAGAGCGCGGTTTACTCGGTAGGATTATTTACCCTTACTTTTAGATTGATTTACTTCTGTTCCAATAGTCCATTAAAACCGAAAAAATCCCACAAAAAAATCCAAACCCTAGTTTCACATCTGTTATTTTCGTTAGTTTTATTAAGTCTTGATTCATTAGAAATTTTGTTTAGGTGCTGATCATTCGTGTTTATTTGCGTAGCTTAATCTTTGTGTACAATCCAAAATTAAAAAAATCGATCTGCTACAGTACGCGATCTGCTACAGTGCCGCGCTGCTACAGTAGTTCTCTGCTATAGTGCGTGATCTGCTACAATATTTCTGGAATTTGCTACAGTGCCGCATCGAGCTACAGTGTGCCAAAAACAATCTTGCTGATATTTGTTTCATCAATTGAGACTAGCTGTTGAATATTGCATCTAGGGCTGCTCTTGAGTATTTTACACCTTGCTGAATATTTGTGACCTGTGCAAAATCAAAGAGTATTAAATCTAGTTCGGCCTTTGAAAAAAACAGAAAAAAATCACAGCTTGACCCAAAAAAAAGAAGAAAAAGAAAAAACATTGGCTGAATTTGGTTGAGTTCTTAGTTCATAAATTCAGATCGTGTAATTTAATTTCTTGAGCAATCTTGTGCCCTTACATTCATATTTTTGCAATCGGCTAGCGTCTCTCCCCATACTTGGTGCAAAACGAGACTTGGTGCAAAACGAGCTAATTAATCCTCAATTTCAGATTATCTCTATTTAGCTCATTCCTTTGTTTGCATTGAGTCACATTGATCTTTGCGTGCGCGTTCATATACTTCACATAAACCTTTTGGATTGGCACTTAGGAAAAATATTCTAACTTGGATTATTACTTAACTTTACAATATCGAGAATTTCAAATTGAGTAGGAGAAGCATTTTCATACCAAGCTTCACCATATAACCGTTGTTGTGCAAGTTGTAAACACTCTTGAATTCGTTTAATCATCACGGTGCTGTTGTCACTTCTACCAAGTGTAAGTTTATTGGCCTTAATTCACTTCGGAAGGGTAAGAACTTTACTTGGGAGAGAAAATAGTGAGATTGAGTGATTTCCACAAATATATATGTTGCATAACAAACCATGACAGGATATTCAACAATTCGTTTCTCTCGGTGCGAACAAAATATGAATGAATCTTCAGTATTTCGTTCCTCATGGTGCGATTCCAAACCCAACAATTTGTCTCTTCCGTTCTGTGGAAGTGAAGATCCAAAGGAGTATCTTAAGTGGGAATGACGATTGGAGAAAGAGTTTAGACTTCAGAAGCTTCCCAAAGGCCAAGAAGTGATGCGAGCCACTATGCAGTTTAGAGACTATACTTATAGTTGGTGGCAACAATTATCTGGAAAACGATTCATTAGATATTGGTCCGATTTGAAGGTGATCATGAGAAATGAGTTTGTGCCAACCTATTATGAGCGGGAATTACTTCACCATGTGGAGAGTATCGCACAAGGGAGTAACACTGTTTAATATTACTATTATGAGTTGAAGCACGCATTGCGTCATGCCGGTGTCACAAGTACATTAAGGGAGAAGGCATATTTCAAAGAAGGCTTAAATTATGACATCACCACTGCATTTCAATGTAAATATTTTAGTAGCATGCATAACCTTGTGAATTGCACTATTGAGCAGGAGAAGAGACTTTTGGAGAGGCATACACCACAGTTCTATCCAAGTCCATCCTTCAGTTTTTAGGGCGAGGGTGGTGCAACGGTTCGACGGCGGCGCGGGAGGGAGGAGGCGCGGGAGGAAGACGGAACCGACAGGTGGGTCCGGGGCGCAGAGAGAGAAAGGGAGAGGGAGGCGCGGGCAGCGGTGTTGGCGCCACGTGGTGGGAGAGGTGATCGGGCAGCTGGTGCGGGCTCAAGGGTGGAGATTGGGTTGGGGTGCGACGTGGTGGGTATCGGGGCCACACATGTGTCAGGCAGGGGAGAGGGGAAGGCGGGATGGAACGGGTGGTGGGGATGGGCTGGGGAGAGACGACGTGGCGGTTATCGGGCCGTCCACGTGTCGGCCGGAGGGGAGGTTGGGGTTTTGGATTTTTGATTTTCAGATTTTAATTTTCAAAAAGCCTAGAAAATTCATTAAAGCTCAGAAAAATATGAAATAAACTCCAACAATTCCAGAAAAATTCATAGAAGTTCCTAGAAATATTTTGCACTTAAATAAAATATTTCCAACTTAAGTTGGTATTTAATTTTCATACTCAATACATTTTAATTTCAAAATAGATTTTTAAACTCCAAAAAACTCAAAAAACCCAAATAAGAGCCAAATAAATCCAAATAATTAATTTGACATAGGATTTTTATAGAAAATCAAAATATCATTTTATTTAATAATATTTTTAGGTTTTCACTTAATTTACTTTTCAAATCAGACTTTTGCAAAAATAGAAAATCAGGGCAAAGCAAAAATAAAACTTAGGCAACAAAAATACTTATTTTAATTTTAATTTTATTTTAATATTTTTTGTATTTATTTATTTTTATTTTAATAAAAACCTGGGCTGTTACAGGCTACCACGACGAGAATCCTTCTTCCTGTAGTAGAATTACTCCACATGTCCATCTTTGTTGCAATAGGTGCAGTGGAGTCCCCTACAAACAGCAACTGTCACTGGTTGAGGACCAACTGCAGGAGTAACTGGAGGCGCAGCAGATGTAGAAGCTAAAGGAGCTGCCAAAACTAAAGGAAACGATGGTGATGGCAGCAGACCAGCACTACGAAGATGAATCTCCTCAATATGAACAATTGCAAGAGCCTCCAACAGAGTCACACGAGGGTGACAGGCCAGCAACTGAGCACGAGTCTGCTCAAACTCAGACCGGAGACATGTCAAGAAATCGTAGATGTGGCGAAGCTCCAAGTGAGACTGCTGATGCTAACAAAACTGACAAGTGTGGCAAACATCTGGTCCCAAAGAGTCAATCTGATGCCATACCGCGGATAGCTGAGCATAGAACTCGTCAAAGTGACATCTCCCTGCTGCAGCGACTGCTCCTGATGCACAGCAGCAAGGTACAAAGAATCACTACATGGCTCGTAGCGATGGCAAATATGTGCCCACATCGCCTATGCAGAAGCCAAGCCAACCAAATTACCAGTGAGATGCACCTCTATGCTAGCAACCACAATAGCAAATGCACAAGCATCCTCATCGATCCATGTCTTGTAGGCAGCATACTAAGTCTGGAAAGTCGGCACCGACAACAAAGAGGAGACGACACCGGTGGGGGTGCTCTAGAGAGAAGTCGGCACCGACAACGAAGAGGAGGCGACGCTGGCGAGAGCGCTCCGGAGAGAAGTCGACGCCGGTGTCCTCAACCGCGGTCAAATCCGAAGAGGATGCGGTGGCTCCGACAGTGGCAAGCGTGACCCGACGTGGTCAACGAGATCGGAGGCATCGGCAGTGTTGGCTCCAGAGCGATGGCCCTAACTGGCCAGAGTAAAACGCGCGGAAGGACAAGGCGCCGGTGGCAACATTGGCTGCCCGGGCTCCCGACGGCGGTGACAAGGACAGTCGGCCTCGGTGTTGGCGGCTCAGTGACCCGCGGCGACGTGTGGGCTCCCGGCGACGAGAGCAATTGGCTCGAGCACCCGGTGGCAACGACGATGGTGTGGATCGATGGAATGCAGGCGACGGCTGCGGTGGAGAAGAGCAGCAGCAAAGAAGTGGCGGTGGCAGCGGGTAGAGCCGACGGTAGCTGGAGAATGAACCAGTGGCCCAAAAGCGGCGGCAATGAAAAACACTAACCCTAATACCATGTTATGAATAGCACTTGCATACATCACGAGGTCAATGGGCCAATATTTATACACGTATAGATATGGCATATGTACAGGTAACCCCTTATACAACAGGATAAATACACATAAAATATACTACTTCTAACGGAGCCATCCTACTTTCCCCATTGACATCCCACATAGCAAACAAAACTTTGGAGATGGCGAGGAGGTGACAAGTTGAGTTTCAATTCTAGGATGTGTTTGGTAAGTGACAGAAAAAGGCCAGAATGAGGAGCCAAAATGGAGAAACGGAATATAATGGTCAAGCACTTGTTAACAACAATTGTCGTGTTATTGGCCTGACCAAAAAACCAAATGATAAGACAAACGCTTTCAGAAGTACTGGTTTAGGACAACATAAGGCACCACATCGCATTTTCTCATCTTATTTCACCACTTAACAATCACTCATGTTCACACCAATAATCACCAGAGCCTAAACCTCATCAATTTTTCCAATTCCCATGTAGCTATTTTCTTTTTTCCCCTCCTCCTTTAACCTAAAGTAGCTAACTCACTACTACCGCGACTAATGAAAGGGGCAATGACCATGGTTTGAAAAGTTTACCAACATGACTAAACAATTTGGACTTACCAATGTCTTTATCCATATTTAATGATAATCATGACCAAGACTAACAAGGTGACATGTAAGCATATGGTGAACTTAACAACCATTAGCCCATTTTAATATCAAATAAGAGTAATTAACAACTACTATACAAAGATGTAAATGAAATCCCATTTCATAGCATCAGCCATTCACAGAAATCACAATCAAACATGGCATCCATCAATGCAAATGCACATTGGCATTTTGATGCAACCGACGTGGAATTCTAAATAGCAAACGGTAGAACTTCAGAAACCAGACCAAAATACAATAACAAAAATAACAAAGCCGCATCGACTATGCCTCCTAACAAATGGGTACAAAAGCTTCACAACTATAATGAAGATGATGACGACGACAACAACAACAACAACAAATCACGATCAGAACACAGATTCACAAACTTTGACAACCAAACACGCATCCAATACTAAAATCCCCATGCTTCCATTCCACCACACTGCCAAATGCCAATGCACGTCAAAGCGTCACAATACGCCTACATACGCCTCCAACAGACTACCAACTAGGAAAACAACGACCAACAGCAAGCCATATGTAGTAGCAGTGGCGGACCCAGAACTTAAATATAGGTGCGGCGGACTCGCAAGTGCGAAGCAAACACTATTATCCAAAAGCAAAACAATCCATGCAGTAACTACGTTGTAATCGCACTAATAAGAGTATATGACACTAAATAGAAGCAACAACTACATTTCACACGCAAATATGCGAAGATAACGGTAGGATATTGAAAAATACCTCACTAATGAAGCTTAATTCCCAGTCTTGCCGTGCCCCCTTGGGCTTTGGCCGCCGCCCGCCACGCCCCCTTGGGCCTCGGACAGACCCCACACGCAGCCGGCAAACCTGAACTGACCAACCAACAAAAACAAACCACCATGAGCCGAGAGGCATATCAACAAACACCTAGCACGGACACTCTAATGGAACTGGAGCACTCCAGAGAGGCGTAGACCTTGTAGCTAGTGGCCACAGCCGCACCCCCTTGGTCGCCGTGCCCCTCTCAGCCGTGAATTATAACTATCATCACACACTCTTTGCTTTAGCTTACAACAATCAATCTTACACATACCCATTAATCCTTTATGCTGCCAAACTAAAGCTTCAAAAAGGCCACAAGAGGAGCCCTAAAGAGTCCAGGAGGACATCTTATGGCCAGTCCAAATCGAAGAAGATGTATTCCCAGCTTCTGAGCCTCAACTTGGCGGAAATCAATTACTGCGAAGACAACCCCAGGTCATTGAGCTTCTGCTGGGTTTTTCAAAGAACCTCCGTAAGACTAGAATTATGCTTGCCAAAGCTTGAAAGAAGTCTTGTTCTCTTAGTAATATTACTAGTAACCAGCTAGCAGCCTAACTAAGATGAGGTCCGGTCGGCAAGGAGATCGGGCGGCTGTCCGGCCTCGCCTGAAGCGAAGGTCCGCCCCTGTGCAGTAGCAATGCAGCAGCACACGTCACATGCAACAACAGCAACACAAAGAACAACCTAACAAGTTGATACAACTCTAGAATCTTAAGAATTAAAGACGCGAGCACCGTCGAATCAGGGAGACAAAAGAAGATCCCGATGCGCTCGGAGGGAGAGTGAGGCGCGCTTACCACCCCGGAGGCGGTGACGGTGGAGAGGGTGACCTTCTGGTCGTAGGTGTAGTCCTTGGTCAGCAGAATTGCGGATTGGCAAGCACCGAAACCGAGCACAAGCGGGTCAGCGGACACTCGCGCGTACAGAGATGGAATAGCGAGGGAATCAAGAACCGGTCGGGGTCGAATCAAGAAAAGGACGTGCGTACCCTTGGCCTTCTTGCCGATGTCGGAGAAGATGCCGGGGCCCTTCATAGCGGCTGCGCGCTAGGGTTCCAGGGAGGCGAGCGGCAAGCGGAGATGGGGAGAGGAGAGGGAAGGGACGGGAGGACTCCGCCTCTGGCAGTGGAGCGTGGTGGAGGCGGCAGTGGCAGAGGACAAAGAACACAACTGTGATGATTCCCTTCCCCTTCTCTTTTGAGGAGATTTTAGTTAACCACCCCTTCATAAGTTAGATTCAGATGTGTGCCCAAATGGATGGCTCGTCCCGGCCAGTTTCGCCCGTTAGCCGGAACAGGCTATGCCATACCGGTCCATAGGCTGAGACGATGGTCCAAGCAGATTGGAGCTGGGTTGTACCCGGATTCTCTGACGTAACGTCAGGTGACGTTGGGTCACTGACGTGTGTGTGCCCAAATGGATGGCTCGTCGGCGATTGCGCGTTAGCCGAAGCAGGCTATGCTATACCGGTCCATAGGCGAGACGATGGTCCAAGCAGATTGGAGCTGGGTTGTACCCGGGATTCTCGACGTAACGTCGGTGGCGTTGAGTCACCGGCGTGGGCCCATGAGCCGTGGGACCCACACGCCGCTGACCCAACGTCACCTGACGTTACGTCAGAGAATATGCGCTGGGGTTGTACACCCATTTAGCTTGACGGGCAAAAGGCATGTCTAGCCCGGCTGGCCTATTCAGCTCAAAAATTTTGAAAAAACTTAATAAATAAAAAGTGTAGAATTCGAAAAAATGTAGAAATTATGAAAAATGAGACAATAAATTATAGAAGTTATAGAAAAAGCATAATAAATTATAGAAATATAATATTGAGCTTTATTAATGTTAAAATGACTGCCTAGTTAAAAACTTTGCCAGGTAAAAACTTAACTTGAGAAAACCTTAGCAAACCAAAAAAAGTATAACCTCCAGTTCAGCATTACAAGTAAAAACTCAAAAAAAAGTACAATGGATACGTGGATGCTCTAAGAAGCGTTGCAATCGTTGTTGTCTTAACTGCCTTCGCTGCCATCTAGATAAAGATTATTGAACGTGTGTTTCAACTCTATATCCATCACGCAGTATTGAGCTCGTGCATCAGCTTGTTTCCAATCTTTCACTGTGAGAAGTACTTCTACCATCTCACTTGTGAGTCTTGTTCTTCTTTCCTCCAATATTCTTCCAGAAAGACTAAATGCGGACTTGGAAGAAACCGTCGAGACATGAATGGTTAACACATCTCGTGCTAATATGAATAGCATCAGATATGTTAAGTTGTGCTAGCATCACTGGTCCAAAATGTTGAAGTCTTCTGCATGGTAAGATACGGAATCGCTGTCCAGAAAGACCGATAGTTCCCCACAGATCCTGGTTTTGATTACTCCACCACTTGACAATGTAAAGCTTGATCTTCCGAATGATCTTTCCAAGGAAAAGATGGTCCCCTATATATTTGTCTTCTTACCTGTGGTGGATGCTAGTGGAGGTCATTGCAAGCGAACTCTCTGAAACTTATGCTCGAACTTCTGGTAAACTTTAGAAAATTGTGAATGAACATCTGTAAACTAGTTATAATAATCTATCCCTATGAAATTACCTATAATTGAAAGAAAATTAGTGAATCCTGCAAGTTTAACTCTTGAATCTAGAATAAATGCAAATGCATATAAGTATGGAATCTCATTCCAATATTTTAAATATTTAGTTTTCATAGCGCACACAACCTCTCTTAACACTACGTTGTTTTCAAATTTTTTAAGTAAACAGTAATAGAAAGAATATGATGCACAATTACCAAAGATGTTGGATAGTACACTCTGGATAAAGCAACAGTGGATTTGTAAAAATGTTCTATAAATGCTAGTAACTTCTCAGTAATATTTCAATGCTGCTTATTCAGTAGTATGTTCCAGTATGGCTATGATAGTGCGTGTGGATAAAAAATAGAAAATGTGTGCTTGTAGGTTAGAAGATTTTGTAGCATGAGATAAGTTGAGTTCCACCTTACCAGTATGTCCATGGTGAACTTTCGTGGACATACATCCATCGCAATGCAGTAGGTCTTATATACTGCAATTCGTTGGTTAGAATTATTTACAAAAGAATTACATCATGAAAAGCTTGAAGATATGGATCTAATCTCTTCAAACCAGTTTTAACTATAAGATTAATAATATGGTACGCGCATCGCTGATGTAGCATGAAAGATTCGACGTATGTACCAAATAATGGAGTGATAATATCCATTGTCCTAGAGTTTGCTACAGCATTATCCAAGGTAATTGCAAATGTTTTATTTGTAAGACCAAATTCTTCCATGACTTTGATAATACATTCTGCTATATTCTCACCTATATGTGCTACATCAATTAGTTTGAAGTCTATGATTCCCTTTTCCAATACCCAGTTTTCATTTACATAATTAGTGACTACACTAAGATAATCCTCCCTAGAACAATCACTCCATATGTCCGATGTCAAGGCCATCGAAAATATACAGGTTCGAAATAATTCTTTAATTTTATCACAATCATTATTGTAGTATTTAATTAAATGTCTAGACATTGTCTATCTAGAAATATGAGTAAATCTAGGATTATGAATAGTTCTAATGTATTTTTAGAATGCATTTGACACACCAAAGTTTAAAGGAAGATCTTGCGAAGCAATTAAATGGGCTAAAGATTTACAAGCCATCTTAGGATTATAATCTCAGTTATATCCTGTACCGTCGGGGTTGTACAGCAGTTGCGTCTGCCTAGTGGCAATGCCTTGTTTTTCTTTACATCTCTGCGCATGTCTATGCAAATGCTCGGTACCACCTTTAGACTTTGCAGATAATTTATGATGACATGTTTTGCAAACAACAACTCTTACCTGATCTCCAGATGGCAATTGGTTCATGACCTTGTCGAAAATCTGCCCACATGTCTGACATTCTGGGTTTGGATCTCTTTGCTCCAGTGCTTGCTGACATAGGGGCACTGGTAGAGTTGGACAATGGTACAACCATGGTCTGCTCGACGGCCTCGGTCATTTGAGGTGGAGGCGGAAACATCCCAAAGGATGCAAGATCTTTTGGATCAGTTCCATATTCAATCGTAGGGAACCGTCATAATTTTCCATGAAGAAATGTGAAAAATTGCAAATAGAAAATTAAATTATTACCTATTTTATATCACAATAAAGAAAAATAAGAACAATATAAGTATACAAAAATTAGTATTGTTACATCTTTGGCTCTTTCCTTGAATGTATGCCAAATTTTGAATTTTTAGATTTTTGGCAAAATTATTTTGAATTTTGCCAAATTATCACAAAGTGCTTCAGAATTTTCACAAGATAATGAGAAGAGATTGTTGGTTTGAATGTGGCTGAATGAGGAGGGCAAGACGCCTATTTATAGAGAAAAAAGAGATTTGTTTGATTTTTTATATTTTTAAACTCACAAATGACCACAATATGCTAGAAATTTAAAATTTTGACTGTTAATCATGTTAAACGGGCCAAGCGGGCCATGCCCAACACGTCGTGCTTGGGTCAACAATGCCTAACGGTCATTTTTCATGCCTAATGGCCCATGCTTACGTGCCCCCGCATGCCAAACGGGTCGGTCATGACATCGGCTGACCATGCCATGGTGGGCATGCCACTGTGTGTGTGGCATGGCATGGTGGGCCGAGGTGGCGGCCCAAGTATGGTCCACTCCTTTATGCCGTATCGTCCCAGCCCAGCCATCGTCGTGCCGTGTCATGGGCCATGCCTACAGCAACGGACTATGGATCATCCCATTTGGACACCACTAGTTAGATTTGCAATACCAGCCGACTCAAATTATTTCCCTAAAGAACACGCAAGTATCGTTTGGAAATCAGGCAAAAATCTAGAAAAAAATCTAATGTTTCAACCGGAGCTACATAATTACGTGCCCCTCAATTTAAAATAAAATTTCTCGTGGTATGGAAAAATAATGGTCGACGGCACCACGGTGAATTTGGGCCTCTGGGACACTGCAGGTAATTTCGATCTCTTGCGTGGATACTGTGTTTGTTTGTACTACACTTGCATTTTATTTTTATCTCGTATCACTCCTTGCGGCGAAAATTTTTGCGTTCTTGGTGATCTTGATAATGTGGAGCTCAAATTGTTTATAGGGCAGGAAGATTACAACAGATTTGAGGCCGCTGAGCTACCGCGGAGCGGATGTCTTTTTGCTTGCCTTCTCGCTCGTTAGCCGAGCTAGCTATGAGAATGTCATGAAGAAGGTGCATATCTATACCACCTTGGATTGATTGGTTCGAAAATTTGTACTAGTGTCTAATCATCTTGTTGCTGATAACATCGATACCATTCAGAGATTCAGTTAATTTTACCGTGTGCTGCGGAGCTTCAGCATTATGCACCCGGCGTGCCAATAGTACTGGCTGGGACCAAATTGGGTGAGTTGTGTGATAATGAAAGCACAATTTCCATTTGATTGCACATTTATCTCTGAGATACTGAGATTGGTGAGTTGTACATTCTGTCTTGTACCTTGTTGGTAGTGGTTAGGACTTATTTGTCTCTTCATTGTTGGAATTATGAGGCTTCAATGTGCAAGCCGACCGAGCAAACCATCTCCTCACACCGCAAATATCAAATCAAGAATAGCCATTGAAACTACCTCCTCTTTCGAGTGTCGCTTCTGCTGATTAGCTTAACATCTTTAGGCAGTCTAGGCTGCAATTCCTTCCCTCACCTCCGAAAAGCGTCGATTCATATTGGCATCGAAAGGTAGAAGTCAGAATACAATATAAACATCTGACTTCTTGAAACAGTTTCTTCATTACTCTCGTTCCCGTCTGGCTACAAGGATAAGTAATGGTTCATGGACGTATCACATATATGACGCCTTGTACCATTAACAAGGGGTAATAACACTTAGGCAACAAATTATTATTTGTTTAGTCGGGAGAACACCACTGTAACAAATAATAAGTCCACTAGAGTGTTGCAATGGAACAATAGCTAGAGATAGTACTTTCTTATTACAATACTTTTACCATGCAGGGCTAAAGTCTTTGAATACACAACTTCCTGACTTACAATAATCCTACAAAACCCACCTCCGAGTACAACATCCAACTCGCCAAGGTCCTCAATAAGCACGTCCTTATCTCACGCAACATTCTTTAAGCCTAAATACCTCACGTCCAACCTGAGGTAATGCCCAGCTAGACAGGGATCTAACAAAGGAATTTACTAGCAAGGGTGAGAACAAATATACTCAACAAGTAGTAGTAGCAAAGAAATGTACAGTATAACTCATCTCTTTCTCATTATCATAATTTATATTTCATCTCTTTCTTCATAAAATAGATTATCAAATTAAGTGAAATTTTCAAGTTTTAATTTTTGAAGGTACTACTAGTCACTCTATGTGAAGAAAGACCCCCTAGTTGTCTTCGTAGCCACCAATCTAGGAGACATACATGAATTCATGATTTTTATTTAGCACTACATAGGCTTGTGCCACTATACCTATAGTTACTCTGAAATCTTTTGAAATTAGGTATCCTACATTTCCTTAGATGTGGTGCCAAATCTAGAGTAGAGAATATTTTTCATGTTATATTATTAAATCTCCACTCAACTATTCTCTGTCGGTGACTCGGGGCGGTTTCTCACCCTCACACAGCACTCACCAACCTCAAATAGGTGTTGGTTAGGTTAGTTATCCCTTCACACAACACTCCACCTACGCTAATATATGCTCTTTTGATCCCCACTTCTGGACTCTATGCTCCTAGGTTCCTCCACTAAATTAGACTACTTACCCCTTATGGAGAGAATAGTAATGTAACAGGGTAGCATTTTTCACCCACCAAAATGGGAATATGGCCGACACTTAAGTACGGCCCCCTTTCCGAATGAGAGTTGTTTAGGGCCTGTTTGGGACTGCTCTACTCCAGTTTTTCCAGCTCTGCTCCACCAACTCCACCATGGAGCAGCTCTCTTTGTGGAGTTCTGGAGCAGTGGTCTGTTGGCACGCAGCTAGCTCCAGCTCCAGAATGTGAGGTTTCCCTGAGAAAGGTCCAATATGCCCCTGAATAATGTTTGGTGTATGTTTTGATGTATACGGAGCATATGTAACTGAATATTTTTTTGCCAATTTAAATATGATGTAAAATATCATAATTGCATTTAATTTATTGGAGAAAACAAAAAAACAAATATTTTGATCAAATAATTCCGTACTTTTATCCCATAAATTACAACGTGCTTGATAGATAATTAACGAAGTCCATAATTCGAATACAAATAATGTCCATAGACTAATGATAGATAATTAACAAAGCCCATCATTCGAATACAAATAATTGTCCATAGATAACTAGAGAGTAGTGGCCAATACATAATTCTAGTTCCAAGCTAGAGAAAGAGCGGTGGCCAACTCGTCACGGAATACATCCATAGTAGGAGCATTCGGTTCTGTAGTAGACCCATTTGATGTAGCTACATATTTGTGATACCTTTCAGGTATCGTTGGAACAAAATTTGGATCTCGGTCGAACCGAGCGAAGTCCAAGTCTTCACCGCCATGCTCACGAATGAAGTTGTGAAGGACCATAGTAGCCACAACAATCATTTTTTGCTTGAACATCGGGAAGGGCGGCATTTTGTAGAGAATTTTCCATTTCATTTTTAGCACTCCAAATGATCGCTCAATAACATTGCGGACGGATGAGTGAACACGATTGAACCTTTCTTTAGGAGTCTTTGGTTCCATTCCTCTATGCCACTCCGGCATATGATACCTCTCACCTTTATAAGGACAGAGGTACCCTGGACGATTAGGATATCCCGCATCGACAACATAATATTTGCCTATAATTTTGGAGCAAAAAAATTATCAGGCCACATTTGTAAGCATTTGAACAAAAAATAAATTGCATGTTCATATTCGTAATACCTTTTGGAGGGTGTGGAAAAAAGCTTTCGTCTACTCTTATTGCATTGTACAGGACACTAGTATCATGCATAGATCCTGATTGTCCCGCCGACACATAAGTGAACCTCATATCAAAGTCACAAACTGCTAGAACATTTTGAGTAGGTATACCAGACTTTCCAATATATCTTACTTGATCATCAGGTGGTAAGGAAACTTTAATATGAGTGCCATCTAGAGCACCAATGCAATCTTTGAAATGTGGGTATGCTCTACGGTCATCTCTTATCCTCCTATCAACAGTTGGGAAGTTGGGGTTCTTTGGTCTAATAAAATCTTTAGCCATTTCCATCAAAGCATTGAGGACCTCATCAAATTTCCTATGAACAGTTTCACCCAAGTGCTTGAACCGGTTTTGTACTTTTCTATTAGATTCATTTCCAGCACATGTAAATAAGAACATTGCCAACATCTCATGAGTGTTCATATGTAGGGATGGTTTCAGACCATACCTTCCAACCAATAAATAA
Organism: Dendrocalamus sinicus; assembly: GCA_036346575.1. Taxonomy (NCBI): domain Eukaryota; kingdom Viridiplantae; phylum Streptophyta; class Magnoliopsida; order Poales; family Poaceae; genus Dendrocalamus; species Dendrocalamus sinicus. The sequence continues at coordinate 13,192,968 of CM070669.1, read as the reverse complement.
TGAAGGTCGTAGAACATCTCTGTGCTCATCCGAAGCTGCGAATGACACTCACCCGGTGTGTTCAATGTCTCTAGCAACCACCCCATACCACTAAGGTTTGATGTCCTAGGTGGATTTTTGTCAAAGTATAATTCAACATAAGCTGCAGCAAGTTTAGCACCACCCATTGCAAGATTCCAAAATGCCATGCTCTCATTGTCAGAGTCGCTTTGGTCACTTCCAGTTTCGTCACTCTGCACACAGAGACAAAAAAATGGCCATACAGGTTGCCAATTAGAGACAAATAGCAATACAGAGACAAAAAAAATGGCCATACAGGTTGCCAATTAGAGACAAATAGCAATACAGAGACAAAAAAATGGCCATACAGGTTGCCAATTAGAGACAAATAGCAATACAGAGACAAAAAATGGCCATACAGGTTGCCAATTAGAGACAAATCATGGTTCAAATAGCAATACATAGATCCAATTAATGGTTCAAATAGCATACAGGTTGCCAAATAATTGTTCAAATAGCATACAGGTTCAAATTGCATACAGGTTGCCAATTGAACCTAATAAAAAAATTCTAGCTTCCATATTTGTCATTGTGCCTCTTCCTAAGCCAATTGAACCTAATTTCTCTAGTAGGAAGGGTCATGAACATTTCCCTAAAATCCTTCTTCACAAATAGCTGGGTGGCAATGTCATGCTCATCTGAGCCATACTCCGCACCACAGTCCAGAACATGCTCCATTACTTCCCTGATTGTGACCCCTTCTTGCTTCTTTGCTGTAAAGGAACTTGAACAATCAGATATCTTCGAAATTGCTTCATGAATAAGAAGTGCTATGCTTGACTTTGCCTTTTCCTATCAACAAAGAAGAACACGAGGTTTTTATTTGGAAGCGCTTGGAGTGACCTCTGGACCTCCTCATCCCTAAATTGTTGGCATCAAATGGGTCACCATGGGCATTATTCTCTCCACCTCCATATTCACCGTCTACATCAAAAGGTTGCTCTTGAGTACTAGGGATAATAGGATTGTCACTCATAGGGTTCCAATGACCTGCTTCCTCATTTGTAATATTTCTAAACATTTCCTAAGCAAATCCTCATTTTGGAGAGGCTTTTTCCTAAACTTGCCACACCTCGAATATCTGTATAAATAAAAACACATACATCAGTACATATATCAGTACATCAGTACATAATTATTGACAGTTTGACAACACTCACATTTCTTGCCTTCTTCCACCACTCATTCTCCATGTCAATTGTTTTTGTCGCATTGTTCCAACCAGTGCCTGTTTGCCTCCTCTTCAACTTTAGCCAAATGGACCAATCAGCCTTTAATTTATCCCACTTGTTCTTTATTTGAGTCTTTGATAATAAGATACCGGTCATCTGAAAAAACCTATCTGACACCTCGGTGTAACCTACAGAGTTCAAATGAGTATTTGGGCGATTGCCTCTACTAACTTGTTCAGCCATCAACTCACAAGCCATTGTGACATGTGCATCGGTCCATTCCATTTGATCACCCTGACCATGATATTGCAACAGTATGTTCAAGCATTCAAGATGAGAACTACAACTATGATAACAAATAGAGCTAGTGTAATAACAAAATGCTGTGGTGCCCTGCAGCTACATGAACTTGAACATTGCAAGTCTGCAAGTGAACAAGATTAGGCATTCAAGATTGCAAGTCTGCAAGTGAACAAGATTAGGCATTGCAAGTCTGCTAGTGAACATTGCAAGTCTGTCGCCATCATGAATCACCAATTCATTCAAGATTAGGCATTGGTACCACAGCATATGAGATTGCTACAAACGAATATGAGACAGCTAAAGAAAGGTAAATAATGTCCTTTTTCTCAATGTGTTCTGCTAGGTTTGTATAGCCTATGGCAATTGCAAAGTCTATAACAAGTTTAATCTACATTGTCTGTTGAGATATGCAAAATAGCAACCAATGTGATCATGCCATAATACTTAATCAAACTGTTCAAATAATTGGCTGGATTCCTGTGTATGCACCATGGTAACTAAAAAAATGGAAGTAGTAAGACATAATTGCGTAGCAAGATACCCGAGCATCTAATTTTTCATCTTTCTATCGTTGTTCGATTCGCTACTACTAAATACAGGCATTCAAACTCCGAGTGAATAATGGAATGTTTGATTAGGAATCAACGAATCCTCAAGCAATTTCTTGAAGAATCAATGTCTGCTACACCCGATACTTGTCCTCCCACAGAGCTCCCTTCCCATCACACTCCCAGCGAGCGGGCATAGAAGCTGCACACAACTTCTCTAACAATTCTGACATAGCAAGAATTTGCACAGATCTAACAATTCTAACAATTACGACATATCAACACACTCCCGCATCAACACACTGAGACATTTGCACAGAAGCTGTATACAACATTCAAGATCATTTATAATTACACATTTTTATGACAATCTACAGTGACATACCATGTCTTCCCTTTTCCTCTTCGTCGACGGTGCACGCTGGCCACCCGCAACCACCTGGCCGGCCGGTGATACCCCCTGGACACCGCAACCACCTGGCGCTGGACATCGCGCTGGCCGCCGGCGATGCAGGGCTGGCGGAGGCGGCCGCCGCGGTCGTCGAAGGTCGGGTAGCCCACTCTGGCGCCGGCGCCGAGCGAGATCCACGAGCATCTTCAGATTCTTCATGACCACGATCTTGGATCTACCCATCCCAGCCATCACGTCGCGGGCGTCGCGGTGGTGGCGAAATAAGCGGCGGAGAGGAGGCGGCGCGGGAGGCGAGAGGAGGGGCGCGCGCGGGGGGGCGAGAGGAGGGGCGGCGCGGGAGGGGGCGAGAGGAGGCGGCGCGGGTGGGCGGAGAGGAGGGCAGCGCGGTGTGGGAAGAGAGGAGGGGCGCGGTGGGGCCGAGAGGAGGGGCAGCGCGGGGGGACGGAGAGGAGGGGCGGCGCTGGTGGGGGCGGAGAGGAGGGGCGGCGCGGGGTTGGGGAGAAGAGGAGTCGCGGCGCGTTGGGGAGAGGAAAACAGATGGAGCGAATTGGTACGGAGGGGGACTGTGTAATGGCATAGGTGGGTAATTTTTTACCAACTCCATGAGGAGATACATAAGTCTTGTTTTTGGAGTACCCCTTGAGGAGCTCCAGGAAAAACGTGGAGTTGGCCCTCAACTCCACCTTTTTCTTGGAGTGGAGTTTCTGGAGCTGGACCTGTTTGGCTGGGTAGTTTAGGAGCGGAGCTGCAAAAGTGGGAGCAGAGCAGTCCCAAACAGGCCCTTAGTCCTTATGTTATATCCATATATAGAGGGCCCCAACCTTTACCTCTCTTTCTTGACTAGGACACCCTCTACCTGCCTAATATACTCTTTCTCTTATCTCTTATCTCATCATCCTACCTCTTTTCTTATCTCATTTATCTGAATTTATTTTGAAATACATTTTTAATACGCATAATAATATATATTGCAGGAATTTAGTTTTTATCAAGTAAAATAACTAGCTAGAGTGATAAAAGGATAAGCTAGTTGGGAATTTAATACATATTTAGATTCAAGTAAGATTGAGTGAGTCCTTCACGTGACTCGAATCATCGCCTGCATTTTATACGTAGACTATGACTAAATTTACGAAAACATAATAAAATACAACATGTTGATGTGCCTATGCTCCTAGGATGGTGTTGAGGTCAATTAAATTGATTATAGCAATTTAATTAAATTCCATCCTATACTTGCTGCTTGGCGCTATTTTACTAGAATTAGGTGTGTATGGCTTATCTAAGGGGTATGACGGGCATTCTATTTATCTTTGGCAGTTGGGGGATGAGTCGTTGCCTTCCCATGGCTTGCCTCTGTGGTTCTGCCGTCGACCTCCTCGGCTTCTATAGCATCTATGGCTTCCTCGACATGTACAACGTCTACAATCTACTTAGCTTCTACGACGTATACGACCTCTTAGGTGCTTGGGAGTACGGCTCAGCCATGGTCGGGCACCATGATTTTGGTCTCCCTCACGACTTGCCACAGTTTCATCGGTTCACTTGTTCCTCTTCATCCCACCTGAGATGGTCCACTCTTCTCTACCCTTTACCTTTCACATTTTGTTTTATCTACTATTTTTGTCTTGCTCTACTCTTAATTACACATGGTTTTGGGATAGCCTACACGCGTCATCGCGCAGAACTGTGGAACTCAACCTGTATCACACACTGATTCGCCGTGGATACACACTACACAGAAAGATGAGGAACAGAGAGAATTTTTCTGACACAAACTCGACATGCGTCGTTTTTCCCTTTTTCTATTATTAACCGCTCTTTTCAACAAACTGATTATAAGGATATAAATAGACACTCCGTGATCCAGTTTCACCAGACATCACTCCACGACTTGTGCACATTGCGCACTAGCCGAAATACTCGGCCAACTCATTAGCTCAACCGTTACTCGGATGCCCAGCTTCGATCATGACTTCTCGACTACACCTAGGACTATGAGTCCCCCTATGACTTACGATTACTCCCTACTACATTACTCTTACGAGAACAACTCGAACACACGACTCCGACTGTGTCTTTGACATGACTCAGGCCTACGACCACTAACAAAATGACTCCTACGACCACTTACATTTCGACTGCGGTCACGACTGTTGTTTCAACCACGCCTTCAACTGCAGCTTCGACCACACCTTCGACTGCAGCTTTGACCACGCCTTCAACTACAGCTTCGATCATGTCCAACATAATTAGCATGAGTTAAGATTAGTTCCAATAATCTCCCCCCTAATCTTGACTTGTTAAACTTCACAAGTCGAAGTCCAATCTCTTGACGCGTCTCCAAGGAGTTTTGCCTTCTTCTTGCTGACCATGCCATCGGTGACACAACTTACCAGTGTACTTCACATCTTCACCACCGGTAACACACCTCGCCAATGACTTCTATCTCTTACTCAGCTCCAATTGTATTTCGTCAGTGACACATCTTGACGGCAACGGAGACTCTCATCAAAGCTCACACACATGAGTACTTGGACACAACTATAAGGACTCACACACACATGCATCATGCACGGACTCACTGTCGGAACCCGGAGCAACGACTCCTGGATCCTCTGTGTAAATCGCACTAGTCCAGGATCAGCTAGTGCACACAGCGTACAACAAAGATAAATATCAACCATAATGACATTTATTATCTAAATATGGGCATGAATGCCAAAGTTTACATCAACGGCACATAAGCCAAAATTAAGTAATAAGCAGCGGAAGAAAAACCGGCGGAAGAAGCCCATCGAGCTCTCGGGCACAGCAAACGATGAAGACGCGCCTATTCATCCAGATCTTCACCGTAGTTGATGTCTTCCTTCTCTGTGTGGAAAAAGCAAGGTGAGTACAAACTTGTACTCCGCAAGTCACCCGGGAAAATGCAACATAATGATTAAGGCTTCAATGGAAGGCTTATAGGGTTAGTTTGCATAAAACAACATTTAATGAAATACAGTAAATAGATTGAAATCGCAGAATTTAATACAGTAAGTAAAAGCAATACTTGTAATTGAAAATAATACCGTCAGTGCAGGCTCCGACCATACACCAACCTATCCACGGGCATCCCACCCGGACCATTTTTTTCCAAAAGCTCACGTATGGATTCCATCCATCCACACGCTTCCACCGCGCAACTCTGATGAATTCCATCCATCCACCAGGTTTCAATCTCTCACGGATTCCATCCATCCGCAAGGTTTTCGAAAACGTTTTTGAAAAACAAAATCTAATCCATGAAAAACTTTTACTCAGCATGCCCATGACCGTGGGCACGGCTATCCAGGATAGATTATACACTCTGCAGAGGTTGTACAGCTTTACCCACAAGACACGATCATCCCATATTGCCACGCGATTACACACTTCCTTAGGTGTGCGGCGAGGAGTCGTGACAAGGCCTTTACAATGCAAAGCCTTCAACCGGCCGAGCCAACTCTAAGGTTTCACCAGCAAGGAATCCACGGCACGGGACCCCTCTTGAGCCTAGACGAGACTTCTCATGGCTTAACCACGCTCGTCCAAGTGAGACTTCACATGGCACCAACCACGCTCACTTTCAACCTACGACTGACTCAGATTGGGACTTCATAAATTATTCACCTGTGTCGTCCCATACCACCATGTGGAAGTACGATTAGGGCTTTGCAACAAGAGCTCACTGACCGGTCCTTAATTGACTCAGCCCAACCACAAACCCCGTGCACGACAATCAACCATCTGCGGCTCCAACCAACGTGGCATGCCCGCACTCCACCACTCTAACCAATTGCCTAAGTCTAAACCAGTTTTATATTTGTTTTCAAAATATTTCATAATCCTCCTTGACTCACCAAAGTCAAGAGTTCATTTAATTTTATGTAAACAGGGTCATCATTTTATGTGAAAGATATCCCAAAACAAAATTATACGATTAAGCAGGGCTAAGCATTTGATTAAACTCTCTAGCAAACACTAATGTATTAACAAGAGTTTGATTCTAGGGTGACAAGGTATAAGGGATTCAATAACAAAGGAGGAATTAACAAGTAGGCATTAACTATATTTAAAACTAAATTGAAATACCTTGAATAGTAATACGCATGCAATATAATTTAAATCAACATAATTTTATTTGTAACTCTGGGATCAACATGATCAAGGAGGGTGACTTGCCTTGGTCTTCAAATTGGCTTGAATCTTCGTCGAAGAAATTTCCCGAATCGTCGAAGTTTACACGTCAAAATAACCCACCAAATTCAAATAAATCCAAATTAAATTCAAATTGACTTCAAATATTTGAATTGAGGCTAGAAATGGATAGAGGGGAATTTGTGATGAATTTAGAAATTTGAATGGGCCAAATCGGAGTTAGGACGAAGGAGAACGGGCTCCGGGAAATTTGAATTCAGAGAAAAAGAAAATTCTGAATTTCTGGAATTATTTTTCTAAAGAAAATTGGATTTATGATGTCAGCCTTGCGTCAGCCCTGAGATTTTACTTTTGGCCGAATTATTTTTGTACGGGAAAATGCGGGGAGGGGCTGACATCTGGGCCCATGGTCTATGGACCGGTCCATGGACCAAATGGGAGCCGAGGTGGCACGGTGGAGGACTCGCGCGCGGCGCCGACGGGCAGGGAGGCGCGGACGCGGCGCCGACGTGGCAGCCACGGGCATGCCGGCCGGCGGCGCTTCGGGCGGAGCTCACGCGCACGCACGGCGGCGAGGCCGAGAGAGAGAGGAGGAGACGGGAGCTCGACGGTGAGGTCGCGACACGGAGAAGGCCGGAAGGTGGTCGCGGAGGAGAGGCGGCGGCGCTCTGGCGGTTGAGAAGCGCGGCCGAGGGGCGTAGGAGGTCGGGGACGTCGCGGTGGAGCTGGAGGTGGTGTCGGCCCGGCGCGGGGACGAGCGGAACGGCGGCGAGTGCTCGCCGGAGGCCTTGGGTGGCGGCGGCAAGGCCTGTGGCGGCGGTGGAGCGGCCGGAGGAAGAGGGGAGTGGAGGGGAGGTGGTGCGGAGGAGGGGAGTCCGGGAGGTATTTATAGGGGCGAGAGGCAGGGGCGCTGGGAATGGGTCGCAGGAGTGGCGGCGGTTGCGCGTCCGTTTCGGGAGAGAGGGAGACGTGCGGCGGATCCGACGGGGGGGCGCGGGTCTCGCGGAAGGAGTGGGCGCGTGGCGCGGCGGCGCGGAGGGAGGAGGGCGCCGGGTAGGGCGGGAGCGGCGCAACGGCCGGTGGCTGCGCGGCCGGAGAAGAAGGGCGCGCGGGGAAGACGGAGGCGGGGTGGGGTCCACGCGCAGCGAGAGGAAGGGCGGGGGAGTGGCTGCGGGTGGGGCCGGGAAGGAAGAGAGAGGAGAGGCGCGGGCGGCGGAGATGTCGCCACGCGGGGGAAGAGGGGCGGATCGGGCCGACGCGTGGCGGCCGATGGAGAGGGGGAGGCGGGATCCGGCGGGCGGCGTGGGCGCAAATCTGGCCGTCCACGTGGCGGCCAGAGGGAGGGGGAGAGGGAATTAATTTTTGGAAATTGATTTTGGATTTTCAGAAAAGCCCAGAAATTCCATTAGGCCTCAGAAAAATACAAAAATACCTCCAAAAATTCCAGAAAAATTCTGAGAACCTTCTAGACACTTTTTGGACTTAATAAAAAATATTTCCAACTAATGTTGGTACATAAGTTTCATACTTTAAATTACTTTTTAATTTCAAAATACATTTTCAAACTCAGAAAAATCCAGGAAACCAAATAAAAGCCAAATAACTCCAAATAATTAATTTGACATAGGATTTTTATAGAAAATCAATATATCTTTTTATTTAATAATATTTTTAGGTTTTTCCTGAAAATGCTTTTCGAATCCAGCTTTTTCAAAAACAGAAATCCAGGGCAAATCCAACTTTAAACTTTAGGCACAACAATACTTAAATTTAATTCAGATTTTATTTTAATATTATTTATTTATTCATTAATTCATTTTAATTTTAATAAAAACCTGGTGTTACAATCTACCCCTTAAATGTAATCTCGTCCCGAGATTCGCACGGGCTAGCAGAGAAATAGGTTTGGATCTTACCCGGTGTGGCTTGAGCTGAGATTTGGTTTAAACTTCCCTTCGCAAAGGTTGTTGGCCGTTGCTGCTCTAACTTGATGCTTCCAAAGACTAGGAAAGAGGAGACTCAAGACAAAGGAAGAAATAGGGGATATTTTGCACAACCCAAAATTTCAATTTTAATAAAACCTTTATTAAACAAACAACAAGTAATAGTTATGGTCACGACAAAGAGAAAATCGATGACCCATAACTTCGTCTACTTTCTGGCTTAACAACTTAACCTAGAGAGATAAGGGTGTGATCCATCGCAGCTCTCGAGGTACAAAGCGTGATCCTTCCATGAAAAGATTGAAGTGGCGACAGAGTCGAAGAATTCCAATTGTTGCCATCTATAGTTATTTTGGGGCAAGGGAAGATATAGAAATAGGTTTTTTTCAAAAATGACATAAAGACGAGAAAGAATTGAGATAAGGATAAGCAAAGATTAAGAGGTAAGATTAAGCAAAAACTTTTGAAATTACTAGTTTAGTAAAATAAGCCTTAGGGTCAAACCATTCTATTCTACCTACGGTCGCGTCTTAGTATCGTCATGGCTCGATACCACCTTTGTCGGAACCCGAGCAACGACTCGGATCCTCCGTAAATCGCACTAGTCCAGATCGCTAGTGCACACAACAGTACAACAAAGATAAATATCAACCATAATGACATTTATTATCTAAATATGGGCATGAATGCCAAAGTTTACATCAACGGCACATAAGCCAAAATTAAGTAATAAGCGCGGAAGAAAACCGCGGAAGAAGCCCATCGAGCTCGCCCACACAGCAAACGACGAAGAAGACGTGGCCTATTCATCCAGATCTTCACCGTAGTTGATGTCTTCCTTCTCTGTGTGGAAAAAGCAAGGTGAGTACAAACTTGTACTCCGCAAGTCACCCGGGAAAATGCAACATAATGATTAAGGCTTCAATGGAAGGCTTATAGGGTTAGTTTGCATAAAACAGCATTTAATGAAATACAGTAAATAGATTGAAATCGCAGAATTTAATACAGTAAGTAAAAGCAATACTTGTAATTGAAAATAATACCGCGTGCAGCTCGACCATACACCAACCTATCCACGGGCATCCCACCCGGACCATTTTTTTCCAAAAGCTCACGTATGGATTCCATCCATCCACACGCTTCCACTGCGCAACTCTGATGAATTCTATCCATCCACTAGGTTTCAATCTCTCACGGATTCCATCCATCCGCAAGGTTTTCAAAACGCTTTTGAAAAACAAAATCTAATCCATGAAAACTTTTACTCAAGATGCCCATGACCGTAAGCACGGCTATCCGTGATAGATTATACACTCGCAGAGGTTGTGCAGCTTTACCCACAAGACACGATCATCCCATATTGCCACGCGATTACACACTTCCTTAGGTGTGCGGCGAGAGTCGTGACAAGGCCTTTACAATGCAAAGCCTTCAACCTGGCCGAGCCAACTCTAAGGTTTCATCCCAGAAGGAATCCACTGCACCGGACCCCTCTTGAGCCTAGACGAGACTTCTTATGGCTTAACCACGCTCGTCCAAGTGAGACTTCACATGGCACCAACCACGCTCACTTTCAACCTACGACTGACTCGCATTGGGACTTCATAAATTATTCACCGGTGGCGTCCCATACCACCATGTGGTAGTACGATTAGGGCTTTGCAACATGAGCTCACTGCACGGTCCTTAATTGACTCAGCCCAACCACAAACCCCGTGCACGACAATCAACCATCGTGCTCCAACCAACAGGCATGCCCGCACTCCACCACTCTAACCAATTGCCTAAGTCTAAACCAGTTTTATATTTGTTTTCAAAATATTTCATAATCCTCCTTGACTCACCAAAGTCAAGAGTTCATTTAATTTTATGTAAACAGGGTCATCATTTTATGTGAAAGATATCCCAAAACAAAATTATACGATTAAGCAGGGCTAAGCATTTGATTAAACTCTCTAGCCAACACTAATGTATTAACTAGAGTTTGATTCTAGGGTGACAAGGTATAAGGGATTCAATAACAAAGGAGGAATTAACAAGTAGGCATTCACTATATTTAAAACTGAATTGAAATACCTTGAATAGAAATACGCATGCAATATAATTTAAATCAACATAATTTTATTTGTAACTCTGGGATCAACATGATCAAGGAGGGTGACTTGCCTTGGTCTTCAAATTGGCTTGAATCTTCGTCGAAGAAATTTCCCGAATCGTCGAAGTCTACACGTCAAAATAACCCACCACATTCAAATAAATCCAAATTAAATTCAAATTGACTTCAAATATTTGAATTGAGGCTAGAAATGGATAGAGGGGAATTTTTGATGAATTTAGAAATTTGAATGGGCCAAATCGGAGTTAGGACGAAGGAGAACTGGCTCCGGGAAATTTGAATTCAGAGAAAAAGAAAATTCTGAATTTCTGGAATTATTTTTCTAAAGAAAATTGGATTTATGACGTCAGCCTTGCGTCAGCCCTGAGATTTTACTTTTGGCCGAATTATTTTTGTACGGGAAAATGCGGGGAGGGGCTGACATGTGGGCCCATGGTCTATGGACCGGGTCCATGGACCAAATGGGGAGCTGAGGTGGCACGGGTGGAGGGACTCGCGCACGTGGCGCTGACGGGGTAGGGAGGCGCTGACGCGGCGCCGACGTGGCAGCCACGGGGCATGCCGGCCGAGCGCGCGCTTCGGGAGCTCGCCGGCGCGCGCGGCGGCTCGCCCGCGCGCGAGGCCGAGAGAGAGAGGAGGAGACGGAGCTCGACGGAGGTCGGCGACACGGAGAAGGCCGGAAGGTGGTCGGCGGCGAGAGGCGGCGCGGCTCGGGTCTCACGCGGCGGCAGCGCCCGGCGGTTGAGAAGCGCGCCGAGGGGCGAGGAGGTCGGGACGCCGCGGTGGAGCCGAGGTGGTGTCGGCCGGCGGGACGAGCGGAACGGCGGCGATTGCTCGCCGGAGGCCTTGGGCGCGGCGCGGCAAGGCCACGCAGGCGGCGCGGTGGAGCGGCCGGGAGGAAGAGGGGAGGGGGGAGGTGGTGCGGAGTGAGGGGAGTCCGGGAGGTATTTATAGGGGCGGAGGGCAAGGGGCGCTGGGAATGGGTCGCCGGAGTGGCGGCGGTTGCGGCGTCCGCTTTCGGGAGAGGGGAGACGGCGGCGGATCCCGCGGGTGGGGCGCGGGTCTCGCGGAAGGAGTGGGCGCGTGGCGCGACGCGGCGCGGAGGAGGAGGGCGCGGGTAGGGCGGAGCGGCGCAACGGCCGGTGCGCGCCGAGAAGAAGGGCGCGGGAAGACGGAGGCGGGGGGGGTCCACGCGCAGCGAGAGGAAGGGCGGGGAGTGGCTACCGGTGGGGCCGGGAAGGAAGAGAGAGGAGAGCGCGGCGGCGGAGATGTCGCCACGCGGAAGAGGCGGATCGGGCCGACGCGTGGCGCGATGGAGAGGGGAGGCGGGATCCGCGGGCAGCGCAAGAATCGCCGCCCACGTGGCGGCGAGGGAGGGGAGAGGGAATTAATTTTTGGAAATTGATTTTGGATTTTCGAAAAGCCGAAATTCCATTAGGCCTCGGAAAAATACAAAAATACCTCCAAAAATTCCAGAAAATTCTGAGAACCTTCGGACACTTTTTGGACTTAATAAAAATATTTCCAACTAATGTTGGTACATAAGTTTCATACTTTAAATTACTTTTAATTTCAAAATACATTTTCAAACTCGGAAAAATCCAGAAACCAAATAAAGCCAAATAACTCCAAATAATTAATTTGACATAGGATTTTTATAGAAAATCAATATATCTTTTTATTTAATAATATTTTTAGGTTTTCTGAAAATGCTTTTGAATCCAAATTTTTCAAAAAAAGCAAATCCAGGCAAATCCAACTTTAAACTTTAGGCACAACAATACTTAAATTTAATTCAGATTTTATTTTAATATTATTTATTTATTCATTAATTCATTTTAATTTTAATAAAAACCTGGGCTGTTACACTCACCTACATGAATGATCATGACATGACTATACACACGTATGTAACACACCTCCTACGTGCACAAACAACTCAATGACACATACAACACTTCTACTGTAACATATACACAAAATGACTCAAAACACAATTCAATGATGCCGCCACAAATTTAGACATCGCCGTGTTCACGACACCTTACACCATGATGCTATTGATGGTGAAAGAACGTCGTTCGTTGTCGACGCTACTCGCGCCTTGCAACCCACCAGTGCTACCCACCTCGCATGGAATCTAACACTAGTGCACCCATCGTTGCCACACCATGGCGATCACGCTGCCACCAATGTGCACGCCACATGCAATTCTGGCACACCGCGCTAGCCTCTCCATGGCCGTGTGGATCTTTGCCGTCGTGCACCTGAGTGCACGGTGCTACAGCTGACTCGTCGCCAACACTTGTGCACCTCCGTTGGACGCCCGCTGATGCGCATGCCATCACGCCGATCAGCAAGTCATCGCCTGGCAGCTTCTCTTCACACCTGAGCTCTGATACCAATTGTTAGAACTCAACCTAGGAATCACACACTCGATTCGCTTGTGGATGCACACTACACGGGGAAGATAAGGAATAGTAGAGAATTTTTCTAACATGAACTTGACTTGCGTCGTTTTTCCCTTTTTCTATTATTCACCGCTCTTTTCAATAGACTGATTACAATGATATAAATAGACACTCTATGATCCGATTTCACCGGACATCACTCCATGACTTGCGCACCCTACGCGCCACAAGGTGGCGTTACGGCCATGCTGGCCGAGGTAGGGTGGTCCCCTTCTCCTCAGCCACCTTGCTTGGCCAACTGTGCTGGCGGTGTGTGATGGTGTGTGCCGTGCAGTGTTATTGTGCTATGGACAAAAGGGGATAACGGGGTTTAGAGGAAAATAGGGGCCCAGTTATTGTCGGGCTGAAGAAGGCAAGGGAATATGGACGATGTTCGCGATGGTCGTGTTGCAGTTCAGTCGGCCTCCTTTTGTCGCTGCGGTGGTTGTCGAATTGCTATCTTGGTTCTTGTCGTGGTTGGCCCAAAATGGTCATCTATGGTTCTCGCACCTCTCATTTGTCTTCCTCTTCTTCTCTAGATGTTCTCCTCCAGCTCCCTCCTACTCACTTCTTCTCTATGGTTGGTTTTATGGGTGGTGATTGTGTTCGGTTTGGGCTTTTGGTTTGGCCAAGCTATGAAATGGTGAAGAGGTGCTTTGCTTGGCCTTGGATGTGCTCGTGGTTGGGGAAAGGAAATGAGGGGGGATGGATGTGTGAATGCTAGTGTTGGATTGCCTACTTATGAAGAAAGAGAAGGCATGCCCTCCCTTGGTCGTGTTGTGGCTTGCTCTTCCCCCCTCTCTTGCTCAGCTATGCAGGTGTTGGGTATGTACTGGCCTTATCTATTGGCCAGTTGTGCATTGGGTTTGGCCTCATCTCTTGCTCCCCCTCACCCTCCTGTGTCTTGGTAAGAATGGGATTTTATCTCATGGGCTAAAAGTCTGTGGGGGGTAAAAATGGCACTACAACTCGGTTTTCTACTGCGTAAGGTAAGTCGGTAAAAGATAAAATGGGCTATGGGTTTCGTTTTTCGCTAGATTGCCCATTTTAAGTGAGAGGTACTAGCTAGCCCCAGACAATCTTGGTATCTCTGTGAGCACTAAGGGTTTCAGTATTCTAAAAATCGGACGGGTTCTGACGGCAACTCGACTTTCATTTATTTATTTTGTTTGGTCTTTTTGGTCTTCTGTTATTTATTTTCTTTGCAATTAAAGTAATATTAGTTATTCTAATTTACTGATATTGATGTAATTGTAATTATTTATTTTTTAGAGATGATGGCCTCCCTAGCTCATATGGCATCTACGGCTTCCTCGGGTTCTATGGTGTCTATGGCCTCAGCTTCTAGGGCATCTATTATCTCTTGGGTGCTTGGAGTCTGGCTCGACCATGGTCAGGAATCATGATTCCGGTCTCCCTCACAGCTTGCCACGGTTTTGTCGGTTCACTTGTTCCTCTTCATCCCACCTAACATGATCCACTTTTTCCCCCTTTATCTTTCGCATTTTGTTTTAGCTACTATTTTTGTCTTGCTCCACTCTTAATTACGCATGGTTTTGAGAGAGCCAACAGGCATCGTCGCGACAAAACTTGGTAGGGGGACATGCGCCAGCTAGCATGCTTTCTCTTCCAAGGGTGCATGGCGGCTCCTACGGGTTTGGCATCGGTGGCGTTACAGCCATGTCGGTAGTTAGGGTTGTCTCCTCCTCGACCACCTTGCTTGGCTGGCTTTGCTGTTGGTGTGTGATGGTGTGTGCTGTGTAGTGGGGTTGTGCTATGGACAAAAGGGTATAAAGCAGTTTAATGGAAAATACGGGCCTACTCATTGTCAGGCTGAAGGTGGCAAGTAGGACTGTGCGTTCGGTTTTTTTGGTTTATACGGTTCGGTAAATACGGTTTGATCGGTAAATACGGTTTTAGTATTTCGGGAAATACGGTATTTTTCAAAATACGGTGTGGTATCGGTAAATACCATTTTATTTCGGTACGGTATCGGTTAATACCAATTTTACCAAACTTTACACGAATTGCTAAACATTAATCACTTAATCTCCAATTCTCCATTCCATTTCGATCCAGCACTCATCCAATTCAGTGCGATCGCACCGTCTGGCACTTATTGCTACTAGAACATAAATAACACTTAGATCAAAGACAGTCATCCACAATCTTCTTTTTTGATATTCTTGTCAATGTCCTTAATCCTCAGTTCCTCACCACTCCACTGCAATCACTCAGCCAGCAATTCGGCCATGAACAAATCAATTGAGCATCAATATAGTAGTAAGCACAATTTATCGTCAGGTAGGCATCATTTTTGTCACGATTATAGACATAACAGTATAGAACAATTGGTCCTCTTCTAGTTTTTGAACAAAAACCACATGCTTTTATTATTCCAAACCTTTATCAGCCACGGCCATGATCATTGATCAATATTGATTCCCTTAGGTAAAAGGTTATTCAGACAAATCCACACACACATACATCATAACTTGCGAAATTTTCTCATATCAACTATATAATCCCAAAATAATCATCTTTTCTCCCTATTCCTAAATATTTAGTTATTTACCACAATCTCTATTTTGGATAATTTTATGTACGCAATCGATTCTCTTGATCTCGCACTGAGCAAGAGGGCAAAGCGCCAGAGGGCAAACCCGTTAAGGTTGATTGGATGAAGCTCTTGCCTCGGCGCGCGCTGATCACAGACGAGACGACCCGACGGGCCCTTGACGAGCTGTAGCGCCGCCACCGCCCGGGTCCATCCGAACCTGCCCCGCTCGTCGCAAGACACCAGCCGCAGCAGCGCCCGTGAAGGGCAAGCGCGCGAGGAGGCGACGACGGGGTCCACGGCGAGCCGGGCCGGCGCCGACGGCCACGGCTCCGATCCCGCCTTGACGCGCTGCCCGAGTCCCAACATCTGCATCATCGTGGCCTCGCGGGGAGGGATCTTCTCTAGGGTTTGGGGATTTTGGAGAGGTCGTGGTCGGGTCGGGGTCGGGGTTGGGGATGGCCGCGCTTTCCCCAGGAGTCAGGCGAATAGGATCCTACAGGCGAGCTTCGACTTCAAGCCTTCAAGGGTTTCGCCATTTCGGTTTGCTTCCTTTGCCGGCGAGGCGGCGCTGAGTGGGCGAGTGGCGATCGCGCGTCTGCGCTAGGTTGAAGGCGCCGCTGCGTCCGCGTCGTCAGGCGGCCGTCGGTGCTTGGTGGGCCGAGACGCTGAGCTGGGCTAATCGGTTTTTTCGGTTTTTCCTCGGTTTTTACCGAAAAAACCGAATCCTACAAATACCCCTTTTCTAGCTACCGAACCGAATACCGAAAACCGGTCAAACCGAGTTGACCGGTTCGGTTCGGTTTTTCGGTACGGTTTTTTCGGTTCGGTTTTTTTTGCACAGCCCTAGTGGCAAGGGAATGTGGATGACGTTCATGATGGCCATGTTGCGGTTCGGTTGGCCTCCTTTTTATCGCTGCGGTGGTTCTCGGCTTGTTGTCCTACTTCTTGTCATGGTCGGCCCAAAATGGTCATCCGTGGTTCTCATATCTCTCATTCATCTTCCTCTACTTCTTTAGCTCCTCTCCTTCGATCCCCTCCTCCTTACTTCTTCTCTGTGGCTGGTTTTATGGTGGTGATGGTGTTCGATTTATGCTTTGGTTGGCCAAGCTATGCATGGGTGAAGGGGTGCTTTGCCTGTCCTTGGATATGCTCTCGGTTGGGGGAAGGAAATGAGGGGGGATGGATGTGTGAATGCTAGTGTTGGCTTGCCAACTTATGAAGAAAGAGAAGGCATGCCCTCCCTTGGCTGTGTTGTGGCTTGCTCTTATCTTCCTCCTTCTCTTGCTCAGTTGTGCAAGTGTTGGCTGTGTACTGGCCTTATCTCTTGGCCGACTGTGCATTAGGTTTGGTCTTATCTCTTGCTCCCTTCACTCTCCTGTGGCTTGGTAAAAATGGGATTTTTTTTATCTCATGGGCTAAAACTCTGTGGGGGTAAAAATGGCACTGCAACTCGGTTTTCTATTGCATAAGGTAAGTCGGTAAAAGATAAAATGGCTGTAGGTTTGTAAGATTGAGGCCGACTAGAATAGATGAATAGGCGGTTTTAAAAATTCTTTTAGGCTACTACCAAATTTATAATGCGGAAGTGTAAACTATTTGATTTTCATAAGTAAGACCTAAATTATCTAAGTTTGACTAAGTGAACCAACGATATAATTCTAAATCAAGATAAGCAATCTTAGGATGACAAGTACTTAATTAAATAAATGAATATGAATTGCTTGAATGTAAATTGAGCACAAGATGACAAACCACAATGACACGCGATGTTTTACCGTGGTGTTCGGAAACTTGCCAGTTTCTCCTAATCCACATTGAGGTAAGCCCAACCGAGTTGGATTGGCTCCACAAATTAAGTCTAACCACCTCAATCCACTAAGATTGCTCTTCCTCTACTCCAGAGATAACGAGCACCACACCACTCACAACATGTTGAGCCTTCTCGCAAGCTTCTTGAGAAGATCCTTGGACCACCACGCCTCTGAAGTCGTCTAGGAGTCAGTAAACTCCAAGAGTAACAAGTTGGAGACCCTTACTTGAATGAATCAAGAATCGTAGCTCAATGGACACAAAGTCCTTCACCAAGTGCAACACATGGACAAGGTAATTGTTCTTCACTCTCACTAAGTGCAACACATGCACAAATAAGGGAGAAGACTTTGTAACATCCCAAAATTTTGCAAAAAAAAATTAAATAAATAATAAAAATGGAATGAAATAAAATTTTAAATTGAAATAAGTATTTTTGTGCCTAAGTTTAAATTTGGATTTGCCCTGAATTTCTGTTTTTGAAAAAGCTGGATTTGAAAAGTATTTTCAGAAAAAACCCACAAATATTATTAATAGTATGATATTTTGATTTTATATAAAAATCCTAGTTCAAATTAATATTTGGAGTTGTTTGGAGTTTATTTGGTTTCCTGGATTTTTCTGAGTTTTAAAATGTATTTTTGAAATTAAAAGTATTTTAAAGTATGAAAATTATATATCAACATTAGTTGGAAATATTTTTATTAGGTTCAAAATGTCTCCAGGTGATTCTAGGAATTTTTCTGGAATTTTTGGAGATTATTTGGTATTTTTCTGAGGCTTATTGTATTTTCTGTGCTTTTCTGAAAAATCCCAAAATCAGAAAAATAAAATTATCCCCTCCCTCCCTCTCCGGCCACCACGTGGACGACCGGGATCCATCCACGCCGCCGCCATCCGGCCGTCGCCTCCTTCCGCCTACCCCTCCTCCGCGCTCGCCACGTGGCTACGCCCGATGCGCGCCACGCCACCCCCTCGCTCCCATCTGGCCCATCCACCCCGCGCCCTTCCTCGGTCGCCCGATCCCGCCCCCGCGAACGTGGCACCATCCCGGCCGCCCGCGCCCCCCGCTCATCTCCCTCTCTCTGTGCCTCCGATCCCACCCGTCAGCGCCTCCCCTCTTCCTCTCTCTGCCACCCCGGGCCCGCGTGTCGGCTTCGTCTTCCCCGCGGCCTCCTCCTTCCCCGCGAGCGCCGCCGCCTCCCGCAACGGCCCGCGCATCTCCCGGCCTCTCCCCACCTCCCACGTGCGCCGCCCACTCCCCAACCTCCCCGCAGACCGCGCGCTCTCCCGCCGGATTCGCGCCATCTCCCAACTCCGCCGCAACCGCCGCCGCCCCGACAGAAATCCTCGCCACCCTCCTCCCGAGCCTATTTAAGCCCCCACCCGGCTCCTCCCCATCTCGCCCACATCGCTCCGCCTCCTTTCGCCTCCGCCACCCGAGCGCGGCACGTGCTCCTCTTCCCGAAGCGCCGCCCGCCGCTCCGACGAGCACCCGCCACCTCGCCTCCTCGAGCTCGCCCGCCGACCTCTCCGGCTTCCTCGCATCGCCGTGTGCTCGTCGCGCTTCTCCGCCCGGCGCCATTCGCCGCCGCGCGCCGGAGACCAGCGCGCGCGCTTCGCTCGCCGCCGCCGCCGCCGGTCATCCACGGTGAGCTTGCGCCTCCCGAAGTTACCTCGCCCACTCTCCCCGCTGCGCCACTCGCCGCCGCCGCCGCCGCTCGTCGGAGCTCGCGCCGCCGCCACCCGCGGCGCCACCCCGCCACCCCCGCCACGCCGGTGTCCCGTGCCCACGTGTCCGTGACGCAGCCGCACGCCAGCGCCACCTCGCACCTCCCGCCCGGCCGCTCCACCCCGCCACCTCGGCGCCTCCTCCTTCCGTGGGCTCGGTCCATGGACCAGGCCCACCTGTCAGTGGGGTTTACCGGTGCCGTCGATTAGCGCAATAATCCCCATTTTCCAGTAGAAAAATAATTCGGCCGAATATTAAATTCCTTGCTGACGCAATAATCCAGATTTTCCTTTAGAAAAATAATTCCAGAAATTCTCCTTTCCATTTTCTCTCTTTTCAAATTTCCCGGAGCCCGTTCTCCTTCGTTTTAACTCCGATTTGGCCCATTCAAATTTCTAAATTCATCAAAAATTCCCCTCTATCCATTTCTAGCCTTAATTCAAATATTTGAGTTCAATTTGAATTTATTTTGAATTTATTTGAATTTGGTGGGTTATTTTAACGTGTAGACTTCGACGATTCGGGAAATTTCTTCGACGAAGATTCAAGCCAAGTTGAAGAGCAAGGCAAGTCACCCTCCTTGATCATGTTGATCCCAGATTTCAAAATAAAATTATGTTGATTTAAATTATATTGCATGCATATGTTTATTCAACGTATTTCAATTCAGTTTTAAATTTAGTTATTGCCTACTTGTTATTACCTCCTTTGACATTGAATTTCCCTGATATCTTGTCACCCTAGATTCAAACTCTAGTTAATACATTAGTGTTGGCTAGAGGAATTTATATCAAATGCTTAGACTGCTTAGATATAATATTTGTTTTGGGATATCTTTCACATAAAATGATAACCCTGTTTACATAAAATGTTGTACTCTTGACTTTGGTGAGTCAAGGAGTGTTATGAAATATTTTGCAAACAATTATAAAACTGGTTTAGACTTAGGCAATTGGTTAGAGTGGTGGGTGCAGGCATGCCCTGTTGGTTGGAGCCGCAGTGGTTGATTGTCGTGCACAGGGGTATGTGGTTGGGCCTGAGTCAATTAAGGACCGGTCTGTGAGCTACTGTTGCAAAGCCCTAATCGTACTACCACATGGCTGGTATGGGACAGCCGATCAATAATTTGTGAAGTCCCAATCTGAGTCGAGTCGTAGGTTGAAAGTGAGCGTGGTTGGTGCCATGTGAAGTCTCACTTGGGCGAGCGTGGTTAAGCCATGAGAAGTCTCGTCTAGGCTCAAGAGGGGGTCCCGGTCCGTGGATTCTCATCGGGTGAAACCTTAAAGTTGGCTCGACCAGGTTGAAGGCTTTGCATTGTAAAGGCCTTGTCACGACTCCCCACCGCACACCTAAGGAAGTGTGTAATCTAGTGGTACAACGGGATGATCGTGTCTTGTGGGTAAAGCTGTACAACCTCTGCAGAGTGTATAATCTATCCTGGATAGCCGTGCCCACGGTCATGGGCATGCCGAGTAAAAGTTTTTCATGGATTAGATTTTGTTTTTCAAAATGTTTTTGAAAACCTTGTGGATGGATGGAATCCACGAGAGATGAAAACCTTGCGGATGGATGGAATCCGTAAGAGATTGGAACCTGGTGGATGGATGGAATTCATCAGAGTTGCGCAGTGAAAGCGTGTGGATGGATGGAATCCGTACGTGATCTTTTGGAAAAGATGGTCCGTGGGATGCCCGTGGATAGGTTGGTGTATGGTCGAGCTCGATCGACGGTATTATTTTCAATTACAAGTATTGTTTTTACTTACAGTATTAATTCAGCAATTTCAATCTATTTACTGTATTTCATTAAATGTTGTTTTTGCAAACTAACCCTATAAGCCATCCATTGAAGCCTTTATCATTATGTTGCATTTTCCCGGGTGACTTGCGGAGTACAAGTTTGTACTCATCTTGCTTTTTCCACATAGAGAAGGAAGACGTCAACTACGGTGAAGATCTGGACGAATAGGCCGCGTCTTACTGTCGTTTGCCTGTGGGCAGGCTTGGGCTTCGCTATTTATCAGTTTGCTTCCGCAGTTATTTTCCTTTATTTATTTTGCCAATGAGCATTGATGTAAGATTTGGCCATAAGGCAGTACCCTTTATTTAATATATGATGTCATTTGTGCTTGGTATTTATCTTTGTTGTGACTGTGTGCACTAGCTGATCCTGGACTAGTGCGATTTACACAGAGGATCCAGGAGTCGTTGCTCCGGGTTCTGACAGACTTGCTCTTAGCTTAAGAAATAGAAGAATAGCACCAGCAACCTTATCCCAACAGCCTTTGGGGAGCTATTTATATGTTCCACCCAAAAACTAGCTGTTAGAATAATGAAAGGGCAAGAATCAGCCCGAGACTCGGTAGTACCACCAATATCTGGCCAATACTACCGCGGTCCTCCCAACGGCTACAAAACTAGCCGTTAGAGCAAGCTATCGGCTAGACCGCCCACACAGGGATCGGTCTGACTGCCAGGTCTAATCAGACTCAAAGGTACTGATCTGACTGCCACAAGAAAAGGTACCATCTGGAAAAAAAATGTACCGCGAGAAGAATAGTACTTCTACAAAGCGGTCAAACCGCTACACATACGCCAGTCTGACTGCCATGTGTAGGTTGGTCAGACCGAAGTGAAAATATTTAGACTTGTCTAGCTGCTTGTGCAAAGCCGATTAGACCACCACCTTAAGGATAGTGCATGTATCTCAAACATTTTGCCCGATAGCCTTGCAAATAGAAACGTTATGCCTTCAAGATTTATATGTGATTCCCAACAAATGTTATGCCTTCAAGATTTATATGGGATTCCCAATAGATCAAGGAACACATCCAAAATCCTTTTTGGAATCACAACATTGGAAAGATGACATGGATTTGAATTAAAGGTCAAAGCACTTTATCAAACACAAGTCACATGTATCAATGGATTTTTACATGAGCTTGAATCATTTGAGAGACACATCCCAAATATTAGCACAATCCCTCAAGAAGGGGAAAGACATGGACTTCAACATGTCGCAAAACACATTCGCAAATATTTAGTCTCATGTCATGAAGGACTTACGCATGAGCTACAACTATTTTCAAAACACATTCAAAAATATTAGCGTCATGCCATGGAGAGAGCTAGAGCTATTAAGGGAGCTATCAACACATGATACGGCATCCTATACTAGTAATCTGATCTTCTAACCAAACACTAAGACAGATAAAAGACTTGGAACACATTCTTAGCCTTAGTTAGCCATACCTTTACCTCGCGTATTTCCTTGAAGCTTTATGTCATATCTTTCAACTCCAAGTTTGAGTCATGACTTATCAACGCATAAAGTCTTTACTTGAGGATGATCATCCGCATGAACCCATCTCGAGTCATCTGTCACCGTGAGACATATCCTGTTTATTCATCTCAATAAAATTATTAGTCTCATAATTCGATTGTCATTAATTACTAAAATATGTCATTAATTCATAATGACGGGTCTAGGTCCTTCAGGGTTTTGTTTTTCGCTGGATGATGAGGCCTATTTTAAGTGAGAGGTGTTAGCCAGCCTCGAACGGTCCTGGTATCTCAATGAGTGCTAGGGGTTTCGATATCCTAAAAACTGGATTTGTTCTGATGGCAACTCGATTTTCATTTATTTATTTTGTTCAGTCTTCTTGGTCTTTTGCTATTTGTTTTCTTCGCAATTAAAGTAATGCTAGTTATTATAATTTACTGATATTAGTGTAATTGTAATTATTTTTTTTTGGAGATGATGGCCTTGGTTGGAGATTGAGGTTTTAATTTGATGTAATTAGGATTGTAGTTTATGTAATTGAAATTATAATTGTTGGAGATCAAGAATTGTAATTGAATGTAATTTGAGATGTAAAATTTTGTAATTCAGATTGTTATATTATTGTAGTATGGAATGCTGATATTTTTATTTGATTCAAGGAACTATTTTAATTCTTCATTGACTGATATAATTTATTTGTTGTAAATGGACTGTAATTATTTCTATGACTGACATGCGTTATTTGGGATCGTGTTGGGATGTATTTGTATTAAAAAATTTGGTATTATTGATGGTGTGTAAATTTTTAGTTAAACTTGTATTGTGGAAATGATTTATTTATTCTTTTTGTTCTTGCATAAAAACTATATGCACAATTGCTTAATTCAGTACTTAATTAATTTTCATTAGTCTCATTTTGTTAATTAAAACGGATTGGGAAAATACGAGTTCTAACAATGTATCCCATAACTCTCACTCCTGTTTTACGTATGTATCTCTCTCTCACTTTTTATCACTCATCTTCTCCTTCTAAAAGTAATCTCTTTCGATTACTACTATTTATTTTTAGTTAAAAACCATTTATACAAACGTCACCTAAGCACAAAATCCACCGACCCTCCGCAAAGTTCCTACTTGTAATTTTCCTTGCCAGCAACATGATGAGGCCCTATGCTACATCGAGTGCACTAGCTGTGTACCCAATACCCTCCCTGGCTCCTGCCTACACCCATGCCTAGCCCTCTACCCTCCTGGTGCAACAGGACTTGTACATGTTTAGGGCTGAGAAGTACATAAGATTGAGGTCACCACCGTAAACTCTATGACAACTGCAACCTACCCTGCATTGACACCAACAAGGGCCAAATTATTTTGAATATATGATTTTTAATTTATACTACAATATCTAATTTTTAAAATATATGTCTCTGTAAGATGAGATTTATAAGTCGATTGTAGTAACTATATCAAATTTATTTATATAAGTTAAAATCACACATGAGTGCTTCTCCATACTCTCCCTTACAAACAGCTAGAATACAAAATTTTAAATTAAAAGTAATAAATCATAGTCCAAAAAACCCACCCAAGATCATAGAAAGGCTGTCGAGGACATTGTAACAGCCCAGGTTTTTATAAAAAATAATAATAGTAAAAATGATTTAAAATACAAATAAGTGTTTTGGTTGCCTAAATTTTATTTTTGATTTGCCTTGATTTTTTCTGCTTTTAAAAACGTTGGATTTGAAAAAGTAATTTAGATAAAAACATAAAAATATTATTAAATAAAATGATATTTTGATTTTCTATAAAATCCTATTTTAAATTAATTATTTAGAAGCATTTGGTGTTTATCTGGATTTTCTGTATTTTTTGGATTTCTAAAAATCAATTTCAAAGCTAAAAAGTATTTTTGTAAAAATGAAAAGACCAACTTTAAGTTGGAAATATTTTTCCTAAGTCTAAATCAAGTCTAGGAATTTCTGTAAATTTCTCTAGAACCTTTAGACTTTATTTCTTTTTTTCTAAGTGTTTTTGAAAGTTCATGAAAATCTAAATCTAATCTTTAAACCCTCTCTCTTCTCGGGCTGACAAGTGTCACGCCCAGATCCAATCTTCCGCACCCGATTAAATATTGGCACTTTATCTTCACTTAACCCACTCTATCTCCATCAGATGGCCTAGATTCAATCTGCGCTGCCCGATTTGATCCCATCCTTGGTCCACGAACCCAGTTCACCATGGGCCTAGTCCACAAAAGCCACCTGTCAGCCAAATATAATCCTTTTCCTTTTGAAAAATAAATCAACGGAAAAATCAATTTCCTTGCTGACATCGCCCGGACGTCATAAATTCCTTTTCCTAAAGAAAAATAATTCAATTCTTTGTGTTCCCCATGTTCTCCTCTTCGTTTCGCCACAAACCTCACCCGTTAACTCCTCTCTATGTTCCCGGAACGCCGATGTCAACCCACCGGTCACCGAAGGTCTTCTCCGCCGTGTTCCGCCACCGTCCGATGTCCTTTGGCCGAGTCGTTTGTACTGTTGAGTTTGCCTCGACGCATTCTACGTCGTGCTTCCATCGCCATCACCTGACACTACAACAGAACATGGCTATGGTAACACTTGACTGCAACATAATACAAATTGTGTTACAGGCAAAAAAACTCAGCAACACATACTTTGTGTCACCAGAGACCTGAACACATACTCAGTATGATCAATAAACGTGTTACAAGCATATAGTACCGCAACATAAACATGTGTTACAAAGCCATCTGGTAACATACAATATATGTGCCCTAAAAAACACTTTAGACCATTAGACCACAAAACTGAGCTAAAGTGGTCTAAAGTTTTGGTTTCTCCCGGCTCCCGCACGCAAAAGACGTTTTTGCCCCTGTGAAATATCGGTTCCTCCCGGCTCCCGCATGAAAAAACTTCGCGAAATCCATCGGGCGGCATCTTCCCCGCCCGGACTCCCGACGCCCCCGCCGCGACCCAGCCATCCCACCGCCGCCCCGCCGCGCATTCCGCCACTGCCGACCATCCCGTCGCCGCCCCCGCCGCGCATCCCACCACCACCGACGATTGAAGAAGCAGCGCCGCCGCGTCGAGGATTGAAGAAGCCGCGCCGCGCCGAGGATTGAAGAAGCTGCTCCGCCGTGCCCTTCCCCGCCTTCCTCTCATGGATCCCGTCGACGATGAGGTAAGCCTCATGGATCTCGTCGTCGCCCGTGCTGCACAGCGTCGCCGCCACGACGGCGAGAGCGAGACCCACTACCTCGAACCCGCCGCGAACCATCGACAGTTACTGGTGGACAGTTCAACGGCTCAAATATCCCAGGGGTACAAAAGTCCATTTATTGAACCAGAACTAAATTTTAGTCCATGATCCAAATAGTCCTGTGGTCTAAAGTTTAGTGGCTAAAGTTTAGTTCTCTAAAGTTTAATTTTGCTGCAATTAGATATTCTACATTTAAATTATTGCATTTCAGCCAAATACATGATTACTATTCTATTGTCTCAACCGTAGCAGGAAATTTGATAACGTCATGATAAGCAGGTATCTTCAAAAATATAGTTTCCTAAATTTAATTACAATTTAAAGTGATGTGACTAAGTGTATAATGAACAATCGAATTAAAACAAGTGAAAATCTAGAGCCGAGTCCGTAATTATATTTTTTTCCACGGAGCGATCAAATATTAAAATCATTTAAAAAGCATTAGAGTTTTGGAAAATATGTATGCTCTATTTTTTTTGCTAAATATACTTTAAAAAAGCCTTATATTTTTTCCATGGAGCGATCAAATATAAAAATTATTTAAAAATGATGTTGTTTTATGCATAGCCTGAAAGTTTTCACACACAAATCTCCCTCCACATACTTCCCGCTAATGTAAAATCTTCCCTCCAATAATCTCAGGCAAATCTCTCAGTTCAAATTTCCATGCGCCATAACTCATTGGTGGCTCCTCGTATACATCACCTGGTCACAATTCCTAAGTCCCCACTCCTCACCCCAGTCCTCACAAGTCACGAACCGCCTTCCCATCTTTATCAAGAAAGCTGTGTAGAGGTTCGAAGGAATCGCACCGAAGTGTCGGGCCCCCGGATTTCCAAACCCGGACTCTCTGTGTATTACAGCACTAGTCCCAGATCAAAGCTAGTGCACACAGTTAAACAGAATGGAAAACATCACCATCAACGATTTATTACAATAATCAAGTGTACTGACCACAAGGTCTCATTATTACAATAGAGGTTTAAGACCTCGCACACAAGAAATAAAGCGGAAGCAAAGATAACTTGATGACGACCCATCAATACGCCACAGGCAATTGACTGGGGAAGCGCGACCTAGTTCTCCGGAAAGAATCCATCACAGCCACATGCGAAGCAGTAGTCGTAGTCACCTTCTTGAGCTTCAACTTCCTCTGAGATTTATTTTTGAGTGTAGCATGTGAGTACATAAAGTACTCCGCAAGTCTTGGGAAAAATGCATAGATGCAAGGCTTGACAAAGGAAGGCTATATGGCTCTTTTGCACAAAGCAATATTTTAATTTCAATTACTACTAATTATTTTCGAAGGCATCAATTTAATAAGGTAAATGATTTTAACAGAACTAACAATTATTCTCTAGTGAAGGTTCCATCCACCAACACTAGCTTAATCATTTCCAACTGAACCAGTTAATATTGCGGGTTACATCCACCCTCTTTGGCTCCAACCGCCAGGATTCCCTTCCGAGAGTTCCCTCCACTCTCGGAGTACAAAAACTTTGATTTTAAAAACAAAAACCAAAAATCTACCATGTGCATGCATTCCTTGCCCGCCCTTGACCGTGGGCACGGCTATTCGAATAGTTTTACACTCTGCAGAGGTTGCACAACTTTACCCACAAGAGATAAATTATCCTAAAAGTCAACACGCTTCCTTTGGCATGAGACCCGGATAAAATATCACAAAGCCTTTACCTTACTCTAATCTAGCTAGATACCACCCGCTGAGGTTTCACGCAGTAGGCTAACCGCCCGAACCAAGCCCTCTTGCGCCATATGAGTACAAGAAATCCTCGTCCCTCATTGTGAATAACGGTCCATCCTCGGCACCCACTTTCCACCGGTGGCACCTAAACTAGACTATCATAAGTTATTCAGCTAGGTCGCACCCATATAGACTTGTGGTTGTACGGTTAATGCTCACCGGACAAACACAAGTGTCGGTCCTTATTTGACTAGGGTGGAACATACACTTAACAAGTTCTCGTGCTAACTGCACCAAGCCAAACCAACCATCCACCCTAATCTAAACCAACTTTCACATTTTATTTTATTTTAAAAGAACAGTGGCAACTCCGATTACCACTAATTTTCATAAACACAGGGGTTCCATAAATCATAAATTCCCATTTTCAAGATTTCTAAAGTATTGAATAGCAGGACTAAGCATTATACTACCATACTAACATCAACAAGTAATTAAATACTCTCATTAATGAGACAAAGGAAATTCTATGGTGACAAGAGTACATGGCATTCAATTTCAATGGAGGGCATAGCAAGTTGGAATAACTAGTTCCTAAAGATTTGAACTAATATTTTATGTAAATAGCAATGCACATAATTTTAAAATAATTTAAAACATTTCAAATCATGGGTTCAAGATGATCAAAGGAGACTTGCCTTCTTGCAGATTCTCTGGGTCTTCTTGCTGTTGGGTGGAGTGATCGTCGACAACGTTGGAATCTACGCGAAAAAAAGACGAAGCAAACAAAGCAAATAAATACAAACAAAATTCAAATAAAATCCAAAAATTCAAAAGAGGCCATATTTGGATAGATCATGATTTTAGATGAATTTAGAAATTTGAATGGCTGAATTTGGAGTTAAAATGAGAAAGTTATGCTTATTTGAAATTCTCAGTTTGAATAAATCCAGAAATTCGAAAATTTCTGACAGGTGGGGCCCACTGGAAAATTAAATTTTAAATATTTATTTTTATTTTGAGATTCTGATAGGTGGGACCCATTGAACAGTAACCACTAGTGGTCACTGACATGTGGGGCCTCCGCCGGTGACCTCATCCGCCTGGCCATCGACAGTGGGACCCATCGATCTGGACCCACTCTCGAGGTCGACGCAGATAGATGGGACCCAGGCGGCAGTGGCCCGCACAGACGGCTGGCGCTGACGGGTGGGACCCACTTGTCAGCGCGAGAAATAAATGAAAACTCAAACCAACGCGCGGAGCCGAGGGCTCGAACGCGCACCGGGGAGTTGAAGGAGTGCGCTGCTAACCAGATGGGCGGGGGAGGCTTTGCCTACCTATATAGGGCAGCAAATCCTTTTGAGGGGTACCTTCGGGAGGGGCCGGGCAGAGGCGGTCGGAGGCGACGGCGCCGGCGGCGAGGGGAAGCCGGACGTGTTCGGGTGATGCGTAGATTGTAATCCTGGAGTGAAGAGGGTTCTGTTGGAGGGGTCGGCGAGGTCCGGGGATAAACGGAGACGACCGGCGGCGAGGAAGGGGCGGAGCTGCCTCGGTTGCTCCGGTGCGACGGTGCTCCGGCGGCGAGGAAGGACGACCGAGGTGCTGGGGAGGTTCGCTGACGCACGAGGAAGCTGTAGGTGGCGGCTATGGGCTCCGGGGAGGTCCGAGGCGGCGGGGAAGGCTCGCCGGAGTTGGGCGGGGCTCGGAGAGAGAGAAGCTCGGCTGCGGGCGTCTCAGGGGAGAGGCGGAGGCCGAGGGGCTATTTATAGAGCTCAGGGAGGGGTGAGGCGGCGGAAATTCCTCGCCGAAGTCGCGGCCGGGGTTCGGTTTGAATTGGGGATAAGCCGACGGAGGCGACGCGGAGTCCGGATTCTCAGGGGATAAGGGGCTTATCTCCCCGGGAATTCAAATCCGCGTTCAATTCGAAGAAAGAGGCCGAGTGCAGGTAGGATTTGATCGCCGGTTTCTTCGGAAGAGAGAGAAAGGAGGGAGAGTTCGGCGTCCGCGCGGGGACGAAGGACCTGACGAGCGGGGCCCGTGGTCAGTGAGAGGAGAGGGGAGGTGCGGCCGGGATGGGCCGAGGCGGAGGAGAGTTGAATCCGGTCCGCACACGTGGCGCGCGGGGAGATGGCGAAGGCGGGATGGCGGGGCGACGTGGACGACATCCGTCCGTCCAAGTGTCAGCCGAAGGGAGGGGTTGGATTTTTATTTTGATTTTACAATTTCAGAAAAGGCTAGGAAATTATTTAGGCCTCAGAAAAATATGAAAATACCTCCAAAAATTCCAGAAAAATTCACAGAAGCTTCTGGACATATTTTGGACTAAGCAAAATTATTTCCAACTACTGTTGGTATTTTATTTTCATAGTTTGAATTACCTTTTAATTTTAAAATAGGTTTTAAATTCCAGAAAATCCAGAAAGGCAAATAAAAGCCAAGTAAAATCCAATTACTTTAAAATAATTAATTTGAATTTAAATTTTTCCAGAAAGCAAATTTTTGGGATGTGACACAGAGGCAGAGCTACCCGACATTCCAGTGCCAGTCGCGACGGTGACCTCGCAAGTACACGACAAAAGAGGTGGGGCGCGGGCGACGAGCAGAGCAGAGGCGAGCCGCCCCTCCGATCCCTCCCTTGCCAGATTGATCGCCTCTCCCCCGCGCCGACTATCACCAAGCATCCAGGGTTTGGATTCCTTCCTTCCTTGCGCCAATCTCTTACTAATTCGATGCCGCATCCCCACTTGTTCTCCGTTTGTTATTTTAGGGGTAACAATAACAATACAATTACTAATTATCACCTCGTATCATTCTCTGAATTCGTCGTATTGCTATGCTAGCCTTGGTCGATCTCGTTTGGGTAATTACATCATAGCAAGGAAAGTATCCGTACCAGGTTTCTTGCTCGGCAACCTTGAGGATTGCTCCTAGACTAGAGAGATGGTGTATGTATGGATTTCCTTCTTGATACCTTAAGGCGGCAATTGCCGTCTTTTCCCCTGTGTGATGTGTTTGTGTAACTAATTATAAGTATCCTCAACAACCAAACCCAACTCACTACATGCAAGCTCGTGCCTTGTGCTGCAATTGTGTTCCCTTTCCGATTCTACATGCCATACGCAGCCTCTTAATTGCTCTCTATGTTTTTGACATATACGGATGGATTGCTTTGTTGCATATTGACCAACAATGGCAAATGGGAACTTTGCTAGGACTAGGAATCGAACATGGAGGAATTACCTTCAACACAGGGCGAGCCTTCTACTTCCACACCGGTACGTCGATTTTCTAGTTGTTTTCCCCGTTACTACCCTATGTGTTGAATTGCCTTAAATTTGTTTAAGTGTAAATTTGTTAAAGTGTTACCTGGATTACTATAGCCTTTTTGTTTTCATGATATGCCGTAGCCATAACGTGCCATTTGCTTGTCAAGTGGCCTGGTTTGCTGCCTGACATAAACCTGACACAGATAGTAATAGACTGGTCATGTCTACTCACTATCCTTGGCACTACTGTCCTTTGTGTCCAATTTTGAAGTTCAAGCGGAAAGGCCTTCGTGTTATGAGTCTTACCACATTGCACAACACTTCATTTGGTGATTATAGCAATGTTTGTAAGCATGCCCATCATTAGGTGGGAAAAACATAGGATAAATAAATCTTAACTGGGGCTAGATCGGGAAATTCCTCAAATATTCTAAACCAAACTTGCTCACCATGATGTTAATGTCAAGCAAGATCCACTGAAACAAGCTGCTAAGTGATTTGGCGTACTACTTGACATTAGCTCTACACCTGTTGTTGCTCATGTAATTGTTATGGTAGACTAGCATTCTGCTACAAATAAGATCACCTGCAGGCCTCTGTGGTCATACTTTAGTCTGTTTTATTATTTCTTTTTCGTTAACGACTACTGATGAATCTAGGTTGATGATAGTTATTCAGCCGACAGGGTTGAAGATTCACAACTCTTCCTCTCCGTCCCAGCTTTAAACCAAGCTGCGTCTATTCTTGCCCAGACAGCTTCATATCTGACCCAGTGCCTCCCAGTACCTGGTTACACAGGTTATCTCTCATGTCAATTTCATAAGCATATTGTCTCATGTGGTAATTCCATTTCACCTTCCTTATTTTGTTTACTCTCTTAATGCAGGACTATCAGAGGAGGGCCAAGAACTAGTAACACTTCCTTATTTTAACTAGGTTGTTTGAGGATTAAGGAATTAAAGAACCAACAATAAAATTTATGGCACACCTCATATATAATGAGTTGCATGCATCCAAATTTAATAAATCAATTTTCTTTAATTCAATTATAATTATTTCTACTGTATTATAGCTATATAATGGAAGGTTTGGAATCTTTTAGAATACAAGCTTACCTTTATGAATAAATAAGGATATTTCATAGTCTAAAAAATGCTTCCTTCAAACCTGCTCTTTTTTCAGTAACTAATTAACCTATTCCCTACTTTTCAGTTCGATGTGTATAAAGAAATTGTTTTAAGATAGCCAAATAATGGCATCTTATATACATATTTTTAGTAGAAAAATTGTTGTGTGATTTTTGAGTATCTATACTGATAGCATGCAATAAATTTTACTGTATTTCACTGTAAGTAACTGAACAATAGCAGGAAATGTTTGCCACATGCAGGTTCGGAAGATTAATGGTTGAAATCTCGTACTTGTTTCACCTCATGGATAGATCATCGGGCAATGTTTCACCTCATGGATAGATCATCGGGCAAAGATTTTGAGAAGAATAGATAGATATCATTATGTCATTCTAGGATGAAAACTTTGTGTTGTTATTCCTAAGACTTGTTTTCTCAAATGGATTGTCATGTATGTTATAAAATTATGTGAACCATATTTTATATATTTCCCCGTGGAATGCAATGTTGGTGATGGTTATAATTTTGTGCAATATGTGATTCTTGTGAAAGAAAATAATTCTGCAATTAATTAATTGTCATTTCAAAAAAATCATTACCTTTTCCTCTCTCTAGATCTCTGTGTATATAC
Organism: Dendrocalamus sinicus; assembly: GCA_036346575.1. Taxonomy (NCBI): domain Eukaryota; kingdom Viridiplantae; phylum Streptophyta; class Magnoliopsida; order Poales; family Poaceae; genus Dendrocalamus; species Dendrocalamus sinicus. Next base: position 13,160,379 of record CM070669.1, on the reverse strand, counting down.
ATTTATATGTATTAAAATAAGTTTCCACAAAATGTTTTGGTGTAAGAAAGTGTGTTGCTACTCATATTACAATGGTGTTACTATTGCTCCAAAAATGTATTACTGGGGTAGCTTGTTGTAGCACATATTTGTGTTACTAGGGTAGTTTGTTGTAGCATATAATATGTGTTCTTATAGATAAGATATGTGTTGCAAGGTAGTAACATGTTTTCAGACATGTAGTAGCACTTATCACGTGTTACTTCAAACCTAGCTAGTAACATGGGCTATAAGAACACTTAAAAATTGTGTTACTGCAAAGACTAGCAACACCTTTATTGACATGTAGTAGCACATAGACGTGTTACTATAGCTCCTTCCTGGTGTAGTGTGAAGATCCCCAAGTCCTTGTCGACCTTGTCGAGCACTAACACTAAAACCGCGTCTTCACGCGTACACCACTTTTTTGGTGAGCGCATTGATTTTTGTCTGTGTCATATCGCGTCCTAGCCTCTAAGAAATCTATATATCATTTTTATTTAATCTTTTGTGGAGCTAACTGCCAAGAATTGAGCTTTCCGCAGAAATGGCCGTGTTGACTTCCCGACATCGATTCATCACCTCCGGTAAGCTTTAGCCCGTGCTGTAATTTCTTTTAGACTTGCCTTGCCGCACTCTATGCCATGCTCCCTTCCTTTTCCCCAAAAAGCCTCCACAAATTTTCGCCTCCGATACCTCGCCATGGCCGCCAATGGCATCTCATGTCCCCATCTATTCGGTGGTGTTTTCCCCAATCCGTTCACATCATATCATGCCAAACCATCCCAGGTAGCTACCTTTCAAGTGGTTTTAGTTTCGCTTCACCGAGCACCAAGATATCAAGTTTTTTCCTTTTTCTCTACCGTCGTCGTTCAAACGTCGATTGTATCAACTCCGATGAATTTTCAGCTTAGCTGATAATTTTTCTAGCTTCACCATACTGTGTTCTATCCCATGCTCATCCTACATCTCCACGTTCCACACTCGGTGTTATCTCTCTCCAACCTGTCGCTGTCGCTACCACACTGTCACTGCCTTTTTCTCTCACAACCGGTGATTGCCGCCGTTCCTCACCACCGTACCCACGTCACCACCTTCGCCTTGTCGCCGGGATTCCATTTTGCCCATTCGCCGGCCACCTCACTGCGAACCGACACTGTTCTATTCAAAAAGTAATCCTCAGATTTTGTTATCATTTCATGTGATATCCAAAACTTCTAGATATTCGTTCTCCCTCATACGAACTTCGAATCTATTGATTCTTTCTCCTAAATTCATCTAAAATCATAATCTATCCGTCAATATATATTTTATAATTTTTGAATTTTTTTTGAATTTATTCGCTTTGGTTCTTCGCGTGTAGACTACGACGATTCGGAAGAATTCGACGACGACTCACACCAGACTGTAGAGCAAGGCAAGCCATACACCGTGATCATGTTGATCCCAAATTACGAAATAAAACTATGTTGTTTTAAATTATTCTGCATGTATATTTTTATGCGACGTATTTCAATTCAGTTTTAAATTTAATTATTGCCTACTTGTTAATTCCACCTTTGACATTGCAAATCATTATACCTTATCACCTTAGAATCAAACTCTAGTTAGTACACTAGTGTTAGCTAAAGAGTTTTATATCAAATGCTTAGACCTGCGTAGACTTAATCTCCCTTTGTGAATCACTGCATTATTCCCTGGATCAGTAGATAATGCTCACAGATATAATGCTGCATCATTTCATACATGACAAAACCATATATTACAATACCAGAGTTTAAATAGACCGCGTCGGGCCGAGGTTACAATAGGGCCGTCAGGCCAAATGTCTTACAATACATGAAGAGCGGAAGCGGAAGCATACATAAGCGGGGTAAGGCACAACTCGCCACAGGCAAGTGACTGAGACAGACTAGGTGTCACCGCTATGGGTCGGAGATCTGACTAACAGCAGATACACCCACCAAAACTAGCCTGGTCAACCGGACTGAGGCGAGAGGCAAGACTACCGAAGCCTAATGTAATCTCCACCATCTTCATTGCCTTCGGCATCCTGATCCTCATAGTAGCCATAATGCCCTTGATTTATGGGTTCTGAAGGGGGGTTAAGAGTGAGGGTGAGCACCAACAACTGTGCTCCACGAGCCAACACACAAAATGCATATAATTACTGATGCATGGCTAAACAAGGGAGGCTCGACTTCCTTTATTTGCTTAAAGCGAATTTTTTGGAATAATCATAACTTAAAAGTCCCTATGACCTAGCATTTTTACAGAAACTCATGCTTAGATAATTTAAAAGTGTGCAATATTTCATAATGGGGTAGGTTCCATCCACCGATTTCATGGTTTCATCCACTAATGCTTAATTTTGAGTAGTAGGTTACTTCCCATTTCCATTGAGGAATCTGTAGAGGTTGAAGAAGTCCGGCGGGTTTTTGATGTTCAGCCTTGACCTTCTGGCATACGTCACAATAGGCTACATACGAGGCGATATCTCTCTTCATACGAGGCCACCAATATAAGGTCTTCATTTCTTGATACATTTTAGTGCTGCCTGGGTGTAAAGTATAAGCAGAGCTATGGGCTTCCTTGAGTATCAGGTCTTTGAGGTCCTTCTGGTGGGGAACAAAAAGACGTTTCCCATACCATAAAATTCCCTGTTGATCTTCTACCATCTTAGGAGCTTTCCCCTGGGTCATGAGATGTTTGAACTTCTGAACTCCGGGGTGTTCCTTCTGGGCTGCCATGATTTGCTCCTCAAGAGTTGGGTGTACTTCCATGGTAGCTAGAGTACCATGCTCCACTATTTCCAGGTTAAGGGCTTCAAAGTCTTTGCAGAGCTCAGGTTGTAATTCTCCCACCATATGGTTGTTGCAGTGGGGTTTGCGACTTAGGGCATCGGCTACTACATTAGCCTTTCCGGGGTGATAGTGGACATCCAAATCGTAGCCCTCGATTAACTCTAACCATCTCCTCTGTCTCAGGTTGAGGTCGGCTTGAGTGAAGATGTACTTGAGACTCTTATGGTCCGTATAAATGTCACAGTGGTTCCCAATCAAATAGTGTCGACAAATTTTCAAAGCATGCACTACTGAAGCTAGCTCCAAGTCATGGGTTGGATAATTATCCTCGTGAGGACGGAGCTGCCTGGAAGCATAAGCCACAACCTTTCCTCCTTGCATGAGCACACAACCTAGGCCTTGGCGTGATGCATCACAATATACTTCAAAATCCTTGTGTGTATCTGGCAGAACTAGCACAGGGGCTGTGGTTAGTCTCTTCTTTAGTTCTTGAAAACTCTTCTCACATGCTTCTGTCCACTCATACTTCTTCTCTTTCTTGAGTAGGTTTGTCATTGGCCGGGATATCTTGGAAAAGCCTTCTATCAAGCGCCTGTAGTATCCAGCTAGACCCAGAAAACTACGCACCTCTACGACTGAGGTGGGTTATTTCAATTCTAGAACTGCCTCTACTTTGGAGGGGTCGACTGCTACTCCTCCAGCGGATACGATGTGCCCAAGGAAACTAATCTCATGCAACCAGAATTCACATTTGCTGTACTTGGCGTACAACTGATGTCTCTTAAGCGTCTCCAGGACTACCCGCAGGTGTTCCTCATGTTCTTTGGTAGTCTTAGAGTAGATCAGGATGTCGTCTATAAATATGACTACAAATTTGTCCAAGCATTCCATAAAGACTTTGTTCATCAGATTCATGAAGTAGGCTGGGGCATTAGTCAACCCGAATGACATGACTGTATATTCAAATAGGCCATACCATGTAGTAAAAGCTGTCTTAGGGATATCTTTTGCCCTGATCTTAAGTTGATAGTACCCTGACCTTAAATCTATTTTAGAGAAGACAGTAGCCCCATATAGGTGGTCGAACAGGTCATCTATTCAAGGCAAGGGATACTTGTTCTTGATGGTTACTTTGTTGAGGGCTCTGTAATCCACACATAATCTGGCGGTGCCATCCTTCTTTCTGACAAACAGTACGGGGGAACCCCACGGGGATGAGCTGGGTCTGATGAATCCTTTGGCTTGGAGATCCTCAATTTGGGTCTTTAACTCCTCAAGTTCATCTACTGCCATTCGGTATGGTCTTTTAGCAATTGGGGCAGTACCTGGCTTTAGGTTAATTACAAATTCTATCTCTCTATCTGGTGGCATGCCTGGCAGTTCTTCCGGGAAGACTTCTGGGTAATCCTGAACTACCGGTGTTTCTTCTAATGACCTTGCTTCAAGGTGATGAATTAAACGACCCGAGGAGGGGCGATCCACACTAACTTTTATTTCCTTTCCAGAGTCTTTGGTAAGTACTATCTTCCTGTTAGCACAGTCTATCATCCCTTGATACTTGGCTAGCCAGTCCATCCCTAGGATGATGTCCAAAGTCTGAGATGGCAAGACCAAAAGTTCTGCTGGGAATTCAAGTCTTCCATGGTGACTTCTACCCTAGGGCTAACTAGAGTAGCAGTTAAGGGTCCTCCTGGGAGCCATCTGGAACAATCTAGAGCCTTTTAGAGACGAAAAGAAGGAGGGAAAGGCATATATGAGGGTTTGCTAGCCCCCTATTAGCATAACAGAAAACCGAACAAAAGAGAGGCAATAAAACACAAGGCATTATGCCTAGGATAGTTCATTACATTAAGGGGGAGTTAGGTGTTACATGACAGCCGGGCACAGCACACAGGCTTACAACAAGTCATGACACCACATACACAATGCCTACTAGCTGGGTATAACTCGGGGAGTGTGCGTGCACACCAAAAAGAGACCGCCTAGACATACTACTATCTAACCTATAGCAGTCTACACCTCCGGGGATGGGGAGTGGTTCTGGCCGCAGAAGATGCAATCTCCTGGGAAGCGGGAACAGGAGCGGCTCCGACTGATGCTGGGAGACCGGGAGCGAGAATGGGACCGAGAAGGGCTCGATTCGTCGCTGGACAAAGAGAGCGGGACGAGCGACGCTCCCTACTTGGCTCTGCGAGGTGCTCCTGGGCGGTGGGCGCATTCTTATGCGCGCCGTCAGTCGGGTGCGAGGTCCCTAACGCTGAGCCGGTGCTGGTGCTGGATCTGAAGCTGGTGCTGGAGCTGACACTGGAGCGGGAGCTGACACTGGAGCTGGTGCTAGAGCTGACACTGGAGCTGGTCGCGTAGGCAGAGGGTAGGCTGCCCTGGCTCGCAGGCGCTCAAGCCAGCCTCGGCAGTGAGCCTCTCGCGCTCCGCCGCCTGAAAGGCGATTTGGCAGCGGTTGAGCTGGGCGCTGAGGACATCCGAGTGCTGCAGGCTCGCGGTCAGGAGAATGCGCACATGCCCAATCTCCTACAGGCGAAGGCATAGGTGACTGACATTGTCTGCGTCAGTTGGATCTGGTAAAATAGCCGGGGGTCGTCCACCCTGGTGTCGAGGCGATCTGGAAGGAACTGCCCCTGACGGATGCGAGGGTAGTGGGCGAAAGGTGACTGTCGCAGCCTCCCCTCGTGCACTTGGCACAGGTGAGCTGCAACGAGACGTGCCACGTCCTGGATGGTGTCGACGAGGTACATCCGTGGAGGCTCGGCGTGGAAAGTGTGGGAGTGGAGCTCCCTGGTACTGTCCTGTGCATAGAGGAAGACCTCCATGGTTCACAAGTCCATGTTATGGATGCGGACTCTCCTGCCTCTGAAAATGGGCTGGCAGCTGTACCCGAGATACTGCAGCAGCTGCTGCAAGATCTCGACAAACCCCCCTTCGCCTTCCCCATGGGAGAGGTGATCCCATGGACCAGCTGGTGGAGCTCCGGCCATCTAAAATTTTGAACGCCAATAGGTTAGAACAGATGAAATACAAAAGAAGTCAGGGTGAGTATTGAAACTAAGAGAGTTAAGTAAAGCAGTATTATGCTATATTTTGTAAAAGTTTTTCATAGTTTTTGTAAATAGGACTTAGACCTTAAATCGTGACCAGTCTAGCTAAGGTTTCTACAGTCATATGCTCTGATACCAGCTTTCTCAATGGAAATGGGAAGTAACCTACTACTCAAAATTAAGCATTGGTGGATGGAACTATGAAATCGGTGGATGGAACCTACCCCATTATGAAATATTGCACACTTTCAAATTATCTAAGCATGAGTTTATGTAAAAATGCTAGGTCATAGGGACTTTTAAGTTATGATTATTCCAAAAATTCGCTTTAAGAACCCGAGCCTCCCTTGTTTAGCCCTGCATCAGTAATTATATGCATTCTGTGTGTTGGCTCGCGGAGCACAGTTGTTGGTGCTCACCCTTGCTCTTAACCCCCCTTTAGAACCCATAAATCAAGGGCACTATGGCTACTATGAGGATTAGGATGCCGAAGGCAATGAAGATGGTGGAGATTAGATTAGGCTTCGGTAGTCTTACCTCTCGCCTCAGTCCGGTTGATCAGGCTAGTTTTGGTGAGTGTATCTGCTGTTAATCAGATCTCTGACCCATAGCGGTGACACCTAGTCTGTCTCAGTCACTTGCCTGTGACGAGTTGTGCCTTACCCCGCTTATGTACGCTTCCGCTCTTTATGTATTGTAAAACATTTGGCCTGACGGCCCTATTGTAACCTCGGCCCAACGCGGTCTATTTAAACTCTGGTATTGTAATATATGGTTTTGTCGTGTATGAAATGATGCAGCATTGTATCTATGAGCATTATCTACTGATCCAAGCTAACTAAGGTCAGGACCTACAATCGATATGCTCTGATACCAGTTCTGTAAGACCCCGGATTTGGACATCCGGAACCCTCTGTGATTCCACCGCACTATTACCTGGATCAGTAGATAGTGCTCACAGTTACATTGCTGTATATCAAACATATTATGCGGAAGCGTAGATAATATAGTAACAACTTACTCATGGGCCGATCAGGCCGAAAACAATAAAATGCAGCAGCGGAAACTTCACTCAAGTGGGACCCTCAGGACTTACCCACAGGCAACCAACTGGGGTTCGCGACCTAGTTCTTGGCCATTTCATCTTTCAGCTCTTTTGATTCCCTTAGGACACCGTAGGGCTTGATCTTCTTTTCCTTATTGACTGATGATGGTAATTGAGCAACAGTGAGTACAATGGTACTTAGCAAGCCACCACACAGAATGCAAATAATAATAGATGCAAAGCTGTCAAGTGAGGCTTGAGGTTCATTTATTTGCTAAAAGCGACATTTGCAATAATCATAATTAAAATTCCTATGACTTAGCATTTTACAAATATGCTTTATGGAGTTTGAAATTGTGCAGTAATCATAGCGGTGTAGGTTCCATCCACTAATTACATGGCTCCATCCACCTATGCTAGCTTTTGATCAATAGGTTACTTCCACCTTAATGTCAACACTGGAGTACATCCCTCCAGGAAAATTTCCAAAGTCAGGTTACATCCACCTGACAGTTTTCTTCCCACCCTTAAAAGTTTTGAAATGGAACTAACTCGAGGAAGATTTTCGTGTCTACCCTTGACCGTGGGCACAACTATTTGAATAGTTTGTATTCTGCAGAGTTTGTACTCTGCAGAATTTGTACATTTTTACCCACAAGAGATAATTATCTCGATGGTTCTACATGATTCCTTAGTCATGCAGATCGAGAGACTACCACGAGGCCTTTACAATACCTCGCTCTCTAGCATCTCACTCCTATGGGGTTGCTTCCATAGGTTGTGCGGGATGTCTACCACAGGTTAGCACAGTCGGACTCCACTCTCCACATACGCTAGCCTCGGCGACGTCACCTACATCCGATGTCTCATTCCACGTGGGGCTTTTATTACCCACCTATACACGTTCTCCGTGAAATGGCTAGAGAGTCTAGTAAATTATTCAGCCAAGCGTACAGTATACCAGCTTGTGGTTGTACTGTTGTGCACGGAGGGGTCATCACAGGATTAAGTCCTTAATTTGTCCGTGCGGTTCACTCCACAAACCACAATCCTTGTGTTATATCCACACCCACCACTCTTACCATCCGCCCAGACTGGTATAGCAGATTTTTAGAGCTTTGAGAAGCATAACTTAAGTTTTCACAAATAATCAGCCACGTACATCCCGTGACTGTCCCAAAACCAGTTTTCATATTTAAAGATTGATGATCAGGGCCACTAGTGCCCTGGACTTAACAAGACTAGCACGGCATTAATATGACTTAAAGCTAGTAAAGTTATTATTAACATCTAGGTTGACAATGGTCAGGTGATTCAACTGTCAAGGAAAGGCATAGTAGTATTTAAAACATCAAATAGGCAGGTAACTACCTTAAGCTTTAACATACATTTGCATAGTAAAGTAAGCATGCTATTTGATAATTTAAAGAAACATAATTTTGCATAAAATGTAGGATCAACATGATCAAAGTGATGACTTTCCTTGCTCAATTTACCATGGCCTCGATTTCATTCAAAGCCTTCTCAGTCGATTATTTGGATTATTGATCTTTGTCTCTTTCCAAGTCTTGATCATGCTGGAACTTGTTGTCTCTTCACGGCTCCAGTGACTAATTGCACGACTAACTACAAACAAATTCAACAAATCCAGCAAAAGTCCAAATAAGCTTAGTTGAGTTTATTTATGATTTGCTTATGATTAAGGGTATGCAGTGAGTTGCACGATAGAGATGGAGTCGAACGAATTTTTGGGTGGAAGCGAGGTAACGGGGCAACTTCACCGGGAAAGGATATAAAAGAAGGATCGGCGTCAAAGAAATATTCACAAGAACATTCCACTTTAGATAGGAGTATGGCTAGACATAGCCGATTGCAAGACACCAAGGCCCGATCTTGCTTGAACAGATTTAGATATGGAGATAAAGACATGACATACTATTTAGACTATTCGGGCTTTTGATAGGATGTGACTTTAGTATTTGATTTGTGTGAAAGTAGAATTTTTGGAGTATTGATACTATCTTTAAAAGCTTCAAGTCCTAGTTTATGATGACATGCATTTTTAATTTCTTACGTTAGTTAAGTTTAGAGCAACGATCTTGCTAATTCAATTAGCAATAAATTAGGGTTAGGTTTCCAGAAATACTAATTTATAAACTCATTCAATTAGTTTCACATATTAAGCTTCAATGTTAATATTTATTCGGTCCAAGATAATTACTTGTTAAAATAGTCCATGCAATAATCTTGTTTTAGATAAAATGTTGAATCATAAACTTTGGTCGGTATCCAAAATGTAGTTTCTACAATTAGATTCTTATTTCCCAAAATCATTTTCAGTTTTCCTCAGTTTTATTAGCTCAAATGGATCAAGGAAATATAAACAGAGCAAGGGAAAAAATTTTGAGAAGAATGAAAAAGAAATAAAATCGCGAGGACAGGGATCGAACCCGCGATCTAAGTCTTAAGAAGTGAGAACGCGCTCGGCTAGCCAAGAGGACGGGAGCCTTGGGCTGACTAAGCAACGCAAACCAAACATGGAGACCTTGTGCTGGCGGGGCTAAAGCAGAGGAGGCTCGGCGGCGCACGGGCTGGACGGCGTCGCCGGCGGGGAGCGGCTGGGGAGGCAGCGGAGATAGGCAAAACGGGATATCCCCGAGGCGGGGATGCCAGTGGGGGTGGCGGCTCCGGCCGGGCGCGGCGGCGGCAGCGGCGCGGGAGGGTGAAAAGGAGCGCCGGCGGCCGGAGGGGAGAGGGAAGGAGTTGGGGCGTGCGTGAGCACGAGTGAGGTAGAAGGAGCTCACCTGGGTGGTTGGCAGGCCCGAGGAGTTGACGAGGTGCACCGGCGACATGCGCGAGCGGCGGCGCGGGTAGGGGCACGGTGCCGGCGAGCTGCGGTGAGGGAGGATCTCCGGCGACCGTTGGGGAAGCTCCAGGGCCGCGTGGTGGTACTCCACACCCAAGGAATCGAGGCGCCTTGCACCGAGTTGCAAACGGCGGCGAAAATGGCGGCTTTGGCCGGCGGCGAGGAGGAATGGCCGCGCGGCGAGCTGGGGGCGCCGGAGTCCGATTCTTCGAGGGAGGAGGGAGGACGCTGCTCGGGAGCACGCCGTGACGTGGTCCGACCGGTGGGGGCGTCACCGGAGCGGCGGGACGGCACGGAGGCGCGGCGGCCGGTGCGGCGCAGAGGTAGAAGGAGGGGGAGGAACTCGGGAAGCTGGAAGTGAGGCGTGACCCTTTTGTAGCCGCGAAGGGAAGAGCTGTTCTGCTGCTGTAGCTGTTGACCCAGGAGCAGGGCACGGCAGAGCGGAGTGACGTCGAGGTGACGGCCGGCAGCGGGATTCGCGGAAAGCGATGACAGTCGCTCTGCCGAGGTGACGGGGTCAGCGCCTCGGGAATGCGCGAGGGTGTGGCGCGGCGCAGGATGGCAGTGCAGGCACAGGGCGACAAGGCCGTGCGGTCAGGGGGAGACAGAGAGTGGCGGAGGAAGAAGACAAGGGAGGAGCAGCGAGGCGTTCGGGCCGCCAGGAGGAGAAAAGGCTGGACGGGCCGGGAGAAAAGGAGTGGGCCAGGAGAGGGAAGAAGATGGGCTGCGGCCCAAGAAGTTTTTGTTTTTTTTGAAATTTCAGAACTTGATGAATTGTCTAAATTAATTAGATGGGAAAAATTGTAATATTAACTTTTGATTTAAATTTCCCATTTTTTATCTCAACTTTCCAATGTTAATCAAGTTAACTTTTAATTGATATATCGTCTTTCTAGACTTTTAGGGCTTGCAAAGGAAATTTGAAATTCCTCAATTTGATCTTCAGTCTTGATTCTCGATCAAGATTTACATTTTATTAATTTGGACTTTTAGCACGGAACCAAACCAAGAAATTCGAATAGACACCAAAAATTTTTAAACAACACTAGGAAAACAAATAAAAGATTTTTAAATTTTCACAAATACAAAAAGTCTCTTTTTGGGATGTTACATACCACAAGGCTGGTATGGGACAGTCATGCCTGATTAATTTGCGGGTCTCAACCTCAGTCTTGTCGTAGGTTAAAAGTGAGCGTGGCGTAGGCCATGAGAAGTCTCACTCGGCTCAAGAGGGGTCCCGGTCTGGTGAATTCCTTACCGGGGTGAAACCTTAGTATTGGCTTGGCCAGATTAAAGGCTTTGCATCGTAAAGGCCTTGTCATGATCTCTTCGCCGCACACCAAAGGAAGTGTGTTAATCCTGTATAGTCGTACCCCACGATTATGGGCATGCTGAGTAAAGTTTTTCACAGATTAGAATTTGTTTTTCAAAATGGTTTTTGAAAATATTATGGATGGATGGAATCCATGAGTGATTGGAAGCGTGTGGATGGATTGAATCCATACAAGATCTTTTGGAAAAGATAGTATGGGTGAGATGCCCGTGGTTAGGTTAGTGTTTGGTCGGAGCCTGCACTAACAGTATTAATTTCATTTACAAGTACTGTTTCTACTTACTGTATTAAATTCAGCATTTTCAATATATGTATTGTATTTCTTTAAATGTTGTTTTATGCTCAAACTAACCCTATAAACCTTCCTTTGTTGCCTTTATCATTATGTTGCATTTCTTCGTGTGATTTGCGGAGTACAAGTTTGTATTCACCTTGCTATCTCCACACAGAGGAAGATGACTTCGACTACGGTGAAGACCTGGACGAGTAGGCCACGTCTTACTGTCGTTTGCCTATGGCCAGGCTCAGTGAGCTTCTTCCGCTTCGGTTTTTCCTTCCGCTGCTTATATTTAATTTTGGCTTATGTGTCATTGATGTAAACTTTGGCAATCATACCCATATTTAGTTAATAAATGTTATTGTTGTTAATATTTATCTTTGTTATTCATTGTGTGCACTAGCTGATCCTGGATTAGTGCGATTTACACAGAGGATCCAGGAGTTATTGCTCCGAGATCTGACAGACATGAACCCTTATCAATTAGTAGTCAAAGTTAGAAAAAAGTTGCCATGCATGACTGGCGTCATACATTTACAAACATGGGTATTAAATGGGAAAAATTGCTCCCTTGCCCCAAAGTTTAATGGCGTTTGCTCATTTACCCCATGATGTCTCACTGACATGCGGGTCCAGGGCCCACATATCAGTGAGACATCATAGGGCAAATGAGCAAACGCCATTAAACTTTGGGGCACATGAGCAAATCCCCCTATTAAATGGGGGACTCTTGCAGCTAAGTAGAATTTGCGGTTCATTTTTTACAACCTTGAGATGTATGTGAGTTTTTGAAAATATCCTCCACTTGCATATGGTATTTTTCAAAAAAAATCCCGTTAAACAATTATTGTGAGCTCCACCCTGTGTTGTACCCCATTTTTTACAATGTAGACATTCCTAAAGCCTTCAATTTGTCCCTTATGCTACTTGCTCTATTATGGCTTTGTTGGTGAAATTTTCGGTCCCATCCATGGGACAGGCGAAATAGCACCACCGAGAAACTGAATAAAACTAGAGCCTAGAAATATATCAGTAGATCAGAATTAAAAGTTCAAGAACCTCGCCGGAAAAAAAAAAGACCTTTCGCAGCAGTTGCAGCACAGAAAAGCAGAACGATGAGTGGGGTATCGGGTCTCGGTCTTTCGGAAGACTTGCCTTATGTCTTAAAGCATACTTGTATTAATTGCTTCTATCAAGAGTCTAAGCGCGTTCATTACGGTTTTTTAGCGGTTTTTAATTTTTAGCTCTTAATTTTTAGCTGAATTATACTATAGACCCTGTTCTTAAGCGGCTTTTGACTTTTCTACAGTAACTAACTTTTAAACGAAGTGTCTTTTTAAGATAGAGTCTACTAGTTAATTGTAGTATATACTGTACCGACTTCATTTATATCGGCAAAAGCCGCACGTGAATTTCAGTTACTCTGTAATCTCTCATATAAATAGCCAAAAGTCATAAATTATAGCTATAAAAGAACATACCCATAATATCTAACTTCTAAAAATTAGAACCTCAAAACTGAAGCTAGAATAGGGCCTACACTCAAGAGTGGCGTAGCATTGCGGAAGCGTTGTGGCCCATAACCCAGTACAAGTCCCAGAATCGAAACCTTGCTCTATTAAATCAGTTGGGCTTCCAAACTCTTTTTTTTTCTCCCTTCTCTTCAGGCAGCAAATCTCTCATGACATTTATACGCCTTTTTTTTCTCCTAATTTCTTTCTCTGGCAGCAGATCTCTGCTAACGTTTACACGTCTTTTCTTTTCGTTTTCTGACAGCCAAGTTTAAGGATATGTGGAACATGTGAAGGTAGAACTTGAAGGTTAGCGATCTTAATATGATTCCCTACCACACAAACTAATAGGAACACCGGAATAACACAGGACAAGAAGCTTCTTTCAGAATCAAGAGCTTAGATTTCGTTAATCAGCATGAGAAACGTCGTGTTGAATGCACCTGAATAACACACAACAAGATTCAGCACCGGAATAACACACCACAAGAAGCTGGAAAGCATTACTCTGTGTGTGTGTGTGTGTGTGTGTGTGTGTGTGTGTGTGTGTGTGTGTGTGTGTGTGTGTGTTCCAAGCTATCCTCCTATATCTCTTTTGATCGACCAATTCACTGTAACTTTATGCCAACGAAGCAGGTGCTGCATTGTCATCAACCAGGAGCCATAGCCTGATGCTTTCGACATAGAAAATGAATCAAGCCACGTAGGTGCGATTCTCCCCTCTCCTTGGAGAACGGTTCCTGTTACACCAGGACCACTCGATCTGAAATCAAAGGACCAGATTCAGCGAAGAACTGCAGCAATGGCACCGTGGAGAGAAACACTATAGCAGTTACCACTGCAGCATCAAATATAAGCCGTTGCCTCTGAAAATGGACGGTCACGATTGCGTGCAATTCTTATTTTCGCAGTCTCTTAACTGCTGGCGATCTCAATGCTACTTAAGGGTGTGGCGTCTGATAGGCCTGATGGACAATGCAAACCATGTGTCGCTAAACACGTGTGGGGCCAACCAAGTATCGACGCCCCAATTAGGGCACTCCTAATAGTTCATTACTGTAACATAAGAACTGGATACTAGAGGTGAGAATGATTGAAGGGGATTTTAGAAACAAGCTCTCCAATAGCTTGTTACTAAACGGCTAAGAACTGTTAGATTTATACCATGTGTGACACACATGCATGGCACGTCCGGCCAGCATGTATATCAAGTCCAACGGGCATGTTATCTCCAAGATTCTGTCCAACCGACATGTAATCTTTTTGTTAGGAATGATTTACATATAATCTTTATTTTGTTTGGATAGCTATTGGGTCGGTTATGACTTTCCATGTATGTGCCTTCCACACCTTGTATTTATGGTCATATTTTGGCTAATGATCAATTCAGGTGTGTGAGCTATTCTGCCTTCATGGTATCAGAGCGGTGCCGTTGGTGAGTGTCGTCTTTTTCTTCCCATCATCCTTCCCATCTCCTCCCTCTTTGTCGCCGAGGCAACAACACTATCTATCAGGCTACCAAGGAAGCCCTCTGGGCGCAGGCGATTGCCGTCATGAGTATCAGAATGTTCATTCCTGTCATGCTTGATCTTCAAGCATCAAACTACTCCAAACAGCGAGGAATATTCCTCGTCGCCCTGCGCAAGTATACGCTTGACAACCATGTCAAGTCTGGTGCGACATCCTCCAACAACGCCACTTGGCAAAGCATGGATGCCACTGTCCTTTCTTGGATTTACGACTCCATCTCCTTTGATATTCTTGAGATTGTGATGGTTGCCAATACCTCCGCCCTCGCTATCTGGACAAGCATCCAAGCTTGTTCCAATACAACAAGGAGAGTAGGGCTCTCTATCTTGAGGCCAAATTTCGGTGTCTCATGTAGTAGGACATGTCAAACACTGATTACTGTGTCAAGTTGAAGAATCTGGTCGATGCTCTTGGTGACGTTGATCAACCAGTGAGTGACAAGACCCCCATCCTCAACACTCTCCATAGATTAAACGAGAAGTTTGGTGTCTTGAACACCATCCTACTAATGCAAAAGCTCTCTTCTTTTCTAGGCCAGCATGACTCCCTCCTACTGGGTTGAGGCTCTCAACATGGCCACCTACTTACTTAATTGGCATCCACCAAAACCCTCGAGTTCGGCACCCCTTTCTAGGCTTTATTTAGTACACCTCCCTCTTATACACACCTTCGTGTTTTTGGTTGCCGGTGCTATTCAAACTTGTCTGCCATTGCTACCCACAAACTCACACCCTATTTAGCTTCCTATGTGTTCCTTGGATATTCTTCAAATAATAAAGGTTACCACTGCCTTGACCTCTCCTCTAACCGCATCATCTCTCGTCACATTACATTTGACAAGACTTCCTTTCCTTTGCTGAACAACCTTCCCAATATCATGCCATTGATTTCTATTTTGTTGATGTCATCTCCGCTTCACACTCTATCCCCCCTATTGCGCTGCCGTGGGCTGCCGCGTCACAGCTTGCCTTACCGACTACCGCGCCCTCTAACACGTAGCCATGGTAGACTACCGCGGTTGCCGCACCCTCTGCCATGCCGGTTGTCGATCTTGCTGTCACGTAGTCTGCTGCACCTGCTACCATGTCAAGTACTCACCATGTCCTCATTCGTCCTGTGACAAATGCTCACTTCATGGTCATTCGTGGTAAAGATAGGTTCCAACAACCTGTCAACCAGCTCAACCTGTTTGCCTCCTTTGTTTCTCTAGTTCCTTCCACCTACTGGGGTGCTCTCAACGATACCATTTGGTGTGATGCCATGATTGATGAGTTTACTGCTCTTTAGTCCAATGGCACTTGGGATCTTCTCCCTCATCGGCCTGGGGCCAACATCGTAATCGGCAAGTGGATCTTTCATCATAAACACAAGTCCGATGGCTCTCTTGATCGCTATAAAGCGTTGGGTGCTTTGGGGCTTCACATAGTGACCTGGTGTTGACTATGAGGGGACCTTCAACCTCGTTGTCAAACTGGCCATGATCCATACCGTTCTCACTCTTGCTCTTTCATATGATTGGTCCAGGCATCAATTTGATGCCAAGAATGCGTTCCTTCACAGTATCCTGTCCAAAACGGTGTCCTATACTCAACTGTTGGGTTTTTTGACCCCTCCTACTATATCGTGTCTATCACCTGAAGAAGTCATTTTACAGTCTAAAATAGGCTCGTCGTGCTTGGTACAACCGGTTCATCTCCCGCATCCTTTCCCTTGGCTTTGTTGGCTCTAAGGTTGACACCTCCTTGTTCATCTATAGGCAAGGGGTTGGTCTTGTCTATCTTCTCCTTTATGTTGATGACATTCTGGTGACTGCCTCTTCGTCCATGTTGCTTCATTGGACCATCACGGCTCTCTAACGTGAATTCTCCATAAAGGACGATGGTAGTTTCCATCATTCCCTCTGCATTTGTGCGACTCACCACGTTGTGGCCTCTTTCTCTTCCAATGTTAGTATATTATTGACACTATTGAACATGCTAGCATGTCCAACCGCAAACCATACACCACCCCCATCGACCCCAGCTCCACATTGTCATCTGATTTTGGCACTCCGGTGTCGAGCCCCACTCACTACAGGAGCTTAGTCGGTGCACTTTAGTACCTAACTTTTACACATCTAGATATCACTTATGCAATTCAGCAGATTTGTTTTCACATGCACGACCCTCGCGAGCCTCACTTCACCCGGTCAAACGCATCCTTCGTACCTTAAGGACACGTTCGACCACACTCTACAACTTCACTGTACCTCCACTTCGGCTCTGGTCACATCCTATGATGCCAACAAGGCAAGGTGCCTGGATACACACAAATCAAGGTTCGACTATGACATCTTTCTTGATGATAACATTGTATCCTGGTCCTCCAAGTGCCAACACACAATTTCCCATTGAAGTGCCGGGGCCGAATATCATGATGTCGCCAACGCCGTTGCCGAGGTCTATTGGCTTCGACAACTGCTTCTCGAGCTCAACAGTCCTCTGTAGCTGTCTACGTTGGTTTATTGTGACAATGTCAGTGCCATGTTTCTCTCGATGGACCTAGTGCAGCATCAGCATACCAAACAAGTCAAGATCGACTTGCACTTTGTTCGGAAGCACGTCACCCTTGGCAATGTTCATGTTTTCCATGTACCCACGATGTCCCAGTACGCCGACATCTTCACCAAAGGCCTGCCAACAACAATGTTCACAGAGTTTTGGTCCAGTCTGAATGTTTGCCCTACTACTGATCCAACTGCAGAAGGGTGTTAGATTATGTTAGAAATAGGCTCATATGAGAAAGACCCATTTACTATAATTCCAAAGTAGCATGCATGATTTAGTACCATATTACTAAGGAAAAATGAATGAGACCAATTTATAAGGTGGAATCATTACAACTCCTTGAATCATGTGACACATGAATGCGCATGCGTATTCACTTATTTTTGTGTGGAAAAATGTGACTTGTGACTTGCGACACGTGATCGTGTCGTGATGTGGCACGCCACTTGACAACCAACTCCACCTTATTTTTTGCTGAACCATGCGTTATCTCTCTCCTTTTAACTGGTCATGAGACTACTTAATTATTATTATTTGGTTTGAATATAAGCAATTACCAGTGAATACTGATGATCATTACAAAGGAAATTAGAAGATGGTGTATGTTTCCATTTACTAGATGTTCAAACCAGTGATTCCATGGCTCAAGTACCTTTTGGATTAAGGACAAGCCAGTGGCCTAGTGGTTAGAGCAAGGATGTACATTCTCATCCATAGGGATTCGATCCCTTAAATCAGTATTTATGCCTTATTTATTTAAAGTATACACTGAATGTGAGTGGAGCGTGAGTTATATGTGCATGTGATGTACATCCTTATTGTACTCTTAAAAAAAGTTACTATTGAGTGCTATATCGTCAGAGAAGCTCCTGACAATATAGCCTTCTCCTATGTCGGCGGGTTCCTCCTGTCCTCCCTACCCCTCCCTCTCTCTTGTCCATGCGCATCAACTTCCTCTCTCTTCTTTAGTGTCGGCCGCATATGCACACTCCTCCGCCTGCCCCCATTCTTCCTCCACCATTGGCAGCTGACGGCGACCTCACTGCCTCACCACACTACCGTCTCCCCTCCCCTGCTACCCTCACCCCACCCCACCTAACCTAATATTTGGTGCACCGCCACCTCACCATGCCTCCCTTCGTCGCGGCCCAACACTCTCGGCTACCGCCCAACGCCTCCCTGGCCTCCCTCTACAAACTAAGGGATGAGGTGAACCCGTTGATGATGATGGCGATGCCACTTCCGTCTGCTGTCGCACAAGTGCGAGAGTGAGCGAGAGCGCATGAGAGAGTGGAGGAAGACAAAGAGGATGCTATAATGTTCAAATAGTATAGCGTTTTCTAGCATATCTCTTAAAGAAGGCAACTGTTGGATTTATATTTTTTTTTAGAGGTGGATTTATACAGTCCGTAGGCAAAGAGTTGCTCTTGTGCGCCAAAGCCCAGCCAAAGTAGCAAAGCGACCGCTCCAGCTTGGATTGGGCCTGCGTGGGGATCCTACGCTTGCTCGACAGCACCAAACCGCTTGCTGTTTGAAACGCAGGAGTTCTACATAAATTCTGTAAGAATCAATTCATTTTTCATATAAATAGAAGAATTTTTTCGCGTTTCAAGAGGGACCTTACCCAAAAGAGAGATTGGACCACACAACGCAAGCGTGCGTCAACTGTCAAATGTGTCAAGTGATTTTGCATCTTAACCTTTTTTTGGTGAGGATACATGGAATCAGATAGCCAAACCAATTGGCAATATATACTACACAAGCGCGTGGGCCTCTCCGTATTATTAGCGCCATCTTTAGACAACAGAAATTTTATTAAAAAATAGTTTAATTTTGAGTAAATCTTACTTTACATCAGGTAACTTATCACTTATTTTATTTTACACCATGGTTAACACATACATTCATTTTATATCAGGTGGACCAAATAAAATTTCACTTTATACTAGCTAATCAATTCTAGTCCTAAATAAGGTAATCAAATTGAAGAAACAAAGCAATCAAAATTGTGTATATCAACTTATCATTATGAAGAATCTGTTTGAGCCACATAAGGTTAGGCTAGTATAAAATGAAATTTTATTTGATCTACTCTGATGTAAAGTAAAAGTATATGTTAACTCTAATGTAAAGTAAAATAAGTGATAAATTATTTTATGTAAATTGCAGTTCTCTTTGATTTTTGTATGAAGCGGAAAATTTCTGGCGTTCTAGCCGGACCGTGACGCTGGACAGAAAGTATAGTATCTACATAAACGGTCGGATTATCGAGCTAAAGCCTGCTTGTCCCCTAAGCAACGTGGACCCGCTATAAAATCACACATACTTTTTACACGCGCGACTCGTAGCACCCACCCAGTGGTCCTGTGGGGCCACGCATCTGGTGCCCAGCTGCATGCCACCAGCCATCCTTCGTATGCGTGTTTGTCCGTACGTGTGCGTGAGTGTTATGTCGAGCACCAGTCGATCATACCGTTAATGCCTTAATGATGTAGTTATATTTCTAGAAAACTGCATTAGGTAGGGAGACGTCCCAAACGCACTGCCCTCCAAGACCGCAGTATAAGACTATGTCCTGTTCTTTTCAATTTTTAAAAACTACTTTTTGACTTTTCTACAGTAACCAACTTTTAAATAAAATATTTTTTCAAGATAAGATCTACTAGTTAATTGTAGCACATACTTTACTGACTTCATTTATATCGGCAAAAACCGTATATGAGTTTCTATTACTCTGTAATCTCTCGTACAAACAGCTCAAAAGACAAGTCGCAGCCAAAAACCACAAGCAGCAGCAAAAAGAACATACCCTATTTTTGAGACGCGCCATCTTCATAGTATGAATTCATTGAGAAAACTAAAAATGTAGTTCTTACAACATTTTTTTATTCTATAGCACTGTTTTAATTAATACTGAAAAAGTGGATGATTAAGTTATAGTATATCATTTAAAAAGTGTATATATGGTCCAATGACGGGGTTGGCGAGGCTCAGGGCGATGGGATGAAGCCCATGACGCGGACGATGTGGACAAGCGAAGTTGGAGGCGGTGGTTGCTCAGCGCGGTGTGAACGGAGGATCGTTGTCGCCATGCCGCCCGAGCCACCGCTGCTTCTTGCATCACCACCGACCATGCCATCCTCGAGGAGCCTTCGACCCATTTTGGGGCTTGGCCACACCGCCCGCGCCAACGCTTGCCGACACCAGCCACCGCCCATGCCGCTGCTCTGCTCCCTGGAAGCTCCTTTGCTTCTTTACTCTTCTATTCTTCTCTTGAGTCTATGACAGCATGGCCCCGCTTGTCATCCATCAATACACTTCTAAAAATATGCCACCTAAGCAGCCATATTAGCCAATTCTGTTACCAAACGGATAAAACGATCTATGGTGCAAACGGAGACAATTTTAGGGAGCCAAGAAAGTAAAATGCAAGTTTTTGGACTAAAGTAGTACAACCTTACAAATATAGCGAGCTACAGTGAAATTTTCTCAAAAAAAAACTATAATAACTCAAAGTAGGGTCTCTTTGATTCGCGGGATTTTAAAAAGTAGGAATATGATAAAGATGCACGTGCAAATCAGAGTATTAGAAAACACATGAATTTTATAGGATTGAGTGGTTAATTCGTAGGAACGAGAAGAACATAAGAATTTATAAGTGAATAGTAATTTCATTTTCCTTTTAGTCTAGCTGATCACTAATTTTGGAGTGAATATTAACTACATTTGCTTATCTCATTTGACTACTAAAACTTTGAGAAAATATCAATTAAAGTACACTTTCATACTGCAACAGACATAGAAAGCACGGATTTTTTTTGAAATAATTCAATTTTTATTCGAAAGTACAGGAATATACTCACGCATAAATTTTTTACAGGGATGGCTTCTAGTCGCCCAACGGTTGGGCGACTGGACGCTGTTGGTGAACTGTTGGGTGACATAATTGCAGTCACCCAACAGTAGAGCGACTAGAATTTTTTATAGGGATGGCTTCTAGTCGCCAAACTGTTGGGTGACTGCAATTCCAGTCGCTCGATCGTTCGATGACTGGACACAATATATACTCAGCCGCTCGGCCGAGTCCCTGGCCGATTCCATTCGCCACGCACAGAGAGAAAGGAGAAGGGAAAGAAAGAAGAAGAGAGGAGATGAGAGGGAGAGGGAGAGGAAGAAGAAGAGGAGAGGGAAGAAAAAGAGAGGAGAGGGAGAGGAAGAGGAAGAGGAAGGAAAGGATAGGTTTCGGTATTTCTGCGAGGTCAAATTGTTTATGTTTTAGTAAATATTATTGTATGAAGTAAATAGTTTGTTTAGTGTAAAATTTGAATCCGTAGAAAATTATAGTTGTAGAAAAGAGTAGTATAACTTTGGTATGAAGTAAATAGTTGTAGAAAATTTAGCCAATATAGTTATAGAAAATTAGCATTTTTAGAAAATTATAGTTGTAAAAATTAGCATCTATAGAAAATTATAGTTGTAGAAAATTAGTATTTATAGAAAATTCTAGTTGTAGAAAATTTAGTCAATATTATGTACAAAATTAGCATTCGTAGAAAATCATAGTTGCAGAAAATTTAGTCAATATTTTTTGTATGAAGTAAATAGTTTTGCTTTGTGTAAAACATTATTAGATAATATTTATGATTAATTAGGAATGAATTTAATGTCGTTAGTACATTGAAAATTCATGTGTAATGTTAGAACTGGTATGTTAGCATTTAAATTAGTATGCCATATAAATTGTTGAAACCCATTAAGAATTATTTACAATAGGAGGAGCTCAAATAGTGAGAGAAGAGCTGTGTTGGTGTGTGTGGGAGTAGATAGGGAGTTCATGCGTATTTGGGCGGAGGAAATGGAGTGGTGTCGGTGCGAATGAGGAAGGGTTACGCTATGAGGTTAGTGTAGTTGTTCATGATAGGGGGACAGTCGTAGAAATGTTAATTACAGTACAACAGTAATTTCATAATGTGTGATGTGATTTGAGTAGTTGCAACATTGGAAATGTTTGTAGGCAGACATCAGCAATGTCGATACCCACTACATTGAAAGTGCATTATGGTGTTAGCACCGTTTGTGAAGGTTTGAACAGTGTTGACTTGAGCAATTTTGCGCAAGCCACTCTGGTACACCTGGATAGCAAGAATGCTTGAATCACAAATGTGATACATTGGCTCACCCACAGCTTCTCCTTGGACCCTGAGGTGTGCAACGTTATCATACAAAGGCTTGGAGCCAATCTCCCACACATATTAGATGGGAGTTAAGAAGATTGATGTGCACTGATATATGGAAGGGCTTTGTGAAAGACTGTTGACAACATGGATATGAGTGCGTGCAGCTTGTGCAACCATACCTAAAAGAAGTTGTGCAAGGCCGTGGCGATGGCTATCATCCAGGTAGTGGGAGCAACTCAGGCGCCTAGCATGTTGGTCAAGAGGAGGGCCTGCAGGCTGGTGTCACAGAGATTGCGGAAGAAGTTGCTCGTGATAAGGCCGATGCGGTATGAGGTGTGAGCAGGCCGGTTGTCCTTGGAGGGTGTACGCACGTAGACCTAAGTATGAGACTCACTGGATTGTCTCGAAGGTGGAGCTGTACTCCTGCATTCTAAGCAGTGTTTTGCCGAGATATCGTAACCTAATGCCTGCCTTCATAACCAATTTGATGTATGGAGAGATAGTGAAGAAGAAGGATATGGAGGCCATGCACATCATGGTGGTTATCGGGAAGAAATTCAAGTACAAGATTAGCTATACGAAGGCGTGGCGTGAGAAGTAGAAGACTTTGGAAAAAAAATGGTTCAGATCTTTCGAGGCGGCATATGACAACCTTCCTCGTATGCATCAGGTGCTGCAGGACAGGAACCCGGGCATGTACACTGCTGTGAAGGACAAACCATTTATAAGGATGCTAGGTTTTACAGTATTACAGAGGGCCTTCTTATCCTTTGGTGCGTGCATCGAGACATTTAGGCATATGTTGCCCATGATCTCAGTTGATGATACCTTTTTGACTGGTAAATACAAGGGCCAGATCCTTACGACCATTAGCATTGATGGCAACAATTATATTCTGTCTCTGGCTATCGCATTCATCGAAAGTGAGAATTATGACAGCTGGTTGTGGTTCGTTTAACATATGAGGGTAGGAGTTGTCATAGCTTGTCCTGATGTGTGTGTAATCCATGATTGCCATGTTGGGATGGTGAAGGCCATAAGAAATCTTTAGGAAGACCCCGAGGAGCCGTACCCTTGGCCGGATATGAGGAACAGATGGTGCATTCGCCATGAGGGGGCTGACTTCTTCAAGTAATTCCCAAAGCAACCATTGATGAAGTTGTTTAAGAGGCTGGCTATGCAAAACCAGAAGTGCAAATTTTACGCTTTATGGGCGATGTTGGATGAGCACAGTTGAAAGCACGTGGACGAGAGGAACAAGGGACCGGCCATGCCTAAGGTGGCACAACCCAGATGCCTCACAGCACTGGCTGAGCCTAACCCAACTGGTTCAAGGAGGAGGAGACGCAGAATATCAAGTGCTTCTCGCAGAGGATTGAGGTAGAGCCATTGGAGAAGTGGTCCTTGCTGCATGACATGGACGGCACAAGGTACGACATAATGACGGCTAATCTTACCAAGGTGTACAGCTGGGTTCTCAGGGGCCTTCATTCTGAGCCCCTCATTACAATTGTGGAAGGTATTCTGCACAGCACAATCGACTATTTGAGGGAGAGGCATGCAAATGCCACACTTCATGCGGCCAACCCACAAACACCGTACTGCTCGAAGATTATAGCATATATGGAGGCGAAGATAGAGAAGGGCTAGTTGCACATTGTGCACGTGATGGGAAATACAGAGCATCATTTCAACATGCTCCTCCGGGATAGAGCTAGATTTGGGATGGCTTGTTCTCTTGTCACCCACATGGTATGCCTCGGAGATCATATAAACAAACCTAGCTGCTCCTGTTGGCGAGGTTCTAAGGAGTCCTTCTACCTAGGGCCATGGAGGGGTACTACATCTTCCCACCGGATCGAACGCATGGCCTATCTCTCATGGTTCCAGGTACGTGTTCGACACCCTTCCCATTTAGACCGCTACACTATCCTTTCAACACTACGGTCTTACCAACTTTTTACTTCTACTTAGGTCGATCGGATGGACATAGCTGCGAACAAGCAGTAGGTACGGTGGCACCTAGAGGCGTACTTGCTGTGGCTACTTGGTTGGGTGCTCTTCATAAGCAGCCATGGCTACATTGTTGATGTGTGCCTTGTCACGTACACTAGAGCCATCGTTGAGGGGGAAGCCCTCTACATCAGCTGGGGTTCAGCCGCACTTGCTGCGACCTATCGTGGCTTGTGCGATGCGTGCCGTAGGCCCAAGCTTAACTCAGTTCTCACGGTGAGTCCATTGCTACTGCAGCTATGGTTGTTCGAGCACTTTAGCCTTGGATGGCCTATGTTGGAAGACATCACTCCCCACGGGGTGGAGATGTACCTCGGGGGCGCAGTGGACTGGTCTACGATGGGTTCTCTCTAGTGTCGTAGATGGGTATGTACTCTCATTTGCGATTAATTCATTCATATTATAGATCATCCTATCTAACACCTAGTGTTCCTTGTAGGTACAATTTGCACACGTACAGGTCACACGAGCGTATCTGCCCTTCGTGGAGCAGCTTGACCGGCTCACAGCTAACGATGTGCGTTGGGAGCCCTATCCTCACTGTGTTGGCGTGACCAAGAAGCTCTTGTTCGACATCGTCATGGAGAACTACACGGCATATTGTGTGATGTGCCAGTTCAGCTAATGCCAGATAGTTCCAATACCAGTTAGGCAGCCTGTGCCCAATAATGTGCACGAGTGAGTTACCGCCGCAAATGTCTCTCCTTTGACTGCCGTCTCATTCCATGACTTCTAAACACATTTTACCTCCTACAGGCACTCCAGAAAGGTGGTCTACCGCGACACGGACTGGATGGTGATGGAGGCATGGACAATCCAGTGGGAGGGTGCACTATAGGACTGTCTGCAGGAGGCCACCCCCTATGACCGTAGTGTGTATGGGGAGTACATTCGTTGGTACGCTCCTTGGACACTACGAGGCTAGTACATGCTGTGTACCCACCTGCAGCACACGTCGCAGCACTGACCAACACATGCCCCGCACACCTCACGTACGTAGATTGTGGTACGTTACATCGTATTTCTAAACTTCACTTCTAGAAATCCCACGTATAGGCTTGACACTTTCGTGTTTTTCTTGCGAGCAGGCGTTGGTCCTACGAATTGGAAGGACTCTCGCACCGTGGGGTAGAGGATCACCGGTGGTGCGGAGTTGACATGCGACGAGGTGTTCTAGGCTTTCCACCGTGTGCAGCCATGGGAGCACGTGTTATCACCCTATTATCATGCACGAGGCTCTCAGAGGTTGACGTGTCGGCACCTGGTCCGCACTCAGTACATCCGCCGACACCGTCCCATCTAGCATCACACCACGCGAGAGGGTCAGCATCACGTCCGCCATGCCCTAACAAAACCGGAGGGTCAGCCTAGGCACGTCCGACACCACCACGGCCTGACGACGCCGTGGCATCAACCTGGGCACGGCCCCATACACTGCTAGCGCAGCAGTCCACACACGTTGCGCACAACATGCCGTACTTCCCTCTGAACAGCTTTGACCGCGCCATGGCACTAGCCGAGGGTATGCCGTGTCTCCGTTTGTTTGCTCCCATCCCTTTTCTTAACGACCTAATGATATTTGTATTGCAGGTCTTACGCCCTAAGGGATTTGGGGTCTCCCCGGGCCAGGAGGACACAGTTAGCTACTTTGCATATTGGGGTGACCAGGAGACAGGCCTGGGACATCAGCCCGCACCCTTGGAGGTCCTCTTCGGGTCATAGATCAGTGGTACACCAGTACCCACACACCCAGCACTACAGTCCGCCCCTCCGGCTTTTGGACCTCATGAGCACAGGTCTCCGGACCATCTTACCTTGTCGAGGCCCCAACACCCGGCGCTGAGGAGGAGGGCCAAGTGGGGCCATATGGGAGGACGAGGATGCATAGTTGGAGTGGGCTAGGGTGACGACGGAGGGGGTGTTGGTGGGGGTTCTAGTACAAGCCATCCACCTACGCTAGCTATACTTTTGTTGTTCCTGTAATACTTACATTTCGTACTTACTATGCGATGTTTGCAATACTGTTACGTTCTTATTTGTACTCCTTTTTATGATGTCCGTTTGTTCCATGCATGTCGATGCCTCTAGTTCAATGCATGTGATGCACTACTGCTACAGTTCACTCAATAAAATGGCAACCTTAATGATGCGTACACCATTCAATTACATGCTTTACAACATTTAACATAACTGTGAACAACATGGGGGAGTACTATGGTTCACCATTCTTCGTGCATGCCTACTGGTAGAATGTGCCTCGCGCTACCTACATGGAGTGTTGCAGAGGGGGACACCTCGGTCGTGGTTGGCCGTTGTTGTAGTGGCATGCACATATGTAGTTAGGGTTCACATACCAGCATGTCAGATTATACGAACTTCCTATATTGATGAACTCCTCGTTGCCCCTCTCACGCTGCATCTGCTAATAGACGTCATTGTTCTCCTCTTTGAGACTTTCAATCCGCACCTTTAAGTCAATGATTTGCTCCCACAATGTATCTACGTGCCTCACAATATAGCATTCATGGGGAGGATCGATCCAATGGACGAAGTCGCATTTCACCATTTGCTGAAAGGAGGGTCAACATCGAAACTGTATTAGTAGTAATACAAAAGAAACAATTGCCTAATTGTACTCGAAAGTGTGGGCATTAGAAGAAACATCACCCACCATCAAAATGGCCTTCCACGATCTGCATGACCACATCCTCCCTATGTGTGCATTTCGGCCACACCAGTTGAGCACGGCTGTTTGGCATCAAGTGGTAATTAGGGCCAAAGTCCTCTCTCCTTTCTAGGGGAAGGTCTTCCTTCGGCGACCCATGTTGAACTGGTCCCTTGGCGTCTGCCATCGTATGTTACTCTTTGACAGAGAAGGTAGTTCTTCCTACAGTTCACTGGGTCAATTGCTCCTACACTCAAAGGGGTGGGCCATGCATTTTGTAGCCCGTGCGGGGAGGTAGCATGCTTTATGACAAACCGGGTCATGTGCTAGCTTTGTGTACTTTTGCCTCAGAGAGAACTGGCCTCTGGACTGAAAAAATAGGACTATGCACCCCTGCAAAGTAAGACATGAGAACACTCTGCCTTGCCAACTTTTCAGATCGACTTGACAACACTGACCTCCTTGGCTTTTCAGATAAAAAAGAAGGGACCCTACAAAG
The DNA here is from genome assembly GCA_036346575.1 of Dendrocalamus sinicus. NCBI lineage: Eukaryota > Viridiplantae > Streptophyta > Magnoliopsida > Poales > Poaceae > Dendrocalamus > Dendrocalamus sinicus. Next base: position 13,133,042 of record CM070669.1, on the reverse strand, counting down.
CACGACGTGACAACACTATATCTCGCCAGCTTTTCAGATCGATATGACAACACTATACCTCCTTAGCTTTTCAGACCGAAAAGATAAGACTCTGTAAAGCATGACATGACTGTCCCCTACAAAGTAAGACATGACAACACTCTGCCCCACCAACTTTTCTCATCAAGTTGACAACATTGACCTCATCGGCTTTTCAGAAAAAAAACTCTGCAAAGCAGGACGTGATAACACTATGCAAAGTAAGATGTGACAACACTCTGCCTAGCCAGTTTTTCAAATCAACATGACAACACTATACCTCATCAGCTTTTCAGACCAAAAAAAGACATGACTCTGCAAAGCAAGATGTGACAGCTCCCTACAATGTAGGCCGTGACAACACTTTGCCTCGCCAACCACTTTTTTAGAAAGACAAGGCAACACTCTACCTTGCAGGCTACTTACATCAAATTAATCACACCATGCTGATCCTTTGGCTTATAAAAGGAGGTGAAAGAGATCTAGGAGAGAACACTGCACAGCTAAACCCAACACTATACTAGAGCTTACTTCACCACATCGGGATGGACAAGAAGCAGAAAAAGCAATGGGACAAGATGATGAAGCAACGGAAGAAGACCCATGAACTAGCAAGGTCTGCTTCGGCCCGTGACAAACAAGCAAGGGCTGTTGTAGCCTAAGCCGAACAGGCGGAGCGTGCCAGGAGGGCTCCTCCCCGCAATGATGCCCCCCGTAGTAGCAACCCCACCCGAACATTCCAACCGAGTGGTCGCCGCAACACCCGCCCGAGGGGGAGATGCAGCCCTTCTGTTAGTGAAGAGACCTATGCAAGTTCTTCAAGTCTAAACAGCAGCTCAGCCTGGGCATGCGTTACTGGGGTTGCGCTAACTACTCCTCTGACTATCCCGACTGCCGTTGGGACATGAGCAGCTATCAGTAGCCGGTAAGGACCAATTACAGTGTATTCCCCTACTATTTCTCTTTCAATGTACACACTAACAATCTATCTCGTGTACCCATAGAGCTCGGAACCGCTATGTGGCTACTGCAAGTGGATCGACCTAGAGATCCACCCACATGACCAGTGGACTCTCAACATCGAGGTACAGAGTGTCAAAAGGGCTTACGAGATCCGGAAGGAAGAGCGCCACAATGATGAGCAAATCGAGCATATATGTCGAGAGATGAAAGCTCATCTCAACTCGTGCACACACAGGGAGCGTGAGGCTTGCAAGAGGGAGTGAGAGAAAAAGAGGGAAATAGTGGCCAATGCCAAAGAGGCCGCCGAGGAGTTCAACGCCAAGCTTGTAAGGAAGGAAAATGACCCCAATCCACGTAGTAGGTCGGGCTTTTCCGCAATACTCCCCGAAGGTCGAATTTATTTCTATTCTAAAAAGATGCTTATGTATCGTAGGAGTATTTTGGTTTATTGCGTCGTGCATGATACTATTTCTTATGCACATAACCAAACCCTGTGCTCCGTGTTATTTTTAGCTTTATTATGAAGTCTATTTTAATTCGTAACATCACATCTCATCATCGTCTTTTCAAATTCAATTCTTCGCGTACCAAGGCATCGAACAACATAAAAAAAACAAGTTCTCCATGTATGAATTCCCGGTTGCTTCACAATATCACGTACCTTCATACTAACCAATCGTTGCTATCTCAATCATCCTCAAAAAATATTTTCATAAAATTTCTTGTACTACAACAACATACGATGATCGCAAATGCTATTGCGAATCTAACATATTTTTTTTACCATTCTGTCAGGACCCAGATTTTACAATCCAGATTCCTCTGTGATTCCACCGCACTATTCCCTGTATCAGTAGATAATGCTCATAGTTTACAGTTCTGAATATCAAATTACATATCATGCGGAAGCGTAAATATAATAGTAGACTTACTCATGGGCCGATTAGGCCGAAATCATTAAATTGCAGCAGCGGAAGAACGAAGCACGCAAGTGGGACCTTCAGGACATGCCCACAGGCAGCCAACTAGAGGTTCGCGACCTATCCCTTGACATCTTCATTTTCTTTGTCATCATGTCCAATTGTATTGCTGAGGCGTAGTGATCGGGCCCTTGACTCTGGATTTGTTGTGAAAGCGAGTGTGAGCACAAACCACCGTGCTCCGCAAGCCAATATACAGGATGCAAATAGATAGTATGCATAGCTTGTCAAAGGAGAGGCTCGGGTAATTTTATTTGCCATAAATCTCATTTAGTAACATTATTATTATTGAATCATAGTGTTACGGTTGCTACCTAAACTCCACATAATGATTGCCATGATTGACTTAATCCACCGAAAATACACTTTCTTTATTGATTGTTGTCTAAGACTCCAAACAGCGAGTGACATCATTCAATTAGCCCACCGATCATACTCTTTCTATATCGAATGCTGTCTAAAACTCCAAACAGCGAGTGTCATCATTTATTTAATTCACCGATCATACTTTGTATTTAGAATTCCTAATAATCCAATCTTGTGATTGCTATTCATCAGCTCCTCACTTCTGAATTCTAATGAATCTCTAACATAATTACTTTCAAATCCACCAATATCATTTGTATCAGGACTCCCTAACAATTCAATCCTTTTGGTTATTGATCCAAAACCATGATTTGCTCTTTCAATAATCAATCTTATTTTCCATTATCTACCACTAACTAGTCCACTAAGTATAACAACGATCAAGTCTACGATTCACTATTATGCATCCACCAAGGATATCAGTGATCAAGTCTACGATTTGCTAGTATACATCCACCAAGAATATCATTGATCAAGATTATACTCCAATAATTGTTATTATTCATCCCAAATCCCAAAAATGCAATTCATCCATCTAGTATTTAATCAAATCCTATTATCGCGACATCTTCCAAGAATTTATATTAAATATCAGTGGTGTAATCCAACCATTACTTTTGCACTTTCCAATTCTCCAAAAATCATTTAAATCATCTATCTAGCCTATATATTCAATTAGGCTCCACCAATTTATTTCTCCAAGAATCCACACTATCAATTCCTTTTTATGATCGACATGAGTCCACCCATATCTTTATGTGTTTACCACAAACACCCATCTCCTTTACACACGACTTTATTTATTCCTCCCTATATTTTATTCTGTAAGAACAGAAGTATCATTATTTGAAATATAATACATAAAAATTCCTGAGACCTAACAGTTTTGACCAAAAATATAATGTGTAAGAGAATGCAATGATAATAGTGATCTAGATTCCATCCACCGTTACATGGTCTCTGCACCATATGCTAGACCTTCAACGTTATAGCCGCTTACATTATTACTGGGACGACACCCAGGGCAACACAAATCAGGGCTTTTCACTGCCCTTCCACTTTTCCATTCCCACCCACAAAGTTTTTGAAATAGAATTATATCTGGTTAAGTTCCCATGTCCGCTCTTGACTGTGGGCACGACTATTCGAATAGTTTTAACTTTGAAGAGTTTGTACACTTTCACCACAAGAGACAATTCACTCGTTGCCCCACATGATTCCCTAGTCATGCAGTTGAGCAAACCATCACAGTAACCGTTCAAAATACCTCGCCCCTTCCATCATTAATTCCACCCTATGGGTCGCTCCCACTTGCGGTCGGTCCCATACGTTGTGCGGGATGTTCTCCTTCTGAATGTCTAGCAGCTGGCTACCCCCACTGCTAGTCCGCCACAGCAGAACTTCACCCTCTGCGAGTGTCCCATTCAAACCGTCACACAGACAACCGCTTGTACTACCTCACCACCTCCTCCTGTGAGGATGACTTTCAGGGTCCGGTAAATCTACTAAGCCAAATTGTACTTTACAGACATTTGGTTGTACTGTTTTACACAGGAGGTCATGACAAGGTTCAGTCCTTAGTGGTATCTGGGCGGTTCTACCACTACCCACTTTGTGCTTCCACTGCACCACACTCACACCCTCAAACCATCCGCCCAGATATTTAAGCAAGTTTGGGGTTTTTGAGAACATAAAATAATCGTACCAACATAAAATAGTCATTCCCACCATGACTGACCAAACCAGTTTCTCATGATTGAAAATGATAATGATGCATGGGGCATTTCAGCGCCCCTGAGTATCTAAGCAGTTCTAAGCATATCATATAATTACAGACTTACTTCTGAAAAGTTACCATTATAATTTTGCTAGGGCGATAAGGTTCACTTATTCAAGTATTCCAAAGGAGTTGTGATATTATTCAAAGCAAACAATGGGCATATAACTAGAATCTTAAATTAAACATGTATTTGCATATAAAATATCAGCATGCAATTTGATAATTTAAACAAAAATAATTTACAGAAAATGTAGGATCAACATGATCAAAGTGTCGACTCGCCTGGCGCAGTTTACCGCGATCTTGAGCTCACATAATGTTTTCTCTTGAGCTTTTGGTCTCTATTTTCACTTCGATCTTGATCTCGCTTGATCCATGAAATCTTCACGACTTCCAATTTCTATTTACGTGACAAACAACTGGATCCAAATAAAAGCAAATAACTTAAAAGATCCAAATAAATCCGAACAAACTCAATTTAGATTTATTATAGGTTAATGGGTGATTTGGGTGATTTGAGGCAAAATCGGTGGTAGAATATGATGACTTGATTTTTTTAATATTATCTTTTATTATTATTTTTTGTATTTATCAAGGAAGTTTCATGAGTTAGGTTAGACCTATGGTTTAATATACAAGTTTAGCTGGGTATTATTTTGTCGAGCGCTAATATTCAGGGCATTTTGGCTTACCGAATTAATTTTATAGTCTGGGTGTATAGCATTTTATGGGGTGATATTTTATGTAGCCTCAGTTTTCACTAAGCCTAGTTCAACTTGAATTAGGATTCAGTTATATGGGCCCTATCTTGTTATTTCATGCTCATCATTATTATTTATTAAATCTAGTATTAAGATTTAATTAATGGTACCATTATTATTTTATCTATACTTCAACTATTGTTAGGCTTAGCTTTATTTTTAATTTAAATTTATCCATCTAGCTAGGCTTGTTATATGGTTTCATGTTTTAATATAGCTACTAATTAAATCTACCAAGGTAATTTGTTTTAATGATGGCATGCTAGGGCATATATGCTAATTATAATTTGAACATTTAACCAAAGTGTTTTTCTTTATCCATGCCCTTAATTAATATTTAGTCTTTTAGATTATTGCTCAAACCATATTACTTAATCATATATGAGCTAACCCAAATTTAAATATTAAATAATCTCATTTACATCCTAATTAATTTTTATTACATTCTATAAATTATACTCTAATTTTCCTTGATTTTTATTAATTAAAATGAGTTAAAAATGGAATATTAATGTGAGGGAAAATTGTGCAGTCAACGGATTCGAACTCAAGACCTGCTGTACGAATTGCTCAGCACGCCACAGCTAACCAACTGAGCATCCAATCTCCTGTGTTGGGAAGGAAAAACAAATCAGAAGAATCAAGCGGGAGTGAGCTCGAGCGAGCACCCAGCGGCGCTCGGGCCGCCTTGCCGCCGGCGGCAGAGGCGGTGGCCGGAGGTGAGAACCCGCAAAATGGAGTGCTCTCGCCCGCCCTACTTGTGGGAAGAGTATCACCGGCCAATTTGGTGGCGGCGGTGGTCGGCGGCGACCATGGGCGGCGGTGGAACAGGGGAGAGGCGAGCTCGGCGGTATACCTTATTACAGTGCAATTAAACGCTAGGGGAGCTTCTAAGCAGCGGTATGAGCCTACCTCGGGGGTCGGCGCGGCTTGGGGGCAGTGGTGGTGTTCTGGCGGCGAGCGGCGGCGACAACCTGAGAAGGAGCACAGCGCGGGCCTGGCTCGGGCTGCAAGAAGCTTGGGCAGTGGCGGGGACGGCTTCTCCTTGCTCTAAGGATGCTCCGGGGAAGAGGGATTGGGCTAGCTCGGCTTGAATTGGTGGCGCGCTCGTTGGTCGGCCGTGGAGAAGAAAGGGTGAGCCGGCGAAGGAGGGGGCATGAGGGCCCGATTGCTCGCAAAGGGAGGGAGATTGAAGTGTGGGGAGGTCCATGGAGGCTTCGACGGCTCTTATTGGCGAGAGGACTGAGCTGGCCTCGGGACTTCACCCATGCGGTCGCGTCGGCCAGCGGCGATGGCAGGCGGCATTACAGGCGGCGGTGTGACAAGCAAGGCAGTGGCGGTAGCTGGCTACGAAGTGGACAGTAGGATCGCGAGGGAGATTTCGAAACATGATGGCCTAGCGCACGCGATGAGATCGGGCGGAGCAAAGCGGGGAAAAAGAGGGGGTGGCAGTAGAGAATAGGGTGGCGCGGTCGTAGGCGGCGGCGACCTTCGGTCCGTGCACGGGCTCCTACTGGTCCGAGCGCGAGGAGGCGGGCTGGGCTGCAGACGGGGCGGGGGCGCGAGCTATGGCCCGGGGAAGAGAGAGCGGAGAGCGGGGGAGGAAGAGGAACAATGGGCAGGGGAGCGGGGCCGCTCGTGCAGGGAGAGGCAGGGCTAGGCGGGCCGTTAAGGGGAGCGGGGAATGGGGTTTGGGCCGGCTGGTGGCTGGGCCATTTGGCCGGTATGACCCCTTCGCTTTGATTTTATTTATTTTCTTTTGTATATATACATAGGGGTATATACATATATAATTCCATACATTGCTATTTTGCTGGCTTATTTCATTTTGTATATTTTTGTTTCCTATATTGCTAAACTCTTACTTGCACCATTTGTATATACCTATGTATCATGTATGCATTGGGTTTGTATATTATTCATTCTCTTTTATCGCTACTTATGCCATTATTTTCAAGATGAGGATTTTATATTTTTAACTCTGGTTTCTCTCTTCTTATACTGGATCATCTTTTCAGATTTGTATTTACAATTTTAGTTTTCTATTATTTGCACACTCCCTTTTAGGGCATTATTAATACCTGTCTTTCTCTTTTATGAACTCTTCAATTTTTGGAACCTCAACCAAATTCAGGAAAACACCATAAAATCCAAATTCAAATAAAATATATTTCAAAAACAATCCAAAAGCTTCACATTTTCAAATTTCAAATTTTCGGGATGTTACACACTCATAATCTATGAAAATCACAAATAGATCAACAGATATTGTCTACCTTTTTTAAAATAAATAGAACTTACAAACAAAATATGATAAATGTTACCTACCCACAACAATTGCCATTTACCCCCATGCTCAGTCGGGGGGCCAATTGCACAAAAAATGGGCTGAGGTGGCAGTCGCCGAATTGTCGGGCGATTGGACCTGCAGTTGCTGAATGGTTGGGCGATAAGCCCCAGTCACCTAACCGTTCGACGACTGGAGCATATCGCCCAACGGCCCAACTATTTCTGTTGTGTCGCTCTCCCGTTGGGCGATAGGTTCCAGTCGCCTAACGGTTGGGTGACTAGAAACTATTCCTGTAAAAAATTTAGGCACAAGTATATTTCTGTAATTTCGAATAAAAATAGATTATTCTAAAAAATTATAGAAAGTGCAACACTTGACAGTTCCAGCGTCTACTTGGAAAAGCGGAAGCCAATTTAAACACTTCGGTTTCTAAATACAGCTTCTTCAAGCTGCTTTCAAAAGTGGCTTCTTTAAGCGACTTCCAAAAGCTGTCGATCGGCCTCCGTTGCCTTCTCCATGTCCGCATTTTCTTATAGCCATTTTCCGAAGTTTGTTCCAAAAGCTACTTCTTCCATTTGTTGCTATTCTATTTCAGCAAAAGCTAAAAGCTCTAACCAAAAGTCATCGATTCCAACAGATTAAAACACCCCTATAATGTCATGAAATGGAATGTGCTAACTGTCATTTATATTGTTTTATACTTTGATACAATTGCCACAGCCCCTCACAATGTGGCCAATGGAAACTATCTTCCATGACTCCATGCCCTCTTCCTCCTCTTGCTCTCATGGTGGCGGCGGTGATAGCTCTTGGAGGCTTCGACTACAGGGCTGTAGCGTCGGAGGCTTCAGTGAGGTTGGTGGCTTCAGATCCGGCTCCACCAACAGGGTTTCAGATCCAGATCGAGCAGATGAACCGAGGGGCAACACGGTGGGTGTTGGAAGTCTTACGACTTCCCCAGGATCTTTACGACTGCTCATGATCGCTTACGACTGGTTCCGAGTGCTTACGACCGGTTCGGACCGCTTAATGTTGCTGTACGACCACTCATGCAGTCGTTCAACTGCTCTTCCCTACCGCTGCGCTGCCCTCTCTTCGACTGCAGTGGAGTTACCATGATCGCAACCTTCTACGATCACGCAGTGATGTTGGCGATCACTGTTCACCGTGGTTAAATACCCCTTCGACAACGTTCACTTCCTTACAACGTGGTCGAACGCTTTATACCGTGGTCGATAGCCCTTACGACCACATTCAGCGCTCCTTCAACGTGGTCAAACGCCTCTTCGACCACGTTCTATACTGTCTTGCCGTGGTCGTAGCGCCTCTCGATTGCCTTCGCCGATGCTCTACTGTGGTCGTAGGTCCTCCCAACCACGTTTGCCGTGGTCGTGAGTCCTTCCGACCACGTCTTGCGAGATTACACGATGAAATCAACGCTCAGAGTTTTCTTTTCTCTTCTCCTTTACTCGCAATTGCTTGGTTCATCTTTGGTTACATAACTCTATCCCTTTTTATACCCGGTTATTCGACTTTAACTCGGGTTTCAACTACGAATACAAAACTGACTCCGACTCCGGTTCTAACTTTCGACTATGACTTCTACTGACTTTCAACTTCAATTACAACTGTGTTTCCAGTCTGATCGGAGCTCTGTTTCGACTACGACTCCCGACTGTGATTACAAATCAATTTTGATCACCACCAAACTTTATATACGACTTCTAAATAAGATTATTTCTAACAGTGGGTTCCAGCTGCAGCCCATGGCGACCGCGGCAGATCCGGCTCAACGACGAGTCTGGCTTCTCTTATGCTGCACCAATCAATTTCTCTTGCGCTTGCACACGTCGACACATGCTCGCACGTGGAGAAAATTTCCCATCCAGTCTGACTGGACGCTTTTTTCAGGTGAAACTCCTACGGTTTTATGGACAGTGAATAGTACTCCAATAAAATTTAGTTGAGTGATTCCTACGAACCAAACGACTATATCAAAGTTGTCAAAATTATGATCCTAAATTGGATCAGATGTTCTTGATAAGATTGTAAATCATAGGATTGATATAAAATCTAAGATCTTATCTGATTCTACTAAAAAATATTTTAAAAAAAAATATTGTGTATTATAACACTACTGTATTTTCAAAAATTATATCTTTTAAATTTTTTTACAAATTGTAGAGTAAAGATAAGATTATATATTATTTTATAATAATTATAGTAAGCATAAAAAGATAAAAGTTAAAATTTTCAATTAAAATGAAGTAGATAAGTAATTATATTTGATAAAATAATAGAATTGACAGAATTAAATAGGTGGTATCAAAATTTGGATCATAATCCTACAAAAATTTGGATAAAATCTTAAAAACATTAAGATTATATCATATTAATATTCTACCATTGAATCGAATTAGTCTAGTTAACCTTATATCGTAAAATTTTAGAATCGTATAACAGAATCGAGATTCACACAATTTTAGCCTATACAGTACCCATTCCTCTGGATTCTTGAGTCGTGCATTTTTCCACCAGAAATCCTCCAAATCAAAGAGCCAGTGTGTGCTGAAGTAGACATCAAAAAGGCTGTATATATTTTCTCTCAAAAGGAAAAGCTGTACGTCGTTGTGTCCTCAGGCTAGCATGCTGCTGCGTACCATGCACACATTAAAAGCGGAGATGGCGACTCCGAGTACCTTCCAGTGCTGCGGCATCGTCCTGTAGTTCCTTCCTGAAATTTCAAGTTAGCTTTAAAGGCGCTAAATGTGCCGATTCCCCATTGCTTTCCCTAGATAGGTAGGTAGCGAGCTAGCTAGGTGACCGCCCTATCAGCTCTCAATTTGCGTCGTTCTTTTAAGCTCCAGGCTGTGATTTATAACTAAAATTTTGAATTCTAACTATTTATATAAGAGAGTACGAAAAAAATTACTCGTATACAATTTTAGTCAGTATAGTTCAAATCGATATAGTATCTACAATCAATTTATAGACCCTATTTAAAAAAAACACTAGTTTAAAAGCTAATTATTATAACATAAATCTTAAGTTGAAAAGAAAACAATCCCCTAGTATGTAGTAGATCCTAGCGGCCTGAAGATTTCATGCTTCTCTCACCATTCAAGCCAACCATGCATACAAACGCCAGATGTTACTGTCTTGCTTAACTTGCTTATTTTTGGTAGCTTATAGTTTTTTTATTGTAACTGACTTATTTTATACTGTAACTACTTGCATCTATTTTTAGCGTAATTAAATTTAAAAAATTTTAAAATAAAAAGTAGGTTAGCTCATCATGAGCGATGCAAAGGAACATGATAAAAAAGACAAAAAAAAGCCCAAAACACCAAAAAACAAAAAAAAAGGCGAAATTAAGGAAAAGTGAACTAGAATCCAACAGTCAGAAGCCGAAGCTGAAATGAGCGGGACCCGGTAATGGTTCCAGATATAATATGGTTTTCTAATGTATAATTGAAGTTTATTATTTTGTGCAAACTTTCACGTATAGATCTGCACAGGTTCACATATATATTTATACTAATATAAAAAGTACAAGTTTTATACAACCTTGTTCACATAAAGTTGACACATTTGAACTCAGCCATCCGTTTGTCTTGTCTCATCAAGTCCTTCTCGTTAGGTTACCTATGCTGATTTTAATCCACCTTTTTTAATTGCCTTAATTATACTTGATTTTTTCTATAATTGGATTTATACTCCCTCTAATACTATGTAAAAATCGGGTGGGTTTTTTAGGCTGTAACTTATAACTTATAGTTTAAATTTTTAAATTTTGGCTATTCGCGAGAGGCAATATATAAAGATAAATAGTTGTGTGTGTTTTGACCGGTATAGCTGAACTCAATACACTTTTAACTACAATCTTCCTGTTGACCCCGCTTTAAAAAATACACCATTTAAAAGCTAATTATTATAATATAAATCATAAATCACAAATTATAAGTTAAAAAGAACATAGCCATCCATCCCGCTGTGACATCGTCTCCTCCATATTGCTTCTCTGACCTCCTTCGCACCCCGAATTTTTTCTATTTAAGCCCTTTTTTTGAAAAATATTCACATTTAGACCCCTGGTGGTTTTAATTTCGTTTTTGGACCCAGTGGGTCGGAGCCGTGACCCACGGCGCCGAGGTAACACGATCTCGGCGCCGTGGTCCATGGCTCGAGGTCACTGAGCCCACTCCAACACGGTGGCTCGCGTGGCGCCGACGTGGCGGCACTCGGCGCCGCCAGATCGTGGCTCGAGCTCGAGCCGTGGGTGTGGCGCCGACCTGAGCCGTGAGTCGTGGCGCCGACCCGAGCCGTGGGTCGTGGCGCCGAGCTGCACGCCACGTGGCGCCGAGCTCCTGCCACGCCCGGAGACACTCGCCTAGGGTTTGCACCGATCAGCTTTACGTTGTCGCCAAAAGAATTACTAGTTGTATTTTTATTTTGATTATTTAATTATAGTAATATTATGTAATATATTTATTTAATTTTAGTAATATTATGTAATATATTTATTTATTTATAGAGAGAAAAAATACGACATATGTTTTGAAAATTCGTTATGTTGCAGATGATACATGTAGGAAATTTTTTGTAGATTTTTTTAAAATATTATGGTACGTTGGTAATGGTTTTTGAAACATAAAATTTTGATGTGGAGTACAATTTAATGAAAATTTTTTGAGCACAAATGTGATATGAACAATTAGACGAAATGAACGAAAGTGATATTGAACACGTGGGAATGAGTGCAAGAACTGTAATGATTATAAGTTTTGTTAATTTTGTAGTTGTGAATTACAAAACAATCTGATAAAATTGTAAAACAAGTTTATGTTGATTGGCTCGTTGTAGATGCATAAAAAAATATGGTAATTTTTTTAGGAACGATTGTGCGTAGAACGGTCGATATATAAAATGGTAAGTGACTTTTAAGGTTTGGTATGTTTTAAGAGTTTGCAATTCCCGTGGTTTTTGCAAGGTTTGCTAATTTTGTAGTTGTAATATGGGAACGAATTTGATGAAGTTGTAATAAAAGTTTATGTTCATTGCAAGTTGGACATGCAAACCAAATTATGCTAAATTTTTTTGCCGAAGGATTGAGCGTAGAAATATCGATGCATATAGTGGTAAGTGATATTTCGAAGGTTAGTGATATTTTGACATGGCAGGCATGTGGCATGTGTGCAATTCTGTACTTCTAATGTTCAGAATTCCACCACTAGTCCTAACATGCAAGTGGAGCAATGGTTTAGGAGAATACCTGTCAATCAGTGCAGTGATGGCCGGGGGGTTGAAGGTGGGCAACCCACGGCGAACCTGGTAAGAGATGGCGTCTAGGCCAGCCCTCTCCAGGAAGGGGGTGTACCTCTCGTCGTACCGCATGTCCAGGAACCCGTCATGGGTTCGAGGACGAAGGATGGGCAGCTCCTGTATAGAATAGAACATTTTTTTTGTTAATGCATCAACATAAATAATTAATTGTACAAGAAGTGATGAAGCCAGTAACATCCCCTCCGCGGTGAGCCGTCCTCGGTGGTTCTCCTCGTAGTGCGCGTCTAGCAGGTAGAATTGCGCCATCCTACAAAAAAATTGAATTTATCAGTCCAACATAGAAGTAAACAAAATATTTAACATGCATAAAATATGGAAATAATAAGAAATTAAACAAAAAATATAGCAAATTGCATATGGGAAAACAACTAGACGAACTATGAAACATAACGAACAACAAGCACTCTGACTGACTAAGTGGCCAATGGCATGTGCGTGAATTGTGGCCAAGTCTACCACATCCGCTACATTGGTTCCGCTGGGTCGAAGAAAGGGGTTGCTCTCCTCGCCTCGTTCTTCCTGGAAGCTGATCCATAACCATCTTGTGTCTCGTCCTCTTCCTGGTTCCACGTTTGTTCCAACGGCTACCCGGATCCGCAATGTATTTGGGCCCGGTGTATGGTGGCCACTCTCCCTCATCCCGATAAGGCTCAAACGGGAGACCACGTAAGCACAAGGTTGTCAACACCAAGTCCCGAGGTATCTTGCTCTCGTAGTCAAAGTTGCGATGCCTTGCGCTGCCACATAATGAGAACATGGAAAGTGGTACCGCCTCGGTTTACCACATGTGCATGAGAAATCAATAAGGACAACCTTATGCCTCCTCGTCACCGGAGCTCTCCATCGGTCGTTGTACCACCCCTTTCTACAACCTCGTAAGTGCCCGTGGAGTTGTCACAACAATGTACCTCATGTGCCTCAGCCCTCGCCTTTGCCTTTTCAAGGTGGCGCTTCGGTTTTGGCGCCCATCTCTCTTGTTTACTCAGAGCGCCATTGCATGTGCGTGTCTTCGTTGAACCAGCAAAAAGCTTGTAAAAGGTGAATGATACTATAGCATTGACGGGCATACCACGTATACCCCTAAGCAAGTTATTGAAGGATTCGGCCATATTGCTTGTCTGAAACTCGTACCTCCAGCCACCATCGTCATGAGCCCTTGTCCATTTGTCGACATCTCTCATCAATCCCGACAACCACCGTCTACCTTCTGCGCTTGTTGCGATGTTAAGCTACTCCAACTTCTCTGGAAGAACTTGACCTCAAGCATTCGAGCGACCTCCTCGAACAGAGGAAAGTTATCCTTCGTACCATCCTTACGGAGTAGATTCTCGGCAAGATGCCGAGTGCACCAACGGTGGTGCAAAGGTGGATACCCCGGTATCTGCTCTTGTACGGCAGCAAGTATGCCCTAGTGTCTATCAGATATGACACCCACCTCCCTACCAGGGCCGACCACGTGCCTCCGAACGAGCCGTAAGAACCATCCCCAGCTGTCTTTGTTCTCCCTCTCAACCAAAGCAAACGCCAAAGGAACCAACGCGTTGTCTGCGTCACAGGAAATGGCTATCAGAAGTGTGCCCTGGTACTTGCCAAGAAGAAACGTACCGTCAATGGAGAAGACGAGACGACAATGCCGAAAGGTCTCGATGGACTGAGCAAAGCACCAGAAAGCACGGAAGAATATCTGCATCCCATCTTGAGTCCATTCGTTTATTTTCGGGACGTACTCATAATGCATGCTGGATTAACCGCTTTGATTGCATTGAAGAGGCCGCAACCGCAAGTACCCATCTTCCCAGTCCCCATATATCATCTTCCAGATGCGTTGCTTTGCCCTCCATGCTTTTCCATACCTTATCTCGTATCCAAATTTCTCCTTAACAATCCCAGCAAGTGTCTTCACCTTCATATTGGGTTCTCCCTTTACTATGTGACACAGTGACTTGGCAATAATGGTAGAGGTCAACTGCCGATGCTTCTGTTTGAGCTCTGCTTCGGCACAAGTGTGTGGGTCAATGATTCTTGTGATCTTGAACTTTCCCGTGTCCTTCTGTTTCCTAGCACAAACCCTCCATTCACATGTTTCCTTCTCGCACACAACTGTGTACCTCCGCTCCACATAAGAATGCCTCACCTTGAATGGCCTTTTACGAATCACTGAATACTCCTGCAGCCACCTTCTCAATGCAGACAAGTCCTCAAACATCATGCCCTTCTCAATTGTCATGCTTGAACCGGCCACAAGAGTATCTAGCAGCTCGTCATCCCTTCCTTCTGCATAAGCCCCATGAGAATGCCTAAGATCGCTGAATTCATGAACTGATGGATCCCGGCCAGGGCAATAACGCCTGATCAGCTCAATATCACTTTCGGTCAGCTCTCCAAAAGGGCGATCATCGTCAGAATCAATGCCCTTGCGATCTCGTAAGGCTGCAGATCATCCACAATTTGAACATCCACACTGTTGGAGTCCCTGCAGACTTCTTCAACGTTGCCAGATGGAGCAACGGGAGGAACACCAACATTATCAGGAATATCTCCTGCATCATAACCACGAAAACGATGGGATTGAGACAAAAAAACAGCAATGACGGGAAAAGGCTAAAGTGTGGCTCGACACTTACTTGGATGATCCTGAGGGGCCGCCACAACATCATCAGACCGACATTCAACTCGAACTGGTTGAGAAATCTGAACCTCGTTCGGGGCAGATAGAGCATCGGGCACCTCAGGCTCTTCTTCCACATCCACCGCAAGATCCGGTAACGGAGGGTCAAAGGGTGCCTGATCACCTAGTTCTGGTGAATAACCGTGAGGGGTGGGATCAATGGACACCTTCCGCACAACAAGGTCCAAACATTTTAACTCATTCCGCATAACCAATTTGACATATTTGTCCCACTCATCCTCACAACCAATTAAGATCAACCGCCTGAGAATTATGTCTTTCGAACCGAAGTGAAGTAACCCCTCAACTGTGATGCTCTCCTCGTTTCCATGACAATGTAGCTCCTCCCGAGCCCTAGCAACCAACTCACTAAACGACGGCCGATCACTGAATATCAGAGGCACCCTTTGCATTTCAACAAATCGAACATTTCCATAATCATCACTTGTCACACTGCCTCCATGATATATGGTGACTAGGTTGTCCATCTAGTTCATACAGAGAACATGTTAAGCATCTTTTGACAACGAGGGAAGCATGGTAAAGGAATAACAAGGGGCAGTACATCTTAAATAACATTAGCTACATGTTTAACATAAACTAACTAATGATACTATCATGCACGATGCATGCTCCCGAACTACCATGATCAGCAAGTCCAATTCTTACAAAGCTAATGAAGGAACAAAGATTGGTAGGAGCAATCCAATTCAGAGGCATAATTTTGCTACTCTGATCTGATCTAGATAACTCATTTAATGCTTCCAAGAACAACCAGACAATGGTTGTTAAAGACACGTAGCAACTCTAAATTATACACCGGCGCCATATTTGGTTCATTCAACAATTGTTGTGTTCAATCTTATTTCCCAAAATAAATGAGCTCAAGTTGAACATGGGATCAGCATAGAAGACACTATTTGGCAACAGTTATGTGACGTCTGCTCCCACTAATAATTCCCAAAACCTAAAAATATCAGTCACCCATGCCGAAGAATTCAACCTAGCTCCTAAGATACCAATATCTGACCTCGCAGCACAATTAGCAACAAACCTAAGATACCAACTCTCTCTGGAAATAAATTGTAATATGGACTCGAAAGCTAGATGAGAGGTCTTGCAGTCAGTCTCAGCAGCCTCAATCAATGGTAAAAAAAATGTCATCTCACATATCACTTCAGTTCATTCAACCTACAGTGCTATCTAACAAATAAGCAAGCACTCTAGTGAATATTCCTCACAAGAGTAGTACTTCTGTTCTACTACTCCCAGCAGAAGCAAAAGCACGATACTACTGGGATCTGACCTCGCAGCACAATTAGCAACAAAAACGAAGGTGCGGCAAGCAGTTCGTCCAAATCACGGACGGATCTCGGTGTCGGGAGCTCACCGGGCTTGAAGAAGATGGAGAGGCCGAAGTCGATGGCCTTGAGCGGGGAGTTCTCCTTCTTGTTGGCGAAGAGGAAGTTCTCGGGCTTGAGGTCGCGGTCGAGGCGGGGAGGCGGCCGGGCGGAGACGCGGGAGGCGGAGGCCGGCGGCACCGAGCGCGGCCGAGACGCGGGAGGCGGCCGAGGCGGCGGCACCTGGGGCGGCGGCGGCGCAGACGCGGGAGGCGGAGGCCGGCGCAGACGCGCGGCGGCGGAGACACGGGAGGCGGAGGCGGCGCCACCACGGGCGCGGCGGGAGGCGGTCGACGAGGGGAGGCCGGCGGCGCGGCGGGAGGACGCGAGTGCGGGAGGGACGGAGGCGGCGGGACGAGAGGAGGAGGAGTTGCGAATGAACGGCCCGCGTGCTCGGTGCCGTTTCAGAAGCCGCATGCTCGGCGCCAAGATCCACGGCGCCGAGCTCGGCGCCACGATCCATGGCTCCGAGCTCGGCGCCACGATACACGGCTCCGAGGTCTTGCCACGTCGGCGCCACGCAGGCCGCCAAGCTGGTGCGGGCCTAGGACCTCGGAGCCGTGCACCACGGCGCCGAGACGTGTTACCTCGGCGCCGTGGGTCACGGCTCCGAGCTCTGGGTCCAAAAACGGAATTAAAACTCACAAGGGTCTAAATGTGAATATTTTTTAAAAAAAAGACTAAAATACAAAAAATTCGGCCTCGCACCTCTGTCCTCCCCTCTCGCACGCGGCTCTCCAGCGTCAGCGCCGCCTATCTTGATCCCTTCTCAGTATACGATGGTTGAATAATTCTTTAGGAAGTGATCATATATTAGAAAATAGCACTACTGCATTTCACTGTCATTTTTGTTTTTTGCCGTGACGTGGATTCTATAACCCTTAAGAAATAGAAAGAAAGAGCAAGATACATGAAGGTGTTCTAGCAGTTCCAAGAACAGGCAGTGTAGCGACTAGACAACAAAACCACAAAAGAGATCAAACAGTGGCGCTCCATCCGGAATTCGATGTTTCCACGTGACGAAGAGCCCGGCGGCCGGCGACGCCTACGGATGCGTACACTGTGGAAGCAAACTAAGGCCCATTTGTATTAATTTTTACTAATAGATTTTGATTATAATTTATGGTTAAAAATAAATAGTAGTGATTGAAATAAATGTCTTGACATGAGCGATGAGAAAAGTGAACGAGCGATATGTGCGTATGATAGGAGCGAGATAAGTAGGATGAGTGATACATCCATAACCCTTGTCATATCCCCGAAGTGAGACGGTAGCGAGAGGATTGGAGAAGCTATTTTAGAAATATAAGTGTTTGTATTGTTTTTTGATTTTTTAAAAATAGAAACATGTCTAAATCGAAGCTGAAGCTGCGTGCTTAAGCTGAACTAACCCCGTGGTGCCACCGTCGTCTCTCTCCACAATGGTCTGCAATGTGGGAATTTCT
This sequence comes from Dendrocalamus sinicus, assembly GCA_036346575.1. Lineage (NCBI taxonomy): Eukaryota > Viridiplantae > Streptophyta > Magnoliopsida > Poales > Poaceae > Dendrocalamus > Dendrocalamus sinicus. Next base: position 13,115,028 of record CM070669.1, on the reverse strand, counting down.
TACAAAAAATAAGAGGTAATAAAACATCCGCTCTCAGTAGACCGAGCTTACTATAAAATTTTAGTACGAATCATGCATTCCAAACAGAGACTAGGGATTTGTTCAGTATATCCTGTTTTTTTAGCTTCTGCTCCTCCAAGGTTTGAATGTGATATCATATGAAGCATAACATGTTCGATTTTCGAGAGTAACCAAATGTTAATTGTCACACTAATTTAAGATATTGGCAAGATCCAAACATCGAAGTAGAGTTCTATAATGTGAAGGTTTCTTATAATAGAAATCGGAGATGCTCTGACTTCCAAAAAAAAATCCTGATTTTACCCAAGCATTGTTCTCACAACTCAAACAAGTTCTACCCAAGCATTGTTCTCACAACTCAATCAAGTTCCTGATTTGCAGAAATTGGCATCCGTCACCATAGCACAAAATAACAAAATCTTTGCTCAATTTTCATCTGGACACAAAATAAAAATTCCATGCTGGTAGGTTAGCATAAACTTTGCTCATGCTCACCATCTATCGGTTCATGTACAGAAGCATGGATGTTTTGGATGATGCTAGCCATCATCAATCTGTTCATGAAGTACAAAAATTGTTCATCAACAGCAAGCACAATTGGACCGTCTGGCATGAAATAGTTAGCAGTAACACATGTACAAATTCATTCCAGATCTAGGCACAGAAATTTTTACACCTACTATGAATTAATCCAGACCTATGCACCAACTATGAATTAATCCAGACCTACGCACCATCTATGAATTATTCTAGATCTAGGCACCAAAATGAATCATTCCAGGTCAATTAACGCTATACTTGTCATTGTTGACACAAGATACATGTGCAAATTTGACATTTGCAAGCGCACGGATCGTCTATAGCTTTTCACCAAAGAATATCCATGGTATTGAAATCCACAGGGAAACGATGAATAGATTCACTAATTAGAATACTACTAAGTAAAGCAATGATTATGAGATGATGAAAGTAACTAAAACAAATATACCAAAGTTAGAACGAGAGAATCTATGTTAAACCAAGATGTAGAAATTCCTCCCCTAAGCTAGGCACACTTAATGCAACTAAAGACTAGATCAATCTAATAGCAAATATCACCAAATAATACTATGTTGGCTCGCAGCCTACCCTTCAATACCGGCCCCTTAACTGTTCTCCCTTGTCACAGGTCCATTGAGCTAATAAACACTAGCATAACTTACACAATTTGATATAGATTCACACACTAGACCTAAACATCATATCTACATCTAGGGCTAAACAATCGATAAACATAATCTTCTATTTATTGACCAAGAAACAAGTATTATATCAAGAAGACACAATCATACCATAAAAGTACTAAAATAATAGATCAATCCATATGTCTTAAGTTATAGCAAGATCCCCACACCAGGGAAGAAAAGACAACGACGACTCTATACAAAGATTGGAGTTATACATGATTACTGATGAATAAGAGTCGAAGAAGATGCATGGCAGAACTGAAGCGGCTATGTGGGGCAGCACCGGGTGGCACTAGAGTTGCACGGCTTCGCGCTCTTGGTGGCTCGGTGAATTCTTGGATGGCTAACCCTAATCCCACGATTCCAATGGATTTTGGTGGATTTCTTTGATCATATCAATGTGGTAGGGCCTCCTCTTTATATAGTGACCCATGGGGAAGAGTCATGATCGAAAATTGTGAAGAGAGGTGGTTGGCACCGACTGGCGTGGGGGGTGTGCGGGGTGGCGTTCGACTTTCCACCGAGTCAAGTCGGCTCCCGAACTTTCTAGAAAATGTGTTGGGTCATGCTTTGTCCTTGGACTTCAATTTTGGCTGAAAAGGGAGCCTTGGGACCATGAGTATCGGTCGGCACAGGCCACATGCCAAGTAGTCCAAGGGCCTGGCAGGCATTTGACCCCCGATATAGGAAAACAATATATGCATTTTGATCATTTCAATGAGGTGGATGTCATGGTGACCTCCAATTTGTCAATTGATGAACTTTATTTGACATATTTTCCGAGGAAGCTCTCCATTGCTCTTTTCAACAAAATATGATGTGTTCATTTTGGCACGTTTCCAAGGAAGCTCTTCATTGACTCTTTTCAGCCAAATATAATGGGTTTCAGTGTATTCCCTATACATCACTAAAATATCCAACATCTTTCGGAACTGTTAGGGTTAGTTGCCAAATAGCACAATTAAGTGCAGAATATCACATAAAATGATGATAAATGGGGTGAGAAATGTTTACAAATTGAGCACCAACCGTCATTCCAAAATTATCATATAGATTACCTCATGTTTGTCTACTAGGCACCAAAGAAAAACATATCTGGGCGAAAAAATGGTGCCAGGCCGCTCCCCATCTCATTGTCAGGGGGTGAAGAAGACAAGAAAGGGACGACGATGTGCCAACGGGAAGGAGGTGCGTGCGGATGTCGCCGTGGTTGCCATGGTTTCCACTCAGGGGTCGCTGCGGGGATCTAGGGGAGGGGGAGTTGACTGCGAGGGAGTCCAACAGCAAGGGGATCCGAGCTAGCGGCGAGGGAGATCATTGAAGAGGGACTTCAAGCTGATAGCATGGGACTTCGGGCCGGTAGCGAGGAGATTCAGAGCCGACAGCGCTAGGGTTCTTGCGGGCGAGAGAGAGGCCTCAGATGAGTGCTAAGAAATGAGGAGCTAACAGGAGTAGCCGGTGGGGCTTATATCGAATGACAAACGGTGAGTAAACGCACCTCAACTTTAGGGGCATTTTAGTAACGTGTGTGCATGCTCCTTGCCAGGAGTAGGGATGAAAACGGTCGAAAAACTCCTCAACCGTTTTCTACTTCTACATTTGAATACGAAAACGAAAGCGAAAGCGGTAAAGCCGGACACGAAAACGAACGTGAACTTACGGAATATCGAGAATTTCGAAAACGAACCAATTCGAGCGGAATTATGTCGAACACGGTCGGTATACGAAAATTCAATACGGAATACCGACCTGTAGGACCAAGTGCATAACAATTAACAAGTGACCAAGTACATAACAATTACCAAGTGCATGATCAAGTTCAAGTGCATATAATAATTAACAAGTGCATGACCCTTGGTCTTAAGTATTAACAGTTTAACACAATAGCCGACACAAATACAATACAAGTCTAAAACAAGCAATTAACAGCTAGCAGAACATCTACAGTTCATCAGCATCATCCATGAGGTCAGGATCGCTTTCCATATCTTTTGCTTCCACATTGTCCTCCTCAGAGTCCTCATCCCCCTCCTTGTCCTTTTCCTAAAAGTTTGCAAAGTGAATTAAAATTAGATGTAGCAATAGCATATTTCAGAGCAAGCAGTCAATAAACATATACATACCTCAATTTTCAGTTCAGCCACAACATTAGCCAAAGCCTCAACCTCAAGATCACTCACAATTGATCCAACCATTTTAGAATCTGAACAAAAAATGAGAAAGAAAGGAAAATAATCAATGCATTATTCTGCTGCAATTATAAGTGTCTAACTGAAAAAAAGATAAAATGAGCACCTTTTCTTGCTGCAGCAACCCAATCCTTTGTGCAAATTAATGCCTGTACCATCTCGGGATCAAGACGACTACGATAGGGATCAACAACACGACCAGCAGCACTAAAAGTAGACTCGATGCTCTGTTGATACCTGTATGGCCATTACATCCCGAACAATTTATAAAGGATAGGATAGTCTTCTCTCTTGTTTTTCCACCATGCTAAGATATCAAACTCACCAACAATTTTTAGAAGTGGTTCTGCAATATACCTCTCCAACTCATTTGACTCAACCATAGCAAGTTCACTTACATCATATAAGAATTCTTCTAGGTCATGGTCTACATTTCCCATTAATATATCACTGTGTTACTAGGTCCAGTGCAGCCCTTTACTATTTTTCTTTGATGATGCAGGAGCAGAACTAACATAAAAGTTGTACAGTTTCTTTACCACACTAACAAACTCATCAAGTTCAAATTGATAATGATCACCATATAACTTCTTCATATAGTACTCTAGCAGCCTTTTCTTATACCTAGGATCAAGAAAACAGGCTACAACTAGAGCAATATTGCAATGCTGCCAATATTTCTCAAATTTCTCATTCATAGCAATTGCCATATCTCTAATTGTACCATCTCCACTAAAGCACCAATCATCAAGCAAGAGCTTTATATCACGAAACCTCTATAAAATAAGTTTGCATGAGGATATGAAGTGCCGAGAGAATTTCATGAGATCATAAAATTTCTTCAAGCAGCCATAAATTGTCAATGCATTGTCCCATTCAGCAAAAGATGGAGAAATCTTGGCATACCTTTACGATTTGAAGACTTCACTTAATAAATGCATCCTTGTAGTACAAGGCATCTCTCAAGATTAAGTAGGTAGAATTCCACCGGTTGAAACATCCATCGAGATACCCTCTTTGTATCCAACCCAGCTTCAGTGGCACACTTCATAAGCTCTTCCCACCGCAATGGAGACCCTTTCACAGCCTAGTACAAATGATTTGACCTTGCCGATTGTTCTGAAATGACTTTCAACCCATCTCTAGCAACCAAATTGAGAATATGGCAGGCACATCTAACATGAAAAAACATCCCATCACAAACTAGGGAACCGTTACCATTCTCTTTCAGATCTGAAATTATATCATTGACAGCCACTTTATTTGAACTAGCATTATCCAAAGTCAAAGCAAACAGTCTATTTTCAATGTACCATTTAACCATAACTTCAATGAATGTCTCAGACAACTTTGCACCAGTATGCCTTCCTTTTACATTGAAAAAACCAATAATTCTCTTTTGCATACGCCAATTATCATCTATCCAATGAATAGTAACACACATGTATCCTTTATTTTGGCATGAGGTCCACATATCCATTGTTGCACTAAAGCGGCACTGGAAAGTTTTCAAGTGTGCATACAAAGTTTCCTTTTCTTCAAGATATTTGTCCATTATTTCTTTCCTAACAGTGACACGGGACTTTATCGGAAAGCTAGGACGGAGAGATTTTATGAAATCAACAAGATATTAATCTGCAGTGCGCCATCTCTACTGCCACTGGTGTCAACATTTGGAGCTTGACTTGCAGCAGAAGAAGCCATCACTGATGCTGCTGTAGCTGGACTTTCACAAGTTGGACTAGAGCTAACACTTTGAGATGAAGGCCTTTTACTCCTTGATCCTGCCAAGAGCCAAGTGAAACATTGCTAAATCAGTGCATGTCGGTCCCAAATAGCCAAGCTTCATCAATCATCACTGCCAAAATCAATAAACAAGCAATCGGAAACATGCAGCTGAAGTATATGAACCACATGACAAAATCCTATTCTGCATGTAATAGAGACATTGCATACCAAAACTCTCTAATCTAACAAGCCTAATAGCCATGACAGAGGCACAGGACTCTCAGTAAAATGATTGTTCAATGTATGACTATAAGAACACAATCAGGTCCTGTTTGGAAACAAAAATAAAAATAAAAGTAACCACAGCAAGGCTTCATTGCCATTTCAGTGCAATCTGAAAATATCTGTATATGAACCACATGACAAGAAGCATTATAAACTAAGCACAACCACCAATTTTGTCATCCCCATGAAAGACATTTCACAAGAATACGATCATAAATGCTATTGAATTTCAAGCTGGATTATTATACACTAAAATACCAACAGGATGAGAAGGCCATTCAACTCTAGACTGATTATCTCACTACTACGTAAAGCCTAATAGTAGACGCTCATCACGACGGTTTTGTGAAACCGTCTCGATGAGCACTATTACTGACGGTTGTAATTTGGAGGACGTCTGTGGTATTTGTGGCGGAAAATGGATTATCACGCAGCGCTTATTACCGGCGAACCGCTCAGGATACGTTTGTATCACGCAGGCGGTGCTGTATTAAAAACCGTCGTGATAATCTCAGATATCGCGCACGGTTTTTAAATAAAAACCGCTCGGATAATTTGTTATCACGCACGGTTAATAATTAAAAACCGCTGCGGATAATTCATGACGATTTTTATTAAAAACCGTCGTGATAATGTCGATAGGCATTTATTGCGCCGCTTTCGCATCGCATCTGTCTTCATTTCGATCCGATCTAGCCATTGCTGCGCACTTTTTCACTCGGGAGGAAGCTAGGCAATTTCAGGCCAGTTAATTTGGTGGGAAGAGGCAGAGATTGAGCTTTGAAGATTCATACTTTGCTGGTTGCTCTAGATATGGTTAGTAATGCAATTTATTTTTTCTTTAATTGCATTACAATCTAGTTCTAAGTAATCCATGAGTGGTTATTGAAGATGGTTAATTTGCAAAATTGTTGGTTATATAATAGTGTTGTGTTTGTAATATGAATCTAGCAAATAAAGTCTCAATATAATAAATGTGGCCGGTATATATGTAGTTATAATGAGTTAATCTAGATTTTAATACTAAGTTGTTATATATGTACGTAACGTAGGACCGAAGCTGGATGTATGCCGCGAGCCGTGTGAGTGAAGAGTACATTAATGGCGTTTCTGCTTTTATAAGAGCTGCCGAGGAGGATATGTTGAATAAGGGGGCGGAATATATGTGCTGTCCATGCACTGACTGCGAGAATGTGAAGATGTTTAAGAACCGAGGGCAAATTGAATCGCACTTGATTCGGAGGGGTTTCAAAAAGGATTATACGTGTTGGACCAGTCATGGCGAAGTGAATGATCATATGCCGCCGGATGACATCGCCGGTGAAGTGAATGATATGCCCCCGGATGACATCGCCTGTGAATGAATGACATGCCGCGGTGATGTCGATTGTGGCTCGGATTCGGATAGGTTGCACGATGATAACTGGATCGATGCTTCACGATGTTGAAGAGAACTATGATGAGAGAGTATGTTAAATTCCGTGGCTTGATGGAGGACTCGAGAGAAACCTTTGTACACGGGATGCAAGTACACGAGGTTGTCGGCCGTGCTTGAACTGTTGAAATTGAAGGCAAGCAACGGTTGGTCGGACAAGAGTTTCACGGCGCTGCTAGGTCTTTTAGCGGACATGCTTCCGGAGGGAAATGTTTTTCCTAAAACCACGTATAAAGCCAAGAAGGTTCTTTGTCCGTTGGGAATGGAAGTAGAAAGAATACATGCATGCCCGAACGATTGTATCCTCTACCGTAAAGAGTATGCAAACATGCATGTATGTCCGGTGTGCAACGCATCCCGAT